>CM038144.1:224880703-226080703 GCA_021437245.1 Aegilops speltoides
GTTGCTCGTAACAACGAGATGATTCTCGATACGCAACCCGTTCGTCCGCCACACCTCCCTAACCTATCGAACTCGCAACTTTCCCCCTCCGGTCCGTCTGTCCGAAAACGCGAAACTCCGGGGATACTTTCCCGGATGTTTCCCCCTTCACCAGTATCACCTCATACCGCGTTAGGGCACCTCTAGCACCGATACTTGTCATGTCATGCATCGCTATGCACCTACTTGCTTAAATATTTATTGTTTCTTCCCCCTCTTCTCTCTGGTAGACCTCGGCGATGCTTTGATGCCTCGAGTTCGACTACGGAGTTGACGACCCCTCCTTGCGAAGCAACCAGCAAGCCCCCTTTGATCACCAGATATCGCCTATTCTCCTCTATAACGCTTGCATTAGAGTAGTGTAGCATGTTACCGCTTTCCGCTGATCCTATTCTCGATGCATAGCCCCGACATTGTTGCTACATCTGTTGATACCTTACCCGCAATCCTAAATGCTTAGTATAGGATGCTAGTTTATCATCATTGGCCCTACATTCTTGTCACCGCCTTGCTATACTATTGGGCCGTGATCACTTGGGAGGTGATCACGGTATATACTATACATATATACATACTATAGATGGTGACTAAAGTCGGGTCCGCTCAAGAGTACCATGAGTGATTCACAGATTGAAATTTGAAAGGACCTTTGTCCCGACGGCCCTCTGTGGATCTTTGTGGTATGAGCGACAGGCAGAGTTGAGACCACCTAGGTGAGAGGTGGGCCTGCCTCGATCGGCGTCATGGTTGCTTCATAATAACACGCTTAACGAAGTTCTTGGTATTTGATCCGAGTCCGCCATTTGGTCTATACGCACTAACCATCTACGCGGGAGTAGTTATGGGTATCCCGACGCCGTGGTATCACCAAGCCTTCTTGACGTCGGCCGATCGAGTGGCGCGACCGGATTGGAACGTAAGCCCGCACTTGTATTAAGGGGCTAGTTACGCTTTCGCCACAGACGCAACGCGTGTGTGTGCAAGGGCGATGGGCCTGACCCTGCGCCATAGGAGTTAGACCGGCGTCTTGACTCTCTGTTGTGCCTAGGTGGGGCTGCGACATGTTGATCTTCCGAGGCGGGCATGACCGAGAAAGTGTGTCCGCCAAATGGGATCAAGCGTGTTGGGTTATGTGGTGCACCCCTGCAGGGAAGTTTATCTATTCGAATAGCCGTGTCCCTCGGTAAAATGACGACCCGGAGTTGTACCTTGACCTTATGACAACTAGAACCGGATACTTAATAAAACACACCCAGACAAGTTCCACAGACAACCCAGTGATCGCTTTTCTACAGGGCGACGAGGAGAGGATCGCCGTGTAGGATTATGCTATGCGATGCTACTGGAGATGCTACTTGGAGATGCTACTTGGAGATGCTACTTGGCGATGCTACTTGGAGGACTTCAATCTACTCTCTTCTACATGCTGCAAGACGGAGGCTGCCAGAAGCGTAGTCTTAGACAGGATTAGCTACCCCCCTCTTATTCGGCATTCTGCGATTCGGTCAATCGATATGGCCCTTACACATATACCCATGCATATGTAGTGTAGCTCCTTGCTTTGCAGTACTTTGGATGAGTACTCACGGTTGCTTTCTCCCCCTTTTCCCCTTTCCTTTCTTTACGGTTGTCGCAGCCTGATCTGCCGGAGCCCGAGAGTCGGACGCCATCGTCGGCGGCGACTACTACTGGAGGTGCCTACTACTACGCAAGCTGCGACAACCAGGAGTAGTTTAGGAGGATCCTGTGCAGGAGGCTGCGCCTCTTCGATCTGTATCCGCTTTTGTGCTAGCCATCTTATGGCAACTTGTTTAACTTATGTCTGTACTCAGATATTGTTGCTTCCGCTGACTCGTCTATGATCGAGCACTTGTATTCGAGCCCTCGAGGCCCCTGGCTTGTATTATGATGCTTGTATGACTTATTTATGTATTTAGAGTTGTGTTGTGAGATCTTCTCGTGAGTCCCTGATCTTGATCGTACACGTTTGCGTGCATGATTAGTGTATGATTGAATCGGGGGCGTCACAAGTTGGTATCAGAGCCGACTGCCTGTAGGAATCCCCCTTCCAAACTCCTTGGCCGAAGTCGAGTCTAGACACAAAACTTTTTACTAACATGGCTGTGCGGCCCATGGGCCCTCGTCGCCATTGGGTGGTATTAGGATCTTTTACTCCTCGTCTATATTCTGGGACTCTAATCTCTCTTCTATTCGGGTTAAATGAATTTTGCTAACTCGAACATTAGGATCTCGTGATCACTTCCACCCGGAGAGCCCCTTCAGCCCAGATGATCGTCGGCTGCACCAGAAGATTCTGAAGTTACTCGCCGATACTCTTTTGAGACTTTGTGCCCGTTGCTTTCCCTACCACCGAAATATCCCTATGGATAAATACATACACTTGACGTTCTTACTTTTATTCCCAGTTGATCTTGTTATTACAAGATACCTTGAAATCCTTTCTATTGTTCCGAGAATATTTTGTGCCTACTGCCTTGCAGTTCCTTGCCACCTGAATACCCTTACGGATAATTTCTCGCCCTTATCGAGTATCCGTTCATACCTAGTTGTTCATGTGTTCCACAATGGTCTTCGAAATACTATTCGATCCTCCAAAAATCCTTAGTAGCTTATTGCTCTGCAATACTTGTCTGCTTGCATTGTGGATGCTTTCCATATGTCTGGCAATATTCGTTAGTATCGTTAGGCACCGTCATTTTGATCCTAGTGATTCAACATGAGTGCGAATGCACACAATCATCAGTGAATCCTTTTAAATTATCCTTCCGACTCAGATGTCACTTTAAACATGAGCTTGATCTCGACCTATCAAATTGTTGTCGATTTTACCCCTAAGCTTACTCAACTCATCCATCCTTAATCAGAGCTTGCTTCTGATCCTTTGATTTGGTAATCATAATTCCTTTATATGTGAGCTTTGAATTAGTAAGTTGCTTCTATAATCCAATGCCTTCGCATTGTTTCTTCCTCTTATTGTGTGCCGATACTCACATCAGTTTCACTAAGGACCGTCGGATCCTTTGTTGAAATATCATTCGACAGTATCCTTCGTATACAAAAACCTCGAGAAGTTCTTTCCCTGATACATAATGCCTTCGGTAAATTCTATCCTCTCGTTTTGTCACCCATGCTCTACTATCGAGCTTGTGTTATTTACTATTGAAGCTTGTGGTATTTGTTTCTAATATGCCCCGATGGGTTGAACATATACCTTTCTTAATTTGTGTGACCCCAAAAGTTTTCATGGGTCATATTCCGGGATTCATTTTTAATAAGAGTGAGAAGTGATTGAAAGGTTATACATTGAAGAAGTGGGAGTCGACCTTGAACTTTGTGTTCATGCCCATGGACACGATGTATAACTTATCATGGAAGCTGCTCGTAAAAATAAATTACCCCCTTGTTATAGGTTCATCTTGTATCCGTGGTTCGATCATTTATGATCGTGGTATCCGACCATGTTCTCCTTTAAATACCATTTCTCATGCAAGTTTAAGCACTTGTCTTCTCTAGAGTAATACCCCAGCCCAACCTCTACTTTGATTTGTTGTCGAGTATTACCCCCCAGTATCTCAAGATTATCTCGGAACTGCATAGTTCTTCATCAAGTGCTACATTCTCATTGATTCCAATTTTTCACGGGCTCTGAGTTATTAAACCCTCAAGGACACCGATAACTGAATCGAGTCCACAGCACGACTAAACAGCTCTTAGTATTCTTCTCTGCTTACGAGTTTGTACTCGATCTGTCATTCCTAGCCTGCTTCGGCTATAGCGAAGATCGTCTTGATCTTAAGTATACTACGGTCCTTATTTCCGAGCACCACTTTCAGCGATGAGCAAAGCTTACGTCGATCTCCTTGTCTTATTGTTTCACCTCGAACAGCAAGCTCGATCTCGAAATGGAGACGATCCGTGGTTCCAAAAATCTTCGCTACAACACTCCTTTTGCTTGATGCGATCGATGGCGATTATATCCTCATGAAACCTCTCGACAATTGTGTCATGATCATCATCAACATTCTGAGCTCTCCCAGGATATCAATTGAATTCATGATGAGAAATACCATCCTTGCCCTCGATGATTTGTGTTGTCATTGACCACATTATTGCCTTCCCTCCAACACAAACTTGTTCGTGTTCTGTGTTATACATTGAGTTCCTTGCTATCCAGCATTTCTTCTTCTTTATCTTGGAGTATTACCATCTTTTATATCAAGAATGTCATGAGGATTACTCCACCTCTTAAGAATTCTTGGTATAGTGACACCTCTCACCATCACCATTCTTTCTTGGTCCCCGTGTTGCTTCCAACAAGTGAACGGTGTTGTTTGGATTCTGCCCTTGTAGCAACCCTCTTGCTTTGAAGTTAATGGTCGACCGTTCATTCTTAGACTATTGATTATTGAATCACCATTCCGAGGTTGGTCGTGCAACCCAGCCCATATTCGGGTGTACCTTTCAACCAATGTTTAATTGTGTATGTTTTCCTTGAGCATACATCATTATACCATTGATCTGACAAATGTTATCTCCTTGTTCACATAATTGTGGAAATCCATCTTTTGTTAATCTTGATAAATTGCCGCTGATTCCATCAGCCACCCCCTCATCCTCTCCTTGGTTTAATGATGATGAATCCTTGTCTTCGAACTCACTTCCATAGTCATTTCCCGAGAATCTTGCAATGTCATTTCGCCAATTCGTGTCGCACCTTTTCTTCTCGGACATCCTGAGTCTGAGGTATCATGACACCAATCGGATCTGAATCTCGGTCGGATATGATGGTTGGGACAACTTTTCACGAGATATGATGTTGGTCCTTTGATGACCCGGTAATATGATGTCATGCATAGCACCCCCCTGGCTGGAGGACCTATCATTATAATTTCTTTTGCAAGGATAACTATTCTGCCTGAAGGAAATTGTAAGACTTATTTTATAAGTTGCTCCTGATGGATCATTTGTGTATCCAGAGTCTGGCCCTTGATTGAAACACCATATCATTGCTACCTCGAAGCATGACTATGATACCCCGCTCTTCAATAAGAACATTGGAGGCGTGATGCTAAATGTTTCTTGGTCAGTTATCCAAACCCCGTTGTATGGGTAACATCTAGATTAATCCTTGCCTCTTATTTGAATGGTTGGGTACTTGCTTTCCTACCCTGTATGCCATGTTCTGCTTGTACATGGAAAGGATATTGTCCTAATAATTGTGTGTAATCACAATTTTCCTTTCCATTGTTCTATTTAATCTGATAATCGCGTTTTCCTTTCCATTCTTTGTTTAATCTTTCCTGAATCTGACTTAACTAAGCAGAGATAATTCCCTGCTTAGGTAGGCACCTTGTTGTACCACTCTGTCTATAAGACCCTGATAATATTGTTGATGACATTACGGTAACGACCGATGGGTGATAACTTTGCCAATTGGTTCGCCTCGTTCAACAACCAGGAAAATTGCTCTCTTTGTTCCCCGTCCTTGGTATCGACATTATTGCCGGCATAGCTGACAAGCTATTCACTAACATGCCTCCCTGTCGCGGTCGTGCAAGATGTCACCACCCTTCCTACTTTCAACCTACATGGTGGGCCCATAACCCATAGGTCCACTGGATCGAAACCTGACTCTCCTTTACAACCCGGATTCTAATGTATCCTTTGCACCTGGCTTCGTATGTGATTCATGAGCTAAATGCTATACCATTATTTATCCTAGAATCAAACACAATGTTATTCTCGTTGTTCAAACCCCCATTCCAGCTTCTGTCTAGTCATCGAATGATTACCTACTCGTTTGAAACTTTGGTACCATCGATATTGCCTTTGAAGAATTCATGAAATACAACTCGTGGGGTACCTTGTGTATTTCCCATTGAGTTCACCGCCAGATGCCCAGCTTTGTGGGTATGCGTTCTTCTGGAGTTTTTCCCCTTGGTCGCGTTCGTAGGACGATGGAGATCCCGAAGAAAGGATGACGACTTGATCATGGTGACTTGAAACTGAGAAATGAAGACATCAACAAAAGGGATCAACCTCTTCGAAAGGGCAAGCCAAGACCAAGAAGACTCGTTAGGTTTTTCGCTACCAGCACCTCCCCCCCCTTACTCCACCGCTTAAATCTCGGGACGAGATTTCTTGTAGTGGAGGAGAATTGTGACGCCCGGATAATCAAGCTACAGTAAACCGTTGCTAATGATGCCACGTCACCTCGATTACTGTTGCTAATCTCGTGTTAGTTCGAAACCGATTATAATTCAAAATTTAAAATCAAGCAAACAATAAAAGTTTTCAAATATTAAAACTAAAATGTTCGGGGTCAGCCAAATAATGCATAGGTAAGTATGGTGGAGAAACCACATTTTTAGAAAAGGTTTAATACTCTAAAAATATTTTAAACAATAGCAGCAATAGTTGAATGCCTTTAAAAAAATTAAAATATTAAACTATTTTATTTAGTTGCCCAAACTTATCTGGTAGTAGCCTATTTACTAACACTAAATTAAGGACTACTTTTATAGTTTACAAAACTAAAATAAAAGAGGAACTAAAGTAAAACAGAAAAGGAAAATTAAACAAAAGGTAAAATAAAGACAAAAGAAAATAGGACCCCCCTGGCTGGGTCAAGTGGCCCACCTGGCCACCAGGCCGACTAGGCCAGCCCACCCACACACCTCCATAACCCCCGTGACACCCAAACCCTAACCGGTCGCCCCACTCCCCCTCCCCACGATCCCCACATCTCTCTCCCCTTCCCCGATCCAGATCGGGATCGGGGGAACGAACCTCCCCACGGCGACCCGACCTGCCGACCATCCTCGCCGCCGACGCCTTGAACCGCCGCCTCCCCGACGCGCTCCACCGACCTCGACGCCACCACGAACCGTCTTCGCCGAGCGCCATTGGCCGGAGCGCTCCGGAGCCGTCGCCTCGATCCATCCCCTCCGACCACATCGCCGCTCGATCTGCACACTCTGGTCGCCCCCGACGCGTCTGAGCACGCCAACAACTCCAGGGTGAGCTCCCGTGGCTACTCCCCCTCTCCCCCTCCTCGACTCACCGCCGTAGGCCGCCATACGCGCCGTCTGGTCTCGGGCCAGTGGGCTCGGTCACCGCGACCGCGGATCGCGCCCGGCTGCGTCGTTACACTTGTGCGCTACCAACGCACTCATGACCGCGCCCGTCGGCGATGCTCGCGCGCCGCTGCTCCTCGCCGTGTGCACGCAAGACGCCGCCGCCGCCATTGTCGTTTCCGTCCGCAGCTGCCTTGCTGCCCGCCGACGCGCAGCCTTAGCCCCCTCAGGCTTGCCGCTCGCTCGTCGCCGTGGTCGCCGGCGCCCAGCGCCGTTCCCTCCCTGTCGACCTGGGCGGGTGCCTAGCGACCGCTCCAGGCGCCCGTTAGCCCGGACCGCTAAGGCTCTGGCACAATGACAGCCGGGGCCCAGCCCTAGAACATTTTTATAAAAAAATGAATTAAAAATAAATAAATCATTAACTAATTAATTAGTTAATTAATTAAGTTAATTAATACTGTTAACTAAACTAATTAAACCTAATTAATCTACTAACTAATCTACTTAACCTGTTAGTTAATTAGACAGCCTATGACATGTGGGACCTAGTGGTCTGTTGACTAGTCAAAGTCCATAGTTGACTGCTGATGTCATGATGACGTCATAAAAGCAATTTCGATTTGAAATAATTTATTAATTCTAGAAAATGATTTAAAACTTTAGAAAATAATATAAAATAATCCGTAGCTCGGATGGAAAAACTTTGTACATGAAAGTTGCTCAGAACGACGAGACGATTCCGGATACGCAACCCATTCGTCCGCCACACCCCCCTAACCTATCGAACTCGCAACTTTCCCCCTCCGGTCCGTCTCTCCGAAAATGCGAAACTCCGGGGATACTTTCCCGGATGTTTCCCCCTTCACCAGTATCACCTCATACCGCGTTAGGGCACCTCTAGCACCGATACTTGTCATGTCATGCATCGCTATGCACCTGCTTGCATAAATATTTATTGTTTCTTCCCCCTCTTCTCTCCGGTAGACCCTGTGACGATGCTGATGCCCCTGAGTTCGACTACGGAGTTGACGACCCCTCCTTGCAAGAGCAACCAGGCAAGCCCCCCCCCTTTGATCACCAGATATCGCCTATTCTCCTCTATACTGCTTGCATTAGAGTAGTGTAGCATGTTACTGCTTTCCGTTGATCCTATTCTGATGCATAGCCTGACATTGTTGCTACATCTGTTGATACCTTACCTGCAATCCTAAATGCTTAGTATAGGATGCTAGTTTATCATCATTGGCCCTACATTCTTGTCAGTCTGCCTTGCTATACTATTGGGACGTGATCACTTGGGAGGTGATCACGGGTATATACTATACATATATACATACTATAGATGGTGACTAAAGTCGGGTCCGCTCGAAGAGTACCCGCGAGTGATTCACGGATTGGGGGATGAAAGGACCTTTGTCCCGGTGGCCCTCTGTGTGGATCTTTGTGGCGGAGCGACAGGGCAGGTTGAGACCACCTAGGCGAGAGGTGGGCCTGGCCTTGATCGGCGTCCGCGGTTGCTTCATAATAACACGCTTAACGAAGTTCTTGGTATTTGATCCGAGTCCGCCATTTGGTCTATACGCACTAACCATCTACGCGGAGTAGTTATGGGTATCCCGACGCCGTGGTATCACGAAGCCTTCTTGACGCTGGCCGATCGAGTGGCGCGCTACCGGATTGGAACGTAAGCTTCGCACTTGTATTAAGGGGCTAGTTACGCTTTCGTCACAGACGCAACATGCAGTGTGCAAAGGCGATGGGCCCGCACCCTGCGCCATAGGAGTTAGACCGGCGTGCTGACCTCTCTGTTGTGCCTAGGTGGGGCTGCGACGTGTTGATCTTCCGAGGCCGGGCATGACCCAGGAAAGTGTGTCCGGCCAAATGGGATCAAGCGTGTTGGGTTATGTGGTGCACCCCTGCAGGGAAGTTTATCTATTCGAATAGCCGTGTCCCTCGGTAAAAGGACGACCCGGAGTTGTACCTTGACCTTATGACAACTAGAACCGGATACTTAATAAAACACACCCAGACAAGTTCCACAGACAACCCGGTGATCGCTTTTCTGTGAGGCGACGAGGAGAGGATCGCGGGTAGGATTATGCTATGCGATGCTACCGAGATGCTACTTGGAGATGCTACTTGGAGATGCTACTTGGCGATGCTACTTGGAGGACTTCAATCTACTCTCTTCTACATCTTTGCAAGACGGAGGCCGATGAGCGTAGTCTTAGACAGGATTAGCTATCCCCTCTTATTCGGCATTCTGCATTCAGTCATCGATATGGCCCTTTACACATATACCCATGCATATGTAGTGTAGCTCCTTGCTTGCAGTACTTTGGATGAGTACTCACGGTTGCTTTCTCCCCTTTTCCCCTTTACTTTCTTTTTGGTTGTCACAACCAGATGCCGGAGCCCGAGGCGGACGCCATCGTCGATTTATTTACTACTACTGATCGAGGTGCCTACTACTACGTGTGTGCTGTTGACAACCACTGTGAGTAGTTTAGGAGGATCCTGCAGGAGGCTGCGCCTCTTCGATCTCAGATCCCGCTTTTGTGCTAGCCATCTTATGGCAACTTGTTTAACTTATGTCGTACTCAGATATTGTTGCTTTTGACTTCGTCTATGATCGAGCACTTGTATTCGAGCCCTCGAGGCCCCTGGCTTGTATTATGATGCTTGTATGACTTATTTATGTCTTTAGAGTTGTGTTGTGATATCTTCCCGTGAGTCCCTGATCTTGATCATACACGTTTGCGTGCATGATTAGTGTACGATTGAATCGGGGGTGTCACAATGATTATGATTGTTGTTGTCCTACGGACTAAACCCTCCGGTTTATATAGACACCGGAGGGGGGATAGGGTTACACAGAGTCGGTTACAGAGAAGGAAATCTACATATCCAAATTGCCAAGCTTGCCTTCCACGCAAAGGAGAGTCCCACCTGGACACGGGATGAAGTCTTCAATCTTGTATCTTCATAGTCCAACTGTCTGGCATAAGCATATAGTCCGGCTATCCGAGGACCCCCTAATCTAGGACTCCCTTAGTAGCCCTTGAACCAGGCTTCAATGACGATGAGTCCGGCACACATATTGTCTTCGACATTGCAAGGCGGGTTCCTTCTCCGAATACTCCAAAGAAGATCTTGAACACAAGAATCGTGTCCGGCTCTGCAACACAAGTTCCACATACCACCGTAGAGAGCACAATATTCCACAAGTCTAATCTGCTGACAACTTTTTCATAGCATGACATCACGCCACGGCCGGGTCATTATTCGAACCGTCTTTCTCAACCTGCTACTGCGCATCTTGCGAGGCGGTTTTATTGGCATGTCTTGTCGAAGCAGAGATCGTGTCCCCTTATCACGGGATTCTCATCAATACGGATGTGGGTAACCCAACCGCGCCATCAACACGATGCTTGGGGAATAAGCGAGTTTACAGGGCAAGTGGGGAGGCGCATAGTTTCTACCGCCTTTATAAAGAGATAAGGATTCCCCTATTTCACCCACGCCTCCTTCTTCCTCTGCTCATCCATTCTCGAGCTCCAACGCCCAAGCTTTCACCTTCTTCGCAAAGTCATTCCGAGCATGTCCGGAGCGGGAGGCAAGTGGATGGCCTCCTCCATTACGGAGGAGGACATCACGAAGCTTCGAGAGGTCGGATACCTGTCCACAAACATCATGCATCGGCTTCCGACTGTAGGGCAGATCATCCCTACGCCGAAAGCCCAGGAAAGGGTAGTATTCCTCTCTCACTTTGTCCGCGGACTAGGATTCCCCCTCCACCCTTTTGTCCGCGGACTAATGTTTTACCACATGTTGGACTTTCATGATCTGGCCCCCAACTTCATCCTCAACATCTCGGCGTTCATCTTCATGTGCGAGGCCTTCCTCCGCATCACGCCCCACTTTGGCCTATGGCTGAAGACCTTCAACGTGAAGCCAAAGGTGGTGGGCGTCCAGCAAGCGGAGTGCAGGGGCGCCATGGTGGGCAAGATGCCCAATGTCACCTAGCTCGGGGGCTCCTTTATGGAGACTGTGGGGTGGCAAGTGGGGTTGTTCTACATCACCGAGCCGCACGACGCTAACTGGGCGGCACCCCCCGTATTTCGATCCGGCGTCCCCATGCGGCTCACCTCCTGGAAAGAGAAGGGCTTAGCCTAGGGCTCAGCAGTGGAGCTGACCGGACTTCAGACCTGCGTCCAAAATATGATAGGCAAGAAAATAAAGCTTGTCAACGTGGTCTAGGTTATGCTCCTCGCCGGATCCTTCCATGTCAAAGACGGGTTTGCAATCTGTGCGAGTTCGACCCGGCCGAAGAGAAGACACTGCGGGAGCTCTTCGGCACGACGCACGAAGACGTCTAGAAGGTGTTGTTCAAGGCCAACGAGGTACCACCACCCATAACCGAAGATCGCGGACTCAGCGCGAAATGCCCAGCCAATCCGGTGAGTTTTTATATTTTGTGAGATGTGCCTTTTACCAGTACATGCGCGGGAGGAATCTAAGCCTCCATGCTGATTTAACAGGACTGGGTAGCGATAGTGGAGCGGATTAACTATCCGGCTCTGCTACCTGAAGATCCAGAATCATCTCTTCTAATGAAGATGTTGTTTCTGGCGCCCTATGAGGTGCCGGAGAAGAGGCCAAGAAGACGGCCGGGGGGACCAGGAAAGGTCTCCGTCGCAAGGTTGCATCGGACGTCACGTCCGAAGACACCAAAACGCACTCCTCCAACAAAGATGAGGAGGAAGAGGAAATCCCTCCCCCCCCAACCAGGGGGAGAAAGAAGAGAAAGGCCGCCCCACAGGGGGAGGCCGAGGTGTCCAAGAAGGGAAAGACCTTCCTTCCGGACCACTCCACCATAACCACCTACAGCGGCGAGGAGTGGGAGCCCAGGGACAAGCCCCTGGCTAAGTCGTAAGTATCCGGACACAATAGCATTTCCGGTATGTTTGTTTTATTTCTTCTTATCATGCCAGACGTGCACTTGCAGTCCGGCCAAATCCAGCATCGTTGTATCCTCTTCGGAGGGGTCTCTGGGCCCGTCGGCGATGAACAACAATTCACTCCCGACAGCCTCCTCCCCTAGGCCTGCGGACGACACCGAGGTGTTGTCTCAAAGGATACCGGGCCAAGGGGAGACAGTTCCGGAGACGCCCCCAGGCGAAATCCCAGTCGCCGGGCACATGGGGGGGAAGACCCCCATGGACTCCGATAACGGGGGCCGCAACAAGTATGGCCCCCAGCCGAATTTGGCTCCAAAAATCCAAGTGGTTCTGAGTTCAGGCAGGCAGCCTCTCTCTAAGGGGGGCGAGCCGCCTATACCGATGACCTCTGTCCATCCAGAGGCACCGGACAACTTGCTGGAAGCGCTTCACGGCACTTCCATTGATGAAGAACACCATACTCTTATGAGTACAGTGATTGAGAAGGTCCGTTCCGCCAAAAGCGGATTGACAAAAGCCTGCGCTAGCCTCCTAACAGGCTTTGAGGTAATAATAAAATTGTAAGAGAATATCACAGTATAGACAGTAGCCCCTGATGCTCTATTTGGTGTTCGGAAAGAAAAGCCGAACAGAGGATCAAATAAAATTCGCAGGAGTCTAACAGAAGATGTCTATGTGAATAAGCAGGCGTCGCTGCTGGCCGCTACTGCTCGTACTGCGGAGGTCTCCGAACTGAAGCGGAACCTGGAGCGGACCGAGGGAGAGCTCGACCTCGTGAAGAGGCAGCTCGAGGAAAGTCAAGGTATGCAATACCCCATCTGTATATTTATAAAGGAATAATGGTTTCTACTAAAAGAAGCGTCATGAACTTCAATAGGGGCCATGACTGAAGTGGCGGCCCTTAAGAAGGCGCTGACCAAGGTAGAAGACAAAGCGGCCAAGGAACACGCCGAGCGCGAGAAGCAAGAGGCCCGGGTGTAACACCCACAATGCGGCTATAACTCCCACGTGTCGAAGCACGACTTAGAGGCATAACCGCATTGTGGTTTTGTCGCAAGAAGGGTCATCTTCACACAATCTCATGTAATGAACAAGAATGGGATAAAGAGTTGGCTTACAATCGCCACTTCACAAAATGAACATATAATTCATACATCATTCAGAGCACACACATAGTCCGACTACGGACGAAGCCAAAAGAAAAGAAGATAACCCAACTGCTAGATCCCCGATCATCCCAACTGGGCTCCACTACTGATCAACATGAAACAAAACATAGCAACGACCAAGGTCTTCGTTGGGCTACCATCTGAGCTCGGTTGCATCTGCACTGGTATCATCGGCACCTGCAACTGTTGTGATAGTATCTGGTGAGTCACAAGGACTCAGCAATCTCAAAACCCGCGAGATCAAGACTATTTAAGCTTATGGGTAGGAAGTGGTGATGAGGTGGAGCTGCAGCAAGCACTAAGCATATATGGTGGCTAACATACGCAAATAAGAGCGAGAAGAGAGGCAACGGAACGGTCGAGAAGCTAGAAGTGATCAAGAAGTGATCCTGAAACTACTTACGCACAATCATAACACAAAGACCGTGTTCACTTCCGGACTCACCGAAAAGAGACCATCATGGCTACACACGCGGTTGATGCATTTTAATTAAGTCAAGTGTCAAGTTCTCTACAACGGATATTAACAAATTCCCATCGCCACATAACCGCAGCACGGCTCTTGAAAGTTTATACCTGCAGGGGTGTCCCAACTTAGCCCATCACAAGCTCTCACGGTCAATGAAGGATATTCCTTCTCCCGGGAAGACCCGATCAGTCTCGGAATCCCGGTTTACAAGACATTTCAACAATGGTAAAACAAGACCAGCAAGACCACCCGACTGTGCCGACAAATCCTGATAGGAGCTGCACATATCTCGTTCTCAGGGCACACCAGATAAGCGAAGCATACAGGTACCAACGTAACCCAAGTCGCCAAGGGACGGTCCCGCACGATGCTCTAGTTTGGACCAACACTCGGAGGAGCACTGGCCCGGGGGGTAAAATAAGATGACCCTTGAGTCTGCAAAACCCAAGGGAAAAAGGCTTAGGTGGCAAATGTTAAAACCAAGGTTGGGCCTTGCTGGAGGAGTTTTATTCAAAGCGAACTGTCAAGGGGGTCCCATAAATCACCCAACCGCGTAAGGAATGCAAAATCAAGGAACATAACACCGGTATGACGGAAACTAGGGCGGCAAGAGTGGAACAAAACACCAGGCATAAGGCCGAGCCTTCCACCCTTTACCAGGTATATAGATGCGTTAATTAAATAAGAGATATTGTGATATCCCAACAAAATCATGTTCCATCATGGAGCAATCTTCAACTTCACCTGCAACTAACAACGCTATAAGAGGGGCTGAGCAAAGCGGTAACATAGCCAAGCAACGGTTTGCTAGGAAGGGTGAAAAATGTTAGAGGCTGACATGGCAATTTGGGAGGCTGGACAAACAAGTGATAGGTAGCGCAGCATAGCGATAGAACGAAGCAACTAGCAAGCAAAGATAGAAGTGACATCGAAGGTAATGGTCATCTTGCCTGCAATCCCGCAAGGAAGAAGAACGAGTCCACGAAGAAGACAAACGGACGTAGTCGAATGAATCCTCACAAACGCAACGTTACCGAAACTATCAAGGAGAAGCGCAACCGGAAAGAAGCAAACAACATGGTAAACACACAAGCATAAACATGACATGATGCACAAACAAGTATGATGCATGTCCGGTTTAATGAGGCATGGCATGGCAATATGCACAAACAACACTACAAGTTAAGTGGAGCTCAATATGCAACGAGTTGCATATTAACGAAACACCACATCAATTATTTAGTTCTCTCTCATTTAGGAACGCAACAGTATTACATGTTGTTATAAACATGGCAAGAGGTGAAACATAATTAAACTAACTATCTAGGCAAGTTTAAATGAGGCCGGAAACAACAAACAACAATTCCGGAAAAAACCCATATGTTATTTAGCAATTTAACGCAAACAACAATTTTAACATTTTAAATGTTGTTATCATGATGCGGATGACATATGCAAGGTTTATGCAATTTTTATGAAAATGTTGACATCTAATATGATAGGGAGCATTTGGTCACAATGGCGGAACAAAAGGGGTGCCATGGCAACGATAACGAAAATGGTGCCACGGCAACATTCTGGTTATCCGATAACTCAAGGAGATACCGGTGCAAAAGGAAGTGTGACGTGAGCGAGTCATGCAAGATGGTGGGGTGCTCCCGGTAACCGGGTTCCCATGGGTCGACGGCATGGCAAACGAGAAGAAATGCGCAAGCGACAATTAGGACACGGTGCAAGCACGAGCATCTCATACAACACACATGCATTCGTTCGCGGGCGTCGTCTCGGTGGTATACCTTTGAAGCGTGCGTTTTCGGAGTGGTTCGGGTTTGGTACGATGTAGAGGAAGTAGTTGTTCAGGGGTCGTAATGGAAGTAGAGGTACACGTTCGTATCGAAGAGGTACTTGATGACTCCAAGCCCTTCGCGGTCGACGGTAGTCGTACACGGGTCTTCGTGATGGTAGGCGTACACACGTTGTAGTCGAACTTGACATCCACGAGGTCGACGGTAGTGGTCCTTGTCGCAAGCCACGCAAAGGGCGCTCGTTCGGGCATCGGTCTTGACGAAGGTGACCCTGGTGCAAGCGATTCAAATCTATAGATGACTTGGTGAAAAACCCATGTCCTCAGGTCAGTGTGGCACTTGGAGCTCGTTGTGCGGGGCTGGGAGTCGACCTGAGCAGCTCGGTGGACATGAAGGCAGCAGCAGGCGTCAACGACGCAGCAATAGTAGGAGAGGCGGAGCTGCGGCAGGAGGGAGCACGACACTGCAAGAAGGAGGCCGAGAAGGTAGCGCTCGACAGCTTGCCGGAGCGGAGCTCGGCGTTGTCTGGAACCAGAAGGACACGAGGCGAACGAGGCAGGAGCGCAATGGCGTCATCTTGCAGAGCAGCATCGGCCTCCTGCTGGTCAACAGAGGGAGAGGGTGAGGACACCAGAGAAAACGGAGAAGTGAAACAAGAGGAGAGGGCGGCGCCTGGACTCTTGGCCGCCGTCGACGCTCGGCGAAGCGGCGGGGGCCTCGGGCATGGATGCAGCCGCTGGGGTCGCATTTAATGGAGGCGGGCGACGGAGGAGCTACCGAGGGACGAGGCGGCTGGGATGGACGGGACCGGGCACGGGGCTTCAAGGCGAGGAGGAGGCGCGGGAACACCGGTTCCATCCGGGAACAAGGTGGGGCGAGCTGGGCGAAGGTCGAGACAGAGCAGGGCGCGGGCAAACCATGGAGGCCGGCGGCGCCATGGCCGTGCGGGCAGGCGAGCTCGCGGAGGAGGCTCTCGGGCATGGGGTAGAGCGAGGGCAATGAGGAGGGAAGCGGGAGTTGTTCCCGTGCGTGTGGCGGCACTGGGAGGAACGAGAAGGAGAGATGGGGATCAGGAGAGAGCGCTGGGTGCAGCTAGGGTTAGCAGGGGTTTAAGTGGGCTGTGGAAACGGGTCGATCTGGTTGGTTAGGCCCAAGAGGCCTGGCTGGGCTCTCTTTCTCTCCCTCATATTCTTTAGCAGAAAAGAATTAGAGAGAAGAAAAGAAGAGAGGGTTAGGGAAAGAATTTGCGCATGCAGACAATTTTCCCAGACTCATAAAAATGAGCTTGATCCAAGAAAAATAGAAAGTGAGCATGGGCGTGAAGTTGAATTCAAACTCATTTGAATTTAATTCAAATGAGTGAGAGAAAGAAGTGGGTATTCGGTAGGTCAAAAAATGTTGAGAATTTAGGAGGAGCCTGATAAATGGAGAAAGAATTATGGAGAAGGTTTGGAGAACGAACTTGAAGCAAAAGGCATGAGAATTAAATTACAAGTGTGTTGCGGTTAATTCCAAACTAATAGAATATTTATTATAACTCCCTAAATATCGAGAGGATATGTTATAAAGAGAAATCACCATGTGAATCCCTCAATTTAAATGGACCGAAGATCCATACGGTTTATTTAGTTGAGTTTTTTAAAATTAAATAACATGATGGCATGATGACATGATGCAATGCAAATGATGCTAAGAAGAATGCAACAAACAAATACATCGCACGGCGAAATTCGAAATAGCTGGAAGTCTTCTAGAGCGTCGGTCTCGGGGCGTTACAACTCTCCACCACTACAAGAGGATCTCGTCCCGAGATCTAGGATGGCACCAGAGAGAAACGAAAGAGGAAGAGAGGAGGTAAAAGTAAGTTGCTTCTTTGACAAACGAGTGAAACCACGAACCTTGAGAGGTTGAACAAAATGAAAGAAAGAATACAATGGAGATGAACCAGATTGCAAACACTCTGTTAGCAAACAGGAACAAGGAACATCACGAGAACCTTGTAGGTTGCAAAGCTATGAATGACGAGCACAATGGACAAGAAGGATTTGGAACCACTCTGGTTGAAACGAGATAAACAAGGAGCAAGGAAGAACAAATTCGGTGTAACATCCCAAATTTTCAATTTGGAATGTTATACATAGATCATCATTGCATATCATATTTTTGTTGCATTGTTGGCTCGATCCTAGAAATTCTACGCAACTCAAGGACCCACGGACAGAGTTGGGAATTTCGTTATTTTCATATTTGAGTTTTCTCAAATTTTGAAAATAGGATCATTTTAATTTATTTATTTTATCTTCAATTATTTCTACTACCAAAAATTCAGAGAGGGAATAAAATGACTTTCCCGAAATAAAGAAATAATGAAGATTTAATAAAAAAATCAAATAAGATTTCATTTGGAGTTTTTCGCCTTTTTATTTGGATTTAGGAAAAATGCGTGTTTTTCAAAATTGCATTTAGGCCCCAAATAAATGTTCATCTTGTCTGGCTTGATTTTATAAGCCGGGGAAAATTTATTTCAGGGTTTTTGGAGTCCGTTTAGTATTTCTTTCGTTTGTTTTTCTGCGAGTAATTATTTAAAAAAAACGCGAACCGCCTTTCGGGCCGTACCTGAGCGGGACTCCGCACGGGGGCAGCTTATATAAAGCCGCCGCCGCCAGCGCTCACCCACCAGCCGCTCGCGCCAGCCTCAGCCGCCGCCGCCCACCCCGCAAAACTCTAACCCTAGCCTCGCGCCGCCGCCACGAGACGCCGACCTCGCCGACGACGCCGCCGCCCGTCGATCCCGCCACCCAAGGTTCGTCGCCGCCTCGTTTTCCGCGCCAGTTTTTTTTCAAAAACCGATCGATTTTCTTCGGTTTTTGTTGGTTTATTTTTTTAGTTTCGGTTTATTTTATTAGATCGGTTTTTTCGGTTTAGGTTAAATAGCGAGCGTTCGCTCGTTCGTTTGTTTTAACGAACGTGTTCATCAGATTAGATCTAGTTAACGAACATTTGTTCGTTAACCTGTTCGTCATTTTTCTTTTTCTCAAATTTAATCCGCGATTTTTCTGATCGCGATTCCTGATCCGATTTTCGTTTTAGTATAACTTTTCGCTCGTTTATCGGAATCAGGCGATTCAAGCGCCTGGAGTTTCATCTCGAAACCCTCTTTACGAATAACCAACTTAAACAAGTTTTTGCTTCTATAAAATTTGACTTACATCTAGATTAGTAAAACGAAGCTATTTTCTTTCGCCGTTTGACTTCCGTTGCTTCGTTTGTTTTGTTTCTTTTTGCAAACCGAAGTTCTTAAGTTGAACTTTCTGGTTATATATTCTATTTGAGTTTTACCTGTGCATTAGATGAGTACTTATTGTATGCTTGTTTGTTTGTCTGTGATAGAATACCCGGAGTGCGCCGCCTGTTACTTCGAGTCTCTAGGTTTCGCGGATCATCAGCAAGGCAAGTAACACTTGATCATACTTTTTCTCATACCCAGTTTTATGCATTAGATCAATCCTCAAAACATTGCATGATTAGGATCAAATTAAATTGTGGGTTATGGGAAGTAGTTGAGGTAGTACCTATTACCTGTTTTATTTTCAAACCCTTGGGAGTTACTTCTACATTTGCTTTTTGCCATTCTATGCTAGTAGACGTGGATTGGGTGAGTGTATCCATGACAGATGTGTGTTTGTTAATTAATGGTTTATTTAAGGTGGCAACTTAAACACACATCAGGGTGGATTGAGGCACCTGGTTTCCAGGACTTGCCTGTTTTTCTTCGGACCACCACCTAGGCTCAAAGGGATCATGAGATTATTCAAACTAGAAACTTACATGTGCAGCCACAAGCCATTATGGGCTCTGGCATAGTTGATTAAGTCGTGCGAACTCTTACGGGTAGACTAGCAGATGTAGGGGAAAGTAGGTGTACCGGTCTACCCTTTACGTAAGGTGCTAGCGCTTCCGAAAGACTATGTCTCGGTCATCCGTTTCTCAAACATCATGTAGTGCGAGAAATCCAACGGAAGCGATCGAGTCTTGTGGGGAAAAGTGCGCAAACCTCTGCAGAGTGTATAAACTAATCATGGTTAGCCGTGTCCCCGGTTATGGACGTCTTGAGTACCTAGTACTTGGATATCATATGAATCTCGTCATGTTACTTCTAATTAATATTGTTGGGATGTTAATGAGTACTTTTTAATTGGGATTGAGAATGCTGTCAACCATTCTCAATGTTTAACAACCACCATGATAGTTAAATAAATTTATTCCTTTGAAGTAGGGAAAAATTGGCTTTACACAAAACTGTAACAATAGGTCTTTCCACCAGCCAAATATGCATGTAGTATAGCTTATTCCATTGTTATTCTCTATGTGTCACATTGCCAGCATATTCCATGTGCTGACCCGTTTTCGGGCTGCCACGTTTCATGTTGCAGAATTTTCAGACAACGAGTAAGGTGCTTAGGTCATGGTTCTATACTCAATGATGCCGTTGGAGTTGATGGACTCCCTTATTCTTCCAAGTCTTCCGCTGTTATCGTATTTAGATGGCCTTAAGCCATATTTATTTCAATAAGTTCTCTCTTGAGACATTCGATGTAGTAAGTGTGTGATTTCTACTCTGTTATAAATCCTCCAAGTATTCTGTGGTGTCAGCATTACTGATCCAGGGATGACACTGAGCACAGAGATCAAACTGTTTGAGGTCTGGTCGCTACAAAGATGGTATCAGAGCACACGCTGACTGTAGGACACAGCCACTAAGCTAAAGCCCTAGATCACTACTCTTTCGTCTCATTTCCGACTCCTCATCTTTTCTATTCTTTAGGATGGCGGATGCAAGGAACAAGTTCACACAACCAGATGAAGACTCACCTTTTGGATATCACTTGAAGGAAGTCACTAGATACCTGAACATAGGAGTACCAAGCTTCACCGGGACCTTCAATGCCACTTTACTCGAAGAGGAGCGCTGGATGATTCAAGTCTACATTCCAGGAAGGACATTTGCACCAGTCACGGAGCCCATAGAGTTTACCTTTGATGCACCAACATGGAGCCTAGGAAAGAGCATGGCAGCTCACATCGCCATGGGACGAATTGGAGAAGTTTACCACAAGGATCTCAAGAATACTATCTACCAAATTTATGGGTGCCGAGATGAGCATTGGGAGATGATCAACACCAGGAAGGACAGATCAATCGCGGCTTATATCCAGGAATTAAACCAACACATACGACGCCAGGAGAATCAGATGTGCGCAGATATGGAAGATCTGCAGAAGGCTATGACCAAGATCAAGGAGCTAGAAGAAGAACTCAAGGCTACATGTAAAGACTATATGGAAGAAATCGTCGCTCTAGTAAGACAGAACGGCGACCTTAAGGAGAAGATTGGAGTATTCATGGGAGGATCAGCACCCAGAGGAGAAGTGGATGAACCTACTTGTCTAGATAATTATATCATCATCGACGACACCGACTCGGATCCCGACGACAGTGATGATGACTATGTTGATGAAGCTGGAGCAGATATCATGGAAACTTCATCGGAGTAGTTTTTCTAGTTGACCACCATAACAGTAGTAGAATTTTCCCCTATTTAAATTAGTTTTAGTCCAAGCACTTTTGTAACGATAGTTGGACCGTTGTATGCCCTTGTTTGAATTGATTGTAGTGATATTGTGTGCTTTTGTCTCATGTGCATATGGGTAGTGTTATTGTAGGATCGAAAGTATGTCTAGAGGGGGGGGGGTGATTAGACTACTTGACAATATAAAAATTCAGCCTTTTGATAAAGACAAGTTTTTGGCAAGTTCACAATGATGATCAAGTCAAGTATCACCCTACACATGCAATTCTAGAGTATAGGCAGCGGAAAGTAAATTGCACATGTAGTAAAGAGAGGTGGAGAGGATCAAACGCAATTTGGAGACACGGAGATTTTTCTCATGGTTCCGATAGGTGGTGCTATCGTCAATCCACGTTGATGGAGACTTCAACCCACGGAGGGTAACGGCTGCGAGAGTCCACGGAGGGCTCCACCCACGAAGGGTCCACGAAGAAGCAACCTTGTCTATGCCATCATGGCATACGCCCACGGAGGGCTAGCCTTACTCGAGGTAGATCTTCACGAAGTAGGCGATCTCCTTGCCCTTACAAACTTCTTGGTTCAACTCCACATCTCGACGGAGGCTCCCAAGCGACACCTAACCAATCTAGGAGGCACCACCTCCAAAAGGTAATAGATGGTGTTGATGATGATGAACTCCTTGCTCTTGTGCTTCAAATGATAATCTCCCCAACACTCAACTCTCCTCACTGATTTGGCTGTGGTGGAAGAAAGGATTGAGTGGAAAGCAACTTGGGAAGGCTAGAGATCAAGTTTCATATGGTGGGAGTGGAGCTACTTGATCTCAACACAAGGGTAGGTAGTTCTCTTCTCAGAAATGTAAGGTAGGAGTGGTAGTTCTTTCTGATGGCTCTCTCCACGAGTGAAGAGGGGGTGGAGGGGTATTTATAGCCTCCACACAAAATCCAACCGTTACACACATTTGACCAATCTCGGTGGGACCGAAGTTGACAACTCGGTGAGACCGAAAGTTCAAATCATGTGAACGTTGGGATTTTCGTGGGACCGAAAATACAATCTCGGTTAGTCCGATTCGTCCAAAGACAAGAGCTTGCCAATCTCGGTGGGACCGACTTCATCATCTCGGTGACACCGATTTGATGATGAAGGTTTCTGAAGCTTGGCAACTCAAGTTTGGTGAGACCGAGTTCGAATCGGAAAATCCGAAATTTCTAGGGTTTGGCTATATGGTGAGGTGGTTCATCTCGGTGTAACGAAGTTTAGGAAATCGGTGGGACCGAGATTACTTATGAGTGTATTATGGAAGTGAGAGTTGCTGATAGTTTAAGAGATGTATCACTAAGCACTTTGAGCAACCAGATCATTATCATAACCTCATCCCCTTTTAATAGTATTGGCTTTCCTATAAACTCAATGTGATCTTGGATCACTAAACCAAAAATGGAGTCTTGAGCTTTTGCCAATGCTTGCCTTAGCATTTTGAGGGGTCCACTTCTTCAGTCCTTGCCATACCCATATCACTGAACTTTCTGAAATGATTCTCAAGAAACTATTAGTTCAATGATATATATGTTGTTATTAATTACCAAAACCACCCGGGGATTAGTTGCACTTTCAATCTCCCCCTTTTTGGTAATTGATGACAACATATAGATCAAAGCTTCGACAAAGGATATAATCAATGAATAATATCGTCGCTTTGAGAAGTATGTGATAAGCAAGAGCTCCCCCTAAATTTGTGCATTATTTAAGATTTGCGTTTGAATGTAAATGCACAATCGATTAGGATCATGGGTCACTCTTCCATGTCACATACATCTTGGTGGAGCGCACAAAATGATAAGAATGAATAGCATGCACCCAATCACCAAGACATGATTAAATGGTCATACAAGATAGGAATAGCATATGATAAGCATTAAGCACACATTAAGGCATAGTACGACCAAGCACTCATTAATGAGCATCAAACGTAGTATCAAACACACAGAATGTCTCGAAAACCAAAAGTATCTCAAAAAGACCGCAAATGAACGAAAGAGCAAAAGCGCAAAAACAACAACACACTCTCTCTCGAAGTCCTATGATCTATACAATTTCTCCCCCTTTGGCAACAAGTTACCAAAAAGTTCGAAAAGTATAGAGCTAAGCGCCACCGGGACTCTCTGCTGGCGGCTCTATGCAGGTTGATGTTGAGTTGAGATGGCAGATCGGCGAAGACTTCGCTGATGTCTGTGGAGCTGGAGGAGTGGTCACCGAGCTGGAGCTGGAGCAACCGATGGAGCTGTGGAAGGTGCCGAGGCTGTAGTCCCGTGTCATCCATCGAATAGCGGTGATCGGGTCTGTGGGAACCGGAGCGATCTGTTCATAAGCATCTGGACTAGGTCATCCTGCATCTCACGCACGAGCTTTTCCTTCTCCCTCTTTGCTTCCTCGATATCGCCTCAAGCTTGTTGTGATTACATTTGCACTTCATCGGCTTTACATCCAGAGCATGGATCTTGTCTTCAACAATCCTCTCAAGGCTCTCCGAGACTGTATAATGCTTGGCAGGCGTTGTTCAATCCTTTTGGGTAGCTTCAAGGAGCTGTTCTCCAACACTCTTTGGTTTAGCTGTCTGCCGCTACTTCCTTCTCAGCTTTGGCTTTCTTGGCAGCTTCAATCTTTGCTTGACCTTCAACTGACGTTGGGTCCTCCTCATCCATCACAACATCATTGTCCTCATGCTCAGGCTGCAGTGGTAGGTGCTCTCTATCCAACAAGAATGTGCCCGTGCCAAAGTTGGCATTGATAAGCATCTGAATATGCGGGGCAAATCCACATGACCTTTTCTGGTCAGCTGCAGTCCTCTTAATAGTCTCAACTATCAAGTCCATCACCTTGAAAGGTGCCTTCTCATCAAGTATATGCAGCATGTTGATAGAGTACCCTCTGATCATGCGATGATCTCCAGACTTGGGCATCAAGGTATGCCTCAGAATAGTGTTTGTAGTAGGTAGACCTGCCTGGAGATAATACACTGAGCCAAGCTTCCAGATTGCCAAATCCTTAGCTGGAACCTCTTTGTACATGTTCTTCATAGACTCATGGTTCTTCTTGGGAATGCCATAGACATCAACATCATCCTCTCTCTGCACTGGAGCATTTAGAAGTTCTGCCCATTCTTCTACAGTTGAAGAGAATCTTTGGCCTTCAGTCATCCATGTGATCTTTCCATCTGGATAGAAATGAGCTGTGGCATAGAATTGCATAATCATTTCATCATTCCAACTTGTCAACTTTTGACCAACAAAATCTGCAACACCACATGCAAGTGAAGCTCTCATGCACATGTGGAAAGAAGTCTCTGTGCTCTTCACTTTGTCAATGTATTTCCAATCAACAAATCTGTGTCCGCCACTATGGGCTTCTTGTCCATTAGCACAGCCTCATAGAAGTCCCGCTGCTCTACGGTGTGGAATCTTGGATCAACAGCAGTTCTTCTCCTCACAAAGATATGGATCAGCTTGTCTCCATAGCCCGAGACCTCTATCCTTCCTTTCCTTCATGTTCTCAGCTTGAGGATGAGCATCATTGTGAATTGGCAGTTTTGGACGAAGTTTCAAAGAAAACCGGTGCCTCATCATCGACACGGTGGTGGCACATCATCTTTCTTCTTTTCGATGCAGGATGTTCTGATCGTCTTCTTTGGCTTGGCAAAGAGGCTTTCTTTGGAGCTGCCTTGACCGGAGTAGATGGCTTGGACTTTGAAGTGGCTCCAGCCACGATGGCATCACCCATGAGCTTAGGCTTCGAGGAGGCTGGGGTGCTTCCTCATCCTCATCTTCCTCTGCTGCATCATCATGCACAATCCTCTTCCTCTTGGAAGTTTTCTTCACCTTGCTTGTAGTTTCCTCTTCCATACTCAGCTTCTTAGCAACTGTGGACTGCTTGACTTTTCTGGTGCCTTTCTTGGTTTGCTGCCCTTGAGGCTCTTTGGCAACAACCTTTCTCTTTGGCTTGAGGAGACCTCTTCCTCAACAATGAAATCGAATCTTCTTCATCGAGTTCCTCTTCTTTCTCGCCCCGGTGGCTGCAGGAGGCAAACCACTTGGTGTGCTCCTCTCACCATCATCGATGAGCTCTTGGGTTCGGGACTAGTGCCCGCCTCGAATATCAGCAATAGGTGACTCAGACTGTTCGGCTGTCACACCGCATCGACATGGTCGACAACCCGTGAATAGATAAGGTGTAGGCAGAGTAGAAGAGTTATCACAAACTGCGAAGATTTTGCAAACAAAATGAGTTCAAATTCTAGTATTAGGTTTTCACGGAAGACATTTGGTCGATCGAGTTTAAAATTCGTGAATCCAAGTGTTCAAACAGAAGCATTCACACCACTTTCGGTTGGACGAAGTGGGTTTCGATCCGAAAACACTAGGGTTTCACTAAATCCTCATTTCGTCACACCGATTTGCACAACTTCGGTTGGACCGAAGGTGCAAAGGCAATGGCCAGAGGCCAAATCGGTCATACCGAGAATGTAAAATCGGTCTCACCGAGATGTGTTCGGCGGAAACCTAACCCTAAAACTTTTACTCGAGTTTCGCTCAAAGGAACTAATCTTGTGTTCGTGAAGATTTCAAACGTGGCAAGATTATAGGCAAACCAAATGTGCATTGAATCGGAGATGGGAGCACGAGTGGGATCAAACTCACCCTAACTTGGTGGAGTTCTCACGGCGGCAACGGCGCGGAGAAGATGTCCGCTGACGGCGACGGAGACTCGCGGCGAGGGCGCCAAAGCGATTTACGGAGACGATCCGGAGACCAAGGCGACGGCAAAGAAGGGGTGGGGCGAAGCGTTTGAAGTAGAAATCAACGCGGCCCTCGGAGTATATATACCCTTTGTTGTCGGTGGGACCGAGTTGTAAAACTTCGGTGGCACCGAGATGGATAATCGCAGGCGTTATGCACTTCGTCACGCCGAAAATCACAACTCGGTTTCACCAAGGTGAAAACCTAGATCAATCTAAATGCTTTTGGTTTGACCGAGTTTGAGTGGGTTGGTCTGACCGAAATCACTTAGAAGGTTTTGGAAGTTAGCCTTTGACGGATCTGTGGCTCCGAGTGCTCCTTACTCGGAGGGTCCGAAAATGACTTGTTCAAAGTTTGTGATGTAAGCATGAATAGAATTTGAGACAAGAAAGCATAGATAGCTAGGGAGGTACTTAGGCATTCTTGTCCATCCATTTGGTCAGAAAAATCAAAAGACCAAAGCAACAAATGGATGTCCTCGAATGGATAAAATCATGCATCCAACATGCTCACACAATAAGATAGCAAATGAAATATGTGTCAAACATGCACAATCAAAAACTCTAGCTACTATCACACAATTTGTCGATGACTAGGTCATCTATATATGAGTATATTGACTTAGGAGTCAAATGAGAACATTTGATCATAGGTCATACTCATCGTTTAAGCACAAGTGGGGTTACCACTTTTACATAAAGCATTAATGTGTTCACATCATTTGAAGATGCTTTAGCTCAATTCTTTAGAGCAAAGCTCCCCCTAGATGTGAGAACCCCTTTAAAGGGTCAAACTAACCTTGGGTTGTCGAGAAGACTTCATGTAGATGTTGAAGATGTGGATGCTCAATGTTGATGAAGATCATCAAGAGTTGGGAGCAATCCTTTGGATTCGGGCACTTTCAATACCTACATGGGTTAGTCCCACAAGGAACAAACAAGGATATCCATGGACATAGATTGAAGTACACAATAGATGATGTACATGAAAGCAATGATTACCTTGTCCCTTGACTTACCAACAAGAGGGTTTGTGACTCCATGAACTAGTGCAAGATGTGGAAGTTGATTGCACAAGTTCTTGCCAAAAAGAATGTGAGTGAAGTATGTTGGCGGAGTCACCCTCAAGAACTCTCTAGCTCTTCTTCTTCGGGATCCACATCATCTTGATGGGAATCCTTGGGGTTGTAGTTGAGCTTGACGAAGTGGAACTTGACGTTTCCTTGGGAACCCACTTGACCATGGCTTTAGGTGCTTCAATAAATGCATCAATCAAGCTTGTCCTTGGGGCCTTTAGCCATGAAGCATCTTCCAATTCCCTCATTTGGTGAATCAAATAAGTCATAGGAGTTGGAGTTGGAGGACACGAGAGCAAGACCGCAACACCTTCATCTTGATCAGTAGTCGGAGTTGGAGTGATAGCTTCTTTCGAATGATTGTCGAGTCGGAGCGGAGACCCATTCACCTACATGAGCTTGATGTTTTCTTCTTGTGTAGCTCCTTGATGACTTGTCTTTCCTTTCCGAATCCTTGCTTCTCCGAGAGGGTCTTCGCTCATAACGATCATCTCTACTCCTTCTCTCTTTCCGAGGTGACTCTTCTCTTGAGCTTCTTCTTCTTGGAGATTCTTCTCTTCTCTTGTGGGGAGCTGAACACTCATTTGAGTAGTGTCCGGTCTTCCACAATTGTAGCAGATTCGATCACGACTAGAAGATCTCTTTTCATCATATGATCTAGACTTTGAGCTTCTCTCTTTGCTTCTACTCTTGTAGAATTTGTTGAAGTTCTTCACCATTAGGCTTATCTCTTCATTGGAAACTAGCTTGTCGCTTGAGGTTGTGGGAGCATCACTTGTAGCTTTGTAAGCACCACTTGACTTGTTGTGAAGCTCTTCCTTATCTTTAAGTGTCATCTCATGAGCAACAATTCTTCCAATGACTTGGTTGGCTTGAGATTCTTGTAGTTTGGCATCATTTGGATCAAAGTGCACACGGTGTCATACTTTCCATCCAAAGCTCGAGAATCTTCTTGATGATGAATCGGTCGGTCATTTCTTCGCTTCCTAAGCCGGCAATCTCATTTGTGATGAGAGCAAGCCTAGAGTACATTTCAGCGACTCCTTCACCTTCCTTCATCTTGAACTTGTCAAGTCGACCTTGAAGAACATCTAGCTTTGATTCCTTCATCGACTCGGTACCTTCGCATTTCAACCAAAGTATCCCAAATCTCTTTTGCATTCTCAAGACGGCTGATTTTGTTGAACTCCTCGACACAAAGCATTGAAGAGAATGTCACAAGCTTGAGCATTGTTTTGCAACATCCGCAATTCATCCGCTAGAAGCCGCGATCCGAACTTTTCCTTCCTCAAGAACTCACCTTGCAAACCAACACAAATAATGCCCCATGCGGGTGGGTTATGGCCAAGAATATGCATTTTCATTTTATGCTTCCAACTAGCAAAGTTTGAACCATCAAAGTAAGGACCTCTACTTAAAATTACCTCACTAGACGCCATACTCTCCTAGGTTGTGAAACCAAGCTTATGGAGTCCAATGCAATGGAAACCAATACAATGGAGACCAAAGCTCTGATACCACTTGTAGGATCGAAAGTATGTCTAGAGGGGGGGCGATTAGACTACTTGACAATATAAAAATTCAGCCTTTTGATAAAGACAAGTTTTTGGCAAGTTCACAATGATGATCAAGTCAAGTATCACCCTACACATGCAATTCTAGAGTATAGGCAGCGGAAAGTAAATTGCACATGTAGTAAAGAGAGGTGGAGAGGATCAAACGCAATTTGGAGACACGGAGATTTTTCTCGTGGTTCCGATAGGTGGTGCTATCGTCAATCCACGTTGATGGAGACTTCAACCCACGGAGGGTAACGGCTGCAAGAGTCCACGGAGGGCTCCACCCACGAAGGGTCCACGAAGAAGCAACCTTGTCTATGCCATCATGGCATACGCCCACGGAGGGCTAGCCTTACTTGGGGTAGATCTTCACGAAGTAGGCGATCTCCTTGCCCTTACAAACTTCTTGGTTCAACTCCACATCTCGACGGAGGCTCCCAAGCGACACCTAACCAATCTAGGAGGCACCACCTCCAAAAGGTAATAGATGGTGTTGATGATGATGAACTCCTTGCTCTTGTGCTTCAAATGATAATCTCCCCAACACTCAACTCTCCTCACTGATTTGGCTGTGGTGGAAGAAAGGATTGAGTGGAAAGCAACTTGGGAAGGCTAGAGATCAAGTTTCATATGGTGGGAGTGGAGCTACTTGATCTCAACACAAGGGTAGGTAGTTCTCTTCTCGAGAAATGTAAGGTAGGAGTGGTAGTTCTTTCGATGGCTCTCTCCACGAGTGAAGAGGGGTGGAGGGTATTTATAGCCTCCACACAAAATCCAACCGCTACACACATTTGACCAATCTCGGTGGGACCGAAGTTGACAACTCGGTGAGACCGAAAGTTCAAATCATGTGAACGTTGGGATTTTCAGTGGGACCGAAAATACAATCTCGGTTAGTCCGATTCGTCCAAAGACAAGAGCTTGCCAATCTCGGTGGGACCGACTTCATCATCTCAAAGGACACCGATTTGATGATGTATGTTCTGAAGCTTGGCAACTCAAGTTTCGTGAGACCGAGTTCGTAATCGGAAAATCCAAATTTCTAGGGTTTGGCTATATGGTGAGGTGGTTCATCTTGGTGTAACTGAGTTTAGGAAATCGGTGGGACCGAGATTACTTATGAGTGTATTATGGAAGTGATAGTTGCTAATAGTTTAGGAGATGTATCACTAAGCACTTTGAGCAACCAGATCATTATCATAACCTCATCCCCTTTTAATAGTATTGGCTTTCCTATAGACTCAATGTGATCTTGGATCACTAAACCAAAAATGGAGTCTTGAGCTTTTGCCAATGCTTGCCTTAGCATTTTGAGGGGTCCGCTTCTTCAGTCCTTGCCATACCCATATCACTGAACTTTCTGAAATGATTCTCAAGAAACTATTAGTTCAATGATATATATGTTGTTATTAATTACCAAAACCACCCGGGGATTAGTTGCACTTTCAGTTATCTCACTAGAACTCATTCTATTCTTAACTCTCGTCTCTTCTATAAACCCTCAGATGCCTCCGAGACGCGACCCCGAATTTGTTTTCCCGCCGGAGATCACTCAGTTGATTCAGCAGCAGAATGCCTTGATTCAAACATTGGTACAGAACCAAGGCAACAACAACAACAACCCACCACCACCACCACCTGTTGACCATCTGGCTCGTTTCTTAAGGCTGAATCCGCCGGTGTTTTCCAGTAGCACCGAGCCGACAGTAGCAGATGATTGGCTCCGTAAGATAGGGAGGGAGTTGACCACTGCAGGATGTACAGATGGGGAAAAAGTGAAGTTTGCCGCGCATCAGCTTGAAGGACCCGCAGAAAGATGGTGGGAGAATTTTACAGCCACTTACCTCAGAGACACCGCCACATGGGATCTGGCCAACAAGCTTTCCGTCGCCCATGTTTCAAAGCAGGAGCTATGGCCATGAAGAAGGTGAGTTTCGCAACTTACGCCAAGGAGGGACAGACGGTTGGCAAGATGTGGATGATTTGAGAAGCTAGACGTTATGCCCGGATGAGCGTTACGGACGGATGCCAAGCAGAGAAGTTTCTAGAAGGACCGAATGATGAGCTGAGCATGCAGTTGATGGTAGCCACTTTCAATAACTACCAGAGTTAGTAGATCGTGCTCTTATGATTGAAGGAAAGCAGCAGCAGATTGACAATCGTAAGAGGAAGTATGGACAGGAAGTACAACCGAGCTCGCAGGTTACGCTTTACCCTCAAGTCGAGGACAGCCAAAGATACTCACGGAGGTGTTAGCTCGCACAATCATAATGGCACAAAGAATGGAAACGGGAATGGAGGAAGCAATGGACAAAACCGCACCAACCCGTCAACACCATCCAAGGTAGACCTGAGCCATATCACTTGTTATAAGTGCCGTAAGACGGGGCATTATGCAAATGAATGTCCAGAAGCCCAAAATGGTAATGGCAATGGAAGCTCAGGAAAGAAGTCGAACCCTTTCAACAAAGGACAAGTGAACCACGTTACCGTGGAGGAGGTTGAAGCTCAGCCAGACGCAGTAATAGGTAAGTTTTTGGTTAAGACATTTACTACAGTTGTTCTTTTTGATACTGGTGCATCGCATTCATACATATCAAGTGGATTTGTGGATAAGTTTAGCCTGCCCTAAGACACCCATGCTAGTAAGTTCACCGGGAGCTGAGTTTCTGGCCAGTCAAGGAAGTTTTCAGGTGCCATTAAGTATAGGAAGGCATGTTTTCCCAACGGATTTAATTATACTAGAATCCCAAGGTTTGGATGTAATTCTTGGTATGGATTGCCTGTCGATGTATGGAGGAAACATCGATTGCGCCAGTAAGACAATTTTGCTTACGACACCAGATGGAAGAAGAATCAAGTATGTATCATGGCATGAGCCGTGGAGGGCACATGTAAATTCCTTATTAGGAGTTGTGCAGGAGGAAGTACCAGTGGTAAGGGATTTCCCCGATGTATTTCCAGAAGAGTTGCCAGGCATGCCACCGGATAGAGACATTGAGTTCCTAATTGGACTACTGCCAGGCACTGGGCCGATATCCAAGAGACCATACAGGATGCCAGCCCAAGATTTGGAGGAAATTAAGAAGCAGATTAAGGAGTTGCTGGACAAAGGTTTTATTCGCCCAAGTTCTTCACCTTGGGGATCGCCAGTACTTCTAGTGGAGAAGAAGGATGGATCGTTAAGAATGGTTGTTGATTATCACGGATTGAATGAAGTAACAATCAAGAACAAGTACCCACTACCGATGATCAATGATCTGTTTGATCGGTTGCAAGGAGCTAAGGTGTTTTCCAAGATCGATTTGCGATCAGGGTACCATCAGTTGAAGATTCGAGAGCAGGATATACCTAAGACGGTTTTACCACCAGGTACGGGCTGTATGAGTATACCGTTATGTCATTTGGTCTGACTAACGCCCCAGCCTATTTTATGAACATGATGAACAAGGTGTTTATGGAGTTTTTGGATAAGTTCATTGTGGTGTTCATTGATGATATTTTGGTTTACTCAAAGAATGAAGAGGAACATAAGGAACATTGCGTTTGGTACTCGAGAAGCTCAGAGAACATCAGCTATATGCCAAGTTCAGCAAGTGTGAGTTTTGGCTGAAGGAAGTTGGATTTCTCGGACATGTTATATCCGGAGAAGGTATAGCAGTAGACCCCACTAAAGTTGCCACGGTGACAAACTGGGAAGCACCAACAACAGTTGGAGAGATCAGAAGTTTCCTTGGACTCGCAGGATACTACCGGAGATTTATTGAGAATTTCTCGAAGATTGCAAAGCCTATGACAGAATTGTTGAAGAAGGACACCAAGTTCATTTGGACAGAGGAGTGTGAGGCTAGTTTCCAAGAGTTGAAGAAACGTTTGGTTACCTCACCAGTGTTAATTCTGCCAGATCAGACCAAGGACTATGTTGCGATGCTTCACGTCAAGGACTTGGAGCAGTACTTATGCAGGAGGGAAGAGTTGTTTCGTATGCTTCACGACAGCTTAAGCCTCATGAGTTGAATTATGCTACTCATGATTTGGAGTTAGCAGTCAGAGTGCACTTGAAAACGATGAGTCATTTTCTCATTGGAAACCATTGTGTGGTGTATACGGATCACAAGAGTTTGAAGTACATTTTCACGCAGTATGAATTAAACCTCGCATAAAGGAGATGGTTGGAGCTCATTAAGGATTATGATATGAGATTGCATTACCATCTCGGAAAGGCTAACGCTAGTAGCAGCATTTATTGAGCCGTAAGAGCCATGTCAACACACTAATGACGGGAGAAATACCCAAGGAGTTAGCCGAGGATCTTCATGAGCTATGTTTGGAAATAGTTCCGAGAGGCTATGTAGCAGCATTGGAGATTCAGTCTACTTTGATGGATAAAATCAGGGAAGCCCAAAAGATAGATAAGGAAGTTGCCTCTATAAAGGAGAAAATGAGCAAAGGGAAGGCTAAGGGATTTCGTGAGGATGAGCATGATACCCTACGGTTTGAAGACCTTGTTTATGTGCCCAATGACCCGGGGATCAGGAAGTTGATTCTGCATGAGGCACATGATTCACCATATTCGATTCACCCAGGAAATACCAAGATGTATTTGGATTTGAAGAATACTTTCTGTTGGATCGGAATGAAGAAGGATATAGCAGAATATGTAGCAGTCTGTGATGTATGTCAGAGGGTGAAGGCAGAACATCAGAAGCCAGCAGGATTGTTACAGCCATTGCCTATACCCAAATGGAAGTGGGATAAACTAGGCATGGATTTCATCACGGGATTGCCCAAGACTCGTTCAGGCTATGACTTGATTTGGGTTGTAGTCGATCGTTTGACGAAGGTAGCTCATTTCATTCCAGTAAAGACTACCTACAGCAGTGCCAAATTAGCTAAGATATACATGACCAGGATTGTATGCCTGCATGGAGTTCCAAGGAGTATCGTATCGGATAGAGGAACCCAATTCACCTCGAAGTTCTGGAAGCAGCTGCACGAAACATTGGGAACCAGACTAGAGTTCAAGATGACTTTTCATCCACGCATGATGGATGCACCGAGAGAGTCAATCAGATTTTGGAGGATATGCTTAGAGCTTGTGCCTTGGATTATGGATCAAGTTGGGATGACAACTTGCCATACGTGGAGTTTTCTTACGACAACAGTTATCAATCCAGTTTGAAAATGGCCCCTTTCGAAGCCTTGTATGGAAGGAGGTGCAGGACCCCGTTGTTGTGGGATGAAGTTGGAGATCGCCAGTTGTTTGGACCGGATTTGATTAAGGAGTCTGAACGAAAAGTAAAGTTAATTTGCGATAAGCTCAATGTAGCCCAGTCAAGGCAGAAAAGCTATGCAGATTCAAAATGCAAGGAGACAGAATACGAAGTCGAGACAGAGTTTATCTACGAGTATCTCCGCTTCGAGGAGTAAAGCGTTTTGGAGTTAAAGGAAAGTTAGCACCACGTTTGGTGGGGCCATACAAAGTTTTGGAACGCATGGGAGAAGTAGCGTACAAGTTGGAATTACCCGAGGGATTGTCAGGTGTTCACGATGTGTTCCATGTTTCTCAGTTGAAAAAGTGTCACGCAGAGATGGCGGATATACCCCTGAGAGATATTGTGCCATTGGAAGCGATTCAGTTGAATGACGATTTGACCTACGAGGAGAAACCAGTCAGGATTCTCGAGTTTGCCAGTCGAGTTACCCGCAGTAAGGTTATCAAGTTTTCAACGTTCAGTGGAGCCACCACACTGAGGAAGAAGCCACCTGGGAGCGAGAGGAGGATCTGCTCAAGGCCCACCCTCACCTATTTGCTAGCCAACCCGAATCGCGAGGGCGAGATTCATCTTAAGAGGGGTAGGTTTGTAACATCCCAAATTTTCAATTTGGAATGTTATACATAGATCATCACTGCATATCATATTTTTGTTGCATTGTTGGCTCGATCCTAGAAATTCTACGCAACTCAAGGACCCACGGAGAGAGTTGGGAATTTCGTTATTTTCATATTTGAGTTTTCTCAAATTTTGAAAATAGGATCATTTGATTTTATTTATTTTATCTTCAATTATTTCTACTACCAAAATTTCAGAGAGGGAATAAAATGACTTTCCCAAAATAAAGAAATAATGAAGACTTAATAAAAAATCAAATAAGATTTTATTTGGAGTTTTTCGCCTTTTTATTTGGATTTAGGAAAAATGCGCGTTTTTCAAAATTGCATTTAGGCCCCAAATAAATGTTCATCTTGTCCGGCTTGATTTTATAAGCCGGGGAAAATTTATTTCAGGATTTTTGGAGTCAGTTTAGTATTTCTTTCGTTTGTTTTTCTGCACGTAATTATTTAAAAAAAACGCGAACCGCCTTTCGGTCAGACCGAAGGGACTCGCCGGGCAGCAGCTTATATAAAGCCGCGCCGAGCGCCCCAGCTCACCAGACGCCCGCCCAGCCCAATTGTCGCCTCCGGCCCACCCTCACAAACCCTAACCCTAGCCTCACATCGCCGCCGCCGCCGACCTCGCCGACGCCGCCGCCGCCGACTCACGACGCCGCCGCCGCCGTCGATCCCGCCGCCCGAGGTTCGCCGCCACCTCGTTTTCGCGTTAGTTTTTTTTCAAAACCGATCGGTTTTCTTCGGTTTTTGTCGGCTTATTTTTTTAGTTTCGCTTATTTTATTAGATCGGTTTTTTTCGGTTTAGGTTACATAGCTAGCGTTCGCCGTTCGCTCGCTTTTAACGAACGTGTTCGTCGATAGATCTAGTTAACGAACGCTCGCTCGCTAACCTGTTCGTCGCTTTTTCTTTTTCTCGGATTTAATCCGCGATTTTTCCGATCGCGATTCTCGATCCGATTTTCGCTTTTAGTATAACTTTTCGCTCGCTTATCGTAATCAGCGATTCAAGCGCTCGAGTTTCGCCTCAAACCCTCTTTCCGAATAATCAACTTAAACAAGTTTTTGCTTCTGTAAAATTTGACTTAGATCCAGATTAGTAAAATGAAGTTTTTTTTTCGCCGCTTGACTTCCGCTGCTTCGCTTTGTTTTGTTTCTTTTTGCAAACCGGAGTTCTTAAGTTGAACTTTCTGGTTAGATCTTCTATTTGAGTTTTACCTGTGGATTAGATGAGTACTTATTGTATGCTTGTTTGTTTGTCTGCGATAGATACCCGAAGTGCGCCGCCTGTTACTTCGAGTCTCTAGGTTTCGCGGATCATCGGCAAGGCAAGTAACACTTGATCATACTTTTTCTCATACCCAGTTTTATGCATTAGATCAATCCTCAAAACATTGCATGATTAGGATCTAATGAAATTGTGGGTTATGGGAAGTAGTTGAGGTAGTACCTATTACCTGTTTTATTTTCAAACCCTTGGGAGTTACTTCTACGTTTGCATTTTGCCATGCTATGCAAGTAGACGTGGATTGGGTGAGTGTATCCATGACAGATGTGAGTTTGTTAATTAATGGTTTATTTAAGGTGGCAACTTAAACACACATCTGGGTGGATTGAGGCACCTGGTTTCCAGGACTTGCATGTTTTCTTCGGACCGCCACCCAGGCTCAAAGGGATCATGAGATTATTCAAACTAGAAACTTACGTGTGCAGCCACAACCCATTATGGGCTCTGGCATAGTTGATTAAGTCATGCAAACTCTTATGGGTAGACTAGCAGATGTAGGGGAAAGTTGGTGTACCGGTCTACCCTTTACGTAAGGTGCTAGCGCTTCCGAAAGACTATGTCTCGGTCATCCGTTTCTCAAACATCATGTAGTGCGAGAAATCCAACGAAAGCGATTGAGTCTTGTGGGGAAAAGTGCGCAAACCTCTGCAGAGTGTATAAACTAATCATGGTTAGCCGTGTCCCCGGTTATGGACGTCTTGAGTATCCAGTACTTGGATATCATATGAATCTCGTCATGTTACTTCTAATTAATATTGTTGGGATGTTAATGAGTACTTTTTAATTGGGATTGAGAATGCTGTCAACCATTCTCAATGTTTAACAACCACCATGATAGTTAAATAAATTTATTCCTTTGAAGTAGGGAAAATTGGCTTTACGCAAAATCAGAACTATAGAGCTTTCCACCACCAAATATGCATGTAGTATAGCTTATTCCATTGTTATTCTCTATGTGTTACATTGCCATCATATTCCATGTGTCAATTGTTTTGGCTGCAACGCTTCATGTTGCAGACTTTTCGCATTTACAGTAAGGTGCTTAGGTCGTGGTTCTATACTCAGTGATGCCGTTGGAGTTGATGGACTCGCTTATTCTTCCAAGTCTTCTGCTGTTATCATATTTAGATGGCCTTAAGCCATATTTATTTCAATAAGTTCTCTCTTGAGACATTCGATGTAATAAGTGTGTGATTGCTACTCTGTTATAAATCCTCCAAGTACTATGTGGTGTTAGCATTACTGATCCACGGATGACACTGAGCACAGAGATCAGACTATTTGAGGTCTGGTCGCTACATTCGGACAACACTCCAGTTGAACATGGAAGGAATAGAACATGAACTTGAGAAGATGGGATGATACTTGATGAAATCAACAACACACTACCTCTGGAACTGTTGAAAGAATGGCACAAGGGGTAAGAAGGATTTCAGACAGCAGTCCGGTTGAAAAGAGAGGCCAAAACTTGATAAGATGAAAGAACTTGAATGAGAACACAACACTCCGGTTAAATGGATAAGCAAGAAAATAACATGATCTTGACAAAACAAGATGATGGGTCGAAGAGAGCAACCTCACAAAGCCTCCGGAATAAAGAATAGAAGATAGATCATTGGAATAACAGAATGGGGAAGAAAATACCAATTTCTGCCACAAATGAGCTTGGAAAGCGCCCTTCCAAGAAGGTTATAACGGAGTTGTTGGAAAACCAACAACAAAACGAATAAGCTTGTAGTGGGCTTATGGAATACTTCTCAAAATTGAGGTGAAATTCTGCCACTATGGAAACAAATAATATAATTGATAACACCAACGAGATGAAAAATTTCTTCCACCAAGATGATAGAGAGATAACTTGGATCATAGATACACACCACAAATAGCAACATTCGTTAGGGAAGGCTTTAGGTGAAATATGACACAAGATAACTCCAATGAAGAGATTAATGGATTTAGTACCTCATTCTTGGCAACATGTGAATCATGAAACATGAATGAAAATTGTCAAAATGACATAACACCATCTCAAAAGATAAGCTAGAAAGAATTGCACTTTGGAATGCACGATGAAGAATGCTTGAACTCCTCCAACAAAACATGTGTTGGACACCATGTTTATTTTTTAGTATAGCTTGGCGGATCTTAACTCCGAGAGAAATCTTGAAGAACAATTGAAGAATGAAAAGAATCCTTGATGAACCATCATGTAGAGCCTCCATGAAGAACTCCGGTAATAAAAGGATGATAAAAGAAAGAGAAGTTGAAAACACAAGGTGAAGCCTTGTGATGATTTAGATGGAGCTTCGCGACAAGATAATTCGGAAAACTTATAACTCCGGAAAAGAAAAGATGACGCATCTCGAACCAAGAAAAATGACATGAAGAATAACTCTAGAAAGAAGAAACTAGATTACCTGGATAAAACAATAATAAGAATTATGTTATGTGTATCCTTCACCAATTTAAGTTGATGACAAGCAATGGATTTGGCATACTACTTATTCTCATTGAAAAATGATTACAGATAGAGATATAGCGCAAACTTGAGGAAGGTCTTCAACAACCACCGGTAGGATTGAAACAATGAAAGAACGAATGAATTGATACGATAACAAAGGTAGAGAAATCTTGAACGAACCACCGTAAGAATTGAAAATGAACGTAGCAAAGGCATGATTCACCGGGAAGAATTGGAAAACGAATGAAAATACTTGAGGGGATTTAGATACATGAGGACGAAGAGATCATGAACTGACTAGAGGATATTTGAACGATTCACCGGTAAGATTTGGAGAACGATAGCTACATGCTGAGAATGAAGAATTATGACATGATGGCCTTCAGAGGAAAGAAATGGAAACAACTCATGAAATGATCTGGATGGTAAGAAAAATTGTCACAATCACAAACAATTATGAGGATGGCATGAAGCTAGAACCATGAATCTTTGGAAGAACGGGTAAGGATTTAAGAGGAACTCTTCCTCGGTCTTCAAAATCCCTGAATGACGACGAGAAACACCACCATGAATTGTTGAGATCCTCCAGGAGAATGAAAATTAAAGAGGTTGAGCCAACAATGAAAAATAATTTGAAATCGATCTTGGAAAACATCTGACTGATGAAATTCATTCTTACGTCAAACTTCGAAAAAATAGGAATGGCTCCGAGAAAATTAGAAGAGTTAGGTAAGATCCTGGAAAAAGACCTGTGGGTTAGGGCCTACTCAAAAGGAAACACCGTTGAATGATTGATTGAAAAGGGGGGATTGCACCGGTTGAATTAAATGGCCTGAATGAGATAAGAATCTCGAAATATTTGAATGGATTGAGAATGGAAACACAAGTCTTGTGAGATATCTTCAGCGCTCCAGAACAAATGAATAGCGAGAAGTGAAAGATTAAGAGGTGCACCGGCATGAGAAAGCATTTGACACGAGGAAAAGAATATGATCAACACTGAAAGCTTGAAGTGGATCCACCGGAGAAGAAAAGAGAACGAAGAATAATGAACTTGAAGCTCGTGAGCATCTTCATGAGGATCACCGGATCAGAACATTGATTGGAAAAAAAAGTTGAAGAGACTTCACACGATAAAATGGATACTTGACTAAAATATATGAGTCCTTGAAGTTAAGGGTGGGAGGGCGGGAAAACAAAGGCAACTTGGGGCAGATGGAATGGATACCGCTGAGAAAACTTAGAATTGATCTTGCGGATGTTGAGATGATCGGATCCACTTGAAGAGAAGCACGCCGGTTGGAAAAGAATTAACATGAGAACCTCAATGATCAAGAAGGATTAGTATTCACATAGCAATATGAGAACACCGATTAGGAAAGGTATGGATTCAACATTTGACTTTGAAGCAACTTGAATACCACAAATAAAACAAAACAAATGATTTGGCTTGCAGAATAAGCCGGAACAAACATATGATAGAGATTTCATCAAAAGTTTTCGTGGTGGGGCCCACACGGGCTTGATCGTACAGCACCATCATGTACAAGGCAGTGCACATGACATATAAAGCGTCCCCGAACCATCATAGCCAAGGGTTCTTTAAGACACAACGAGACCACTGTAAAACGACCGTGGATAGGCGGACCACTAGATGTCGAACCCCAATCTCATATCATGCATCTGTCGGAAAGAAAAAAAACTAGAGCTACTTGAATTCCCACCTATAAAACTCCCGAAACTTTCTGGTTATGCAATCTGGTGTTGGGGATACAGGGGAAGCAATATATATCTCACCAAAAACTAACAATACCTACATCCAAGTTGTATCCATCCGTCAACACATAACCAAGAAACCTTCGGAAATCGTGTACCTCAACCTTCGAAAAGCATCCGTTATACAAGCTATGGCAATACTCCCGAACTCCCCAGTACTGGGTGGCATCGAGGTTAACTTACCACTAGCTGCATAAAAGAGATTTTCGATGTCGGCAAAACTCAGGTATTCCAGAACTGCAACGATAAAATTATGATGACAACACCTCGAAGCTCAACTCTCCGGGACACTGCCACAACCCCTAAATGTCAGGAGGCACCAAGAACAATGTTCTCATCATAAGAATATCAGAACGATCCCAACATACCCGCGTGATCCTAATGTTTTTTTAGTGAAATTTGAGGCGAGGAAAGACAAAACATCTACGTCAGGAGGCCTCACCAGAGCGATGAAGGGGCTGAGGAGTAAAAAGAATCCTACTCTCCGATATATATAATCCTAAGACTCAAAACATTTTGTTCTAGACTCAACAACGCCCAATGATTCGATCAAGCTGGGGCTCCTAAGTCGGGAAGGCTCGACATTAACCAACTTGTAACACCCACGATGCGGCTATATCTCCGACGTGTCGAAGCACGACTTAGAGGCATAACCGCATTGTGGTTTTGTCGCAAGAAGGGTCATCTTCACACAATCCCATGTAATGAACAAGAATGTGATAAAGAGTTGGCTTACAATCGCCACTTCACAAAATGAACATATAATTCATACATCATTCAGAGCACACACATAGTCCGACTACGGACGAAGCCAAAAGAAAAGATAACCCAACTGCTAGATCCCTGATCGTCCCAACTGGGCTCCACTACTGATCAACATGAAAGAAAACATAGCTACGACCAAGGTTTTCGTTGGGCTCCCATCTGAGCTTGGTTGCTTCTGCACTGCTATTATCAGCACTTGCAACTGTTGTGATAGTATCTGGTGAGTCACGAGGACTCAGCAATCTGAAAACCCGCGAGATCAAGACTATTTAAGCTTATGGGTAGGAAGTGGTGATGAGGTGGAGCTGCAGCAAGCACTAAGCATATATGGTGGCTAACATACGCAAATAAGAGCGAGAAGAGAGGCAACGGAACGGTCGAGAAGCTAGAAGTAATCAAGAAGTGATCCTGAAACTACTTACACACAATCATAACACAAAGACCGTGTTCACTTCCCGGACTCCGCCTAAAAGAGACCATCACAGCTACACACGTGGTTGATGCATTTTAATTAAGTCAAGTGTCAAGTTCTCTACAACCGGATATTAACAAATTCCCATCTGCCACATAACCGCGGGCACAGCTCTCGAAAGTTTATACCCTGCAGGGGTGTCCCAACTTAGCCCATCACAAGCTCTCACGGTTAATGAAGGATATTCCTGCTCCCGGGAAGACCCGATCAGTCTCGAAATCCCGGTTTACAAGACATTTCGACAATGGTAAACAATACAAGCAAGACCACCCGACTGTGCCGACAAATCCCGATAGGAGCTGCACATATCTCATTCTCAGGGCACACCGGATAAGCGAAGCGTACAGGTACCAACGTAACCCAAGTCGCCAAGGGACGGTCCCGCACGATGCTCTAGTTTGGGCCAACACTCGGAGGAGCACTGGCCCAAGGAGTTTTATTCAAAGCGAACTGTCACTGGGGTCCCATAAATCACCCAACTGCGTAAGGAATGCAAAATCAAGGAACATAACACCGGTATGACGGAAACTAGGGCGGCAAGAGTGGAATAAAACACCAGGCATAAGGCCGAGCCTTCCACCCTTTACCAAGTATATAGATGCGTTAATTAAATAAGAGATATTGTGATATCCCAACATAATCCTGTTCCATCATGGAGCAATCTTCAACTTCACCTGCAACTAACAACGCTATAAGAGGGGCTGAGCAAAGCGGTAATATAGCCAAGCAACGGTTTGCTAGGAAGGGTGAAAAATGTTAGAGGCTGACATGGCAATTTGGGAGGCTGGACAAACAAGTGATAGGTAGCGCAGCAAACCGATAGAATGAAGCAACTAGCAAGCAAAGATAGAAGTGATATCGAAGGTAATGGTCATCTTGCCTGCAATCCCGCAAGGAAGAAGAACAAGTCCATGAAGAAGACAAACGGACGTAGTCGAATGAATCCTCACAAACGCAACGTTACCGGAATTATCAAGGAGAAGCGCAACCGGAAAGAAGCAAACAACATGGTAAACACACAAGCATAAACATGACATGATGCACAAACAAGTATGATGCATGTCCGGTTTAATGAGGCATGGCATGGCAATATGCACAAACAACACTACAAGTTAAGTGGAGCTCAATATGCAACGAGTTGCATATTAACGAAACACCACATCAATTATTTAGTTCTCTCTCGTTTAGGAACGCAACAATATTACATGTTGTTATAAACATGGAAAGAGGTGAAACATAATTAAACTAACTATCTAGGCAAGTTTAAATGAGGCCGGAAACAACAAACAACAATTCCGGAAAAAGCCCATATGTTATTTAGCAATTTAACGCAAACAACAATTTAACATTTTAAATGTTTTTAGTATGATGCGGATGACATATACAAGGTTTATGCAATTTTTATGAAAATGTTGACATCTAATATGATAGGGAGCATTTGGTCACCATGGCGGAACAAAAGGGGAGCCACGGCAACGATAACGAAAATGGTGCCACGGCAACATTCCGGTTATCCGATAACTCAAGGAGATACCGGTGCAAAAGGAAGTGTGACGTGAGCGAGTCATGCAAGATGGTGGGGTGCTTCCCATGGGTCGACGGCATGGCAAACGAGAAGAAATGCGCAAGCAACAATTAGGACACGGTGCAAGCACGGACATCTCATACAACACACATGCATTCATTCGCGGGCGTCGTCTCGGTGGTATACCTTTGAAGCGTGCGTTTTCGGAGTGGTTCGGGTTTGGTACGATGTAGAGGAAGTAGTCGTTCAGGGGTCGTAGTGGAAGTAGAGGTACACGTTCGTATCGAAGAGGTACTTGACGACTCCAAGACCTTCGCTGTCGACGGTAGTCGTACACGGGTCTTCATGATGGTAGGCGTACACACGTTGTAGTTGAAATTGACATCCACGAGGTCGACGGTAGTGGTCCTTGTCACAAGCCACGCAAAGGGCGCTCGTTCGGGCATCGGTCTTGACGAAGGTGACCCTGGTGCAAGCGATTCAAATCTATAGACGACTTGGTGAAAAACCCATGGCCTCAGGTCGGCGTGGCACTTGGAGCTCGTTGTCCGGGGCTGGGAGTCGACCTGAGCAGCTCGGTGGACATGAAGGCAGCGGTAGGCGTCAACGGCGCAGCAATAGTAGGAGAGGTGGAGCAGCGGCAGGTGGGAGCACGACACTGCGAGAAGGAGGCCGAGAAGGTAGCGCTCGACAGCTTGCTGGAGCGGAGCTCGGCGTTGTCTAGAACCAGAAGGACACGAGGCAAACAAGGCAAGAGCGCAACAACGTCATCTTGCAGAGCAGCATCGGCCTCCTGCTGGTCAATAGAGGGAGAGGATGAGGACACCAGAGCAAACGGAGAAGGGAAACAAGAGGAGAGGGTGGCGCTGTGACTTGCTGGCCACCGGCGACGTCGTCGGGCGAGCGGCAGGGCCTTGGGCATGGATGCAGCCGCTTGGGGTCGACGAATGGAGGCGGGCGACGAAGGAGCTACCGAGGGACGAGGCGGCTGGGATGGACGGGACCGGGCACGGGGCTTCAAGGCGAGGAGGAGGCGCGGGAACACCGGTTCCATCCGGGAACGAGGCGGGGCGAGCTGGGCGAAGGTCGAGGCAGAGCTGGGCGCGGGCAAACCATGGAGGCCGGCGGCGCCATGGCCGTGCTGGCAGGCGAGCTCGCGGAGGAGGCGCTCGGGCACGGGGTAGAGCGAGGGCAATGAGGAGGGAAGCGGGAGTTGTTCCCGTGCGTGTGGCGGCGTAGGAAGGAACGAGAGGGAGAGATGGGGATCGGGAGGAGTTGATTGCAGGGAACTACCACACTTCGGCACGTCGTAACAGATCAGTACCATTAGTCATTTTTTTTGCCATGCAGTACCAACTCTAAGCCTAAGCATTGCAAAACAGTCTAAGCCACGTATAAACGCAGATTGACGCGTCGATTCGATCACGGGACGGTGTGTCGAGCCAACTCGCTAATTTTTTTGCAGAAAACACCTTTGTTGTAACTTTAATCGCCAAAGCCCGCCGCCGCCGACCTCGCCGGCCTCTCGTCGGAGCCCGTCGCTGGCTCGCCGGAGCCCCGACGCTGGTTCATGGAGCAGCAGAAGGTTGTTCGCTCGCCGTGCAGCTGCTCGTGTTAGGCAACGAGGGCTAAGGGCGGCGCGGGCGGCTTGGTCAGCGGTGGCGGCGACGCGGGCGCGGTGGCCGCCGCTGGATTCAAACGCCGTGTCCCTCGCTCTCGAATCCCAATCCGCCGAAGCTAGATTTAATGAGCCAGCACAGCATGGGCTGCAAAGATGGCCCAAGCTGTGGCCCAAAGGAGGCCAGCACATTAAAAAAAATATGTGGGTAAAAAAAACAAATGTTCTGAAAATTTTAGTGTCTTCACTCAGGACCAAACGCAAGCATCATTATTATGCATCCTCATTATATTTCTCAAATACAAAACTAAACAAATTATAGGGCAACTCATAGTTACTGCGTATATTTGTTGTATTTTTAATGCACAGTTACTCAAAATTTTGATAACATGTATACTAAAAATTATTTTGTAACAGTACTAATTTTATAATGCATGAAGAACATTTTATAAAATACATTTAAAATTTTTAAATACATGTTAAAAATTTTATAAAATAATTTTACAATTTTTAAAAATTTGAGCGTCAACCCAAAAACAATGCAGAGACCAGCATGTTTATTCTTCAGACCGAACATAGTGTGCGTACTATATATCGAAAAAAAATCATACACACACATATATAGACAGCGTATATTATAAAATGTAAATATATATACGATAAACTTTTTAAAATATGATATCATATATTTAAATAAGATCATTATATATTAAAAAATGTTCAGTATACATATTAAACGACGCGCTAATTTTTAAAAATTGTACGATATGATGAACATATAATATCATTTAGTATCGTATAAAAATCTAAACTGCTCGGAGTTTAAAGACGAGACGCTGCATTAGTTGACGATAGGATGGCGTGGGGCAGAGGCAGCAAGCGCACACGGCTAACGACTAGGCGGGATCGATTTCGCATGACGATCGCTCGATTTTGTACTTTGTAAAAAAAACGAATGGGACAAATTATAAATAAATTTACGTGTGCTATTTGCCGTTAAGTGGGCAGCAGCGCAGCGTCCTCGTGGAACAGCACGGTGCGGGTTCGAATCCCGGCTGGACTCGCGTGCCCGGTTATTTTTGGAAAAATGTTTCTTGCGACAAGACCTTTTTTTTAGACAAATAGAGGATATATGCGTGATTAAATAAAAAGTAAGGGTTGTTTTTGTAAAAGAGCATGCCACGTCAGCCCCTGACACAAGGGTCCCAGCGGTCAGATACGCCGTCAATATGCGTTTATACATGGCTTAGACTGTTTTGCAACACTTAGGCTTAGAGTTGGTATTGCATGGCAAAAAAATGACTAGTGGTACTGATCCGTTACGACGTGTCGAAGTGTGGTAGTTACCAGCAATTAACTCGATCGGGAGAGAGCGCTGGGTATGGCTAGGGTTAGCAGGGGTTTAAGTGGGCTGTGGGAATGGGTCGGTCTGGTTGGTTAGGCCCAAGAGGCCTGGCTGGGCTCTCTCTCTCTCTCCCTCATATTCTTTAGCAGAAAAGAATTAGAGAGAAGAAAAGAAGAGAGGGTTAGGGAAAGAATTTATGATGCGCATAATTTTCCTGACTCATAAAAATGAGCTTGATCCAAGAAAAATAGAAAGTGAGCATGGGCGTGAAGTTGAATTCAAACTCATTTGAATTTAATTCAAATGAGTGAGAGAAAGAAGTGGGTATTCGGTAGGTCAAAAAATGTTGAGAATTTAGGAGGAGCCTGATAAATGGAGAAAGAATTATGGAGAAGGTTTGGAGAACAAACTTGAAGCAAAAGGCATGAGAATTAAATTACAAGTGTGTTGCGGTTAATTCCAAACTAATGGAATATTTATTATAACTCCCTAAATATCGAGAGGATATGTTATAAAGAGAAATCACCATGTGAATCCCTCGATTTAAATGGACCGAAGATCCATACGGTTCATTTAGTTGAGTTTTTTAAAATTAAATGACATGATGGCATGATGACATGATGCAATGCAAATGATGCTAAGAAGAATGCAACAAACAAATACATCGCACATCGAAACTCGAAATAGCTGGAAGTCTTCTGGAGCGTCGGTCTCAGGGTGTTACACCGGGTCAATGAGGTCCAGCAAGAGCTCCAGAATTTTGTCCAGAAATACGAGTCCTTGGAGCGTGACTCTAAGACTCAAGCCGACCTTGCTAAGGCCCTCCAGAGCGCGCAAGACGCCAAAGCCGAAGCCCAAAAGGCCCTCCAGCAGATTCAGGCGGTCAAGAAGATTGCGGTGGGTAAGGCATTCATTATGCAAAGGAAGCATGTGAAGGAGACTTTCCTTTTACTTACCCAAATTTGGAGCTCTCCTGGAGCGTTGGCAGATCTACCGCGCAACATATCTGATGCCGCAGAGTTCTACCGAGCCGAAGAAGGGAGCTCGACGGAGAAGTTGTTCTGGCCTCAGTATCTTGGGACAGAACATCTGATGCCCTTGAGCGACCAGCTGAAGCAGCTGGTCGAACTGCACAAGGCAGCTGAACTGGCCATGAAGGACCTCATAGTCTGGCTGTGGCCTGCCGAGCCTATGCCCAGCAGCTACTTCAGCCTCGTGAAGCGGCTTGTGAATGCCTGCCCGCGGCTCGAAGTCATAAAGCGGTCAGTTTGCATTGAAGGTGCGTGCATGGCCTTCGCTCGCGCAAAAGTGCACTGGGCGAAGATGGATGCCGAAAAGCTGATAACCAAGGGGCCACCAAAGGGCAAGGAGCACCGCCGGCCTGAAAATTACTATGACAGTGTCCTGAAGGGCTCCCGCCTTGTGGCAGAGCAATGTGCTAAGGATGTAATCTTTGAGTGAATGTACTCATTTTATGCTGTAATATGAAACAAGTTCATTTGCGCAATATAATGCTTGTTGATTTAAAATTTTACCTCCTGTGCGGCTGTTTATAAAATCTGAAAGTTGGCCAGTCGTCGACTTCTGCCCCCATGTAACAGGGACAGGGGTGTTTGGGATAAATCTAAACACTCTTTATCCAAATTTTTGGTCATTTAAGGAGGTGTTTAGCGCAACGAACAAGGCAATCGGACTGTACGGCTTTATCACCCTCACATAGCCATAGAAGTTCTATAATTTTAAATGTTGGCGTAGCCCCTGGTATTCGGAAGGCCGAACTTGGGGCGCTATACATGCCTAAATCGGACAAAGACCGATTCCTCGCTTGAAGCGGAAAAAATCTTTAAGGATTTGAAACCTCTCGAACAGCGACCAGCTCTCGCCGCATCATGACAAGCCGCTTTCATCGAGGTGCTCGTCCGAAGAACCGGACACAATCGCAGAGTTATCCCTTTACTACCCTAGCCGATATAGTGGAACGTAGGGTAGCAAGCATGTGAGCCGCAACCCAACTATTGACCCAAGACATAATTCGAGCCGATGCATATAATGCTATAAGTTCGGGTGCCGACCGTCGAAAGTGTTCGACTTTCTTGCCGTGTTATGGGTACATCAAGCCTCGGCGAACCGAACGCATTCAGAGTGTACGGGTGCGATTTGTAATAAATAAACAATCAAGGAAAGTAAGAAATGATGAAATAAGTTGACGCTGTGAATTATTTTCCATTGTTATTTGAGTGATACGTCGAGGCGTATATAAAAGTAGTGCGATAAGCAAGTAGGACTGTCTGACATGTCCTAATCAAGAGCGAGCGGCGTGTGGGTATGCAAAACAAGTATAGAGATCGTTATCAGAGACCACCTGGGGATTCCCTTGTACGTCAAAGCTCCTTGCCTTCTTGGTGTTTCCGTCCCGTGATCGGTCTGATAATCAGATTGTCGGAAGAGCCTCAAGAAGATAGGGACCTGAAAGAAAGAAAAAGGTGAAGGTATACGGATCCTGGGGCGGTTGAGCCGCACTGTGGACCGTCGTCTAGCTGTGCCTCCGTCTGTGCCCATGGTATTTTAAGTGCCTAATTATGTATGCGCGGCATAAATTTCCCCGCTTGACTGGGACTAGGACGGAGGCCAAATTGCTAAGCAAGCTCTGGACGGGCTGGACAATCCTGTTGCAGAGTACTCCGGAATCGCTTGGCGACGTCCGGGGGCTTTATTGCCAAATTGAAGGTCTGCCTAAGGGGGCTGCTCTGTACTTCTGCTGCAAGGGCCGCAGTGTGCTTGTAACGCCCCGGACACACCCGCCGGTGGTCGTTACTCCTGGCGGGATCTAGACTGGCCCCACAGATCAATACTAGTCTTTTCTGCGCACTTTGTCCTCACTCGCGCACCGGAGCAACTTCGGCCGGTCACCCATCCTGAAACTACTCCAAGCTGAGCACGCTTAACTTTGGAGTTACGTCCAATGGGATCCCGAAAAGAAGGAATTCCTTATTGATATGAGTAGTCTATCATCCCTAATAAGCCGAGCTATTACATACACCCCCACTCGGAGGAACCGACGCCCTCGTCGGGCCACATGAACGCTCCTCTTGGCACAATCGCTCAGGCATCCAGCCCGTACATGTGCCATGCCGTGTGCCACGACGGGTCACAAACGTCATGAACAACATGACCGCGACCTGTCCGCAACCATCCATGTAACCGCGAGGGTCGGCTCGATACCAACTTGAAACGCATACGACACACCGCCGGTGGTCGCATTACTCTGGCGGGATCTAGATCGCCCCACAGATCAATACTAGTCTTTTTCGTGCACTTTGTCCTCACTCATGCGCACCGGAGCAACTTCGGCCGGTCACACATCCCAAACTACTCCAAGCTGAGCACGCTTAACTTTGGAGTTCTGTCCGAATGGGATCCCGGAAAAGAAGGAATTCCTTATTGATATGAGTAGTCTATCATCCCTAATAAGCCAGGCTATTACAGTGCTCCTCCGTACGGAGGGAGCGCTCTGTATTCCATTGACTGTTATAACACCGCGAGGTCTGGGCATCTTGAGCTTGAGGTAGGCGTAGTGTGGCACCGCATTGAATCGAGCAAACGCGGTTCGTCCTAGCAGTGCATGATAACCACTGCGGAAGGGGACAATATCGAAGATTAACTCCTCGCTTCGGAAGTTGTCCGGGGATTCGAAGACCATTTCTAGTGTGATTGAGCCTTTACAACAGGCCTCTACACCTGGTGTGACACCTTTGAAGGTGGTTTTGGTCGGTTTGATCCTTAAGGGATCGATACCCATTTTGTGCACTGTATCCTGATAGAGCAGGTTCAGGCTAGTGCCGCCGTCCATGAGGACTCGTGTGAGGTGGAATCCGTCAATGATAGGTTCAAGGACCAGTGCGGCTGAGCCGCCGTGGCGGATACTGGTCGGATGGTCCCTGCGATGAAATGTGATTGGACAGGAAGACCATGGGTTGAATTTTGTGGCGACTGGCTCCTTCGTGTAGACATCCCTTAGTGCATGCTTCCGCTGCCGCTTGGGAATATGGGTGGCGTATATCATATTCACCGTTTTCACTTGGGGAGGAAATTTCTTCTGTCCCCCTGTGTTTGGCGGCCAGGGCTCCTCGTCGTCATCACTATGCGGCCCCTTTTCCTTATTTTCGGCGTTCAGCTTGCCGGCCTATTTAAATACCCAACATTCTCTGTTGGTGTGGTTGGCTGGTTTATCGGGGGTGCCGTGGATTTGACATGAGCGATCGAGTATGCGGTCCAGACTGGACGGGCCCGGATTATTTCTTTTAAATGGCTTCTTTCATTGACCGGACTTAGAGCCACTGAATCCGGCATTGACTGTCGTGTCTTCGGCATTGTCGCTATTATTGCGACGCTTGTGTTTGTTCCGCCGAGGCTTGCCATTGCTATCTCTAGCGTCCGAAGTGCCAGGATTTCTTGATGTGCTGTTGCTACGAGCCAACTAGCTGTCCTCGCCCACACAAAAGCAGGTCATGAGTGTCATAAGGGCTTCCATGGATTTCGGCTTCTCCTGGCCGAGGTGCGGGGCAAGCTACAAGTTACAGATGTTATGCTTAAAGGCCGCTAGGGCTTTGGCGTCCAGACAGTCGATAATTTGGTTCTTTTTAGTTAAGAACCGAGTCCAGAATTTCCTGGCTGACTCTCCGGGCTGTTGGGTTATGTGACTTAAGTCGTCAGCGTTCGGTGGTCGCACATAAGTGCCCTGGAAGTTGTCAAGGAATGCGTCTTCTAGGTTCTCCCAACTGGCAATGGAGTTTGTCGACAGACTATTCAGCCAATGCCGAGCCGGTCCCTCGAGTTTTAGTGGGAGGTACTTGATGGCTTGCAGTTCATCGCCGCTGGCCATATGAATGTGGAGAAGGAAATCTTCAATCCATACCGCGGGGTCTGTTGTCCCATCATATGGTACGATGTTCACGGTCTTAAACCCTTCTGGGAATTCATGCTCCATTACTTCGTTAGTGAAGCATAGGGGGTGTGCAGCGCCTCTATGCCGGGCTACACCGTGACGCAGTTCCAATGAGTCTGGTCTGCTGTATTCGGCCCGGACGGATTTGTATTTAGTATATACGGCGTGGCGGTCATCATCACGTGTTGGGGCGCGCCCCCGCAATCCGTAGATAGATCTTGACTGTCCTGCTTTGTTTTCCAATTCGTCCCGCAGGTCATGCGTGTAGCCCCGGGCCTTCGTGTTTTTGTTTGTTTGGAGATAGGGTCTGGGTTGGTGTTTGGGCTGGTAAGGCGCTTTGTCTCGGCCATGAGGTGGCCGGTCAGCCGCATCCTGCGCTGGTAGTATAGGCTCTAGTGCCTCGTCCTCGAATTGAGGTAAAAACCTACGCCTCGGGTAACTTTTGGTTGGGCGTTCGAGTCCGTATTCCTCGGCTGCCAGGACCTCAGCCCATCTATCAGTAAGCAGATCTTGATCAGCTTGAAGCTGCTGCAGTTTTTTCGTCATGCTCTTTGCAGTGGCTATAATCCGACGCTTGAAGCGCTCCTGCTCGACGGGGTCCTCAGGCATGATAAATTCTTCATCGCCGAGGCTCACCTCGTCTTCGGAGAGGGGCATGTAATTGTCATCCTCCGAGTCTTCATCCATTTCCTGTTCATTAGGGCTAGCTTGCCCATCCTCCCATCCAGCCTGCTCGAATCTTGGTTGGTCGGGATTGTTTTCGTCTTCGGCATCATCCGGATTGCTATTGTCTCTTGTGCCGGTATCGCTATTTTTACTATGGCGGGGTTTAGAGCGGTGCCGCTGACGTCGGCGCTTGGGTTGCTTCTCAAGAGGATCACCTTCCGTTGCATCCTTTTCATCCTCTCCATTGTTTTCTTTGGGTGTATCCACCATATATATATATATATATATATATATATATATCGTATGATGAGGTGGCAGTCCAGTGCCCTGTGGGTGGTGGTTCCTGTTCTTCTCCGGCATCGTCGTCCATACCGTCGATGTCTTCGGAGTCGAAATCAAGCATGTCGGTTAAGTCGTTGATAGTGGCTATTAAGTGGGTGGTGGGTGGGCAACGAATTCCTTCGTCGTCCGCTTCCCACTGGAGCCGGACATAGTTCGGCCAAGAGTCTCCTGACAGGGAGAGAGATTTTAATGAATTTAGCACATCGCCCAAGGGCGAGTGCTGAAAGATATCCGCGGAGCAAAACTCCATGATCGGTGCCCAGCTAGGTCCAATGGGCACAGATGTACGCGGTTCGGATCCCATGGTCGGAGACGAGTCCGAGGGCCCAACGACACAGATCTCCTTGGAAGTGAGATCTGTATTCGGATCCATCGCCGCTATGTGTGCGGCCTCCGTGGCGGGGTCCATCCATCCGTCCTCGGATGGCACGATCTGCTCTGGATTTAAAGTCGGGGCAGCTGCAGGTGTGATCTCCCAAACACCGTCCGATGGCAGATCTAAGTCATGCTCATCGCGACCGTAGGGCGCACCTATCATGGGATCGAATCCGTCGAAGTTCAAGTCTCCACAGATATCGGCAGTGTAGTTCAGGCTTCCAAACCTGACCTGATGGCCAGGGGCATAGCTATCGATCTGCTCCAGATGGCCAAGCGAATTGGCTCGCAGTGCGAAGCCGCCGAATACGAAGATCTGTCCGGGGAGGAAAAGCTCACCCTGGACCTCGTTGTTGTGGACGATTGAAGGAGCCATCAAGCCTTATGGTGATGACACAGTGGAACTCTCAATGAAAGCACCAATGTTGGTGTCAAAACCGGCAGATCTCGGGTAGGGGGTCCCGAACTATGTGTCTAAGGCTAATGGTAACAGGAGGTGGGGGACACAATGTTTACCCAGGTTTGGGCCCTCTCTATGGAGGTAATACCCTACTTCCTGCTTGACTGATCTTGATGATACGAGCATTACAAGAGTTGATCTACCACGAGATCGTAGAGGCTAAACCCTAGAAGCTAGCCTATGATTATGATTATTGTTGTCCTACGGACTAAAGCCTCCGGTTTATATAGACACCAGAGGGGGGCTAGGGTTACACAGAGTCGGTTACAGAGAAGGAAATCTACATATCCGAATTGCCAAGCTTGCCTTCCACGCAAAGGAGAGTCCCACCCGGACACGTGACGAAGTCTTCAATCTTGTATATTCATAGTCCAACTGTCTGGCATAAGCATATAGTCCGGCTGTCCGAGGACCCCCTAATCCAGGACTCCCTCAGCCATCACGGGAAATCTCGAGATCTGTTTTTATTCGTAGCTTGTCCCATCCGATCGTGGCCTGAGATGAGATAAGCGAGGCTACTATCAGGGTGTCGGCACATCGGGAGGTCTTCCTGGACTTGTTTTACCTTTGTCGAAATGTCTTGTGAACCGGGATTCCGAGCTTGATCGGGTTGTTCCTGGAGGAGGATTTTCCTCCGTTGATCATGAGAGCTTGTCGTGGGCTAAGTTGGGATACCCCTGCATGGTTTAAACTTTCGAGAGCCGTGCCCACGGTTATGTGTCAGATGGGAGTTTTTAATATCCGGTTGTAGAGAACTTGACACCAGATCCGAATTAAAATACACCAACCGCGTGTGTAACCATGACTGCCTCTTTTTGAGTGAGTTCGAGAAAAGAACACGGCGGGGCTATGTTTGAATGTAAGTAGTTCAGGATCACTTAGTGATCATTACCATTTTGCGACCGTTTGCGTAGTTTCTCATCTTACTCTTGTACTCGCAAGTTGGCCACCCTACAATGCTTAGTCGCTTGCTACAACCTCACCACTTATCCATTCCATACCCATTAAGCTTTGCTAGTCCTGATACCCATGGTGATTGGATTGCTGAGTCCTCGTGGCTCACAGGTTACTACAACAACAGTTGCAGGTACAGGTAATGCGATGATCTGACGCGAGTGCGATGCTTGCTTGTTTTGGAGTTCTTCTGCTTCTTCTTTGATCAAGGGATATAGGTTCCGGTCGGGAGCTTGGGATTAGCAGGGTGGATTTTGTTCTTATTTTTTGTTTGATTTCATCCGTAGTCGGATCCCGCTCTTCTGTATGATGATTGCTATTTATTGATGAACTATTGTATTCATGTTGTAGCTTGTGGCGAGTGTAAGCCTTTATCTTGTATTCTCATCTATTCAGTACATGGTATGTTGTAATGATATCCACCTTGTTATGCGCTTGAAATGCGGTTGTGCCCCAATCATGAGTTCAACACGTGATTGAGAGAGAATCGCATCTTGGGCGCTACACTGTGGTGGACTCCAAACCTTCTTGTGTGGTTGAGACTTCCTTTTTTCCTGGGTTGGCTGAGTGGGTGAAGGTCCATCATCCTCTTCATAGTCCTCCTCCTCACCCTTGCCCTCCTCATCATCGTTGTCACTTTCCCAAGCTTGTTCAACATCCTCTTCTTCCTCATCTTCCTCGGCTGCCTCAACATGGTGAGATGACGAGGCGGCATGGCTAGAGGAAGTTGTGCCGCAATGGCTTGAGGAAACGACTATATATACACTAGCAGGTGTTGACAGGCCAGGAGCATGCACATCAGTCGAGCTAGCACACCCAAGCATGCATACTAGCTTTCGACAACGGATCATGCACTTCTGCACAACAAAGAGTGTTGAACATGGTTACTTCAAGGTTATGGATCAAGTCACAAAGAATATACTAGATTATGGCCAGGCTCAAAGCTAGTGACAAAAACAAGATATGAATCAAGGTTATGATTACTTGAAGGTTATGGCTAAGCTCAAACTTACTTTCACCATTTCCCTAAATGCTGACATAGATTCCACGGTTCCGAGGGCGTGTGTAGTAGCGTGTTCGAGCCATCGAAAATGCTTCAGCTCAGCTCGAAACTCTGCAAATTTTAGCATTATAAATAAATTAGTGACAAAGACTATACTAGATTCGTCTGCAAATGTCATCTTCAAGCAATTCAACACAACTTACCACTATGTGTAATAAGGGGTGCATACTCCCTAAATTCACCGAAGCTCTCTCTAATGTTGGTATTATAGGCTTATTCCTCGAGGTCATGCTCCTCTAGTGATATGATATCCTTTGCAGTCCACTGTGGCCTCAGGCGCAAATGGTACTTTATACCATCATCAAACCACTTGAGATGCTCCTTGTATGCCTCCCAGTCGACCACTGCGTCACCCCTCTCTTTTGTGATACCTCTGCTCCCCCCATTTTCACATTGTCCTTGTGCTCATTTTCCCAGTTCGTGACCGACTGACAAGTCTGCCCGTAGCAAATTTTTGGACAACTTTTGGGTGTTCAGAAACCCGAAATATTTTTAACCATAATTACCCGACCCAAATTTTAGGGTAAACCCGAACACCTAGCCTGACGTAATAGGATACCACAGGCGACTGGGGTAAATTAAAGTGCGTTATATCGACTAGAGGGGGGGGGGGTGAATAGGCGATTTTTACAAATTCGTCACTGAAGAATTCCTACTTGAGGAATTTGCTAAGTGATGAAATACAAGCAGTGGATAAAGTACTCAAATGCAAGCATAACATGTCAGTAACATAGTCATCATGATGAGATGAAGCATACATAGAGCACATGTAGCGAGTAAACAGGATAAGCACACAGAAGACTAGGTCACTGAAGAATTTGGGTTGAGGAAATTGAGGAAGTCTTCAGTCAAAGTCTTCAAACAGAACTGATCAATTTCATCAACAAGTAAATGAGGAAATGAAATGGTCGAGGAAATAGAACTAGTAGCTCGATGGAGACAGTGATTTGGTAGACCAGTTCCAACTATTGTGATAGTCGTACGTCTTGTTGGAGCAGCTTGGTATTTAAACCAAAGGACACCCAGCCCTAGGACACCCAGTCCTTACCGTATTCTCCTTGAGCTAAGGTCACACAGACCTCGCCCAATCACTCGTCGTAAGTCTTCAAGGTAGACTTTCAAACCTTCACTAACTCGGTCACCCGGCGATCCACAATTCCTCTTGGATGCTCTAGACCATGACGCCTAACCGTCTGGAAGATGCACAATCTTCAAAGGTAACTAGTGTCGGCTCCACACAGGAACAATTTATTCACTGATGCTCAATCACTATGGGTTTTAGGTGTTTGGGTTTTGGGTTTTTCCTCACTGATGATTTTCTCTCATGCTCTGTTTGGATGTAGACATTCAAGACTTGTATATTGCATTGGCTCCAATGCCTAATATCCCAAGGCATTGGTATTGAGCTGCAATGCCACACTTTCTGTTTGGATGTTCTGGTATTCGGCACTTGGAATTCAAGGGACGGAGCAATGCCAAATCTTGTTTGGATGCGCATAGTGTAGAATTGGGCATTATGACATGTATGAACAATATAATAATTTCTTGTACAAGTTTGGACATTAAATCTGATCATCATGCCATATATTTGAGAGATTATGTATTATAATACAATAAAAATGCATGGAAATAATTTAAAAATTGGCACAGACAATATCAATTGTCCAAAATACATGAAAAATTTCCTGAGAAGTGTACATAGGCAACATGAGCACATTATCATGCATTGGACAAGATCAAATCCTCAAAAACATGAAAAATAGGCTGAAAACTATACATTACAGTAGTATACAGCAGCATATTATGATGAACTTGATATAACACTATCAACTGTTCAAAAACATGAAAAATTGGGCTGAAAACTATATGTAACAGCCACATATCATTATGAACTTGAGAACATCAATTTGTCCAAAAAATATCAGAAGCAACATATTATGATGACCTTGCCAACAACATTACATATTATAACATGTCTCACACCATCCAGAACACATAGCAAGTCTTGTGCATAACAATGCAACTTTAGGACAAGTTTAGAAGTCTCTCACAAACTAGGAGAACTAAAAGTAGCAACACGCATACATATTATCCATCAAGAGCCATTCTACTAATTCAACATCAACAACCATTCCTTCCTAAAGTTCATGGGAAGCTCAAGAAGTGGTTGGTACAAGCGTTCGGTAAGGATCAACTTACCGTAAGATCGCAATATGTCACCATGAGCTAGATCAGGGATCATCTCAAGTGTCGCAAGGATTTCAGCAGGAGGTGTAACTTGGGGCAGAGGTAAAGGCTCGAGTGACTTCAAAGCATCATGAAATGAGCCTTTCATATCCCCAAGTAGGCACAGGATGGCATCACCGGTTCGCTGTTTTTTTGTGGCACTTCAGGAGAGTCTTCATTGGGTTCTGTAGTTGGTTCTACAACAATCATTTCAAAATTTATGCTACGGCTAGCTATTAAGGAAAAGTCATCAATCAGCCATATGACATAAGCAAGCAAGATACCAATCAGGCATATAAGACAAGCTATCAAAAATTGTTGTGCTAATTTATGCTACAACAACCTACCAAAATTTCAGCAAGCTTTCAGTCATTTAAGACAGGGCACAACAAGCATACACTATCTAGTTCTCTTCACCACATGAATGCATGGCCAAACAAAACTTATTTTTTCCTTAATGATAGCAGAAATTATCTCTGAACATACCTTCAGTTGGTCTACAGGGATGTCCCAAACCAAGACAAATAACCTGCAGCAGAGTTAATTTAAGTAAGATTAGTAACTTAGTATGCAAACATATTGGGGAAGAGGGATGAACTGTGATGGGGAAGATGGGGATCGGCCATCAGATCTGAATGGGAGGGAGGGGAGGTCATGGGATTAGGGTTGACTAAGAGAGGGAGAAGGGCGGATGGGGGGGGGTGGTAGACGAACAGAGCTACCGCCGATAAGGATGGGAGAGGACAATCCAAGGGTCTGGTCACCGGCGGCCATCGAACCTGAAAGAGGTGGGGCGATTGGGGAGGGCAGGGGGAGATGAAGCACGAGGAGAAGGCCTACTGGAGGAAGGGAAGAAGGAGGAGCGGGAGATGGAGGAGACCTGACGGAGATGGGAAAGGAGGAGGGCGGCGGAGGGAGATGAGCACCCACCTGCGCCGCCGCTGTTCTCCCGCGCCGCTTCTCCGCGCCTCTGTGTTCTCTGTTTTCGGGGGGGGGGAGGGTTGAAGAGGTAAGGGAGCCAGACCGAGCAATTTCAGCCGAAAACAGAGCGGGGAGGAAGGGTATTCGCGCGGGTAGTCGCTAGTCTTGGCGCGCCGTGTCCAATATCAGGCTACGATGCCACGACCGAATACCTAGGACATCCAAACGCTGGCATTCGGGAGTTACAAATGCCAAATGCCAATATTACCACCCAATCCATACATCCAAACATAGCGTCAAAGTCCTCGGGGGATGGGATGCTCTAAATGACACTTGTCAATCTCTCTCAGAGCAGCCAATTAGCTAGTGGTTGAGGGGGGCGACTATTTCTAGCCAGGGTGCAACCCGACATGATAAGAGATAAATGCCCCTAATGATATGACCATTGGATGGATAAGATATTTGGACAGCTGGCGCAAAGCACATCAACGGTCGGAAATTTGAACCATGAAATTTCTCAGGGCTATTATGTTCCTCACTGTAGGCAATTTGCACTAGCGAATTCCTTACTCCTCATTCAGAACAAATTCCTCAAAGACTAGAAGAACTTCGCCTCTGTCATTGAAGAAATTGACTAAACTGCAAGAGATTTGCAAAGGCTTCACTCGAAGGATTGGGTATGTGTAGGCTTTGAGATGAGCATCACTTGGAAATTTTTCCTTACTATTACCTCGACCCCCTTTAACAGTACGGTGTTTCCTATGATTCAAAAAAGGAAATGAAACTAAGAAAACAAAAGTCTTCATGCTTCATAGTCCTCGCATCAATATCTTCAAGGTCATACCAATTTCCTCATTTTCAAAGTCTTCAAGAAAAGCACAAAGTCTTCAGATGAAGACATTCATTTTTAGGGGTCGACATTCTTTGGATATATCCAACTCCTCAGAGACTTATAAGACATGTGTACACTCACAAACACGCTAGTCCCTTAACCTATAAGTCTTCAATACACCACAATCACTAAGGGGCACTAGATGCACTTACAATCTCCCACTTTTGAGTGATTGATGAAAAATACGTTAAGTTTTCAACAGGGATAAACATATGAAGTGTAATTACTGATTTTGAGGAATTTGATTGCAAGATATAGAAGAACTCCCCTGAAGATGTGCATATTTGAGGAATTTTCTTTGGACTGCAAATACACATGGTAGATCAAAATCATGGAGTTCTCCCCCTATATCTTGTAACCCATTCACGCATTTGACATATAGTATGAAGAATTTGAAATGCATGATGGAAAATGGTGTGTGACGAAATTCAGGATGCGTGCATTAAGGAACTTGAGGAAATAAGCATGTAGAAAGCGGTCCAAAAGTGTCAGACCACCATCGGACTTAAGTTTATAACCCATCAAACAAACACCTTAGAAGAGAGAGAGTTGTGACTTAAACAAAATTAGCCTGATATACAGACCCGCTTGAAGACTAACTCAAATTTCTCCCCCTTTGTCATCAAGTGACCAAAAGGGACAAAAACAGAGGACTAACACCCCTAAAGAATATCAGTTTGAAGGTGCTGGAGGAGCGCCAGCGTTGTCGGGGTTGTTTGTTGGTGAAGGGCCTGCTGCAGTGTCGTAAAGATCCTCAGCTTCATCCGTCACACGCGATGAACAAAATAAACTTGTTACCAACTAAGGAACTTGAACTTTCTTGAATTTCTTTGATGGAGGATGAGACCAGTCAAAGTTCTATTGAAATTCCATCCTCTTGAGGTCTTCTGGAGAATAAAGATGTGAAAGTATGGCCCATGTGCGGTCACAGATTTCATGCACATAGTAGTGATTCTTTTTCACAGTGTTCTGCGTGACAGTGATGTTCTGAAGAATTGAACCAAATTGACGCTTGACCCACTTGTGGTTTCGATCAGCTTTCTGGTGAAGACTTATGTCGGTGTACTGGGAACCAGGGTACCCGGACTTTCCTGCCTGCGGCCCACGACGTGGCTCCCTCGACGGCCTGGTACGGCCCACCTCCAAGACCATCAAGACAAGACCCTCGTGAGGGGCCAAGCCTCGCAAGGGGTATGACACCACGACCTCCTGAGGGAGCAGCCTCCCCAGGCTGCCTCCTGAGGAGCGGAGATTTCTATGCAGGTACCCAGTCTCATGAGGCAGCCGTGATGCAAGCCATGAAGACCAAGGCCAGGCAGGCGCCAGCGGGCGTAGAGGAGGCAGTTTCCTCTTTGGTGCTATGGAGGCAAGAGCATGCGTGGGTTCCCAAGGAATCTGGCAAAGGTTTCCATTCTGGTGCAACGAGACCGAGACCACCAGCACGGCAGGATAGATATCATCGTCGAGCCCACCGCTACGTCATGACCAGAAGCTTTGCAGGCGAAGACCACCTTTTGTCAGGATAAGATGTACTAGTTGCCCCCTTTTAAATTGGCCACTATGGGATCCCTTCCCGCCAACGTTTGGGGGGAAGATGACCGAGGCCACAATAAGTATCGGTTAGCCACCACCATAGAGGGGGGGACTGGTTCTGTCAGATTCAGGGCTTCGCAGACCCAAGAAGGTACAAACTTTGGGGCGTGTGCGAAGAACTCAACCTCTCAAGCTTGCTTACGCGTCGCCCCTCAGCCTAGCCTAGCGGGACCCGCATGAAGTGAGGAAGAAGATGAACACAACCGTTTACCCAGGTTTGGGCCACCTTGCGTTGTATGACCCTACTCCTGCTTTGTGGTGGATTGGCCTCATGAGGGCTAGGGATGAACTAGTATAAGGGATGAACAACCTCACGAGGTTCGGGGGTGAGGGAATGAGTCGCCTCCTCTATGGTGTTGGCTAACCTATTGAAAGCACATTTGCTCCCCGGGTGGTTTTGGTAATTAATGACAACATACTTTGTGGTTGGACTAATGCTTTTATCAAGTATGTTTCAGGAAATTCAATCACTTTGGCATGGCAAAAGGACTAAAGAAGTGGACCCCTCAAAATGCTAAGGCAAGCATTGGCAAAAGCTCAAGACTCCATTTTTGGTTTAGTGATCCAAGATCACATTGAGTCCATAGGAAAAGCCAATACTATTAAAGGGATGAGGTTATGATGATGATCCGTTGCTCAAGTGCTTAGTGATACATCTCCTAAACTATCAACAACTTTCACCGCCATATACACTCATAAGTAGTCTCGGTCCCACCGATATTCCAAACTCACCACACCGAGATGAACCACCTCACCATAAGCCAAACCCTAGTAAACTCGGATTTTCCGATTCGAACTCGGTCTCACCGAAACATGAGTTGTCAAGGTTCAGAACCTTCATCATCAAATCGGTGTCACCGAGATGATGAAGTCGGTCCCACCAAACTGGCATGCTCTTGTCATTGCACGAATCGGACTAACCGAGATTGTATATTCGGTCCCACGAAAATCCCAACGCTCACATTATTTGAACTATCGGTCTCACCGAGTTGTCCACTCGGTCCCACCGAGATTGCTCAAATGTGTGTAACGGTTGGATTTTGTGTGGAGGCTATTTATACCCCTCCACCCCTCTTCATTCGTGGAGAGAGCCATCGAAAGAACTACCACTCCTACCTTACATTTCGAGAAGAGAACTACCTACCCTTGTGTTGAGATCAAGTTGCTCCACTCCCACCATATGAAGCTTGATCTCTAGCCTTCCCAAGTTGCTTTCCACTCAATCCTTTCTTCCACCACAGCCAAATCGGTGAGGAGAGTTGAGTGTTGGGGAGATTATCATTTGAAGCACAAGAGCAAGGAGTTCATCATCATCTACAACATCTATTACCTTTTGGAGGGTGGTGCCTCCTAGATTGGTTAGGTGTCGCTTGGGAGCCTCCGTCGTCGAGATGTGGAGTTGAACCAAGAAGTTTGTAAGGGCAAGGAGATCGCCTACTCGTGAAGATCTACCCGAGTAAGGCTAGCCCTCCGTGGGCGTAGGCCATGATGGAATAGACAAGGTTGCTTCTTCGTGGACCCTTCGTGGGTGGAGCCCTCCGTGGACTCTCGCAGCCGTTACCCTCCGTGGGTTGAAGTCTCCATCAACGTGGAAGTACGATAGCACCACCTATCGGAACCACGAGAAAAATCACCGCGTCTCCAAAATTGCGTTTGATCTTCTCCACTTCTCTTTACTACTTGTGCAATTTACTTTCCGCTGCCCATACTCTAGAATTGCATGTGTAGTGTGCTACTTGACTTGTGTGGTATGCAAAATCTGCCAAAACCTGTCCTTGATAAAAGACAGAATATTTATCTTGTCGAGTAGTCTAATCACCCCCCCCTCTAGACACTCTCACCTTCTTCGATCCCTCAATTGGTATCAGAGCTTTGGTCTCCATTGCTTTGGTTTACACACCATTGGAGGAAGATGGACGGTTCACGTTTGGGAGTGTTAGCCATAGAGTGCCTATTCTTAATGGAGTGTCCTATAACTCGTGGAGGATTGAAATGCTTATTATCTTTAAGACATACAATTTATGCAAATATGTTGAGACCCCTATGTGCCTCCATTTGACCCCTTGCACCCTACCATGGATGAAGAGCTTGATTTGCTTCAGTAACCTTAGGACTGTAAATCTTATCATTAGAGGGTTACCCAATAACTTGCTTGAGCTCGTTACAAACTTTGAGTGCGCTTATGCTATGTGGAAGTTCTTGGAAGAACTTTATCCGGACTACTCTTTGAGAGGTCTTGATGAAATTCTATACAAGACTATTGAATTTGATATGATGCGCCCCAATGATCCCAACTTTGATAAATGCTTATTTGAGCTTCGTGATCTTATGAAAAAGAAGGGTGATCCCGGTCTTATCAATGTTCTAATTAGAAATGCTCTTGTATTGCATTCCGATGATTATTTTCACATTGACAAAACTAATGCAAGTAGTTATCAAATTGACCTAGGTGTTGATGATGAACAATCTATGGGTCAATATGATGATGAGCATGAGCATGATGATGATTACTCCGATTCGGACACCGAGCTAGACAAGATCATGAAGAGTCTCAATCTTATGGCAAACTGAGAGACTACATGTCCGCGGAAAAGAGTGGATTCTTGATAGTGGATGCACCGACCACATGACCGGAGACAAAGACATGTTTTGAGAGCTTGCAAAGAACGATGGTCCACGCAAGTATGTGACTTTTGGAGACAACTCCAAGGGTAAGGTACTTGGCCTTGGTAAGGTGGCCATATCTCATGATAGCTCTATTCAAAATGTCATGCTTGTAGAATCTCTTGGATACAATTTACTTTCCGTGTCTAGATTAGCTGACTTTGGATTCAATGTGCTATTCACCGAAGTAGATTGCCAAGTCTTTCGTCGTGACAATCATAACATGGCGTTTACCGGTATCCGTAGAGGTGATCTATATATTGTTAACTTCACTAAGAAAGCCCAACCTAGAGCTTGCTTCATTGCTAAATCCTCTAAAGGTTGGTTATGGCATAGAAGGCTTGGACATGTTGGTATGCGTAATCTAGACAAGCTGATCAAAGGTGATCATATTCTTGGCGTTAAAGATGTTTTCTTTGACAAAGATAGACTTTGTAGTGCTTGTCAAGCAGGAAAACAAGTAGGTGGAAGTCATCCCGTGAAGAACATCATGACCACAAGGAGACTGCTTGAGCTTCTTCATATGGATCTCTTCGGTCCCAATGCTTACAAAAGCCTTGGTGGTAACTCCTTTGGTCTAGTTATAGTTGATGATTATTCCAGATTTACGTGGGTATTTTTCCTTGATGACAAATCGCAGGTTCAGAGAATCTTCAAAACCTTTGCCAAAAAGGCCCAAGATCAATTTGAGGTGAAGATCAAGAAAGTTCGAAGTGACAATGGAACGGAGTTCATGAACGCCAATCTAGACTCTTTTCTCGATGAGGAAGGGATTCTACATGAGTTCTCGGCTACGTACACTCCTCAACAAAATGGAGTTGTTGAGAGGAAGAACCGAACGCTCATAGAGATGGCGAGAACGATGCTTGATGAATACAAGACACCGAAGCATTTTTGGGGGGAAGCGGTCGAGACAGCTTGTCATGCTATCAACAGGCTTTATCTTCATAAGCTCCTCGGCAAGACATCATACGAGCTCCTCACCGATAACAAACCCCAAGTGGGATACTTTCGTGTCTTTGGTTCGAAATGCTATATCCTTGATAAGCATCGTCGGTCTAAATTTGCTCCTAAAACTCATGAAGGTTTTTTTCTTGGTTATGGATCAAACTCCCACACCTACCGTGTCTACAATAATTTCACCCAAAGGTTGAAGAGACGGTGAGACGTGAAGTTTGATGAATCTAATGGCTCGCAAGTAGAGCAAATGCCTATTGATGTAGGAGACAAGGACCCATCGGAAGCTATCCAAGATTTATCTATTGGAAAGATCCGTCCCATGGAAGTGAAGGAGAGTACCTCATCTACATATGTGGAGCCCCCTACCTCACGGCGAGATGAACCTCAAGGCAACATGGAGGCCTCCACAAGTGGAACTCACCAAGATGAGGAAGTGCAACAAGAAGATCCACCACAACCTCCTTCTCCACCGCCTCAAGACAACACCAACAACAATGAAGAAGAAGAAGAGGAAGATAAAGATGATGAGGAAGCTCAGCCACAACCTCAACAAAAGCTATCCCGAGTCCGAGCAAGAGTCAAGAAAAATCATCCCGTGGAACAAATGATGAACGACATCAACTCCGGGAGAATTACTCGCTCTAAAACTCGCTTAGCTAACTTTTGTGAGCATTACTCATTTATCTCTAGTATTGAACCTATGAAGGTAGAAGAAGCACTTGAAGACCCGTATTGGGTGAACGCTATGCACGAAGAGCTACACAACTTCGAGAGGAACAAGGTATGGACTTTGGTAGAGAAGCCCAAGGATGATCAAAACGTCATTGGAACCAAATGGGTGTTTCGGAACAAGCAAGATGAAGATGGACAAGTCATCCGCAACAAGGCTCGTCTCGTAGCTCAAGGTTACACACAAGTCGAAGGTATGGACTATGGTGAGACCTATGCCCCCGTTGCTAGACTTGAGTCCATTAGCATTCTTCTTGCTTATGCCAATCACCATGATATTACTCTCTATCAAATGGATATCAAAAGTGCTTTCCTAAATGGTGAAATTGAGGAGGAAGTATTTGTGAAACAACCTCCGGATTTGTGAATCCCAAAAGCCTAATCATGTTTACAAGTTGCACAAAGCTCTTTATGGTCTTAAACAAGCTCCTAGAGCTTGGTACAAATCTTGACTAGCTTTCTTCTTGAAAAAGGCTTTGAGATTGGAAAGATAGATCCAACGCTGTTCACTAAAAGGGTTAATGGTGAACTATTTGTGTGCCAAATATATGTTGATGATATTATCTTTGGTTCAACTAACCCTCATTTTAGCAAGAAGTTTGGAAAGCTCATGTCGGAGAAGTATGAGATGTCCATGATGAGTGAACTCAAATTCTTCCTTGGGTTGCAAATCAAGCAATCTAAGGAGGGTATCTTTGTCTCACAAACAAAGTACACCAAGGATCTCTTCAAGAAGTTCAACATGCAAGAAAGAAGGTATGAGAACCCCATGCCTACAAGTGGACATAATGACTTGACAAAAGATGGAGAACCCGTTGATCAAAGGGTTTACCGATCTATGATTGGTTCTCTACTATATCTTTGTGCTTCTCGCCCCGACATAATGTTGAGTGTATGCATGTGTGCTCGATATCAAGCAGCCCCTAAAGAATGTCATCTTAAAGCTGTTAAAAGGATTGTGAGATATTTGATACACACACCAAACTTTGGCATTTGGTATCCTAAGAGGGCCTCTTTCGACCTTGTTGGCTATTCCGACTCGAACTATGCCGGAGACAGGGTTGATAGAAAGTCAACTTCGGGTACGTGTCAATTCCTTGGTCGATCCCTTGTATCTTGGTCCTCCAAGAAACAAAATTCGGTATCATTATCCACTGCCAAAGCGGAATATATTGCTGTTGGTTCATGTTGTGCTCAATTGCTATGGATGACACAAACGCTTAAGGATTATGGGATACATGTGAGACATGTTCCCTTGCTTTGTGACAATGAGAGTGCGATTAAAATTGGACACAATCCGTGCAACACTCTCGAAGCTAAACATATTGAAGTTCGTCACCATTTCATTCGTGATCACATTGCCAAGGGTGACATCAATCTTAAGCATGTTCGATCGACAAACAACTCGCTGATATCTTTACAAAACCTCTTGATGAGAAGGTGTTTTGTCGCTAAGGAGTGAGTTGAACATCATTGATGCTTCAAACTTGGAGTGAGAACTCCATTGATGCATGCAAGGCATGAGCCCACTTGACTAATCCTTGATATTTCTCTTATGATGGTGATCATATGTCTTGGACACATTTGCCTCCTTGTATTGCATCTAACTCCTTGCGGTACTTGGATGATCTACATTCCACAAGATTACCACACACTCAAATCATGAGTAATCTTGTCATTGACCAAGTATCTAGCCCTTTGGGATGTTGAGTTCAAGGAACAAAATTCCACATATCCTTTTTGACATCTTATACATCTAGTATTTCACTCTTGTCATCTTGGATATCCTTGAGTATTTCCTTGCTTGCCTAACCCATGTAGGAAGATGAACTACACAAGTGGAAATGGCGCTCCAACTTCATATTCAATGAGCACCTACATCAAGTTTACCTACATGAGAAAAGCAACAACAAGCCCAAGGTATGTTCTTCACATCTTTAAGGAGCTTTGCTCAAAGTCATGAGTACAAGCAGCTTCATAAGATGTGATCACATCGAATGCTTAATCGAAAAATGGCAACCCCATTTTGAGCTTAAATGATGAGTATGACCTATGATCAAATGTCCTCATTCGACTCCTAAGTCAATATACTCAAACATAGGTGACCTTGTCGCCGACCTTTATCTAGATGAAGTACATATGTTTTGGAGTCTTTCTATTTTCTCTTATGTTCTCTCATTGAGTTTTCATTAAAAAAACTTCATCTAGGAATCTTTTTCATTTCTATTCTTCATCTTTGTGAATATCCTTCGGCTCGATCAATTCCTCGAAAATCATTCACAAATTCATTGCAAATCCTTTGAAACATTCCTCATAAAGTGAGCTGAATTATTTCAGTATTTCCTTGAATTAAACTCAAGGCCACCGATTTAAATATTTCGGTCTAACCGAAAAGGATCTACCCTAAGTCCCTGACTTTCGGACCCACCGATCCATCTTAATTCGCCGATTTATTTCTTCTAGGATATCATCTTCTGCAGCTCCACTCAATGATTCTCTATGCATGTTCCTTTTTGCCCTGTTGTGATTCTTAAGGATCCCACTTCTTTCTTTCCATCTTCCCCGACCTTCCTAGTTTGCTGTCCTTTTCGCACTTGATGTCAAAGGGGAGAAGACTTAGGGGAGAAGAGAAGATTTAGGGGAGAAGAAGAGCAATCTTACCTTAAGGGGAGAGAATCACATCAAAGCTTTGCTGTGTTTTTCCTTATAAGAGAATTTCTTGCCGTGTTTCACATTGGACATTACAATTGGCGTCATTCTCATTTGGCATCATTCTTTTGATTTTGCTCTTTCCATCAAACCCCTTGATCGAGAAAACTCAAAGGAGAGGAATCTTCACAATTGATATCTTATGGAAAGCAAAATCTCTCGAGTTCATTGAAAATCTTTTAGTTTTGGAGACATGTTTGCTGATTCAAGCTTGTGCTCAATATGAGACACTCTTTATACATGTCATCCTGGCTTGGTACTCTTGATGTTCTTGCAGTTAGTTGAAGAAATACTCTTGTGTTATCTAACCTTGTTTTCCCAAGTTTATCTCTTGGTACAATGCCAAGGAACCTCAAGGTAAGTATATGCACTTTGCGAGAATGTGCATGATGGTGACTTGCTTGTGAATACTTGTTTGCAAGAAATCACCATGCACATATGCATTATCACTCACTTTCTTTCATCTGCTCTGATGCATATAGCCAAGCTGCATGTAGCACATCTTGCTTCTCTCTCTTGTGTGCTTGTGGTAGTCCAAGACCATAATTTATGAAAATCTTGCACACTTATAGGGGGAGCCTGTGTACTACATGTTTGTCAAAGCTTTCGTGATAATTCTGTCTTTCTTTCAATAAGCTTTGATGTCTTGTTTAGTGTGTTGCCATCAATTACCAAAAAGGGGGAGATTGAAAGCTCATTTGCTCCCCGGGTGGTTTTGGTAATTAATGACAACATACTTTGTGGTTGGACTAATGCTTTTATCAAGTATGTTTCAGGAAATTCAATCACTTTGGCATGGCAAAAGGACTAAAGAAGTGGACCCTCAAAATGCTAAGGCAAGCATTGGAAAAAGCTCAAGACTCCATTTTTGGTTTAGTGATCCAAGATCACATTGAGTCCATAGGAAAAGCCAATACTATTAAAAGGGATGAGGTTATGATGATGATCCGTTGCTCAAGTGCTTAGTGATACATCTCCTAAACTATCAAGAACTTTCACCGCCATATACACTCATAAGTAGTCTCGGTCCCACCGATATTCCAAACTCACCACACCGAGATGAACCACCTCAGCCATAAGCCAAACCCTAGTAAACTCGGATTTTCCGATTCGAACTCGGTCTCACCGAAACATGAGTTGCCAAGGTTACAGAACCTACATCATCAAATCGGTGTCACCGAGATGATGAAGTCGGTCCCACCAAACTGGCATGCTCTTGTCATTGCACGAATCGGACTAACCGAGATTGTATATTCGGTCCCACGAAAATCCTAACGCTCACATTATTTGAACTATCGGTCTCACCGAGTTGTCCACCGGTCCCACCGAGATTGCTCAAATGTGTGTAACGGTTGGATTTTGTGTGGAGGCTATTTATACCCTCCACCCCTCTTCATTCGTGGAGAGAGCCATCGAGAAAGAACTACCACTCCTACCTTACATTTCGAGAAGAGAACTACCTACCCTTGTGTTGAGATCAAGTTGCTCCACTCCCACCATATGAAGCTTGATCTCTAGCCTTCCCAAGTTGCTTTCCACTCAATCCTTTCTTCCACCACAGCCAAATCGGTGAGGAGAGTTGAGTGTTGGGGAGATTATCATTTGAAGCACAAGAGCAAGGAGTTCATCATCATCTACAACATCTATTATCTTTTGGAGGGTGGTGCCTCCTAGATTGGTTAGGTGTCGCTTGGGAGCCTCCGTCGCCGAGATGTGGAGTTGAACCAAGAAGTTTGTAAGGGCAAGGAGATCGCCTACTTCGTGAAGATCTACCCGAGTAAGGCTAGCCCTCCGTGGGCGTGAGCCATGATGGAATAGACAAGGTTGCTTCTTCGAGACCCTTCGTGGGTGGAGCCCTCCGTGGACTCTCGCAGCCGTTACCCTCCGTGGGTTGAAGTCTCCATCAACGTGGAAGTACGATAGCACCACCTATCGGAACCACGAGAAAAATCACCGCGTCTCCAAAATTGCGTTTGATCTTCTCCACTTCTCTTTACTACTTGTGCAATTTACTTTCCGCTGCCCATACTCTAGAATTGCATGTGTAGCGTGCTACTTGACTTGTGTGGTATGCAAAATCTGCCAAAATCTGTCCTTGATAAAAGACAGAATATTTATCTTGTCGAGTAGTCTAATCACCCCCCCCTCTAGACACTCTCACCTTCTTCGATCCCTCACCTATACTTATAGTGGCCTCGGTCCTCTTCCTCCAAAACATAGGCAGGTTCAGGAGCCAGGTGCGAGCACCATCCTTGAGCGCCATGGGAAACCAATTTGCCATGACCTTTTCGTCTCCATTGGCCGCCTCGATGCCCAGCTCGTAGAGCTGCAGGAACTCCACGGGGTCGACAGTGCCGAAGTAGCGAGGAGGCAGATTCGGCTTGAACTTGCCCGGCCAGGTGACACTGCGTAGCTCGGTGGTGAAGGTGCAGCAGCCTGCGGTGGCCAACGAAGCCCTTTGCAGACGCAAGGCTTGCTCTTGGAGGTTCCCGCGCGCCGCTGCCAGGGGCAGCAAGGGGTCTTGATGTGCTGGCACAGGGATGTGGTCTTGACGTGCTGGAGCAGGGAGCGGGGAGCACGCGAGCCCCTTCTTGAGGCTGAGGGATCTCTTGGCAGCTCCTTTCTTGTCGCGCGGGCGCTGGACGCGGTGGGTCTCGTCCAGGGGCCGCGCGCCTTGGAGCTAGAGCGCCTTCTTGGGGAGGAGGTGGCGGAGGCACCTCCTGAGCTGCATCACCCATGCACGACGAGGGGCCAGGCAACGAGAGGGACGACACAGGAGAGCCCCCTGGGACACTGACAAGCTCGGTGACGTGAGCGAGCCACTCCTCGTAGAGGTTGTCGATGGGGTGGTAGTGCAGGAGCTCATGTGCCAGGAGCAACGCGGCCTGCGTCCGTGGGACCGCGACGAGCGTGAGACGACGAACCAGCTGGAGTTAGCGACGGAGTGGCGGTGCATCCTTCCCACCGCACCGAGGGATGCAGCGATGATGCTTGCTGCTCGTTCCCCGCCGGGACGGTGGTGGAGTTGGTGGCAGGCGATGGAGAACGACAGGAAGACCCACCGACAGGAGCCGTCTGGGTGACGCGGGCGGCGAGGGCAGCCCGACGCTCGGCGAGCGTCTGCCATGGATGCGACGATCGATGGAACGCGGGACAACGGAAGAAAGATTTCGGCGCACCCCTACCTGGCGCGCCAAATGTCGGATATCGGGTTCCGGCAAAACCCTTAAGGTTCAAACTCTGGGGTGCGCGCGAAGATCTTCCCCCTACCGATCTACGTCCCAACGCCTTGCTGTGAATCTAAGCTACACGATGAACAACACAAGGGACACAAGGTTTATACTAGTTCGGGCCACCGTTGTGGTGTAATACCCTACTCTAGTTTGTGGTGTGGTGGATTGCCTCTGGGGCTGATGATGAACAGTACAGAGGGACAACAGCCTCGCGAGAGGTGTTCTTGAGCTGGTGCCGTGTTCTACTTGGGTGGATTCGACCGTCTCTTGGTGAGATTATTCCCCTTCCTACTGTGGTGGCTAGCTCTATTTATAGGAACCCTGGTCCTCTTCCCAAATATTGAGCGAGAAGGGAGCCAACAACGGCCATTTTGAAGGGGAACAACTAGTACAAGTTATCCTGACTAAAGTTGGTCTTCGACTGCCAAAGGCACTGGCGATGAGCCGTCTTGGGCTCCACGGTGACCTCCGTCCTGCCGCTCTGCTGGTCTTGGTCTCGTTGCACCGATATGGTAACCTTTGCTTGATGCCTTAGTACTCCGCGCCTGCGCTTGCCCCCTTTTCACCAAAGAGGAAACGTGGACACTGCACTGGCTGGCACCCGCCTGGTCTTGATCGTCATGGCTTGCGTCATGAGCACCTCGCGAGGTACCCCTGCCTTGATCTCTGCGCCTCCTAGCGAGCCTGCCTGGTGAGGCCGCCCCTGAGGAAGCCTTGCGTTGTCCGCCCCGTGAGGCTTGGCCCCTCGCGAGGGTCTTGAGCTTGGGTTGATGAAGATGGGCCGTACTAGGCCACTGCTTGAGCCACGCCGCAGGCCGCAGGCAGGCAAGTCTGGGGACCCCCATTCCCAGAATGCCGACAGTAGCCCCCGGGCCCAAGGCGCGCTCGGACTTGGCTTAGCAGCGAAGTGAAAGGACAAGTGCGGAGCGGCACGGGCCCCAACAGCCTACGGCCTTGGTCTCTGTGTGGCGGTTGATTGGACGTGGGCGTCTTCGCTTCCCCACGCCGCCTCGATAACTGCCCGATTGACAAAAGGCTGGCTTGGGTCAGGCTTACCTTCATTGCTCTCATTTGCCTTGCTCCATATCCCCTTTCTTGCTCTTGCTCTCTTGCTACCGAAATCTCCAGATTCGCCTCATCCTTCCTCCTCCAGCGAGCAATGGCGCCCCGTAAGGCTGCGGTCGAGGCTCCACCGGCCTGGTACTCGCCGGCTCTGGATCCCCCAACACGATGGAGAAGAATTTCGCCCTCACACGCCTGATGACGGTGGCGCAAGGCAGCGAGATGGGGGAGACTACGCTCCGAGCCGGCCCCGCCCAGCCGGAGGCCAAGGGGAGTACCTTCTACCCCTTCTTCATGAGCGCCGTCATCGCCGGCCTGGTGCCTCCTTTCTCCGAGTTCTTCTATGTTGTCCTTCGCCATTACAAGCTGCAGGCTCTGCATCTTCATCCCAACTCTGTTCTCCTTTTGTCGATTTTCGCCTACTACTGCGAGGCTCACGTCGGGGTGATGCCTTCCGTGGCCTTGCTGCACCACTTCTTCTACCTCCGAGTCACCGGCGCACATACCTCTGTGTGTGCTAGCTTTGTTGCGTAGCCCAAATCCAATGCCATCTCGAAGGCCGGGAAGAGGGCCGATGGCTTCCAGAGCAAGTGGGTCATGCTGGATGCCGGATGCATCAACTCTCGGCTGGTGCTGCCCACGGAGCAGCCCCAGGCTGATGAGGCATGGTCCCATGCGAAGCTTGACGACCGACGGGCGAAGCTGGTGCTGGAGAAGATGAATCTCGACCTGAGGCCGAGCAACCTGAAGGCGGTGAAGCTCACCGGGGCCACGCTCCTGAGGGAGTTCCTGGCACATCGGGTGGCTCCTCTTCAGGCGCACTCGTGCCCGTTATGGAGGCTTGGAGATGCGGACGACGATCTCCGCCTGAACTCGGAGGCCCTGGCTAATGAGGATCTGGCCGCAGCTCTCCGCTTCCTAGTTGGAGAGGACGTGAAAGGTCTCGAGGGCGCTCCTGTCCCCTTGTTCCCCCGTGACAACTGGCAACAGGTTGTGGACGCCATGTGCACCTTCGATGGGAGTGGCCTGGTGCCGGAGGTGCCTCCTGAGGGCCATGAGGCGGCGGCACCGGTGGAGTTGTCCTTCGATGATTCCGACGAAGGAGAGGAGGAAGACGAGGAGGAAGAGAAGTGCAACTCGGAGGAGACCACTGAGGGGACGGGGGAGACTTCCAGCATGGAGGTACAAAGCTCCCACCCATGCCGGCGACCTACGAGCAGAGGTGGTTGATTCTGCCTAATGGGGAGAAGTAAGTGCATTTACTCTTTTTTAACCTTTGGCCTTCATGTTTCTTCAAATTAATATCTAATGCGTTGGCCGGTTGGACACACGCCCACGGTGTCCCTAGGCCCAACTAGGTCCTTGGTGTGCTTTACCGGCAGAACTTCCCGGGGTGGGTGAGGGAGTCCTGGATTAGGGGGTCCTTGGACAGCCGGACTATATACTTTGGTCGGACTTTTGGACTATGAAGATACAAGATTGAAGACTTCGTCCCGTGTCCCGGTGGGACTCTCCTTTGCGTGGAAGGCAAGCTTGACAATTCGGATATGTAGATCTCCTTATCTATAACCGACTCTGTGTAACCCTAGCCCCCTCTGGTCTCTATATAAACCAGAGGGTTTAGTCCATAGAACGGGAACAATTATAATCATAGGCTAGCTTCTAGGGTTTAGCCTCTATGATGTCGTGGTAGATCAACTCTTGTAATACTCATATCATCAATATCAATCAAGCAGGAAGTAGGGTATTACATCCATCGAGAGGAACCAAACCTAGGTAAACATCGTGTCCCCGGCCTCCTGTTACCATTAGCCTTAGACGCACAGTTCGGGATCCCCTACCCGAGATCCGCCGGTTTTGACACTGACATTGGTGCTTTCATTGAGAGTTCCACTGCGTTGTGACGATAAGACCTGATGGCTCCTTCAATCATCTTCAACGATGCGGTCCAAGGTGGGGTTTTCCTTCCCAGACAGATCTTCGTATTCGGTGGTTTCGTACTGCGGGCCAACTCACTTGGCCATCTGGAGCAGATCGATAGCTACGCCCCTGGCCATCAGGTCAGGTTTGGAAGCTTGACTATACTGCCGACATCCGCAGAGACTTGATCTTCGACGGGATTGAGCCCATGACAGGTGCGCCGAACAGTCAAGACGAGCATGACTTAGATCTGCCATCAGATAGTGTTCGGGAGATCACGCCTGCGGCTGCACCGACCCTTAATCCGGAGCAGATCGTGCCATCCGAGGACGGGCGGATGGACCCCACCACGGAGGCCGCACACTCAACGGTGATAGAGGCGAACACTGACTTCACCTCTTATGAGGCCGGTGTCATTGAACCCTCGGACTCGTCTCCAGCCACAGGCTCCGAACCGCGTGCGTCCATGCCTATCGAATCTGATTGGGCACCGATCATGGAGTTTACCTCCGTGGATATCTTTCAGCACTCGCCCTTGGGCGACATGCTAAATTCATTAAGGTCTCTCACCTTGTCAGGAGACTCTGGGCCGAAGTATGTCCAGCTGGAGTGGGAAGCGGACGACGAAGAAGTTCGTTCCCCACCCACCACCCACTTAATAGCCACTGTCGATGACTTAACCGACGTGCTTGACTTCAACTCCGAAGACATCAACGGTATGGACTACGATGCAGGAGAAGAACAGGAAGCACCGCCCACGGGGCGCAGGACAGCCACCTCATCATATGATATATATATGGTGGACATGCCCAAAGAAGGCGATGGTGATGAGGCAATGGAGGATATTCCCCCCTGAGAAGCAATCTAAGCACCGACGTCATAAGCGCGGCTTTAAGCCCTGCCATAGCAAAAATAGCGATACCGACACAAGGAATGATAGCAATCCGGATGGTGCCGAAGACGAAAACAATCCCGCCCAGCCAGGCTTCGAGCAGGCCGAGCGGGAGGATGGGCAAGCTAGCCCAAAGGAACATGCAACAGATGGAGAATCAGAGGATGACAATTACGTGCCCCTCTCCGAAGATGAAGCGAGCCTTGGCGACGAAGAATTCATCGTGCCTGAGGATCCCGTCGAGCAGGAGCGCTTCAAGCGCCGGCTTATAGCCACTGCGAAAAGCCTGAAGAAGCAGCAGCAGATTCAAGCTGATCGAGATCTGCTGACCAATAGATGGACTTAAGTCCTGGCAGCCGAGGAATACGGACTCGAGCACCCTACCAAAAGTTACCCAAAGCACAGGTTGCTACCTCAAACCGACGAGGATGCATTAAAGCCCACACTACCAGCGCATGATGCGGCTGACCGGCCACCTTGTGGCCGAGAAAAAGCGGCGTATCAGCCCGAACCCCAGCCCGCACCCGTCGCCAATCAAACAATAACACTAAGACCCGAGGCTACACGAAGGACCTGCGAGACATATTGGAAAACAAAGCAAGATAGTCAGGATCGATCTACGGATCACGGGGGCACGCCACAACGCGTGATGATGACCGTCACACTGGATATACTAAAAACAAGTCCGGCCGGGCCGAATACAACAGACCAGACTCATTTGAACTGCGTCATGATGTAGCCCGGCATAGAGGCGCTGCACACCCCCTATGCTTCACTGATGAAGTAATGGATCATGAACTCCCAGAAGGGTTTAAACCCGTAAACATTGAATCATATGATGGCACGACAGACCCCGCAGTATGGATTGAAGATTTCCTTCTCCACATTCACATGGCCCACAGTGATGATCTACATGCCATCAAGTACCACCCACTAAAACTCAAAGGACCGGCTCAGCATTGGCTAAATAGCCTGCCGGCAAACTCCATTGGCAGTTGGGAGAACTTGGAAGGCGCATTCCTTGACAACTTCCAGGGCACTTATATGCGACCAGCGGATGCTGATGACTTAAGTCACATAACCCAACAGCCCGGAGAGTCAGCCAGGAAATTCTGGACTAGGTTCCTAACTAAAAAGAACCAAATCATCGACTTTCCGGATGTCGAAGCCTTAGCGGCCTTTAAGCATAACATCCACGACGAATGGCTCGCCCGACACCTCGGCCAAGAGAAGCCGAAGTCCATGGCAGCCCTCACGACACTCATGACCCACTTTTGTGCGGGCGAGGACAGCTGGCTGGCCCACAACAACTGCACATGAAGAAATCCAAGCACTTCCGATGCCAGAGATAGCAACGGCAAGGCACGACGCAACACACACAAGCGTCGCAACAATGGCGATAATGCCAAAGACACAACATTCAATGCCGGATTCAGTGGCTCTAAGTCCGGTCAGCGGAAAAAGGCATTCAAAAGAAACAATCCGGGCCCGTCCAGTTTGGACCGCATACATCAGTCGCTCGTGTCAAATTCATGGCACCCCTGATAAACCAGCCAAGCACACCAACAGAGAATGTTGGGTGTTCAAAGAGGCTGGCAAGTTGAATGCCGAAAACAAGGAAAAGGGGCTGCATTGCGATGACGACGAAGAGCCCCGGCCGCCGAACACATGAGGACAGAAGAAATTTCCTCCCCAAGTGAAAACGGTGAACATGATATACGCAACCCATAGTCCCAAGCGGGAACGGAAGCATGCACTAAGGGACGTCTATGTGATGGAGCGAGTCGCCCCAAAGTTCAACCCACGGTCTTCTAGTTCGATCACTTTCGATCACAGGGACCATCCTACCAGTATCCGTCATGGCGGTTCTGCCGCATTGGTCCTTGACCCCATCAAATTCCACCTCACAAGAGTCCTTATGGACGGTGGCAGCAGCCTGAACCTGCTCTATCAGGATACAGTGCGCAAAATGGGCATCGACCCCTCAAGGATCAAACCCACAAAAACCACCTTTAAAGGTGTCATACCCGGTGTAGAGGCCTGTTGCACAGGCTCAATCACACTGGAAGTGGTCTTCGGATCTCTTGACAATTTCCGAAGCGAGGAGTTAATCTTCGATATCGTCCCCTTCCATAGTGGCTATCACGCATTGCTCGGACGAACTGCATTTGCCAGATTCAATGCGGTACCGCATTATTCATACTTAAAGCTCAAAATGCCAGGACCTTGTGGGGTTATAACAGTTAATGGAAACACAGAGCGTTCACTCCGTATGGAGGAGCACACTGCGGCCCTCGCAGCAGAAGTACAAAGCAGCCTTCTTAGGCAGACCGCCAATTCGGCGACAAAACCCCCGGACACCGTCAAGCGAGTCCAGAGTACCCTACAACAGGATCGTCCGACGTGTCCAGAGCTCACCTAGCAATTTGGCCTCCGCCCTAGTCCCAGTCAAGCGGCGAAATTTATGCCGCGCGTATATAATTACGCACTCAAAATACCATGGGCATAGGTGGAGGCACGGTTATGACACGGTCCGCAATGCGGCTCAACCGCCCCAGGATCCGTATATCTTCAATCCTTTTTTCTTTTCAGGAGGCCCTCCCGGTAGTCCGAACATCGGACATACAACGGGATGGAAACACCAAGGAGACAAGAAGTTGTGGCGTACAAGGGTATCCCCAGGTGGTCTCTGATAACGATCGTTATACCTGTTTTACATACCCACATGCAGCTTACCCTTGGTCAGGACATGTCAAATAGTCCTATTTTGCTTATCGCACTACTTGTATACATATGCTTTGATGTATTATTTAAATAACAATGGAAAATAATGTATAGCGTCAACTTACTATTACATTTCTTCATCGTTTCCTTTACTGTTTATTTATTCCAAATTGCACCCGTACATTTTGGTACGTCTAGCTCGCCAGGGGCTTCAGTATACCCCATAACACGACAAGAAAAGACCGAACACTTTCGACAGTGCGGCACCCCGAACTTATAACATTATATGCATCAGCTCCGAATCATGTCTTGGGTCAATAGTTGGGTTTGCCCGGCTCCCATGTTTTGGTACCTTATGTTCCGCTATATCGGCTAAGGTAGCACAGGGAGAACTACTGCGATTGTGTCCCGGTTCTTCCAGACGAGCACCTCAGTAGAGAAAGCCGAAAACTGACTGTCATGATGAGGCGAGAGCTGGTCGCTGTTCGAGAGGTCTCAAATCCTTAAAGATTTTAACGCTTCGGGCGAGGAATCAATCTTGTCCGATTTAGGCGTGCATAGCGCCCAAAGTTTGGTCTTCCGAATACTAGGGGCTTTGCCAAAATTTAAAATTATAGACTTCTATGGCTAAGTGAGTGTGATAAAGCTGTATAGTCCGATTGCCTTGTTCGCTGCGCTAAACACCTCCTTAAAGGACCCAAAATTTTGGATAAAGAGTGTTTAGATTTATCCCGAACACCCCAGTACTAGTTACATGGGGGCAGAAGCCGACGACTGGCCAACTCTCAGATTTTATAAACGGTCGCACATAAGGTAATATTTTAAATCAACAAGCGTTATATAGCACACATGAACTCGTTTTCATATTACAGGATGACATGAGTACATTCATTCAAATATTACATCCTTAGCACATTCATCCGCCACAAGGCGGGCACCCTTCAGGACACCATCATGATACTTTTCGGGGTGGCAATGCTCCTTGCCCTCCGGCGGCCCCTCCGTCACCAGCTTGTCGGCATCCATCTTCGCCCAGTGCACTTTCGCGCGAGCGAAGGCCCTGCGCACCTTCAATGCAGACGGACCGCTTAATGACTTCAAGCCGCGGACATGCATTTACCATCCGCTTTACAACGCCGAAGTAGCTGCTGGGCAGGGGCTCGCCAGGCCACAGCCAGACTATGAGGTCCTTCATGGCCAGTTCGGCCGCCTTGTGCAGTTCGACCAGTTGGTTCAGCTGGTCGCTCAAGGGCATCATATGTTCGTCCCAGTATATTGAGACCAGAACAACTTATCCGCCGAGCTCCCTTCTTTGGCACGGTAGAACTCCGCGGCATCCGATATGCTGCGCGGCAGATCTGCGAACGCTCCTGGAGAGCTCCGAATTTGGGTAAGTAAAAGGAAAGTCTCCTTCACATGCTTGCTTTGCATAATGAATGCCTTACCCGCAGCTATCTTCTTGGCCGCCTGAATCTCCTAGAGGGCCTTTTGGGCTTCGGACTTGGCGTCTTGCATGCTTTGGAGGGCCTTCACAAGCTCGGACTCTTGCATCTTGGAGTCACGCTCCAAGGGCTCGAATTTTTTGACGAAGTCCTGGAGCTCTTGCTAGACCTCATTAACCCAAGCCTCCTGTTTCTCGCGCTCGGTGCGCTCCTTGGCCGCCTTGTCTTCGGCCTCGGACAGCGCCTTCTTAAGGGCCGCCACTTTGGTCGTGGCCCCTATTAAAATTCATGATGCTTCTATTAGCATCAACGATTTTTCCTTTATATGACACACAGACGGGGTATCGCTTAGCTTTGTTCTCCTCGAGCTGCCTCTTCACGAGGCCGAGCTTATCCTCGGTCCGCCCCAGGTCCCGCTTTAGTCCAGACACCTCCGCAATGCGGGCGGCAGCGGCCAGCAGCGACGCCTGCTTATTCACATAGACATAATATGATTACACTCCTGTGAATGTTATTTGATCCTCTGTTCGGCCTTTCTTTCCGAACACCAAACAGATCATCAGGGGCTATGGTCTATACTGTGTTATTTTCTCATAATTTAATTACTTACCTCAAAGCCCGTTAGGAGGCTGGCGCAGGCTTCGGTCAATCCGCTTTTGGCGGACCGAACCTTCGCAATCACCGTACTCATAAGAGTACGGTGTTCTTCATCAATGGAAGCGCCCTGAAGCGCTTCCAGCAAGTTGTCCGATGCCTCTGGATAGATATAGGTCATCAGCACAGACGGCTCGCCCCCCTTAGCAAGGGGCTGCCTGCCTGAATCCGGAACCACTGGAGGTTCCGGCAGTATCCGGCTGGGGACCAAACTTGCTGCGGCCCCCCTCATCAGAATCCATGGGGGTCTTCCCCCCCATGTGCCCGGCGTCGGGGATTTCGCCTTGGGGTGCCTCCAGAACTGTCTCCCCTGGCCCGGTATCATCTGAGACAACACTTCGGTGTCGTCCGCAGGCCGGGGGGTGGTGGCCGTCGGGAGCGAATCGCTGTTCATCGCCGACGCGCTCAAAGACCCATCTGAGGAGGACAAGTCGATGCGGGCTTTGGACGGACTGCACGATCATATTTAACATGATAAGAAGCAATAAAGCAAAACATGTCAAAAGTATTATGGTATCCGGATACTTACGACTTTGCCAGGGGCTTGTCCCAATCAACCAACACCCTAATGTCACCTAGATACTCCATTGTCACCTCAAGTATCTGTGGGCATGATTATATGATATGCATCACACAATCTCAGATTCATCCAACCAACACAAAGTACTTCAAAGAGTGCCACAAAGTTTCTATCGGAGAGTCAAGAACATGTGCCAACCCCTATGCATAGGTTCTCAATGTCACGAAACCCGCAAGTTGATCACCAAAACATACATCAAGTGGCACATGATATCCCATTGTCACCACAGATAATCACGGCAAGACATACATCAAGTGTTCTCATAAAAGACTCAATCCGATAAGATAACTTCAAAGGGGAAACTCAATTCATCACAAGAGAGTAGAGGGGGAGAAACATCATAAGATCCAACTACAATAGCAAAGCTCGGGATACATCAAGATCGTGCCATAGAGGAACATGAGAGAGAACACGAGAGAGAGAGGTCAAACACATAGCTACTGGTACATACCCTCAGCCCCGAGGGTGAACTACTCCCTCCTCGGCATGGATAGCACCGGGATGATGAAGATGGCCACCGGTGATGGGATCGCCCTCCGGCAGGGTGCCAGAATAGGGTCCCGATTGGTTTTTGGTGGCTACAGAGGCTTGCGGCGGCGGAACTCCCGATCTATCTTCTGTTCTGGAAGTTTTAGGGTAAGTAGGTATATATGGGTGCAACGGGTACGTCGGTGGAGCTACAGGGGCCCCACGAGGTAGGGTGGCGCGCCCGAGGGCGGGGCGCCCCACCTCGTGGGCAGCCCGTATCTCCCGACGTGCACTCCAAGTCCCCTGGGTTGCTTTCCTTCCAAAAATAACTTCTCCAGTTGATTTTGTTCCGTTTTGACTCCGTCTGATATTCCTTTTCCTCGAAACACTGAAATAGGCATAAAACAACAAATCTGGGCTAGGCCTCCGGTTAATAGATTAGTCCCAAAAATAATATAAAAGTGGATAATAAAGCCCAATATTGCCTAAAACAGTAGATAAAGTAGCATGGAGCAATCAAAAATTATTGATACATTGGAGACGTATCAAGCATCCCCAAGCTTAATTCGTGCTCGTCCTCGAGTAGGTAAATGATAAAAAAGAATTTTTGATGTGGAATGCTACCTAGCATAATTTCAATGTAATTCTTCTTACTTGTGATATGAATATTCAGATCCGAAAGATTCAAGACAAAAGTTCATATTGACATAAAAATAATAATACTTCAAGCATACTTAATCAAAGCAATCATGTCTTCTCAAAATAGCATGGCAAAAGAAAGTTTATCCCTACAAAATCATATAGTTAGGCTATGCTTCATTTTCGTCACACAAAGATGTTCCCAACTTCTATACCCCCTATGACAAGCCAAGCAACTGTTTCATACTTAAATAATCTCAAACTTTTTCAACCTTCACGCTATACATGAGCGCGAGCCATGGATATAGCACTATGGGTGGAATAGAATATGATGATGGGGATTGTGTGGAGAAGACAAAAAAGGAGAAAATCTCACATTGACGAGGCTAATCAACGGGCTATGGAGATGCCCATTAGTTGATGTCAACATGAGGAGCAGGGATTTCCATGCAATGGATGCACTAGAGCTATGTATGCTCGACAAAAGAAAACTAGTGGGTGTGCATCCAACTCGCTTGCTCATGAAGACCGAGGGCACTTGAGGAAGCCCATCGTAGGAATATTCAAGCCAAGTTCTATAATGAAAAATTCCCACTAGTATAAAAAGACAACTTATGAGACTCACTACATGAAGGACAAGGTGCTACTTTGAAGCACAATATATGAGACTCACTACATGAAGAACATGGTGCTACTTTGAAGCACAAGTGTGGAAAAAGAGATAGTAGCATTGCCCTTTTTTGGGCCTTTTTTGGCCTTTCTCTTTTTTTGTTTGGGTAATGCTGTAATAATGATGATCATCACACTTCTATTTACAACATAAGGATTACAACTCGAAACTTAGAACAAGATATGACTCTATATGAATGCCTCCGGCGGTGTACCGGGATGGTGCAATGAATCAAGAGTGACATGTATGAAAAATAATGCATGGTGGCTTTGCCACAAGTACGATGTCAACTACATGATCATGCAATGGAAATATGACAAAGTAATTTATGTCATGATGATGATGATGGAAGTTGCATGGCAATATATCTCGGAATGGCTATGGAAATGCCATGATAGGTAGGTATGGTGGCTGTTTTGAGGAAGATATAAGGAGGTTTATGTGTGATAGAGCGTATCGTATCACGGGGTTTGGATGCACCGGTGAAATTTGCACCAACTCTTAAGGTGAGAAAGGGCAATGCACGGTACCGAAGAGGCTAGCAAAGGCGGAAAGGTGAGAGTGCGTATAATCCATGGACTCAACATTAGTCAAAAGAACTCATATACTTATTGCAAAAATTTAGAGGTCATCAAAAATCAAGTACTATGCGCATGCTCCTAGGGGGATAGATTGGTAGGAAAAGACCATCGCTCGTCCCCGACCGCCACTCATAAGGATGCACAAGCCAGGTACACTTCATGTTTCAAATTTGTTACACAACTTTAACCATACGTGCATGCTATGGGACTTGCAAACTTCAACACAAGCATTTCTCAAATTCACAATTACCCAACTAGCACGACTTTGATATTATCACCTCCATATCTCAAAACAATTATCAAGCATCAAACTTATATTAGTATTCAACACACTCATAAGAAAGTTTCACATATCTTGAATACCAAGTATATTAACATTAAGCAAATTACCATGCTACTAACGACTCTCAAAATAATCTATGTGAAGAATGAGAGATCAATAGTTTCTTTAAAACAAATCCACCACCGTGCTCTAAAAGATATAAGTGAAGCACTAGAGCAAAAAGATATAAGTGAAGCACATAGAGTATTCTTGCAAATTCAAATTTATGTATGGCTCTCTCATTTAATAATTTCAGATCTTGATACTTTATTCAAACAGCAAGCAAAGCTAAAGAAAACTACATTGCAAGGATAGCACAACTCATGTGAAGAAGCAAAAACTTAGGCTCAACCGATACTAATCGATAGTTGTTGAAAAAGAAAGGTGGGATGCCTACCGGGGCATCCCCAAGCTTAGATGCTTGAGACTTCTTGAAATATTATCTTGGGGTGCCTTGGGCATCCCCAAGCTTGAGCTTTTGTGTCTCCTTAATTCCTCTCATATCATGGTTTCTCTTTTTATCAAAAGCTTCATTCACAACAAACTCAACAAGAACTCGTGAGATAGGTTAGTATAAACCAATGCAAAACCTTATCATTTTCTACTGTAAAAAATCACTAACATTATTATTCAACATTGCATACTAAATGCCTCTACATATTTAATACTCCTATCCTCAAATAGAATCATTAATCAAGCAAACATATGCAAACAATGCAACCATAACAGCAATCTGCCAAAACAGTACAGTCTGTAAAGAATGCAAGAGTATCAATACTTCCCTGACTCCAAAAATTATGAACTAAAATTCCCACTGTAATAAATTTATCAGAGCTCAATATGCAAAAAGATTCAACATTATACCACTCTGACTTTTCTAGGGAATTTTTGCAACTTCGGTAAACTTTCTGTTTTCAAACACCAACATGTATACTAGCAAAATAAGCATGGCAAAGGCTATCCTTGACTTCTTTATTGAAACTAAATATGCAAGACATCATTCTGACTAACAGCAAGCAAAAACTAACAAAAGGAAATGACGCTCCAAGCAAAACACATATCATGTGGTGAATAAAAATATAGCTCCAAGTAAAGTTACCGATGAACGAAGACGAAAGAGGGGATGCCATCCGGGGCATCCCCAAGCTTAGGCTCTTCGTTGTCCTTGAATATTACCTTGGGGTGCCTTGGGCATCCCCAAGCTTAGTCTCTTGTCACTCCTTATTCCATAGTCCCTCAAATCTTTACCCAAAACTTGAAAACTTCATAACACAAAACTCAACAGAAAACTCGTAAGCTCCGCTAGTATAAGAAAATAAAAGAACCACTTAGGTACTGTAATGAACTCATTCTAAATTCATATTGGTATAATATCTACTGTACTCCAACTTATCTATAGTTCATACCCTCCGATACTACTCATAGATTCATCAAAATAAGCAAACAACACATAGAAAACAGAATCTGTCAAAAACAGAACAGTCTGTAGTAATCTGTATCAAACGTATACTTATGGAATACCAAAAATCCTACCAAACTAGGACGTCCTAAGCAATTCGTGTACAAATCCATAGCAAAAAGAATCAGATCAGAAGGACGTTTCTGTGAATTAACAAAACTAATTTACTGGGTGCAAAAGTTTCTGATTTTCAGCAGGATCAACACAACTATCACCGTAAGCCATCCTAAAGGTCTTACTTGGCACTTTATTGAAACAAAAGCTATAAAACATGATTACTACAGTAGAATAATCATGTGAACACACAAAAACAGTAAGGATAAGTATTGGGTTGTCTCCCAACAAGCGCTTTTCTTTAATGCCTTTCTAGCTAGGCATCATGATGACAATGATGCTCACATAAAAGATAAGAATTGAAACATAACGGGAGCATCATGAAGCATATGACTAGCACTTTTAAGTCTAACCTACTTCCTATGCATAGGTATTTTGTGAGCAAACAAGTTATGGGAACAATAATCAACTTGCATAGGAAGGTGAAACAAACATAACTTCAAAACTTTAAGCACATAGAGAGGAAACTTGATATTATTGCAATTCCTACAAGCATATGTTCCTCCCTCATAATAATTTTCAGTAGCATCATGAATGAATTCAACAATGTAACCAGCACCTAAAGCATTCTTTTCATGATCTACTAGCATAGAAAATTTACTACTCTCCTAAAAGGGGGCAGCCCCAGTGCACGTAGCTCCCGCTTGCGCAGGGTCTGGGGAAGGGTCCGACCACTTTGGGTCTATTGTAATTCTTCTCATGAATAGTAGTGGGAGCAAACTCAACAAAATAACTATCATATGATTTAAAATTAGGATCAAGATGACAAGTTTCATGGTTATCATTATTCTTTAAAGCATACGTGTCATCACAATAATCATCATAGATAGGAGGCATGCTTTCATCATAGTAAATTTGCTCATCAAAGCTTGGGGGACAAAAAATATCATCTTCATCAAACATAGCTTCCCCAAGCTTGTGGATTTTCATATCATTAGCATCATGGATATTCAAGGAATTCATACTAACAACATTGCAATCATGCTCATCATTCACATATTTTATGCCAAGCATTCTATGTAATTCTTCTTCTAGTACTTGAGCACAATTTTCCTTCCCATCATTTTCACAAAAGACATTAAAAAGGTGAAGCGTAGGAGACAAACCCAATTCCATTTTTTTTGTAATTTTCTTTTATAGACTAACTAGTGCTAAAACAAGAAACAAAAAGATTCAATTGCAAGATCTAAAGATATACCTTCAAGCACTCACCTCCAACAACGGCGCTTGGAAAAAGAGCTTGATGTCTACTACGTAACCTTCTTCTTGTAGACGTTGTTGGGCCTGCAAGTGCACATGTTTGTAGGACAGTAGCAAATTTCCCTCAAGTGGATGACCTAAGGTTTATCAATCCATAGGAGGCGTAGGATGAAGATGGTCTCTCTCAATCAACCCTGCAACCAAATAACAAAGAGTCTCTTGTGTCCCCAACACACCCAATACAATGGCAAATTGTATAGGTGCACTAGTTCGGCGAAGAGATGGTGATACAAGTGCAAAATGGATAATAGATATAGGTTTTTGTAATCTGAAAATGTAAAAACAGCAAGGTAACAAGTGGTAAAAGTGAGCGTAAACGGTATTGCAATGATAGGAAACAAGGCCTAGGGTTCATACTTTCACTAGTGCAAGTTCTCTCAACAATAATAACATAGACAGATCATATAACAAGCCCTCAACATGCAACAAAGAGTCACTCCAAAGCCACTAATAGCGGAGAACAAACGTAGAGATTATGTTAGGGTACGAAACCACCTCAAAGTTATTCTTTGGGATCGATCTATAAAAGAGTTTGTACTAGAATAACACCTTAAGACACAAATCAACCAAAACCCTAATGTCACCTAGATACTCCATTGTCACCTCAGGTATCCGTGGGCATGATTATACGATATGCATCACACAATCTCAGATTCATCCAACCAACACAAAGTACTTCAAAGAGTGCCCCAAAGTTTCTATCGGAGAGTCAAGAACGTGTGCCAACCCCTATGCATAGGTTCCCAATGTCACGAAACCCGCAAGTTGATAACCAAAACATACATCAAGTGGCACATGATATCCCATTGTTACCACAGATAATCACGGCAAGACATACATCAAGTTTTCTCATAAAAGACTCAATCCGATAAGATAACTTCAAAGGGGAAACTCAATTCATCACAAGAGAGTAGAGGCGGAAAAACACCATAAGATCCAACTACAATAGCAAAGCTCGGGATACATCAAGATCGTGCCATAGAGGAACACAAGAGAGAACACGAGAGAGAGAGAGAGATCAAACACATAGCTACTAGTACATACCCTCAGCCCCGAGGGTGAACTACTCCCTCCTCGTCGTGGATAGCGCTGGGATGATGAAGATGGCCACCGGTGATGGGATCCCCCTCCGGCAGGGTGCCAGAACAGGGTCCTGATTGGTTTTTGGTGGCTACAGAGGCTTGCGGCAGCGGACTCCCGATCTATCTTCTGTTCTAGAAGTTTTAGGGTACGTAGGTATATATGGGTGCAAGGGGTACGTCAGTGGAGCTACGGGGGCCCCACGAGGTAGGGGGGCGCGCCCGGGGTGGGGGGGGGGGGGTGGGCGCACCCCACCCTCGTGGGCAGCCTGTATCTCCCCTCGTTCATTTCCTTCCAAAAATAACTTCTCCAGTTGATTTCTTCCGTTTGACTCCGTCTGATATTCCTTTTCCTCGAAACACTGAAATATGCATAAAACAGCAAATCTGGGCTGGGCCTCCGGTTAATATGTTAGTCCCAAAAATAATATAGAAGTGGATAATAAAGCCCAATATTGCCTAAAACAGTAGATAAAGTAGCATGGAGCAATAAAAAATTATAGATATGTTGGAGACGTATCAGGCAGCCACTCCTCGTCGCTGTAGGCGGCTGTTGTAGAGTGGTCCGGAGGGAGGGTCCTTCCCTTCTTGGACCCTTCGGCCTCCCCAGATGAGGCGGCCTTCCTTTTCTTCTCCCCCTCGGTTTGGGGGGGGGAGGGTTTTCCTCTTCCTCCTCCTTGTTTTCGTTGGAGGAGTGCGCCTCGGTGTCTTCGGACGATGAGTCCGACACCACCTTGTGCCGGAGACCTTTCCTGGTCCCCGTGGCCTTCTTCTTGGCCTTCTTCTCCGGCACCTTGTAAGGCGCCGAAAACAGCATCTCCGTCAAGAGAGCCGTTTCGGGATCTTCAGGTAGTGGAGTTGGACAGTCGATCCGCTCCGCTGTCGCTACCCACGAATACACTGGGGAAAGGCACATCTTGTGAAAAATAGAGAGCTTACCGGATTGGCGGGGCGCTTTGCACTGAGTCTGCGATCCTCGGTAGTGGGAGGAGGTACTTCGGCGGCCTTGAACAGCACCTTCCAGACGTATTTGTGTGTCGCGTCGAAGAGCTCTCGCAGCATCTGGTGTTTGGCTGAATCGAACTCCCACATATTAAATGCCTGTCTTTGACACGGGAGGATCCGCCGGCGCACCCTAGGCTAACCCCTTATTTTTCCAGGAGGTGAGCTGCATGGGGATGCCGGATCGGAATTCGGGGGCCGCCGCCCAGTTGGCGTCGCGCGGCTTGGTGATGTAGAACCACCCCGATTGCCACCCCTTCATGGTCTCCACATAGGAGCCTTCGAGCCAAATGATGTTGGGCATCTTGCCCACCATGGCGCCTCCGCACTCCGCTTGCTGACGGACCACTATATTCGGCTTCACGTTGAATGTCTTCAGCCACAGGCCGAAGTGGGGCTTGATGTGGAGGAAGGCCTCGCACACGACGATAAACGCCGAGATGTTGAGGATGAAATTGGGGGCCAGATTATGGAAGTCAAGCCCGTAGTAGAACATGAGCCCGCGGACAAATGGGTGGAGGGGGAATCCCAGTCCGCGGACGAAGTGGGCAAGGAATACGACCCTCTCATGGGGTTTTAGAGTAGGGGCGATCTTCCCTACGTCCAGGAGCTAGTGCGCGATGTCTGTGGCCAAGTATCCGGCCTCCCGGACCTTCGTGATGTCCCGCCATCCACTTGCCTCCCACTCCGGACATGTTTGGAATGGCTTTACGGAGAAGGTGAGAACTTGGGCGCTGGAGCTCGAGTGTGCGAGAATGGATGATCGAAGGAAGAAGAAGGCGTGGGTGAAAAATAGGAATCCTTATCCCTTTATAAAGGCGGTAGAAACTGTGCGCCTCCCCACTTGCCCCGTAAAATCGCTTATTCCCCAAGCGTCGCGATTGATGGCGCAGTTGGGTTACCCATGCCCGTATTGATGAGAATCCCGTGATAAGGGGACACGATCTCTGCTTCGAAAAGACGTGCCAAGGAAACAACCTCGCAATACATGCAGTAGCTGGTTGAGAAAAATGGTTCGAATAATGACCGGGCCGTGGCGTGATGTCACACTATGAAAAGTTGTCAGCAGATTAGATTTGTGGAATATTGCGCTCTCTATGGTGGTATGTGGAATTTGTTTTGCAGAGCCGGGCATGATCCTCGTGTTCAAAATCTTCTATGGAGTATTCGGAGAAGGAACCCTCCTTGCAGTGCCGAAGACAATCTGTGCGCCGGACTCATCATCATTGAAGCCTGGTTCAGGGGCTACTGAGGAAGTCCTGGATTAGGGGGTCCTCGGACAGCCGGACTATATACTTTGGCCAGACTATTGGACTATGAAGATACAAGATTGAAGACTTCGTTCCGTGTCCGGGTGGGACTCTCCTTTGTGTGGAAGGCAAGCTTGACAATTAGGATATGTAGATCTCCTTCTCTGTAACCGACTCTGCGTAACCCTAGCCCCCTCTGTGTATATATAAACCGGAGGGTTTAGTCCATAGAACGGGAACAATCATAATCATAGGCTAGCTTCTAGGGTTTAGCCTCTATGATCTCGTGGTAGATCAACTCTTGTAATACTCATATCATCAAGATCAATCAAGCAGGAAGTAGGGTATTACCTCCATCGAGAAGGCCCGAACCTGGGTAAACATCGTGTCCCCTGCCTCCTGTTACCATTAGCCTTAGACGCATAGTTCGGGACTCCCTACCCGAGATCCGCCGGTTTTGACACCGACAGTGGGTCACGTTGCCTGGTGAGGGTCAGGTTCCACAACTAGCAGTTAGCTGGGAGTTGTACTTTGCTGCCTCGGCCCCGTCGGAGGAGAGGGTCAACGGTTTCTTGTGCGAGACGGTGGCCGACATTGTGATCCGGACGTTTTGGGTAATTTCTCCTTACAAAATTTAAAATCAACAGTACCTAGTGATTGTACTAATCAGTGTTGTCTTGTTTGATTGTAGACCTTCTATAGGTCTCTTGAGGAACACGAGGAGGCCGCAGCTATGGTTGTCGAAGCCGAGTGCAAGCGCCTACTTCAGAACTTACAACACGAGGCTCGGGTGTAGGCTGTTCGAGACTACTACGCCTCGACTAACATTAAGAGGTCCAAGGCGAAGTGCCGTTTCCGGAGTGTGAAGCTTGTTACTACGAATCTCTAGAGTTTTCCGATTGTCCGCAAGGCAAGTTACACTTTGATCATACTCTTCTATACCCAGTTTTTACTATACATTAGTATTGCCCCTCAAATATTTGCATGAGTAGGATTGGGAACATGTGGTTTGGTTGTAGTTCTTGAGGTAGGAACCTAATACCTTTGGTCACCCGGGAATATACGTTATGCTCAAATATTGCTTAGCCATGCTCATAATGGGGATTGGATCGTGATACACATGGAAGTTGTGATATATATTAATCTTGGATAACATTAAGGTGGCAAGTTTCATACACATCTGGGTGGATTGGTTGGGGCACCAGGAGAATCCAGTGCTAGCCCATTTGAGAAAACTCGGAGTACCCGTGTGATTTTTCCTTGGTTCGCCACCCAGGCTCAAAGGGATCATATGATATTTCATGCCTAGAAACTTCCGTGTCCAGCCACAAGCCATTATGGGCTCTGGCATAGTTGAGTAAGTTGTATGAGGTCTTGAAGAGGTGGACTAGCAGATGTAGGGGAAAGTAGGTGTACCGGTCTACCCAGAGTAGAGAGTAAATGCTTCAGAAAGACTATGTCTCGATCTTCCGATCATGGATGCGGTCGAGTCTTGTGTGGAAAAGTGCGCAACCTCTGCAGAGTGTATAAACTAATCTGGTTAGCCGTGTCCCCGGTATGGACATCTTGAGTATCTAGAAGTGGATATTATTGTTAATCTCATCACTCTTTAATTAAAGAATTGGGTTTAATGATGATACTTTGTTAAGTGTGGGATTTGAGTTGGTGGAACCTTCACAAATATTGGTATAACTTTGTAGTAAATAAAATTTATTCCTTTGTTGTAGGAAAAAATTAGCTTTACGCAAAACATTAAACTTAGAGCCTCCACCAGCCAAATATGCATGTAGATATAGTTCTTGCATTCATTGCTTTACAGTGTAACTCTGCCAGTATATTCAATGTGCTGACCTACACTGCTGGAACGTCTCATGTTGTAGACTTTACCGACAATGAATAAGGTGCGATAGGTTGTTGTCATGCACTCAGCTATGCCGTTGGAGTTGATGGACTCATTTATCTTTGAAGCTTCCGCATTTATTTAGTTTAGATGGCCTTCAGCCATTTTATTTATGTATCAGATACTCTTTATGAGGACCTCGATATAATAAGTGTGTGATTGAACTCTGTTATAATTCCTCGAGTACTGTGTGTGTGTCACGCCCAAGATGCGACCCTATCCTAAAGGGACTCGAAGGTCCCACCAAGGATAGAAGCGCATCTTGAAGACGCTTTTGCAAGGTGGATATCATTACATCAACATTACATAATAGTGGGGATACATCCAATACTTACAATGTCACATGAATACAACAATACAACATACAAGAACAACATCCGTCTACGGATGAATCATAAACAGAAACTCAAACAATATCCACCCTGCTAGCCTAGGCTGCCGACCTGGAACCTATCCCCTGATCGAAGAAGAAGCAGAAGAAGAACTCAACGTAAGCAAGCATCGCTCTCACGTCATGATCATCGCATAACCTGTACCTGCAACTGTTGTTGTAGTAATCTGTGAGCCACGAGGACTCAGCAATCCCATTACCATGGGTATCAAGACTAGCAAAGCTTAATGGGAAAGGAAGGGATAAAGTGGTGAGGTTGCAGCAGCGACTAAGCATAAAATGGTGGCTAACATACGCAAATGAGAGCGAGAAGAGAAGCAAAGGAACAGTCGTGAAGCTAGCAATGATCAAGAGGTGATCCTGAACTCCTACTTACGTCAAACATAACCCAAAGACCGTGTTCACTTCCCGGACTCCGCCGAGAAGAGACCATCACGGCTACACACGTGGTTGATGCGTTTTAGTTCGGATCTGGGGTCAAGTTATCTACAACCGGACATTAACAAATTCCCATCTGCCACATAACCGCGGGCACGGCTCTCGAAAGTTTATACCCTGCAGGGGTGTCCCAACTTAGCCCATGATAAGCTCTCGCGATCAACGAAGGACATTCCTTCTCCCAGGAAGATCCGATCAGTCTCGAAATCCCGGTTTACAAGACATTTCGACAATGGTAAAACAAGACCAGCAAGACCTCCCGCTGTGCCGACAAATCCCGATAGGAGCTGCACATATCTCGTTCTCAGGGCACACCGGATAAGCCAGACATCGGGTTGGCATAGACCCTGGTTGCCCAGGGGGCGCCGGACATCGCTCGGTTTGGACCAGCACTTAGAGAAGCACTGGCCCGGGGGGGCTAAAATAAAGATGACCCTCGGGTTGGCCGACACAAGGGAAAGGTATAGGTGGTGGTGAGGCAAATGGTAAAACCAAGGTTGGGCCTTGCTGGACAAGTTTTATTCAAAGCGAACTGTCAGGGGGGTCCCATAAATCACCCGACCGCGTAAGGAATGCAAAATCCGGGAACATGACACCGGTATGACGGAAACTAGGGCGGCAAGAGTGGAACAAAACACCAGGCATAAGGCCGAGCCTTCCACCCTTTACCAAATATATAGATGCATTAATAATATAAGAGATATTGTGATATCCCAACATAACCCTGTCCACCATGGAGCAAACTTCAACTTCACCTGCAGCTAGCAACGCTATAAGAGGGGCTGAGCAAAGCGGTAACAAAGCTAAGCAATGGTTTGCTAGGAATGGTGTCAAAGGTTAGAGGTTCATGGCAATTTGGGGAGGCTTGATGAGCAAAAGATAGGTAGCGCAGCAAAGCGATAGAACGAAGCAACTAGCATAGCAATGATAGTAGTGAGATCCAGGGTAGCGGTCATCTTGCCTGAAATCCCACAAGGAAGAAGAACGAGTCCATGAAGAAGATGAAGCCACGAAGACGAACCACACGTGAGATTTAACGCATCCTCACGATCGCAACGAAACGGGAACTATCGAGAAGAAGCACACAACATGGTAAACACACCACACATGAACAAGACATGATGCAGAACAAGCATGATGCATGACAAGGCTACATGAAGCTACTCATAGCAAGAGATGATGCAAACAAGAACAACACATCAAAGCAAGTTTAAATGAGGCCAGAAACAACATATAACAATTCCGGTAAGTCCTCATATGCAAATATCGAAATTGGTACAGATCTGAATAAACCTTATGTTCAAGTTGTTAAACAACAATTTAAGATGCACCAAGATGATCTACACGAGATTCTAGTCAAGTTACATATAAAGTTCATTAGATTCAGAGCTACGGACTAGAAGATACGAGCAAAACAAGTTAAACATGGCATTGATGCAACATGGATCCAAACATCAAACAAACACCTCAAAACATGGATGCAACATGATAATATGAAGCTATATGCAAAAACAAGCAAGTTTCATATATAGCACACTCAAAACGGAGCAACGGTTCAACACACACACTCTATACAAGTCATAACAACAATCTGTCCAAAACAGCAACTCGGCATATTGCAAGCATCAAAAAAATATGCTACAGCACCCCAACATAATAACAAAAGGCATGGGCATGAAGTATAGGTAAAGCATAACAAAACATGAACACTGAGCTATCTCTAGAAATCACTAGAACATGCTCAAACACACATGGTAAGATTGCAAATAATAACAGTTTCAGACTTTAGCAGAAATAATATCAGGTTGCAATGTTTAGAGCTATCAAACAACATGTTACAGGAGCTTATAATGGCAAACAAAGGCATGGCATGATACTACTAAATGCATAGAACAACAGTCCCTTACTGACCATGAGCCAAAAAGGCACAGAAAATATGATGGCACCCATGTAAACATGGCAAGTTATATGACAGATTCATACATGGCAGAAGCAACAATAAGTAGGCATGTTCGTGAGCTTGAACCACTCTCCACAGAGCAATACATGGCATGGCAAGGCAACCAACAGTAAGAAGGCATGGTTATGAAGCTAAGCATGGCAAGAACAAGTTCATAGGATGCATGGATCACTAGAAAAGCACATGGCCAAAACTGAACTTCATGTTAACAGGTTGACAGCAACATTATCAAGCAACTTTGGAGCAAGATAACAACATGTTCCAGCAGGCTATAATTGCAACCAGGGGCATGAATGGATAGAGCATGACATGTATAACAAAACATCCTTAGTGAAGATCTCCAGAATAATGCACGAAATGACTTGTAGCAGCAGGTTTACATAGCAACAAAATATATCAGAATCTGCCAGGAAAACAGCAACAACAAGTACCCTCCTGAACAAGCTAGATGCACTCAGTACACAAGTCACAAAAATACATGGATGGCACCACTGGAAAGATGGCATGGCATAGATTAAAACACATGTAGAGCTCATGCTCATAGGATGCACACATCAAACATGGCAAAAATGACAAACACAACATGCACTCTTCCAACAGCATTTCGGGCATCAAGATGAGCTCAACTGAAAATGATGCAATGGAATGAAATGAAGTACTCGTCGAGATGAACAATTTGACATATTACACGCACGAAACGGAGCTACGGATGCAGAGATACAATGCGATGAACATGGCATGATGAAGCTGAAATATTCGGGACTTAGTGGAAAATGGACCTCGGGGAAAGTCAACGCGGGCGGTGGATCTCGCCGGAGCCGAGGAAGAAGATGGCCGGAGAGGGTCGTGGTGGTGCCGGGCGACGTCGGCGGAGGCGGGGACGGGGCGCTCCCGGGCGGATCTCGCCGGATCCGCCCCGAGGCGAGGAGGAGGCGCGGGGCAGGGAGGCGCGAGGCGAGGCGGGCTTGCTGGCGAAGCTCGGCGAGCTTCGCCTGCCGAGGCGGGCCGGCGAGGGGCGGCGCATGGGCGCGGACGCGGCGAGGCGGAGATCCGCGTCCCAGCAGCGCGGACGGAGCGGGCGGCGCGGGGCGAGGGCGGCGGCGCGCGGGGAGCGGCGGCGGAGGTCGCCGGGCGGCGAGGTTGCCCCGACGGCGGCGGAGGCGGGCGCTGGCGGGCGGGCGCGCGGACGCGCTGGCCCGGGCGGGCTCGCCTCAGGCTCGCGGTTGCCGGAGGCGCTGGGCGGCGGGCGCCCACGTGGCGGCGGCGGAGTGGACGCACGCGGCGGCGGGGTGACGTGGCTAATTCTTATTGGCCAGAGCGACGTGTTCGGCGGACATGTCCGGCGCGGATGGACATGTCCGGCGGCGCGAGCAGGAAGACTGCTAGGGTTGGACTGCGGGATTTCGGAGGGGGAGGCATTTATATAGGTAGAGGGAGCTAGGAGAGTCCAAATGAGGAGCGGTTTTCGCCCACACGATCGTGATCGAACGACTGAGAGCATGGAGGAGAGTTAGATGGGTTTTGGGCCACTTTGAAGGGGGTGTTGGGCTGCACACAAAAGAGGCTTTTACGGTTACCCGGTTAACCGTTAGAGTATCAAACGACCTCCAAATGGCACGAAACTTGACAGGCGGTCTACCGGTGCTATACCAAGGCCGCTTGGCAAACCTCGGGCCATTCCGAGAAAGTTTAACACCCGCTCACAAGGAGAGACAAAACGGGGACGCCGGGGAACACTGGAGTGCCGGATTACAAAATGGACAACGGGGAAAATGCTCGAATGCATGAGGCAAACATGTATGCAAAATGAGATGCACATGATGACATGATAAAATGCAACACGCAAGAAAATGACATGGAAACGAAGGCGAATAACTGGCGGACACCTGGCGCATCGGATCCGGGGCGTTACAACGCTCCTCCACTAACAAGAGATCTCGTCCCGAGATCTTAGGACCGAGACGGAAGGGAAAAGGGATGAGGTGAAACAAGAACTCAAGAGAAGAATCAAAGAATCGAGAGCACTCGGGAAGAAGAGAGGAACGGCGAGAATGGCGAGAATCGAAAGCTCACGGAACCAGATAGACTATGAAACCACTTGTTCTAACCGGAGTGGTTAGAATGAGAAAAGAAACGAATAAGTCTGAAAGGATTTAGGCGGCACTCCGGCTGAAACATGGAGGAATAGAACACGAGCTTGAGAGGATGGAATGATACTTGATGAATACATGACACGAAACCTCCGGAAAGAATTGAAATAGTTGAATGAAAAGAACGGAGAAGAAAATGACAACTTGTGCCACGAATGAAATAGATAGCAAACTCAGAAGAAAGGGTTGAACGGAGTTGTTGAGAACAACAACAACGAAAAGAATTGCTTGTTGTGGGCTTATAGGTAACATCTCAAGATCATAAGGTGATAACCGGCCACAAACGGGAATGATTGGATAGCTGAGAAGAACAAAGAAATGCAAAACTCCACTTCAAAAGGATATGGAGAATAAATTGCACTTTGATAAGCAAGAAGAAAGATACTTGAGCTCCTTCGAGAAGAATCTTGATGAACACTTGAAGAATGAATTAGATCATGAAGAACCACCATGAAGAACTCCGGTAAAAAGGATGATGAGATACAATTGAAGGATGGAAAGAATAAGGATTAAGGCTTGTTATGATTTAGATGAAGGTTCCGACGAGATGGCCGAGGAAATTCGAACTCCGGAAAGGAAAGATGAAACACTTGGAACTAGAATTTATTCACCAAGAAAAAACTCCGAAGAAAGGGATTAATCACTTGGATGAAATAAGAATAAGATTTATTGTATGCTTATCCTTCATCAAATTAAATTGATGACAAGCAATGGATTTTGCATACTACTTATTCTTCTTGCAAAAGAATTGAGAAGTGGCATAACGCAAACTTGAGAATGTCTTCATGAACCACCGGTAGGATTGAAAAGAACGAATGGATTAATATTGTAATCAAGGAAAAAGAATCTTGAACGAACCACCGTAAGAATACAAAATGAGTGATGAAAGAGAATGAATCACCGGGAAGAATTAGAAAACCAAATAAGCTTGAGGGGATTTAGATGCAAAAGAACAAAGAGATCGTGAGCTGATTAAAGAACACTTGAACGAAGCACCGGAAGAATATTGAGATGAACGAGAGGGCACGGATATAGAATAATTGGAGAACGCATCTGAAAACTTAGAACGAAGAAATCTTCCGAAAAGATGGCCTCCGGATGATCGAGAGAGAAAGCAACTCCTGAAATGCTCTGGATGGATGAAAAGAATTTGCATGACTTGAAACAATTTGATAGGATAACATCGAGCTAGCACCGCGAATCTCCGGGAGAACGGGCAAGATTTAACAGAAATCTTCTTCGTTGGTCTTCAAATGATGACGAGAAACACCACCAAAATAACTGAGGTACTCCGGTAGAATGAAAAACGAAAAGGTTGAGGAAAACATGAAAAGAATTTGAAAGCGATCTTGGGGAAGGCCTGTGACTGATGGAATTCATTCTTACGTCACACTTGAAAAGAATTGAGAATAACTCCGGGGAATTAGAAGAGTCAGGTAAGATCCTGGGAAAAGACCTGTGGGTTAGGGCCCACTAAAAGAAAACATCGTTGGAAAGGATTGCTGAAGAGGTAGATGATGCACCGGAATGAATGAAATATTTGAATGAGGTGACAACCTCGAATTAATTCGAACACAGGTGAATCTCCTGAGATGTCTTCCGAACTCCGGAATGATAGAATGGCGAGAGGCGAACGAGTAGGGAAAACACTTGAGCCGAGGGGAAGAATGTGACCAACCCGAAAAAAAACTTGAATTGAGTGCACCGAAAAAAGAAAAAGAGATGAAGAATGACGAACGAGACGAGAATTCACCGGTTGAAATAATTGAGGGAAGACTGAAGAGACTCCGTACGAATGAAAATTGATGCTCGAAAAAGACTCAGGTTCTGGGAAGAAGAGGGTGGGAGGACGGGAAAACAAAGGCAACTTGGAAGGGGAAACCGACGAATAACTTCAAGAGAAAACACCGGTTGAAATCATTGAGGAAAGAAAGCAAAGACTTTGCACGAGTAAGATGGATACTCGATTACGGACTCCGGTTCCAAGGAGAAAAAAAGGGGAGGGCGGGTGGGAAAAACAAAGACAACTTCAGACTGGGAAAAACAACAACGTCGGAGGAAGAACTGAGGATTGATCTCACGAAAGACAAAGAGGTTCGAGTCGACTTGACGAGAGATGCACCGGATAAAAGAGGATGGACAACTCACGAAACTAACCACGTGATCCTAAAGAAAAATTTGAACGAGAAGAGGAGTAATTCAAAACACCTACGTCAAGATTCCTCACCAGGGTGATGAAGGGGCAGAGGAGTAAAAAGAATTCCTACTCTCCGATATAACTAGACTCCAAAAATAGTTTTGTTTCTAGACTCAACAACGGCCAAACTACACGATCAATCAAGGGGGCTCCTAGGGTCGGTCGAGGCTCTGATACCAACTTGTCACGCCCAAGATGCGACCCTATCCTAAAGGGAATCGAAGGTCCCACCAAGGATAGAAGCGCATCTTGAAGACGCTTTTGCAAGGTGGATATCATTACATCAACATTACATAATAGTGGGGATACATCCAATACTTACAATGTCACATGAATACAACAATACAACATACAAGAACAACATCCGTCTACGGATGAATCATAAACAGAAACTCAAACAATATCCACCCTGCTAGCCTAGGCTGCCAACCCGAACCTATCCCGATCAAGAAGAAGCGGAAGAAGAACTCAATGCAAGCAAGCATCGCTCTTGCGCCATGATCATCGTGATAACCTGTACTCGCAACTATTGTTGTAGTAATCAGTGAGCCACGAGGACTCAGCAATCCCATTACCATGGGTATCAAGACTAGCAAAGCTTAATGGGAAAGGAAGGGGTAAAGTGGTGAGGTTGCAGCAGCGACTAAGCATAAAATGGTGGCTAACATACGCAAATGAGAGCGAGAAGAGAAGCAAAGGAACGGTCGTGAAGCTAGCAATGATCAAGAGGTGATCCAGAACTCCTACTTACGTCAAACATAACAAAGACCGTGTTCACTTCCCGGACTCCGCCGAGAAGAGACCATCACGGCTACACACACGGTTGATGCGTTTTAGTTCGGATCTGGTGTCAAGATATCTACAACCGGACATTAACAAATTCCCATCTGCCACATAACCGCGGGCACGGCTCTCAAAAGTTTATACCCTGCAGGGGTGTCCCAACTTAGCCCATGATAAGCTCTCGCGATCAACGAAGGATATTCCTTCTCCCAGGAAGACCCGATCAGTCTCGGAATCCCGGTTTACAAGACATTTCGACAATGGTAAAACAAGACCAGCAAGACCTCCCGCTATGCCGACAAATCCCGATAGGAGCTGCACATATCTCATTCTCAGGGCACACCAGATGAGCCATACGTCGGGTTGGCATAGACCTGGTTGCCCAGGGGGCGCCGGACATCGCTCGGTTCGGACCAACACTTAGAGAAGCACTGGCCCGAGGGGGGGCTAAAATAAAGATGACCCTCAGGTTGGCCGACCCAAGGGAAAGGTATAGGTGGTGGTGAGGCAAATGGTAAAACCAAGTTTGGGCCTTGCTGGACAAGTTTTATTCAAAGCGAATTGTCAGGGGGGGTCCCATAAATCACCCGACCGCGTAAGGAACGCAAAATCCGGGAACATGACACCGGTATGACGGAAACTAGGGCGGCAAGAGTGGAACAAAACACTTGGTGTAAGGCCAAGCCTTCCACCCTTTACCAAATATATAGATGCATTAATAATATAAGAGATATTGTGATATCCCAACATAACCCTGTCCACCATGGAGAAAACTTCAACTTCACCTGCAGCTAGCAACGCTATAAGAGGGGCTGAGCAAAGCGGTAACAAAGCCAAGCAATGGTTTGCTAGGAATGGTGTCAAAGGTTAGAGGTTCATGGAAATTTGGGGAGGCTTGATGAGCAAAAGATAGGTAAAGCAGCAAAGCAATAGAATGAAGCAGCTAGCATAGCAATGATAGTAGTGAGATCAAGGGTAGCGGTCATCTTGCCTGAAATCCCGCAAGGAAGAAGAACGAGTCCATGAAGAAGATGAAGCCACGAAGACGAACCACACGTAGACGAACGCATCCTCACGATCGCAACGAAACGGGAACTATCGAGAAGAAACACACAACATGGTAAACACACCACACATGAACAAGACATTATGCACAACAATCATGATGCATGACAAGGCTACATGAAGCTATCATGGCAAGAGATGATGCAAATAAGAACAACACATCAAAGCAAGTTTAAATGAGGCCGGAAACAACATATAACAATTCCGGTAAGTCCTCATATGCAAATATCGAAATTGGTCCAGATCTGAATAAACATTATGTCAAGTTGTTAAACATCAAGTTAAGATGCACCAAGATGATCTACACAAGATTCTAGTCAAGTTACATATAAAGTTCATTAGATTCGGAGCTACGGACTAGAAGATATGAGCAAAACAAGTTAAACATGGCATTGATGCAAAATGCATCGAAACATCAAGCAAACACCTCAAAACATGGATGCAACATGATAATATGAAGCTATATGCAAAAACAAGCAAGTTTGATATATAGCACACTCAAAACGGAGCAACTGTTCAACACACACACTCTATACGTCATAACAACAATCTGTCCAAAACAGCAACTCGGCATATTGCAAGCATCAAAAAAATATGCTACAGCACCCCAACATAATAACAAAAGGCATGGGCATGAAGTATAGGTAAAGCATAACAAAACATGAACACTGAGCTATCTCTAGAAATCACTAGAACATGCTCAAACACACATGGTAAGATTGCAAATAATAACAGTTTCAGACTTTAGCAGAAATAATATCAAGTTGCAATGTTTAGAGCTATCAAACAACATGTTACAGAGCTTATAATGGCAAACAAAGGCATGGCATGATACTACTAAATGCATAGAACAACAGTCCCTTATCGACCATGAGCCAAAAAGGCATGAAAATATGATGGCACCCATGTAAACATGGCAAGTTATATGACTGATTCATACATGGCAGAAGCAACAATAAGTAGGCATGTTCGTGAGCTTGAACCACTCTCCACAGAGCAATACATGGCATGGCAAGGCAACCAACAGTAAGAAGGCATGGTTATGAAGCTAAGCATGGCAAGAACAAGTTCATAGGATGCATGGATCACTAGAAAAGCACATGGCCAAAACTGAACTTCATGTTAACAGGTTGACAGCAACATTATCAAGCAACTTTGGAGCAAGATAACAACATGTTCCAGCAGGCTATAATTGCAACCAGGGGCATGAATGGATAGAGCATGACATGTATAACAAAACATCCTTAGTGAACATCTCCAGAATAATGCACGAAATGACTTGTAGCAGCAGGTTTACATAGCAACAAAATATATCAGAATCTGCCAGGAAAACAGCAACAGCAAGTACCCTCCTGAACAAGCTTGATGCACTCAGTACACAACTCACAAAAATACATGGATGGCACCACTGGAAAGACGGCATGGCATAGATCAAAACACATGTAGAGCTCATGCTCATAGGATGCACACATCAAACATGGCAAAAATGACAAATGAGCAAGTTATAACAGTTCCAGCAGATTAACATCAACATGCACTCTTGCAACAGCATTTCGGGCATCAAGATGAGCTCAAATGAATATGATGCACTCGTCGAGGCGAAAAATTTGACATATTACACGCACGAAACGGAGCTACGGATGCAGAGATACGATGCGATGAACATGGCATGATGAAGCTGAAATATTCGGGACTTAGTGGAAAATGGACCTCGGGGAAAGTTAACGCGGGCGGTGGATCTCGCCGGAGCCGAGGAAGAAGATGGCCGGAGAGGGTCGGGGAGCGGCGGCGCGTCGGTGGAGGCGGGATGGGGCGCCCCGGCGGATTCGCCGGATCCGCCCGGCGCAGGAGGAGGCGCGGGCAGGAGGCGCGAGGCGAGGCGGGCGCTGGCGAAGCCCGGCGAAGCTTCGCCGGCCGGAGGCGGGGCGGGAGGGCACGACACATGGGCGCAGGACGCGGCGAGGCGGAGATCCGCGGTCCCGGCAGGCGCGACGGAGTGGGGCGGCGTGGGGCGGCGTGGGGCGCGCCGGGGCGGCGGCGCGGAGGTCGCCGGGCGGCGAGGTTGCCTGTGCGGGCGGCGGCGGTGAGCTTCGCGGGCGGGCGCTGGGACGCGACGGGCCCGGGCGGGCTCGCGCTGGGCTCATGGACGGCGGGAGGCGCTGGGCGGCGGGCGCCACGTGGCGGCGGGCGGAGGGACGACGCGCGGCGGGTTGACGTGGCTAATTTTCATTGGCGGAGCGACGTGTCCGGCGGGCATGTCCGGCACGGATGGACATGTCCGTGGCGCGAGCAGAAGACCGCTAGGGTTGGATGCGGGATTTTGAGGGGAGGCATTTATATAGGTAGAGGGAGCTAGGAGTGTCCAAATGAGGAGTGGTTTTCGCCCACACGATCGTGATCGAACGACTGAGAGCATGGAGGAGAGTTAGATGGGTTTTGGGCCACTTTGAAGGGGGTGTTGGGCTGCACACAAAAGAGGCTTTTACGGTTACCCGGTTAACCGTTAGAGTATCAAACGACCTCCAAATGGCACGAAACTTGACAGGCGGTATACCGGTGCTATACCAAGGCCGCTTGGCAAACCTCGGGCCATTTCGAGAAAGTTTAACACCCGCTCACAAGGAGAGACAAAAGGGGGACGCCGGGGAACATAGGAGTGTCGGATTGCAAAACGGACAACGGGGAAAATGCTCGGATGCATGAGGCAAACATGTATGGAAAATGAGATGCACATGATGACATGATAAAATGCAACACGCAAGCAAATGACATGGAAACGAAGGTGAATAACTGGCGGACACCTGGCGCATCGGATCCGGGGCGTTACAGTGTGTCAGCATACCTATCCAGGGATTACACTTAAGCACAGAGACTTTGGTCTATTGGTATTGTGGTCGCTACAAGATGGTATCGGAGCACAGGTTGACTGTAGGATGCGACCACTAGGAAAAGCCACATGATACTCTTCTCTGCTCATTTCTAATTCTTCTCTATTCTACTCTATAGTTGGCGGACCACAGGAACAAGTTCACTTAGCCGGATGACGACACCCCTTTCGGATGACACTTGAAGGAAGTCATGAAGTACCCAAACATCAGACTACCAAGCTTCACTAGAACTTTCTCTGCAACTTTATCAGAAGAGGAGCGCTCGAGGATCAAAGTTCGTGTACCTGGGAGGACATTTGCGCCAACAACAGAGCCCATTGATTTTACCTTGGATGCACCAAGTTGGAACTTGGGAAAGAGCATGGCAGCCCACATCACTTTCGGACGCATTTGTGAGGTGTATCACAAGGATCTTGAAGACACCGTCTATCAGATATGTGGATGCCGGGACGAGGAGTGGCAGACGATTCATACCAGGAAGGATGGATCAATTGCAGCTTACATTCAGGAGATGGATCAACACATTCACCGATACGAAAACCAGATGTGATCTATCACGAAGAAGACTAAGAAGTTGATGAAGAGGAATATCGAGCTAGAAGAGGAACTCAAGTCAACACGTGATGGATATGAAGAAGAAATTGCTGTACTGCTGGAGAAGCATGAAGACCTGAAGACGAAGCTTAGGAATACCCGTGGAGAACCAGAAGTGAGAACCTGAAGTGGAGATCCGTTCGGAGGACTACATCATATTGGATGACACCGACATGGACAGTGATGCAAATGATGACAGTGATGTCGACTACGTAGATGAAGCTGGAGCAGATATTATGGAGTCTTCCACCGATCAAAATTTCTGACGACCAGCATGTTACTAGTAGTATTCTTCCAAGTAGTTAACATCAATCAATTTGTAATCGTAGTTTAGATCGTTTGTGTGAACCTTGTTTGATATTGAATGAAGTGAATTGATTGTATTTGCCTCAAATGCATATGGGTAGTGAAACCTCTCTTAGACCTTATTCTATTCTGTTTTCTCACCCCTTCTAACCCATCAGATGCCTCCGAGACGTGACCCCAGATTCGTGTTCCCACCGGAGCTCACCCAGTTAATCTAGCAACAGAATGTCTTGATGTAGATGTTAGTCCAGAATTAGAATCAGTACCAAGGCAAGAACAACAACAACGCACCGCCACCAGCCCTATTGAAAACCTAGCCCATTTTCTGAGGTTGAATCCGCCGATGTTCTCTAGTAGGACCGAGCCGATTGTTGCAGATGATTGGCTCCGCAAGATTGTAGAGAGCTGACCACTACAGGATGCACAGGTGCGAAGACAGTGCGCTTCGCCGCGCATCAGCTTGATGGACCCGCAACATCTTGGTGGGAGAATTTCACCACCACTTATCCCATTGCTACAGTTACATGGTCAGTTTCAGCAGGCCGTCCGCATCGCACATGTTTCAGCTGGAGCTATGAGTATGAATAAGCGTGAGTTTCAAAACTTGCACCAAGGGATTCGTACAGTGGGACAGTATGTGGATGAATTCAGTAAGTTAGCATGCTATGCCCCGGATGATGTGGCCACAGATGCCGCAAAACATGAGAAGTTTCTTGAGGGACTCAATGATGAGCTAAGCATGCAGTTGATGGTGGCAACTTTCAACAACTACCATGAGTTGGTAGACAAGGCCCTCATGATAGAAGGCAAGCAACAGCAGATTGATAATCGCAGGAGGAAGTATGGACATGGGAGGTACACTTCTGGAGCTCAGCAGAAGCCCCGCTATTCCCCGTACTCGGGAGGACATACTCATAACCATGGAGGCTATAACCATGGAGGACATACACACAATGTAGGAAGTTCGCACAACCACAGTGGCCCAAAGAATGGCAATGGGAATGGAGGAAGCAACAGTCAGAACCGTTCCAACCCCGCGACACCCGTCAAGAAAGATCTGAGTCACATTACTTGTTTCAAGTGCGAGAAGACCGGACACTACACCAATGAATGTTCTGAAGCAAAGAATGGGAATGGCAACAGAAGTTCTGGAAAGAAGCCCAACCCCTTCACCAGATATCAGGTGAACCACGTTAGTGTGGAGGAGGTTGAGGAGCAGCCCGACGCAGTTGTCGGTACATTTTTTATTAATGCATTTACAACACTTGCTCTTTTCGATACTGGTGCATCTCATTCATTCATATCAAGGGGATTTGTCGATAAGTGTAAGTTGCCAACAGTAGCCCTTAAGTCACCTATGTTAGTAAGTTCCCCAGGAGCAGAGTATATGGCTAGTCGGGGATGTTATCAGTTGCCAGTAACCATAGGTAGACAAGTTTCCCCCACCGACCTTATTTTTCTAGAGTCACAAGGATTGGATGTGATACTAGGCATGGATTGGCTATCCTGGTTTGAAGGAAACATCGATTGTGCTAGTAAATCAATTCTACTCACCACCCAGAAGGAAAGAGGATCAAGTATTTGTCTAGGCATGCGCCGAGGAGGACTCTGGTAAATTCCCTATCGGGAGTTGTTCAGGAGGAAGTACCAGTGGTGAAGGATTACCCCGATGTATTTCCAGAGGAGTTACCAGGCATGCCACCAGATCGAGACATTGAGTTTTGATTGAGTTATTGCCAGGCACCAGACCAATATCCTAGAGGCCGTATCGGATGCCCGCTAATGATCTGGAGGAAATTAAGAAGCAGATAAAGGAGTTACTGGAGAAAGGTTATATTCGACCAAGTTCATCACCTTGGGGAGCCCAAGTGCTTCTAGTTGAGAAGAAGGATGGATCTTTGAGGATGGTTGTTGATTATCGTGCACTGAATGAAGTGACTATCAAGAACAAATACCCTCCGTCGACGATCAATAATTTGTTTTACCAGCTACAAGGAGCTAAGGTTTTCTCCAAGATTGATCTTCGATCAGGTTATCACCAGTTGAAGATCTGAGAGGTGGATATACCTAAGACAACTTTTACCATGAGGTATGGGCTATCTGAGTATACAGTTATATCCTTTGGTTTGACTAATGCCCCTGCCTATTTCATGAGCATGATGAACAAGGTATTCATTGAGTTTTTGGACAAGTTTGTCATGGTGCTCATTGATGACATATTGGTTTACTCGAAGAATGAAGAAGAGCATAAGGAACATTTGGGCTTGGTTCTTGAGAAGCTCAGGGAACATCAGTTGTATGCCAAGTTCAGCAAATGTGAGTTTTGGTTGAAGGAAGTTGGATTTCTCGGACATGTTATATCCGGAGAAGGAATAGCCGTAGACCAGACAAAGGTTGCATCTGTCACTAAATGGTTGGCATCCACCTCAGTGGGAGAGATCAGAAGTTTTCTTGGACTCGTAGGTTATTACCAGAGATTCATTGAGAATTTTTCCAAGATAGGGAAGCCCATGACAGAGTTATTGAAGAAGGACACCAAGTTTAAATGGACTGAGGATTGTGAGGCTAGTTTTCAGGAATTGAAGAAACGTTTGGTTACAGCCCCAGTGCTGATTCTCCTAGACATACGCAAGGATTTCAAAGTGTATTGCGACGCTTCACGTCGAGGACTTGGAGGTGTGCTTATGCAGGACATAAGAGTTGTTTCATATGCCTCACGGCAGCTTCGACCTCATGAGTTGAATTATGCTACTCATGATTTGGAGTTAGCAGCCATAGTGCATGCGCTCAAGACATGGAGACACTTTCTCATCTGTAACCATTATGATGTTTACACGGATCATAAGAGTTTGAAGTACATCTTCACTCAGAAGGAGTTGAACCTTAGGCAAAGGAGATGGTTGGAGCTCATAAAATATTATGACATGAGATTGCATTATCTAGGAAAGGTCAATGTCGTAGCAGATGCGTTGAGCCGCAAGAGTTATGTTAACACACTCATAACCAGAGGATTACCTCAGGAGTTAGCCGATGATCTCCGAGAACTTCGCTTGGAGATAGTTCTGAGAGGTTATGTTGCAGCATAAGAAATTTGGCCCACTTTGCTGGGAAAGATCCGAGAAGCCCAGAAGACGGATAAGGAGATTGCAGAAATAAAGGAGAGGATGATTAAAGGAAAGGGTAAAGGTTTTCGTGAGTATGAGCACAACACTTTATGGGTTGAGGATCGTATCTATGTGCCTAATGACCCTGAGATCAGGAAGTTGATTCTCCAGAAGGCTCATGATTCGCCTTATTTGATTCACCCAGGTAACACCAAGATGTATCTGGATTTGAAGAAGAGTTTTTGGTGGGCAGGAATGAAGAAGGATATTGGAGAGTATGTAGCAGTATGCGATGTATGTCAAAGAGTTAAGGTAGAGCATCAGAAACCAGTAGGGTTACTCCAGCCTTTGCCGATACCCGAATGGAAGTGGGATAAACTTGGCATGGATCTTATCACCGGATTACCCAGGACCCATTCAGGCTATGACTCTATCTGGGTTGTAGTCGATCGCTTAATGAAGGTAGCCCATTTCATCCCTGCGAAGACAACTTATATGAGTGCTAAGTTGGCAAAGATATACATGAACAAGATCATGTGTCTGCATGGAGTTCCAAGGACCATCGTATCAGATAGAGGAACACAGTTGACTTCAATGTTTTGGAATCAGTTGCACGAAACTTTGGGTACCAGGCTAGAGTTCAGTACAGCCTTTCATCCACAGACAGATGGACATACCGAGAGAGTCAATCAGATTCTAGAGGACATGTTCAGAGCTTGTGTGCTAGATTATGCATCACATTGGGATGATAATTTGCCCTATGCAAAGTTCTCCTATAACAACGGTTATCAAGCCAGTTTGAAGATGCCCCCTTTCGAAACTTTGTACAGAAGGAGGTGCAGGACACCATTATCGTGGATGAAGTTGGAGATAGACAGTTGTTCGGACCAGACTTAATCAGAGATTCTGAGGAGGAGGTTAAGTTGATTCGGGATAGACTTAAGATAGCCCAGTCCAGGCAAAAGAGTTATGCAGATACCAAACGCAAGGAGGTGTCCTACGAAGTCGGAGACAGAGCATATCTTCGTGTATCCCCACTCCGAAGGATTGTCAGGAGTTCATGATGTGTTTCATGTTTCCCAGTTAAAGAAGTGCCACACAGAGATGGCTAACATTCCTTTGAGAGATCTGACACCTTTAGTTTATTGATTGGATAGTGATCTGACCTATGAAGAGAAGCCAGTCAAGATTCTCGAGTTTTCCAGTTGAGTTACTCACAGCAAAGTCATCAAGTCTTGCAAAGTTCAATGGAGCCACCATACCGAGGAGGAAGCCACCTAGGAGCGAGAAGAAGATCTCCGCAAGGACCACCCACACCTTTTTGCTGACCAACCTGAATCTCGAGGGCGAGATTCATCTTAAGGGGGGTAGGTTTGTAACATCCCAATTTTCAATTTGGATGTTATACATAGATCATTCATATGCATTTCATATTTTATTGCATTTTGTTTTTTTGTGATCCAAGAAATCTTAAGCAACTCAAGGACCCAAGGAGAGAGTTGGAGGTTTCTTATAATTTTCATTTTTTGAATTTATTTCAAATTTGAAAAGTGGATCAATTTGATTTCAACAAATTCTTTCCAATTATTTCAAAACAATAAAAATAATGAGAGAACATAAAATGAGTTCATCAAAATAGAGGAGAAATGTTGGAAGTCAAATTATTTTATTTGAATTTTATTTGCAATTTTATTTGGTTGAATTAGGGAAAAACATGCATTTTTAAAAATTGCATTTAGTCTAGAAAAATGTTCACTTTGTCCCAAATATTAGGTAGGGATGGTGAAAATTGTTTCTGGAATTTTAGGATTTTTATTTTATTTTACTAGGATTTTTCTTCACGGCACTGTTTAAAAAAAAGGTCGCGCGCATGCCGACTGGGCCGGCCCAGCCAAGCCAAGCCAAACCCAGCCTCCAACCGCCATCGCCCCCGACCCCGTGCTGCCGCCGGACTACGGTAGGGAGTCCGAGCACGCCCCGCTGTGCACCCCCTTACTCAAGTCGGGTCTTGCCGACCCCCTTTAAAGCCCAAGCCCCGCCGCCCCTTCTCCCCACTTCCAAAGCCACCGCCAAGCCGAGCCGCACCGCCACCACCGCCACCCGCCCGAGCCGTCACCGCTGCCCGCCAGCGCCACCGCCGCATTGTTGTTGTTTGCGAGCGCCGCCGCCGCCCGCCTCACCTCGCCCCACCATCGCCAAGCCGCCGCCGCCGGAGCCGCCACCTCACCGGAAGCCGCCGCCCCGCCTCGCCGTTGCCTGCTGATGCTGCGGTATAAAAAACTGAACCACCCGGGTTTTTCTTTAGGTTTTCTCCATTTATTTTTATTAGACCAGTTTTATTTTTATTAGATTGGTTAAATTGCGAGCGTTCACTCGATTTGTTCTGTTAATGAACGAGTTCGTTCGTTACTATCTATTAGCGGACGTTCGACCGATAGATTTTTATTTTTCATTTTATTTTTCAGACAGGGACCTATCCGTGAATAGTTTTATCGCGATTTAGCCCTTGATCTTCAAACCACTGGTACGCATCGCTGCTATACAAACGGTTTTAAACCCCTTTCCGCGTCGACATTTGGAACCGTCGCCAAGTGAGTGTGGGCGTTACGGGGGCCCTTCCCACACGACCCACAAACCGTCGGGGATATGCCCTCCTGGCACACACGCTCGGCAAAATGAGGTCGTGTGCGACCGGCGAGCGAGCAAATACGGTTATACATACAGTAGTGCTAAAAACAATTACACAGGCGAAATCATTTCCAGTTGTAAGTACATCCCACACAGTCAGGCCCTACTAAACGTTTCCGTTTGTATGTACATTCCACACAGTCCATCCAAGGAATACGTTTCCATTAGTATGTACAACCCACACAGTCAATAATTTCAAAGCATGTGTGATAAGGCGACTATCACAAACAATTAATAAGAAAGAACTGTGTGCTATGCTGTTGTTAATCACACATGTTTTTTCTTAGCTGACCGTATGTGCAGTGGAGATTGATCGCACATGTTTTTTCCTGGCTGATCGTGTGTGCAGTGGAGATTGATCGCACACATAGTGGATCCTAGGAACGTGACTGATCTCTACGTCTATCGCAGACGTTTCGCTTTTGCAAAGCGTGTGTAGTGTAATCCCTAATTAAAAAAAATCACCTTTTCAAATTTGAAAGTAGGAAATCACTTATTTCATATCCAACTAGGTATATTACAAATATAGGTTCAACCACGAATGCATAATTTGATGCACATGTACATATCCTGAAGAACTACAGAAGCACCAAGTAAAGAATGATGGACCATAGTTGTACTAAAGACTGTAAAGAGAGAGGCGAAAGACATTCTGGTTGCTGGATAAGCTGAAGCAGAATGCCCATATTGTGCCCTCCTCCATGCGTAATGCACACATGACTCTTGGCCAACCCCTTGTGATGGCTGCCCATCCATCCTTCACTGTCTTCATTACGACTTCTCGATACTCATTGTAGTCTAGATGAAATACTTTAACCTTCATTGCGTGTCCACAAATCATGTACTTTGCGAGGTAATCTTGAGTGAACTGCTTCGGGAACCACTGCGAATGAAAAAGATTCAGACATTGTTGTCTAACAACTCATTATGGGCAGTAAAAAGAGAAGGATGCAGAGTTTGTAGTTACCATCCTACAACTCACTATTGTGTTGGATAGAGCATCAACAAATAATTTGGTTGCCACCATTCATATTTTTTGCTAATAATCCTTATCAGTTTCCTCACTTGATGCTTGTTCATGAATATCGCATTGCCCCATACACAAAAAGGGTCGATGCATGGATCCTTGCCAAGGGCATATGTACCTACAATCAACAAGTCAATATTAGACGCTAACAAGTGTCCAGGCCTGGATCTATATGAACTACATTATGGAACGACATGGGAGTACAAGCCGAGGGACGAATCTAACCTCGGCAGAAAATAGTGGCCACTCCCGTTGTTGTCCTGCATAAGTAGTGGAAAGGCATGATAAGTACGGCAACCTTAACATCAAACAAATATAGCAAAGGTAAACAATACCATCTCCAAATGATAGCTTGAATGTGTTGGTTATAGCATGCTGTTAAACCATATATAAAATGGAAGGCAATGTTATCGGCAAAGAAGCTTAATACCATCAAATATTGCAATTCAAACTAGTATTGTTGAAAATGAATAGAATGTAGGTAATGCTTAAACATCACTGGATAAATGGGTAAAACTGAAATAAAGGGCACGTGTTAACTGTTAACTACACCAGGCATAACTGGAACCAAATATAGCTGTTCAAACTGGTAATGATGCAGTCGAGTGGCACAGTTCCGACTTGCACATAATGAACAACACATTGTGAATGACTGAAATAAACAAGGCATAAATGATCAGTATAACAACCAAATATAGCCATTGAAAACTGGACAGAGTCTCACTGGAACCAACCTAACAAGCAAATATAGATAAATAGGGCATATGCTTGAAAATTGGACAAATGCTCACTACAACCAACCTAACAAGCAAATACAGATAAACAAGGCATCTGCTTGAAAACTGGACAAATGCTAAAAAAAGCAACCTAAGAACCAAACTACAAATAAACAAGGCATATACATGATAACTGGACAAATGCTCACTGCAACCAAACTAAGACAAAATACATATAAACAAGGCATCGGCTTGATAACTGGAAAAATGCTCACTGCAACCAACCTAACAACCTAACACAGATAAACAAGGTATCTAGTCACTATAAACAACCAAATATAGCCTTTCGTGAAACTGAAGTGGACAATTCATACTTAAACATCACATAGCCCTATTGAACAAGACATCTTTGCATAACGGAGATAATTAAACAGGGCACAGTTATAGCACCGCATGGCAAATGCTACTACAACAAAGGGTACGGGTTAGCAAGCTAGAAAAGGTAAGATTTGCTGATAGGATGTTAACTCACATTTCATGGACCGGATCCTTCTAGTTGGAAGAGCACAGACCCATGGTGGAAGAACCTTTGTGGGTTCCCTCCTCGTGGTCGTGGTCGATGAGATCTGACTTGGCAATTGAGGATTCCAAGCCACCGCCGTAGAACATGTCCTTCAGAAATGACACAATGGGCTTGATGGTGTATAAGGATTGGAAATCCTTGACCGCTTGGTGGAGGAGATCAGCGGTAGGGCCGTCGAAGAGATTAACGACGGTTAAACGAGAGGGGTTGGGGATGACCACGTAACATGTGACATGGCCCGTGTGAAGCCATCGCTGTCAACGAGCTTGATGTCATAGCCAGCTTTCCCGATATACAGTAATACGCAAGCCCGCTGACATGAAGCCTTCGACATGGCAACATAGTCAACGACTTCACCGGCTTCCGTGGTGACATGTTGCTCCGAGATCGACAGGTCGGGGCGAACGGCGGCCACCTCGCCAACATCCACCGGAGAGGCCATGATAAACCACTTCTTGGCCGAACGCTCGTCGAGCTCCCCGGGATATGTGGTCGAGCTTAGGCTGCGACATTCTGGAGTAGGGGATGTGGATCTAGCGGGGAGGGACACCACAGGCCTCATCTAAAAACTCAGGGGAGTGGGCCGACGGTATGGGAATCGCTGGGTAACCTGAAGTTTATTATCTAAGATAGGAGGAACGGGCAGACCGGCATGGGTTGGCAGCGACACCGGCTGCCACGAGATATGGTTCCAGGGGGAGGGGCGGGTGGGAGGACTGTGGTGGTTGTGTGCGTGTGGGGGGGGGGGGTTGGTTGGTGGTGTTTGAGGATACACCGTAGCTACTGAAATTTTTAGTAATGGTGGGCGGAGATGGTGGAGGACGAGGGAGGGCGACGGTTCAAATGCCTTAGCTACTGCAATTTTACTATATGGTCGGTGCTGGAGGAATGTGGGTGACGGTTGAAGTACGGAGGCTACTAAAATTTGGGTAAAGGAATTGATGCGGGGCGGGAGTGGCCAAGATCATGCAGTCGTGGTGCTTTCATAGCACACTTGCATCGCACATGGTTAAGCCAGTACCTGCACCATTGTGCTCGCGCTTGCGCAGTCGTGGTGATTTCAAGGCGCACTTGCACCGCACACGGTTAAACCAGTACCTCCACCATTTGCTCGCGCTTGCGCAGTCGTGGTGATTTTATAGCGCACTTGCATCGCACACGGTTAAGTCAGTAACTACACCATTTTTCTCGCTATGCGATCATGGTGATTTACAACAAGACTTGCATCGCTGCAGTTAAACCAGTACCTCCACCATTTTCTCGCCCTTGCGCAGTCATGCTGATTTTACAGTGCACTTTGCATCGCACACAGTTAAGCCAGTACCTGCACCATTTTTCTCACGCTGGTCACCCTATGGGACCTACTCCCTCCTATCACGCAGATTCGTTCTTTTAGAAACTGTGTGCGATGGCTGGTGTGTCGCCGCCTAGCCTTCAGTGGGCACTAACACTGGTAGCGGGAAACCGATGGGAGAAGAGGCGGGAAACCGATGAGAGGAGTGGTGGGAAACGGTAGCTTGTTTAGAAAACGTACAAGAGAAGGAACCGTGAGCTAGAAGACGCATGCGCACAGTGCTTACCCATGTACTACATGTGTTATCGAAAGGGCTGAGGGTTGCCGTTAGATCTGGGAGCATCCAACGGTGTAGACGTACGATCTGTGGGGTTTGGGTTCTGGCCAATCAGAACACACAACTCAGATCGTGAGCGGCATCGGCCATGGTTTGGTAGGCACACGGATTTCATTTGGCCTTTTTATACACTGATTGAGTTTCCTAGGTATTTAATGTCCATAATTCAAATCTTAACTTCAAATACATGCTCCAGTTCACCAAAATGGCTAGAAAAATTATACATGAAAGTTAGTATGGTGTCACATCATGAAAGTTGGCATGGTGTCACGTCATGGAACATATATGTCATGGTAAAAACATTGTCTAATTTCGGCCAAGCTTTATTACAAACCTCAAATGAACTCTGAAAAGGTTGAAATTTGGCATGGTATCATCATTTCACCCACATAGCATGTTCTAAAAAGTTGAGAGGGTTACGACAAAAACCGCATGCACTTTGTGTGCAGAATGGACAATCTCTTTCGAAGTATCAAGGTTTTGAACGAAAACTCATCTGTTACAAAGGGATTTCACATTTTTGAACTTATTTCACCTCCAGACTTTTTGTGTGTTCAAAATGCACCATTCAAAGCCACATCATCAATTTTCAACCCTTCCTGACTTCATTTGGTATTTTTCATGAATTTACTGATTTTTCTAGCTAAATGACACTGAAATTGAAAAGCACTTCAAATGAACTCTGAAATGGTTGAAAGTTGGCATGTTATTATCATCATTTAACCCGCATTACAAACCTCTTACAAATCGGAGCTTCTCTCAACAAGAAGCCTTGTGGTTCCGATAGGGAAACCATACCAGCGTCCGGGCTCGTCCTCAAACATTTGGAATCTCGGGTTTTAAATCCCCATAAAATCCAAAACTCACCAGAAAGTCATCAAAGGTGGCATGGTGTCACGTCATGGCACATATATGTCGTGGTAACAACATTGCCAATTTAGGCCAAGCTTTATTACATACCTCTTATGAACGGGAGCTTTCTCTCAACAAGAAGCCTTGTGGTTCTGACAGGGAAATATGTTCCCCTTGTTGTCGAAACGTAATCATGGCCTATTTTCTCCTTGTATTTTCTTCTACGGGCAACATGGAACTACATGATGTCCATGCTGAAATTTAAACATATTCAGGGTTCATTTGGCCTTTTTATATATATACACTAATTGAGTTTCCTAGGCATGCATTTAATGTCCATAATTCAAATCTGAACTACAAATACCTGCTCAAGTTTGCCAAAATGGCAAGAAAAATTGTACATGCATGTGTCCTTGGGTGCATGTTTTATTAGGTCCCATGACAGGAATGGGAATGAATTACAACCGTACCGGCGTCCTGGCTCATCCTCAAACATTTGGAATCTCGTGTTTTAAATCCCCATAAAATTCAAAACTCACCAGAAAGTCATCAAAGGTGGCATGGTGTCACGTCATGGCACATATATGTCATCGTAAAAACATTGCCAATTTGGGCCAAGCTTTATTACAAACCTCTTACAAACCGGAGCTTCTCTCAAGGAAGCCTGATGGTTCCGACAGGGAAACGTGTTCCCCTGGTGGCGAAATGTAGTCGCTCCCTTTTTTCTTCTTGTATTGTCTTCTACGGGCAACATGGAATGACATGATATCCATGCTGAAATTTAAACTTATTCAGGGTTCGTTTGGCCTTTTTGACACTAATTGAGTTTCCTAGGCATTTAATGTCCATAGTCCAAATCTGAAGTACAAATACATGCTCCAGTTCACCAAAATGGCAAGAAAAATTGTAAATGCTTGTGTCCTTGGGTGCATGTTTAATTAGGTCCCATGCAAGGAATGGGAACGAATTACAACCGTACCAGCATCCTGTCTCGTCCTCAAACATTTGGAATCTCGGGTTTGAAATCCCCATAAAATCCAAAACTCACGAGAAAGTCATCGAAGGTGGCATGGTGTCACGTCATGGTACATATATGTCGTGGTAAAAAGATTGCCAATTTGGCCAAGCTTTATTACAAATCTCTTACAAACCGGAGCTTCTCTAAAGGAAGCCTGATGGTTCCGATTGGGAAACGTGTTCCCCTTGTGGCGAAACATAGTCGCTCCCTCTTTTTGCCTTGTATTGTCTTCTACAGGCAACATGGAACGACATGATATCCATGCTGAAATTTAAACTTATTCAGGGTTCGTTTGGCCTTTTATACACTAATTAAGTTTCCTAGGCATTTAATGTCCATAATTCAAATTTGAAGTACAAATACATGCTCCTGTTCACCAAAATAGCTAGAAAAATTATACATGCATGTGTCCTTGGGTGCATGTTTAGGTCCCATGCAAGGAACGGGAACGAATTACAACCTGACTGGCGTCTTGGCTCGTCCTCAAACATTTGGAATCTCGGTTTTAAATCCCCACAAATCCAAAACTCACCAGAAAGTCACTAAAGCTGACGTGGTGTCACGCCATGGCACATATATGTCGTGGTAAAAACATTGCCAATTTGGGTGAAGCTTTATTACAAACCTCTTACAAACCGGAGCCTGTCGCAAGAACCCTTGTGGTTTCAATAGGGAAATGTGTCCCCTTGTGGGCCAAACGATAATCGCTCCCTCTTCTAGCCTCGTATTTTTTCTACACACAACATGTACGGAACAACGGGAGATTCGTGCTAAACTTTGAAATTATTCACAGTTCGTTTGACCCTTTTTATTCATTAATTGAGTTTTCTAGGCATTTAATGTCCATAATTCAAATCCGAACTACAAATACATGATCCAGTGCACCAAAATGGCTAGAAAAAACGTACATGTGTCCTTGGGGTGCATGTTTAGGGTTCGTATGGCCATTGTATATATTACTAATTAAGTTTTCTGTTAAATGTAGTCCATAATTCAAATTTGAACTACAAGCACAAAATGGGTGGGAAATCGTACATGTGTCATTGGGTGCATGTTTAGGTCTCATTTAAGGAATGAGAATGAATTACAAACTTGTCGTCGTCCTGAAACATTGAGGATCTCGGTTTTTAAATCCTAGTAAATCTAAAACTCACCCAAAAAACATGAAACCTGGCCTGGATGACAAGGCACATATATGCTGTGGTAAAAAATGTCCAGTTTGAGAAGAGACACACACATTAGTAGCCAATGAAGTCCTTTTTGAAACAATAAGCTGACATGTTAATATCACAAACGGTTGTATCATATGAACCGTGTCAATATTTAACCATACTCAGTGGCGTGCCTGCAGCTGTTTGATTAGACAGGACAAGCGCGAGAAGTCCGACGTGCAGGCTCGACGGGACGCGTGCGAGCAGTCCGCCGCGCAGGCTCGACGGGACGCGTGCATCCTATCCACTTCGCAGGCTCGACGATACACGTGCGAGCAGCAAAGCTGCCCATGCTCACCAGGAAGCGAGCTCTTTGACCTCCATGCACCAGCCTCAGCCCGCCTCGCTCAAAACTTTGCCATTAATGAGTTAATTGAAGCGCCTGGACGGATGATTTTTTTAGGGGTGGACGGAGGGTGTTTGGTTGTGATCCAATGGCAGCATTTGCTTTGTTTGTGTTTTCAAATCGTATTCTAGCATAATTTAAATTGCCACATAGGGCAACGGATAATAGGACGACAAATAAAATGGCAACGGATAGTATGATGACAAATTTACAGTGGCGCAGATAATAATTGTCTTACATATTCCGGATAATTTTAAATGCCACATGCGGCAAAGTTCGGAAGACACAGGGGCAAGAGAAGAAGGAAGTCATAGACAATGATCTACTCCCTCCATTCCGATTTACTCGTTGTGGTTTCAGTTCAAATTTGAACTAAAACCACGACGAGTAAATCGGAACAGAGGGAGTAGATCGCTACTGTATCTACTCTTCAATGGATCGTCGGGCGATGACATCCTCCAGATCCATCCTCAATTCCTCACGGCTTTGCTTGAAATCAGCCACGAATTCCTCCACCTCCTGCTCCCGCTCGATCCGGATCATCATCAAGTCACCCATTAGTTCCTCAACAACCACTGTCAGCGTCATCCCCGAGGCACTGCTCTGCTCATGCAACATCTTCCAGCCGGCGGCCTCCTCCTCCTTCTCGGTGAGCGCCTTGAGGAGCTTCGCATTGTCACCCATGAGTTGCTCGGCGAGGCCGGTCGCCTTGTCGACTGAGGCATTGCTGATCTCAAGCAACTTCATCAAGCCATCGACCAGCTCCTTCTGCTTAATGTGGCCAGCGAGAATGTCGTCGTCGCCGACCAAGGACTTCAGCAATGCTAGCTCGTCGCGATCGCCGATGTGGCGAGTGCGCTTGTGAGAGCCCTCGCGTGCCCGTGAGAGCTTGTTCGAGGGCTCCGCGGCGCGCCGGGACAGCTCTGCCGTGGTTGTGGCTGCTGTTTCATGGCGGGACCTCTCTTCTGTGGCTGCCGCTTTGCGGCGGGACCTCTCTAGTGCTTTAGCGGCCTTGGTCTTTTCTGCCTGGTTATATGCCCACCCAAAACTCTTCCTACCGGTCATGGGGGAATGACTTGACAGGAAAGACCAGTTTTGTAGGTGATGAGGAGAGGAAATGTGAAGTAATTTTCAAGTGGGTAGCTTTTATAGCCCGGTGCTAAGTGTGAACACATATAAGTTTGATCTGTGTGAACAGATTTGCAATTACTTATTGCATTGTAATCTGCAATATGAGGAGAAACAAAGTCAAAATTTATTTATGGTCTGGGCCCACAAAGCCCCGTATTCGTTGTTCTATCTCATCGCGAACAGTTCGTTTGGATCAACCGTATGTCACGCATCGGAAGCCCGAAACGTGTGCCCTTGTACTCGGATGTACGTGTACATGTCTTCCCACTATCACACACGAACTTACTATAGTAACCGTCTATGTTATAATTTCTTATCCCAAATAGTTCATCCGAGTCGGCTGTTTGCTGCGTACCACACACATCTGGTTTACACGAATCGTTTGTGTTCTTTGGGCTGATCGCAAATGCCGCATATCACACACATCTTGTTAAGATGAACCGTTTCCGTTCTCTTGCCTAATCGAAAATAGTTTGTCCGAGTGAACCATATGCCGTATATCACACATACCTTGATCTGGCTGACCGTTTCTGTTGCATTCCCTAATAGCGCACAGTTCATTGGAGGGAGCTGTATGCCGTATATCACACACACACATTAATATGGCTGCCCGTTTCTGTTGTTCTTCCTCATCACAAACAGTTCGGCTGAATCAACCGTATGCCCTGCATCGCACACGCAACTAAAATCTGAACCGCGTTTGATGCATCGGTCATCGCAAATATTTTGGACATTTTTGACGGTTCTCTGACACCACCGTTTGCGATTATTGCATCGCACACAGTTTCTCAAAGGGTCTCTGATCGTAGTGTCGCGTTAGCAGCATCCTGCAGTAGTGAACTAGCGTAACTTTTAGGTCGTTTATCCAAATTAGGTGAAACCAATGCCTAATTCTTTGTAAAAATCCCCTCTTTACAGTAAACCAACTGTAACACCCTCGATGCGGCTATATCTCCCACGTGTCGAAGCACGACTTAGAGGCATAACCGCATTGAAAGCAATGTCGCAAGTGAGGTAATCTTTCACACAACCCAAGTAATACATAAGGGAAAGGGATACATAGTTGGCTTACAATCGCCACTTCACACAATTACATGAATAAAGCATTACATCATCCAGGTACAATCAAGGTCCGACTACGGAACCAAAATAAAAGAAGAACCCCAAATCGACAAAAGGTCCCGATCGACCCCAACCGGGCTCCACTCTTGATCAACTAGAACGAAACAACACAAAGGGCAAGATCTTCATCGAGCTCCTCCTTGAGCTTGGTTGCGCCACCTTTCGGTAACATAGGCACCGCAAACTGGTTTTGGAAGTATCGGTGAGCCACGAGGACTCAGCAATCCCATTACCATGGGTATCAAGACTAGCAAAGCTTAATGGGAAAGGAAGGGGTAAAGTGGTGAGGTTGCGGCAGCGACTAAGCAAGTATGGTGGCTAACATACGCAAAGAAGAGCGAGAAGAGAACAAGCGGAACGGTCGTGAAGCTAGCAATGATCAAGAGGTGATCCTAAACACCTACTTACGACAAACATAACACAGAAACCGTGTTCACTTCCCGGACTCCGCCGAGAAGAGACCATCACGGCTACACACTCGGTTGATGCGTTTTAATTCGGATCAAGTGTCAAGTTGTCTACAACCGGACATTAACAAATTCCCATCTGCCACATAACCGCGGGCACGGCTCTCAAAAGTTTATACCTGCGGGGTGTCCCAACTTAGCCCATGACAAGCTCTCGCGATCATCGAAGAATAGACCTTCACCCAGGACACTCCGATCAGGCTCGGTATCCCGGTACATCAAGATATTTCGACAATGGTAAAACAAGACCAGCAAAGCCGCCCGATGCGCCGACAATCCTGATAGGAACTGCACATATCTCGTTCTCAGGGCAACACCGGATGAGACATCCTACGAGTAAAACCAGACCTCGAGTTGCCCCGAGGGGGCCCCGCAGTCTACTCGGTTCGAACCAGCACTTAGACAAGCACTGGCCCGAGGGGGGCTAAATAAAGATGACCCTCGAGAGAGCGACTCCCAAGGGAAAAAGATAGGTGGTGGTGAGGCAAATGGTAAAAGTCAATGTTGGGCCTTGCTGGACAAGTTTTATTCAAAGCGAACTGTCAAGGGGGTCCCATAAATTACCCGACCGCGTTAGGGACGCAAAATCCGGGAACATAACACCGGTATGACGGAAACTAGGGCGGCAAGAGTGGAACAAAACACCAGGCATAAGGCCGAGCCTTCCACCCTTTACCAAGTATATAGATGCATTAATAATATAAGAGATATTGTGATATCCCAACCAAAATCTTGTCCACCATGGAGAAATCTTCAACTTCACCTGCAGCTAGCAACGCTATAAGAGGGGCTGAGCAAAGCGGTAACATAGCCAAGCAACGGTTTGCATAGGAAAGGTGTCAAAGGTTAGGGGTTCATGGCAATATGGGATGGTTGGACAAACAGGTAATAGGAAGCGCAGCATAGCGAAAGAACGAGGCAACTAGCATAGCAATGATAGTAGTGAGATCCAGGGTAGCGGTCATCTTGCCTGAAATCCCGCAAGGAAGAAGAACGAATCCATGAAGAAGATGAACGGATGAAGCCGAACCAACCGTAGACGAACGAATCCTCACGAACGCAACGAAACAGGAACTAACAAGAAGAAGCACACAACAAGGTACTCACACCACACATGAACAAGGCATGATGCACAACAAGCATGATGCATGACCAAGCTACATGAAGCTACTCATGGCAAGAGATGATGCAAACAAGAACAACACATCAAGGCAAGTTTAAATGAGGCCGGGAACAACATATAACAATTCCGGTAAGTCCTCATATGCAATTTTCGAAATAGGTCCAGAACTGAATAAACCTTATGTTCAAGTTGTTAAACAGCAAGTTAAGATGCACCATGATGATCTACACGAAATTCTAGTCAAGTTACATATAAAGTTCATTAGATTCGGAGCTACGGCCTAGAAGATATGAGCAAAACAAGTTAAACATGGCATTGATGCAAAATGCACCCAACATCAAGCAAACACACCAAAACAAGGATGCAACATGGTAATATGAAGCTACAAGCAAAAACAAGCAAGTTTCATATAGAGCACACTCAAAACGGAGCAACGGTTCAACACCCACACACTATACAAGTCATAGCAACAATCTGTCCAAAACATCAACTAGGCATCTTACAAGCATCAAAACAATATGCTACAGCATCCCAACATAATAACAAAAGACATGGGCATGAAGTACACGTAAAGCATAACAAAACATGAACACTGAGCTATTTCCAGAAACAACTAGAACATGCTCAAAAAGACATGGAGATATTGCAAGTAATAACAATTTGGACTTGGCGTAAATAACATCAAAGTTGCAATGTTTAGAGCTATCAAACAACATGTTACAGGAACTTATCATGGCAAACAAAGGCATGGCATGAAACTACTAATAGCATATATCAAAAGACCCTTACTGACCATGAGCCAAAAAGGCACGGAAAATATGATGGCACCCATGTAAACATGACAAGTTATATTACAGATTTAAACATGGCAGGAACAACAATAAGTAGGCATGTTCGTGAGCTCGAAACACTCACTACAGAGCAATACATGGCATGTCAAGGCAACCAACAGCAATAAGGCATGTTTATGAAGCTAAGCATGGCAAGAGCAAGGTCATAGCATACACGGATCAACTACAACGACCTCGTGAAAATTGAATCTCATGCAAACAATCTGTCAGGAAACATTTTCAAGCAACTTTGGAGCAAGAAATGAACATGTGCCAGCAGGCTATAATTGCAACCAAGAGCATGAATGTATAGAGAATGACATGTGTATAAAAACATGTTTATAGAGCATCTTAAGATTATGCATAGAATGATTAATAGAAGCATGTTAACATGGCATCAAAATATAACAGAATCTGTCAGGAAAACAGCAACAGCAACTACCCTACTTTACAAGCTCGATACACTCAGCACACAATTCACAAAAATACATGGTCAACACCCTTGGAAATATGGCATGGCATAGTCCAACATTCATGTAGAGCTCATACTCATAGGATGCACACATAAATCATGGCAAAAATGATAAAACAGCAAGTTATAACAGTTTCAGCAGATTAACATCCTGAAGCACTCTTCCAACAGCATTTCGGGCATCAAGATGAGCTCAAATGAAAATGATGCAATGGAACAAAATGTAGTACTCGTCGAGACGAACAATTTGATATATTGTACGTACGAAACAGAGCTACGGGTGCGAAGATGTGATGGCATGAACATGGCATGAAAATTATTGAAACTAGTGACTTAGAGGAATTTTACCCTCGGGAAAACAGATCTAGGGTTCATCACGGACTCCGAGGTTCGCCTGAAGATCACCGGAGATGGGGCCGGAGATGGCCGGGATGCGCTGGGAGGCCGGAAGGAGGCGGATCAGCCCGCCCTCGCCGGATCCGGCTGCCGTGAGGCCGGGAGGCGGAGGAGGGGCTTGGCCTTGGCGAGCATGGCGGCGATATGGGCGGCGATCGGCGGCAAGGCGCTGAGATCCATGGCGGCAATGAGGCCGCCCGCCAGGTGAGGCGGCGCCGGGCGGGTTGGCGGGTCATGGCCCGCATGCGGCAAGCTGCGGCAGGGCGGGCAGGGCTGCGCTTGGCGGGGGCTGCGTGCTGCGTGGCGGCTCCGGAGTGGAGGAGGAGGCGACGGAGGCGACGTGGCGATCGGCTATTGCCGGGCGGCGTGGCTGCGGGCGGTGGGCGTGTCCGTCCGCCGGTGGACATGTCCGGCGCGTGGGGAAGAGGCTAGGGTTCATCTGCTTGAAAAATCCGGAGAGACACCTATTTATAGGTAGAGGGAGCTAGGAGAGTCCAAATGAGGTGCGGTTTTCGGCCACGCGATCGTGATCGAACGACCGAGAGCATGGAGGGGAGTTTGGTGGGTTTTGGGCCACTTTGGAAGAGGTGTTGGGCTGCAACTCAAAGAGGGCTTTACGGTTACCCGGTTAACCGTTGGAGTACCGAATGACCTCCAAATGGCACGAAACTTGACAGGTGGTCTACCGATGCTATACCAAGGCCGCTTGGCAAACCTCGGTCCATTCCGAGAAAGTTTAATACCCGCTCACAACAGAAGACAAAAGGGGACGCCGGGGGACATAGGGGTGCCGGATTGCAAAAGCAGACAACGGGAAAATGCTCGGATGCATGAGGCGAACACGTATGCAAAATGAAATGCACATGATGACATGATATGAAATGCAGATGATGACATGGCAAATGCAACACGCAAGCAAATGACATGGCAACGTCGGCGAATAACTGGCGGACACCTGGCGCATCAGATCCGGGGTGTTACAACACTCCGCCACTACGAGAGGATCTCGTCCCGAGATCTAGGATGGCACCGGAGGGAAAACGGAAGAGGAAGAAAAGAGGTAAAACTAAGTTGCTTCTTTGACGAACGAGTGAAACCATGAACCTTGAGAGGTTGAGCCATTTAAAAGAAAGAGTACAACAGAGATGAACGAGATTGCAAACAATCTGGTAGGTAAAGTAGAACAAGGAGTATTACGAGAACTTGAAGGTTGAAAGACATGGAAAAAGAGCTTCACGAACGAAAAGAATATGACCACCTCGGTATAATGAGATAGCCAAGGAACAAGAATGGCAGAATTTGGACAGCTCTCCGGTAGAAAAGAGAAGAAAACTTGATGAGATGAAAAGATATTGAAGAGATGATACAACACTCCGGTTAAATGGCTAAGCAAGAAAAGAACACGATCCTCAAAAAAAAAACGAGGTGATGTGTGAAGAGCACAACATCACAATGCCTCTGTAACGAAAGAATAGAAGTTAGATCGTTGGAATAAAAGAACGGAGAGGAAAAAGCCAACTTCTACCACAAATGAACTTGGAAAGCATCTTTGCAAGAAGGTTAGAACGGAGTTGTTGGAAAACCAACAACGAAAAGAACAAGCTTGTAGTGGGCTTATGGAAAGCATCCCTGTTTAATTTTGAGTATAGCTTGGCGGATCATAACTTCGAGAGAAATCTTGAAGAACAATTGAAGAATGAAAAGAATCCTTGATGAACCACCATGTAGAGCCTCCATGAAGAACTCCGGTCATAAAAGGATGATAAAAGAAAGAGAACTTGAAAACACAAGCTGAAGCCTTGCGATGATTTAGAAGGAGCTCCGTGATAATTAGAGCTTGGAACTCTGGGAAAAAGAGAAGATGAAACAAATGAAACCGAGAATTTTAAGGACCTCCAGAATAAGAATTAATCACTTGGATGAACAAGAATAAGAATTACGTTATGCTTATCCTTCACCAATTAAATTGATGACAATCAACGGATTTGGCATACTACTTATTCTCGTAGAAAGGAGAGATATTGCTCAACTTGGGAAGGTCTTGATGGAACCACCGGTGGGATTGAAAAGAACGAATGAATTGATATGATAACGAAAGAGGTGAAATCTTGAACGAACCACCGTAAGAATTGAAATTGAACGTAGCAGAGGCACAATTCATCGAGAAGAATTGGAAAACGAAAGAAGATATTTGAGGGGATTTAGATACATGAGAACAAAGAGATCATGAACTAGTTAGAGGATATTTGAATGATGCACCGATAAGATTTGGAGAATGATAGCTACACGCTGAGAATGAAGAATTATGACATGATGGCCTTCAGAAGAAAGAAATGGAAACAACTCAAGAAATGCTCCGGATGCTAAGAAAAGAATTCTCACAATCGAAAACAATTATGAGAGGATGGCATCAGCTAGAACCATGAATCTTGAAGAGAATGGAGCAAGATTTAAGAGAATTCCTTCTTCGGTCTTCAAATGTTGAGAATGATGATGATAACCACCAAGAATTGTTGAGATACTCCGGGACAATTAAAAGAGGAAAGGTTGATCCCAAGATGAAAAGAATTTGAAAATGACCTTGGAGAAAAACATTTGACTGATGATAACTCATTCTTACGTCAAACTTGGAGAAGAATTTAGGATAGTTCTGGGAAAATAGAAGAGTCAGGTAAGATCCTGGGAAAAGACCTGTGGGTTAGGGCCCACTCAAAAGAAAACACCGTTGAAAAGATTTAAAAGAGATGTTGCACCGGTTGAATTAAATGACTTGAATGAGATACCAATCTCGAAAGAGCTTGAACGAATGCAGAATGGAAACACGAATCTTCTGAGATATCTTCAACACTCCGGATAACAAATAGCGGGAAGTAGAATGATAATGAGGTGCACTGGTATGAGAAGACATTGAAATGAGGAAAAAGGTATATGATGAATATCGAAAGCTTCAATAGGATCCACCGGAGAAGAAACAACAATGAAGGATGATGAACTTGAAACTGATGAGCATCTTTATGGGAAATCACCGGATAAGAATATTGAAAGAAAAGAGTGAAGATACTTCACATGAATAAAAGAATACATGATTAAGAAATCTAAGATCTTGAAGAAAAAGGGTGGGAGGGTGGGGAAAAACAAAGATAACTTGGGATGAACGAAACAAACACCGTTGAGAAGACTTAGAATTGATCTTGCGGATGGGGAGAATGATCGGATCCACTTGAAGAGAAATAACGCCGGTAGGAAAAGAATTAACATGACAACCTCAATTGTCGAGAAGGATTGGTATTCACATCGGAGTATGAGAACACCATTTAGGAAAGGTATGGATTCAACATTTGACATTGAAGCAACTCAAATACCACAAATAAAACAAAACAAAGGATTTGGCTTGCAGAATAAGCCGGAACAAACATATGATAGAGATTTACCCAATCCCATATCATGCATCATCGGAAAGATATTCTAGGAGCTACTTGAATTCCCACCTATAAAACTCCGAAACTTTCGGTTATGCAATCTGGTGTTGGGGATACAGGAGCAATATATCTCACCCAAACTAACAATCCCTACATCCACCTGTATCCATCCGTCAACACATAACCAAGAAACCTTCGAAATCGTCTACCTCAACCTTGAAAAGCATCCGTTATACGAGTCATGGCAATACTCCGTACTCACCTCAATCTTGGGTTAGCGGGGTTATCTCACCAACAAGCGCATAAAAGAGATTTTCGATGTCGGCGTACTAAACTCGGTATTCCGAATCTGCAACGATAAAATTATGACGACAACACCTCGAGCTCAACTCCCCGGGACACTTCCACTAAACCCCTGACAGGAGGCACCAAGACAATGTTCTCATCATAAAACCATCGGAACGATTCCAAAATACCCGCGTGATTAAAAAAAAAAATTTAGTGAAATTTGAGAAGAGAAGCGTCAAAACTCTACGTCAGGATGCCTCACCAGAGCGATGAAGGGACTGAGGAGTAAAAAGAATTCCTAACTCTCCGATATATATAGTCCTAAATGACTCAAAACATTTTTCTAGACACAACTCGGCCGCTAAAAACGATCAAGCAGTGGGGCTCCTAAGGTCAGGGAAGGCTCTGATTACCAACTTGTAACACCCTCGATGCGGCTATATCTCCCACGTGACGAAGCACGACTTAGAGGCATAACCGCATTGAAAGCAATGTCGCAAGTGAGGTAATCTTTCACACAACCCAAGTAATACATAAGGGAAAGGGATACATAGTTGGCTTACAATCGCCACTTCACACAATTACATGAATAAAGCATTACATCATCCAGGTACAATCAAGGTCCGACTACGGAACCAAAATAAAAGAAGAACCCCAAATGCGACAAAAGGTCCCCGATCGACCCCAACTGGGCTCCACTACTGATCAACTAGAACGAAACAACACAAAGGGCAAGATCTTCATCGAGCTCCTCCTTGAGCTTGGTTGCGTCACCTGCTCGGTAACATAGGCACCTGCAAACTGGTTTTGGAAGTATCTAGTGAGCCACGAGGACTCAGCAATCCCATTACCATGGGTATCAAGACTAGCAAAGCTTAATGGGAAAGGAAGGGGTAAAGTGGTGAGGTTGCAGCAGCGACTAAGCAAGTATGGTGGCTAACATACGCAAAGAAGAGCGAGAAGAGAACAAGCGGAACGGTTGTGAAGCTAGCAATGATCAAGAGGTGATCCTGAACACCTACTTACGACAAACATAACACAGAAACCGTGTTCACTTCCCGGACTCCGCCGAGAAGAGACCATCACGGCTACACACTCGGTTGATGCGTTTTAATTCGGATCAAGTGTCAAGTTGTCTACAACCAGACATTACAAATTCCCATCCTGCCACATAACCGCGGGCACGACTCTCGAAAGTTTATACCCTGCAGGGGTGTCCCAACTTAGCCCATGACAAGCTCTCGCGATCATCGAAGGAATAGACCTTCACCCAGGACACTCCGATCAGGCTCGGTATCCCGGTACATCAAGACATTTCGACAATGGTAAAACAAGACCAGCAAAGCCGCCCGATGCGCCGACAATCCCGATAGGAACTGCACATATCTCGTTCTCGTGGCAACACCGATGAGACATCCTACGAGTAAAACCAGACCTCGAGTTGCCCGAGGGGCCCAGTGATCTACTCGATTCGAACCAGCACTTAGACAAGCACTGGCCCGGGGGGGGCTAAATAAAGATGACCCTCGAGAGAGCGACTCCCAAGGGAAAAAGATAGGTGGTGGTGAGGCAAATGGTAAAAGTCAATGTTGGGCCTTGCTGGACAAGTTTTATTCAAAGCAAACTGTCAAGGGGGTCCCATAAATCACCCGACCGCGTTAGGGACGCAAAATCCGGGAACATAACACCGGTATGACGGAAACTAGGGTGGCAAGAGTGGAACAAAACACCAGGCATAAGGCCGAGCCTTCCACCCTTTACCAAGTATATAGATGCATTAATAATATAAGAGATATTGTGATATCCCAACCAAAATCCTGTCCACCATGGAGAAATCTTCAACTTCACCGCAGCTAGCAACGCTATAAGAGGGCTGAGCAAAGCGGTAACATAGCCAAACAACGGTTTGCATAGGAAAGGTGTCAAAGGTTAGGGGTTCATGGCAATATGGGATGGTTGGACAAACAGTAATAGGAAGCGCAGCATAGCGAAAGAACGAGGCAACTAGCATAGCAATGATAGTAGTGAGATCCAGGTAGCGGTCATCTTGCTCGAAATCCCGCAAGGAAGAAGAACGAATCCATGAAGAAGATGAACGGATGAAGCCGAACCAACCGTAGACGAACGAATCCTCACGAACGCAACGAAACAGGAACTAACAAGAAGAAGCACACAACAAGGTAAACACACCACACATGAACAAGGCATGATGCACAACAATCATGATGCATGACCAAGCTACATGAAGCTACTCATGGCAAGAGATGATGCAAACAAGAACAACACATCAAGGCAAGTTTAAATGAGGTAGGAACAACATATAACAATTCCGGTAAGTCCTCATATGCAATTTTCGAAATAGGTCCAGAACTGAATAAACCTTATGTTCAAGTTGTTAAACAGCAAGTTAAGATGCACCATGATGATCTACACGAAATTCTAGTCAAGTTACATATAAAGTTCATTAGATTCGGAGCTACGGCCTAGAAGATATGAGCAAAACAAGTTAAACATGGCATTGATGCAAAATGCACCCAACATCAAGCAAACACACCAAAACAAGGATGCAACATGGTAATATGAAGCTACAAGCAAAAACAAGCAAGTTTCATATAGATCACACTCAAAACGGAGCAACGGTTCAACACCCACACACTATACAAGTCATAGCAACAATCTGTCCAAAACAACAACTAGGCATCTTACAAGAATCAAAACAATATGCTACAGCACCCCAACATAATAACAAAAGACATGGGCATGAAGTACACGTAAATCATAACAAAACATGAACACTGAGCTATTTCCAGAAACAACTAGAACATGCTCAAAAAGACATGGAGATATTGCAAGTAATAACAATTTCAGACATGGCAGAAATAACATCAGGTTGCAATGTTTAGAGCTATCAAACAACATGTTACAGGAACTTATCATGGCAAACAAAGGCATGGCATGAAACTACTAATAGCATATATCAAAAGACCCTTACTTACCATGAGCCAAAAATGCACGGAAAATATGATGGCACCCATGTAAACATGGCAAGTTATATTACAGATTTAAACATGGCAGGAACAACAATAAGTAGGCATGTTCGTGAGCTCGAAACACTCACTACAGAGCAATACATGGCATGTCAAGGAAACCAGTAGCAAGAAGGCATGTTTATGAAGCTAAGCATGGCAAGAGAAAGGTCATAGCATACACGGATCAACTACAACGACCTCGTGAAAATTGAATCTCATGCAAACAATCTGTCACGAAACATTTTCAAGCAACTTTGGAGCAAGCAATGAACATGTTCCGGCAGGCTATAATTGCAACCAAGAGCATGAATAGATAGAGAATGACATGTATATAAAAACATGTTTATAGAGCATCTTCAGATTATGCATAGAATGATTAATAGAAGCATCTTAACATGGCATCAAAATATAACAGAATCTGTCAGGAAAACAGCAACAGCAACTACCCTACTTTACAAGCTCGATACACTCAGCACACAATTCACAAAAATACATGGTCAACACCCCTGGAAAGATGGCATGGCATAGTCCAACATTCATGTAGAGCTCATACTCATAGGATGCACACATAAATCATGGCAAAAATGATAAAACAGCAAGTTATAACAGTTTCAGCAGATTAACATCCTGAAGCACTCTTCCAACAGCATTTCGGGCATCAAGATAAGCTCAAATGAAAATCATGCAATGGAACAAAATGTAGTACTTGTCGAGGCGAACAATTTGACATATTATACGCACGAAACGGATCTACGGGTGCAAAGATGTGATGGCATGAACATGGCATGAAATTTACTGAAACTAGGGACTTGGAGGAATTTTACCCTCGGGAAAACAGATCTAGGGTTCATCACGGACTCCGAGGTTCGCCTGAAGATCACCGGAGATGGGGCCGGAGATGGCCGGGGATGCGCGGGGAGGCCGGAAGGAGGCGGATCCAGCCGGCCCCTCGCCGGATCCCAAGCCGGCGAGGCCGGGCGGCGCTGGAGGCGTGGCGCTTGCATGAGCGGCGTGCGTGTGATGGGCGGCGATCGGCGGCGAAGCTTGGATCCGCGACGACGGCGGGCCGCCGCAGTGAGGTGGCGGCGGGCGGGCTGGCGGGTTCTTGAACCTGCATGGGTGGCAGGGCTGGGCGGGGGGCGGGCAGCATGCGCGGCGGGGAAGCTGCGTGCACGTGGCGGCTCCGGAGTGGAGGAGGAGGCGACGGAGGCGGCGTGGCGCGCTATTGGCCGGGAGACGTGGCTGCGGGCGGTGGGCGTGTCCGTCCGCTGGCGGACATGTCCGCGGCCTTGGGAAGAGGCTAGGGTTCATCTGCGCGAAAAATCCGGGAGAGACACCTATTTATAGGTAGAGGGAGCTAGGAGAGTCCAAATGAGGTGCGGTTTTCGGCCACGCGATCGTGATCGAACGACCGAGAGCATGGAGGGGAGTTTGGTTGGTTTTGGGCCACTTTGGAAGAGGTGTTGGGCTGCAACTCAAAGAGGGCTTCTGGTTACCTTGTTAACCGTTGGAGTACCAAACGACCTCCAAATGGCACGAAACTTGACAGGCGGTCTACCGGTGCTATACCAAGGCCGCTTGGCAAACCTCGGTCCATTCCGAGAAAGTTTAATACCCGCTCACAACAGAAGACAAAAGGGGACGCCGGGGGACATAGGGGTGCCGGATTGCAAAACGGACAACGGGGAAAATGCTCGGATGCATGAGACGAACACGTATGCAAAATGAAATGCACATGATGACATGATATGAAATGCAGATGATGACATGGCAAATGCAACACGCAAGCAAATGACATGGCAACGACGGCGAATAACTGGCGGACACCTGGCGCATCGGATCCGGGGTGTTACACCAACTTGAACATGATTTTGACAATTTAAAATTTGAGTTTAGTTCAGATTAGCATTTGATCTTGTTTCGTTTGTATCTTGAGTTTTGTAGCTCCGTTTGAGTTGATTCTTTTTGCAAATCGTAGCTAATCATATATACCTATTGTTAAGATCTAATACACATGAAAATAAAGTTGTTAGGTTTTTTCTGTTTAGTTTAGTTGTTTGCTTGCTTTCGAGTTTTATATGGATCTTTTCTCGTTTTCTATTTGCATCATTTGATTGATTGCTTATGTATGCTACTGTTTGTCTATGCTAGATTTTCCGGAGTGCAAAGCTTGTTACTACGAATCTCTAGAGTTTTCCGATCGTCAGCAAGGCAAGTTACACTTTGATCATAATCTTCTATACCCAGTTTTTACTATGCATTAGTATTTCCCCTCAAATATTTGCATGACTAGGATTGGGAACATGTGGTTAGATTGTAGTTCTTGAGGTAGGAACCTAATACCTGTGATCACCCGGGAATATACGTTATGCTCAAATATTGCTTAGCCATGCTCCTAGACGGGGATTGGATCGCGATACACATGGAAGTTGTGAGAGATATTAATCTTGGATAACATTAAGGTGCCAACTTTAATACACATCTGGGTGGATTGGTTGGGGCACCCGGAGAATCCAGTGCTAGCCCGTTTGGGAAATCCCGGAGTACCCGTGTGATTTTTCCTTGGTTTGCCACCCAGGCTCAAAGGGATCATATGATATTTCATGCCTAGAAACTTCCATGTGCAGCCACAATTCATTATGGGCTCTAGCGTAGTTGAGTAAGTTGTATGAGCTCTTGAAGAGGTGGACTAGCAGATGTGGGGGAAAGTAGGTGTACTGGTCTACCTAGAGTAGAGAGTAAATGCTTAAAAAAGACTATGTCTCGATCTTCCGATCATGGATGCGGTCGAGTCTTGTGGGGAAAAGTGTGCAACCTCTGCAGAATGTATAAACTAATCATGGTTAGCCGTGTCCCCGGTTATGGACATCTTGAGTATCTAGAAGTGGATATTATTGTTGAGCTCACCACTCTTTAATTAATGAATTAGGTTTAATGATGATACTTGGTTAATTGTGGGATTTGAGTTGGAGGAACCTTCTCAAATATTGGTATAACTTTGTAGTAAATAAAATTTATTCCTTTGTTGTAGGAAAAAATTAGCTTTATGCAAAACATTAAACTTAGAGCCTCCACCAGCCAAATATGCATGTTGATATAATTCTTGCATTCATTGCTTTACAATGTAACTCTGCCAGCATATTCAATGTGCTGACCTACACAGCTGCAATGTCTCATGTTGCAGACTTTACCGACGACATATAAGGTGCGATAGGTTGTTGTCATGCACCCAGCTATGCCGTTGGAGTTGATGGACTCATTTATATTCGAATCTTCTGCAGTTATTTAGTTTAGATGGCCTTCAGCCATTTTATTTATATATCAGATACTCTTTATGAGGACCTCAATGTAATAAGTGTTTGATTGAACCCTGTTATAATTCCTCGAGTACTGTGTGTGTCAGCATATCGATCCAGGGATGACACTTAAGCACAGAGACTTCGGTCCATTGGGATCGTGGTTGCTACAATTAACTCATGGATACTTGTGGTGACATAGAAGCATCTAAGTGACATCAGAGTTGGTTGGTGCATATCATATGGTGTTATTTTAGTACGAACTCTTGGATATATCGAATGGAAATAATAACTTTGCATTATTTTAGTTAGAACTCTTGAATAGATCGAACGGAAAGAATAACTTTAAGCTGGTTTCGTACCCTACAAACAATTTATTCTTATGTTCTCCACTAGATAAGAACTTTGGAGTGATTCTTTATCACACTTTGAGGGATGGTTATATGATCCAATTAGATTAGCATTGTCGAGAGATTGCAGTAGCAAAAGTACGGACCCTAGGCCTCATTTTCAAGCATTGCAATACCATTTGAGCTCCATTTTATCAATTGCTACCTTGCTTTTTTATTGTTCCTATTACAAAAATCAATATCTACTATCATTACTACACTTGTATCACCATCTCTTCACTGAACTAGTGCACCTATACAATTTACCATTGTGTTTGGTTTGTTGGGGACATAAGAGACTCTTTGTTGTTTGGTTGCAGGGTTGTTTGAGAGAGACTATCTTCATCCTATGCCTCCCAAAGATTGATAAACCTTAGGTCATACACATGAGGGAAAATTGCAACTGTCCTACAAAACTCTACGCTTGGAAGCCCAACATGAGTCTACAAGAATAAAGTTGCATAGTAGACATCATTTTGCCAATGAAAGAAAGGAGAAACTACCACCGTTGTTATCCAAACGAGTGCATGAACGAGTTGTGGGTCGATAACCTGGATTCTCAAGTTTATCGAGAATTAATGAAGGATCAACTCGATTTGCCACTCGAGGATGAGCATTTTCTTCATGCTGATCACTGTCATTTTCATCAGCATCAGCATTCATATCATCATTCCCTTCGGGATTGCCATTTTGTTTGGCATTTGGATTTGGATTGCCATTTGCATTTGGAGTAGCATTTGCTTCGGCAGTGGCTTGAAGAATTCTACTTCTAGTCATGGGGGCATCATCATCAAAAGATTCAGGAGCATTTCTTTCAACAGGCTTGACGTTCCCAATAGCCATTTGTCGAATAGCATCAGAAATCGGTAGTTCATCTATCACATTTGGCAGGTGCTCCTTTTGAGAGCCGTTAATCTCATCAAACCGCACATTTACCGTTTCCATAACTTTCCTATGGTGAGAGTTATAGACACGATAGGTATGCGAGTTTGAGCCATAACCAAGAAGAAAACCTTCATGTGCCTTAGGTGTAAACTAGGAAGAATGATTCATATGAAGAATGTAACAAGGTGCACCAAAAACATCCAGATAAGAAACATTCCATTTCTTTCTAGTGATAAGCTCATATGAAGTTTTCTTAAGGAACTTTTGAAGATAAACCCGATTGATAACATGACAAGCAGTGTTAATAGCATCAGCCCAGAAGCGAATAGTAGTTTATACTCACTGAGCATTGTTCTCGCCATTTCGACGAGAGTTCTATTCTTTTGCTCAACAACTCCATTTTGTTGCGGAGTGTATGCAGCAGAGAACTCATGAGTAATACCATTTTCGTCGAGAAATTCATCGATGTGAGTATTTTTGAACTCAGTTCCATTTTCACTTCTGACATGCTTGATTCACACGTCATATTCATTCTAGGCCATCTTGGCGAAGCTTTAGAAGATATCTTGGGTGCAAGTTTTGTCTTCGAGAAATAATATCCAAGTATATCGAGAGAAATCATTAACAATAAACAAGCCATAATTGCTGCCACCGAAGCGTGCATAATTTGTTGGGGAATGTAGTAATTTCAAAAATTTTCCTACGCACACGCAAGATCATGGTGATGGCATAGCAACGAGAGGGGAGAGTGTTGTCCACGTACCCTCGTAGACCGTAAGCGGAAGCGTTAGCACAACGCGGTTGATGTAGTCGTACGTCTTCACGATCCGACCGATCCAAGTACCGAACGTACGGCACCTCCGAGTTCAGCACACGTTCAGCTCGATGACGTCCCTTGAACTCCGATCCAGCCGAGTGTCGAGGAGAGTTCCGTCGACGACGGCGTGGTAGCGATCTTGATGTTCTACGGCGCAGGCTTCGCCTAAGCTTTATGACGATATGACCGAGGTGGAATATGGTGGAAGGGGCACCGACACGGCTAAGGAACGATCCGTAGATCAACTTGTGTGTCTATGGGGTGCCCCCTGCCCCGTATATAAAGGAGGGAGGGAGGAGGAGGCCGGCCCTAGGAGGAGGGCGCCAAGGGAGTCCTACTCCCAGGGAGTAGGATTCCTTCTTTCCTAGTCCAACTAGGTCAAGGGGGAAAGAGGGAAGTGGAGAAGGAAGGAAGAGGGGGCGCGCCCAAACCCTTTGTCCAATTCGGACTGGGCTTGGGAGGGGCGCGCCTCCTCTGCCTCCTTCCCACTAAAGCCCATTAAGGCCCAATACTCTTCCCCGTATTCCCGTAACTCCCGGTACTCGAAAAATACCGAATCACTCGGAACCTTTCCGAACTCCGAATATAGTCGTCCAATATATCGATCTTTACGTCTCGACCATTTCGAGACTCCTCGTCATGTCCCCGATCTCATCTGGGACTCGAACTCCTTCGGTACATCAAAACTCATAAACTCATAATATAAGCATCGCCATCGAAACCTTAAGCGTGCGGACCCTACGGTTCGAGAACTATGTAGACATGACCTAGAACTATTCTTGGTCAATAACCAATAGCGGGACCTGGATGCCCATATTGGCTCCTACATATTCTACGAAGATCTTTATCGGTCGACCGCATAACAATATCGTTGTTCCCTTTGTCATCGGTATGTTACTTGCCCGAGATTCGATCGTCGGTATCAATACCTAGTTCAATCTCGTTACCGCAAGTCTCTTTACTCGCTCAGTAATACATCATCTCACAGCTAACTCATTAGTTGTAATGCTTGCAAGGCTTAAGTGATGTGTATTACCGAGAGGGCCCAGAGATACCTCTCCGACTATCGGAGTGACAAAACCTAATCTCAAATCGCCAACCCAACATCCGCCTTTGGAGACACCTGTAGTACTCCTTTATAATCACCCGATACGTTGTGACGTTTGGTAGCACCAAAGTGTTCCTCCGTAAACGGAGTTGCATAATCTCATAGTTATAGGAACATGTATAAGTCATGAAGGAAGCAATAGCAACATACTAAGCGATCGTGTGCTAAGCTAACGGAATGGGTCATGTCAATCAGATCATTCAACTAATGATGTGACCTTGTTAATCAAATAACAACTCCTTGTTCATGGTTAGGAAACATAACCATCTTTGATTAACAAGCTAGTCAAGTAGAGGCATACTAGTGACACTCTGTTTGTCTATATATTCACACATGTATTATGTTTCCGGTTAATACAATTCTAGCATGAATAATAAACATTTATCATGATATGAGGAAATATATAATAACTTTATTATTGCCTCTAGGGCATATTTCCTTCAGTCTCCCACTTGCACTAGAGTCAATAATCTAGATCACATCACCATGTGATTAACATCGATAGTTCACATCATCATGTGATTAACACCCATAGTTCACATCGCCATGTGACCAACACCCAAAGTGTTTACTAGATTCAGTAATCTAGTTCACATCGCTATGTGATTAACACCCAAAGAGTACTAAGGTGTGATCATGTTTTGCTTGTGAGAGAGTCTTAGTCAACGGGTCTTTCACATTCAGATCCGTTATGTATTTTGCAATTTTTCTATGTCTACAATGCTCGCAAGCTACTCTAGCTAATTGCTCCCACTTTCAATATGTATCTAGATTGAGACTTAGAGTCATCGGATCGGTGTCAAAACTTACATCGACGTAACCCTTTACGCATTTAACCTTTTGTCACTTCCATAATCGAGAAACATATCCTTATTCCACTAAGGATAATTTTGACCGCTGTCCGATGATCTACTCCTAGATCACTATTGTACTCCTTGCAAAATCAGTGCAGGGTATACAATAGATTTGGTACACAGCATGGCATACTTTATAGAACCTATGGCCAAGGCATAGGGAATGACTTTCATTCTCTTTCTATCTTCCGCCGTGGTCGGGTTTTGAGTCTTACTCAATTTCACACCTTGTAACACATGCAAGAACTCTTTCTTTGACTGTTCCATTTTGAACTACTTCAAAATCTTGTCAAGGTATGTACTCATTGAAAAAACTTATCAAGCATCTTGATCTATCTCTATAGATCTTGATGCTCAATATGTAAGCAGCTTCACCGAGGTCTTTCTTTGAAAAACTTCTTTCAAACACTCCTTTATGCTTTGCGAATAATTCTACATTATTTCCGATCTACAATATGTCATTCACATATACTTATCGAAATCTTGTAGTGCTCCCACTCACTTTCTAGTAAATCAGCTTCACCATAAGTGCAGACAAAACTATATGCTTTGATCATCTCATCAAAGCGTATATTCCAACTCGAGATGCTTGCACCAGTCCATAGATGGATCGCTGGAGCTTGCACACTTTGTTAGCTCCTTTGGATCGAAAAAACCTTCGGTTGCATCATATACAACTCTTCCTCCGAAAACCATTCAGAATGCAGTTTTTACATCCATTTGCCAAATTTCATAAATTGTGGCAATTGCTAACATGATTCGGACAGACTTAAGCATCGCTACTGCTTGAGAAAATCTCATTGTAGTCAACATCTTGAACTTTGTCGAAAACCTTTTGCAACAAGTCGAGCTTTGTAGATAGTAACACCGCTATCAACGTCCGTCTTCCTCTTGAAGATCCATTTATTTTCTATGGTTTGCCGATCATCGGGCAAATCCATCAAAGTCCATACTTTGTTCTCATACATGGATCATATCTCGATTTCATGGTCCTCAAACCATTTTATGGAATCTGGGCTCATCATCGCTTCCTCATAGTTCGTAGGTTCATCATGGTCTAGTTACATGACTTCCGAACAGGATTACCGTACCACTCAGTGCGGATCTCACTCTGGTTTACCTACGAGATTCGGTAGTAACTGATCCGAAGTTACATGATCATCATCATTAGCTTCCTCACTAATTGGTGTAGTAGTCACAGGAACAGATTTACGTGATGAACTACTTTCCAATAAGGAGAAGGTACAATTACCTTATCAAGTTCTACTTTCGTCCCACTCACTTCTTTCGAGAGAAACTCCTTCTCTAGAAAGGATCCATCTTAAGCAACGAATATCTTGCCTTCGGATCTGTGATAGAAGGTGTACCCAACAATTTCCTTTGGGTATTCTATGAAGACGTACTTCTCCGATTTGGGTTCGAGCTTATCAGGATGAAACTTTTTCATATAAGCATCGCAGCCCAAACATTAAGAAACGACAACTTTGGTTTCTTGCTAAACCACAGTTCATATAGTGTCGTCTCAACGGATTTAGATGGTGCCCTATTTAACGTGAATGCAGCTGTCTCTAATGCATGATCCCAAAACGATATTGGTAAATCGGTAAGAAACATCATAGATTGCACTATATCCAATAAAGTGCGGTTACGATGTTTGGACACACCATAACATTGTGGTGTTCTAGGTGGCGTGAGCTGTGAAACTATTCCACATTGTTTTAATTGAAGACCAAACTCGTAACTCAAATATTCGTCTCCGTGATCGATCACGAAACTTTATTTTCTTGTTACGATGATTTTTCCACTTCACTCTGAAATTCTTTGAACCTTTCAACTATTTCGGACTTATGTTTCATCAAGTAGATATACCCATATCTGCTCAAATCATCTGTGAAGGTCGAAAATAACGATACCCGCCATGAGCCTTAACACCCATTGGATCGCATACATCAAGATGTATTATTTCCAATAAGTCGGTTGCTCGCTCCATTGTTCGGAGAACGGAGTCTTAGTCATCTTGCCCATGAGGCATGGTTCTTAAGCATCAAGTGATTCATAATCAAGTGATTCCAAAATCCCATCAACATGGAGTTTCTTCATGCGCTTTACACCAATATGACCTAAACGGCGAAGGCCACAAATAAGTTGCACTATCATTATTAACTTTGCATCTTTTGGTTTCAATATTATGAATATGTGTATCACTACGATCGAGATCCAATGAACCATTTTCATTGGGTGTGTAACCATATAAGGTTTTATTCATGTAAACAGAACAACAGTTTATTCTCTTACTTAAATGAATAACCGTATTGCAATAAACATGATCAAATCATATTCATTCTCAACGCAAACACCAAATAACATTTATTTAGGTTCAACACTAATCCCGAAAGTATAGGGAGTGTGCGATGATGATCATATCAATCTTGAAACTACTTTCAACACACATCGTCACTTCACCCTTAACTAGTTTACATTTATTCGCAACTCCCGCTCGAAGTTACTACTCTTAGTAACTGAACCAGTACCAAATACCGAGGGGTTGCTATAAACACTAGTAAAGTACACATCAATAACATGTATATCAAATATACCTTTGTTTACTTTGCCATCCTTCTTATCCGCCAAATACTTGGGGTAGTTCTGCTTCCAGTGACCAGTCCCTTTGCAAGAGAAGCACTTAGTCTCGTGCTTAGGTCCAGACTTGGGCTTCTTCACTTGAGCAACAACTTGCTTGCCGTTCTTCTTGAAGTTCCCTTCTATCCCTTTGCCCTTTTCTTGAAACTAGTGGTCTTGTTAATCATCAACACTTGATGTTCTTTCTTGAATTCTACCTTCATCGATTTCATCATCATGAAAAACTCGGGAATCATTTTCATCATCCCTTGCATACTATAGTTCATCACGAAGTTCTACTAACTTGGTGATGGTGACTAGAGAATTCTGTCAATCGATATCTTATCTGGAAGATTAACTCCCACTTGATTCAAGCGATTGAAGTACCTAGACAATCTGAGCACATGCTCACTAGTTGAGCGATTCTCCTCCATCTTTTAGCTATAGAACTTGTTGAAGATTTCATATCTCTCAACTCGGGTATTTGCTTGAAATATTAACTTCAATTCTGGAACATCTCATATGGTCCATGATGTTCAAAACATCTTTGAAGTCCCGATTCTAAGCTGTTAAGCATGGTGCACTTAAACTATCTAGTAGTCATCATATTGAGCTAACCAAACGCTCATAACGTTTGCATCCGCTCTGCAATAGGTCCGTCACCTAGCGGTGCATTAAGGACATAATTCTTACGTGCAGCAATGAGGATAAACCTCCGATCACGGATCGAATCCGCATCATTGCTACTAACATTTTTCAACACAATTTTCTAGGAACATATCAAAAACAAACATATGAAAGCAACAACGCGAGCTATTGATCTACAACATAATTTGCAAAATACTACCGGGACTAAGTTCATGATAAATTTAAGTTCAATTAATCATATTACTTAAGAACTCCCACTTAGACAGACATCTCTCTAGTCATCTAAGTGATCACGTGATCCAAATCAACTAAACCATAACCGATCATCACGTGAGATGGAGTAGTTTTCAATGGTGAACATCTTATGTTGATCATATCTACTATATGATTCACGCCGACCTTTCGGTCTCCGTGTTCCGAGGCCATATCTGCATATGCTAGGCTCGTCAAGTTTAACTCGAGTATTCGCGTGTGCAAAACTGTCTTGCACCCGTTGTAGATGGACGAGAGCTTATCACACCCGATCATCACGTGGTGTCCGGGCACGACGAACTTTGGCAACAGTGCATACTCAGGAGAACACTTCTTGATAATTTAGTGAGAGATCATCTTATAATGCTACCGTCAATCAAAGCAAGATAAGATGCATAAAAGATAAACATCACATGCAAATCAATATAAGTGATATGATATGGTCATCATCATCTTGTGCTTCGTGATCTCCATCTCTGCAGCACCATCATGATCACCATCGCCACCGGCGCGACACCTTGATCTCCATCGTAGCATCGTTGTCGCCTCGCCAATCTTATGCTTCTCGACTATCGCTACCGCTTAGTGATAAAGTAAAGCATTACTGAGGCGATTGCATTTCATACAATAAAGCGACAACCATATGGCTCATGCCGATTGCCGATAAACCGGTTACAAAACATGATCATCTCATACAATAAAATATAGCATCACGCCTTGACCATATCACATCACAACATGCCCTGCAAAAACAAGTTAGACGTCCTCTACTTTGTTGTTGCAAATTTTACGTGGCTGCTACGGGCTTTAGCAAGAACCGTTCTTACCTACGCATCAAAACCACAACGATAGTTTGTCAAATAGACTCCGTTTAACCTTCACAAGGACGGGCGAGCTACACTCAGTTCAACTAAAGTGAGAGAGACAGACACCCGCCAATCACCTTTAAGCAACGAGTGCTCGTGGCGGTGAAACCAGTCCGCGTAAGCGTCGCGTAATGTCGGTCCGGGCCGCTTCATCTCACAATACCGCTGAACCAAAGTATGACATTTGGTAGGCAGTATGACTTATATCGTCCACAACTCACTTGTGTTCTACTCGTGCATATAACATCAACGATAAAACCTAGGCTCGGATGCCTTTGTTGGGGAACGAGTAATTTCAAAAATTTCCTACGCACACGCAAGATCATGGTGATGGCATAGCAACGAGAGGGGAGAGTGTTGTCCACGTACCCTTGTAGACCGTAAGCGGAAGCGTTAGCACAACGCGGTTGATGTAGTCGTACGTCTTCACGATCCGACCGATCCAAGTACCGAACGTACGGCACCTCCGAGTTCAGCACACGTTCAGCTCGATGACGTCCCTCGAACTCCGATCCAGCCGAGTGTCGAGGGAGAGTTCCGTCAGCACGACAGCGTGGTGACGATCTTGATGTTCTATCGGCGCAGGGCTTCGCCTAAGCTTTGCGACGATATGACCGAGGTGGAATATGGTGGAAGGGGCACCGCACACGGCTAAGGAACGATCCGTAGATCAACTTGTGTGTCTATGGGGTGCCCCCTGCCCCCGTATATAAAGGAGGGAGGGAGGAGGAGGCCGGCCCTAGGAGGAGGGCGCGCCAAGGGAGTCCTACTCCCACCGGGAGTAGGATTCCTTCTTTCCTAGTCCAACTAGGTCAAGGGGGAAAGAGGAAGTGGAGAAGGAAGGAAGAGGGGGCCGCGCCCAAACCCTTTGTCCAATTCGGACTGGGCTTGGGAGGGCGCGCCTCCTCCCGCCTCCTTCCCACTAAAGCCCATTAAGGCCCAATACTCTTCCCGTATTCCCGTAACTCCCGGTACTCGAAAAATACCGAATCACTCGGAACCTTTCCGAACTCCGAATATAGTCGTCCAATATATCGATCTTTACGTCTCGACCATTTCGAGACTCCTCGTCATGTCCCCGATCTCATCTGGGACTCGAACTCCTTCGGTACATCAAAACTCATAAACTCATAATATAAGCATCATCGAAACCTTAAGCGTGCGGACCCTACGGGTTCGAGAACTATGTAGACATGACCTAGAACTATTCTTGGTCAATAACCAATAGCGGGACCTGGATGCCCATATTGGCTCCTACATATTCTACGAAGATCTTTATCGGTCAGACCGCATAACAATATACGTTGTTCCCTTTGTCATCGGTATGTTACTTGCCCGAGATTCGATCGTCGGTATCCAATACCTAGTTCAATCTCGTTACCGCAAGTCTCTTTACTCGCTCAGAATACATCATCTCACAGCTAACTCATTAGTTGTAATGCTTGCAAGGCTTAAGTTATGTGTATTACCGAGAGGGCCCAGAGATACCTCTCCGACTATCGGAGTGACAAAACCTAATCTCGAAATACGCCAACCCAACATCTGCCTTTGGAGACACCTGTAGTACTCCTTTATAATCACCCAGTTACGTTGTGACGTTTGGTAGCACCCAAAGTGTTCCTCCGGTAAACGGGAGTTGCATAATCTCATAGTTATAGGAACATGTATAAGTCATGAAGGAAGCAATAGCAACATACTAAACGATCGTGTGCTAAGCTAACGGAATGGGTCATGTCAATCAGATCATTCAACTAATGATGTGACCTTGTTAATCAAATAACAACTCCTTGTTCATGGTTAGGAAACATAACCATCTTTGATTAACAAGCTAGTCAAGTAGAGGCATACTAGTGACACTCTGTTTGTCTATATATTCACACATGTATTATGTTTCCGGTTAATACAATTCTAGCATGAATAATAAACATTTATCATGATATGAGGAAATATATAATAACTTTATTATTGCCTCTAGGGCATATTTCCTTCATAATTCTGAGGACCCAATAGATCCATATGAAGAATTTCCAGAGGTCTTGTCGTAATCACAACTGTCTTTGATGAGTGATGCTTCTTGGCTAATGTTCTAGCCTCACACATAGCACACAGACAATTCTTGTCAAATTTTATGTCACGAATGCCATGAAGATGATTTTTCTTCACCAGGGTCTGCAAATTCCTCATACCTGCATGACCAAGTCTTTGGTGCCACAGCCAACCTTCGGTGGCTTTTGCAAGCAAACAAGTTTGGACTGAGGGACCCTTAGAGAAATCCACAATATACAGATCACCTTTTCTAATTCCCTCAAAGACGAAGGAATTGTCAGAGGCCATGAAGACAATGCATTTGGATATAGAGAATAGAACTAGCATGCCTAAATCACATAGCTTGCCAACAAAGAGATTGAATCCAAGAGACTGAACAAGTAAAACATCATCAATGTACTTGTCTTTGGATATAGCAATTTTACCTAGCTGAGTTACCTTTCCTTTGTTGTTGTCACCAAAAGTAATATACTTCAGAGGAGAAGTAGTTAAGTTGGGGTCGACAAACAATGACTTGTCTCCGGTCATATGACTTGTGCATCCACTATCCATTATCCATTCGGTACACTCGGATACATAGTCCTGCAGAAGAATTAGGATTTCTTAACCAGCCACATCTTTGCAGGTGGCTTCAAAACAAATGAACGAGCATGATATGATTTCTTTGAGTAAGGATAGTTGTTGCTCGATGAAGTATGAGCATAGTTGAATGAATAAGCATTGAAATTCCTTCTAGATGAATGAGCATAGTGATTGTATGAGGTATGCATATACTCATTTTGACGAACTCTTTCTGCAAAGCATCAATAGTTTTCTTAGGCACCAAGATAGCTTTCCTTGGGTGTCCGTTTCTGCTGTTTGGTCCAACATAGCGAGCAACAATCTCACCATGTTGATTCTTGAACAACTTACAGTTGTCCAGAGTGTTAGAGTTGTGTCAAATATTATTGTACAAGGTAGGTTACAGTTGGACTTGGTTTTGGACTGTGTGTATATAGGGTAGGAGTTGTGCCCTAAAAGGACACTTATATCCTTGGCCTCTATCGGTGCAACAAACCCTGGGTCTGTTCCCCGGACTGTGCACAGGCTCAAGGCAAGATTACAACACGAAGGTCAGACCAAGAAATGACGATCAACTCCTTTGGAAGAATCAAGTGCAGGTCAAGAAGGCCAAGACGAGCGAGAGAAGCAAGATAACACCTAGGAAAGAACCACCCTTGTCGGGTAGGCGAGCCTAGCGAGGTTGGGTTTTGCCTCAGAAGCTACTTCCAGATCGTCCTAGTAGGCCCTGCCGAGACTTGCGGAGGCAGCTTTGCCACCGCTCCACCTCATGGGAAACACAAGTCAGAGGTCAGTGTGGTGTTAAGCCCCAAGATGACTAAGTGGCTGCTTTTCACCACATGGTAGTCACTTTCTACAGCAACACCTCCATATGGCACCCGTCGAGGGACATGTCAAGCAAGCAGGCTCAAAGCTGGCAAAATAAGCCCGGCAAGGGCTGCCGGGCATGCTATGATGTGACACTAGATGGTGCATTTAATGTGCGCTGTCAGCCTGCAGAGTTAGGTATGATAGCACTATTTGCCATCTAATCAGTATGCAAAGACTGATTTGCCACTGTGGTAACCCCTTGATCTATAAAAGGGGGCCCATGGCAAACGTAAAAGGGGTTCACCCAGTTCGATCCGTGTGGTTGCCATGCTCACGCCCTCACGTACCCATACACACATAGCCACTTCACCTGAGGCAACCCTGCCGGGAAAAGTGCGCTGCGTACACCACCACCTTTTCCACCATTAATCCACCAAAGTAGGAGTAGGGTTTTATGCCTCACGGCAGCCCGAACCTGGGTAAAATTGCCTGTGTGATCCCTGGTGCGCTGCGTGACGCTTCTCCTTTCTTTGTGCAACATGCCCATCCCCCCACCAAACTAAAAGGGGCTCACAGCCCCATAGGTGGCCATGGTTTCCCGCGACATCTTTGGCACCCCAAGTAGGGGGGTCACTTGCGCGAACCCGAGAGCGTCAGTAGCGTGCCATCTTCATCCCCGTTTTCATCACCGACGGCGTCACCAACTATGGCGCCTAAGAAGAAGCCTGAAGCTGCAAATAACCCGTCCACCTTAACGGCTCCGCCGCCCACGACCGCCAACGTCGCAGGACATGAGGGGCCGCATGAAGACATGGACGTCACAGGAGGAATGGTCGACGCAGGAGGCGTTATCACCACCATCCCCATGGCCGAAGCAGAAGTAAGAGGCGCCGGGGAAGGACAACATCAACAAGATCCCAATGGCCACGGTCCTCGAGGTACGGGTGGGGGGATTACTTTACCTGCACCCTCTCTCCTCGCCGAACTACACATCCACAGTGGTGGCGCTCGGTTGCGGTGAACCACCAACATCCGGCCACCCTCACCATGGGTACGACTGCGAGGCACGCGCCGCCTCCGGAACAAGCCAGCCCAGCTACTGTGCCCAATGGAGCCATCGGCCCTCAGGCACCTCTTCTGCCTGAACGCTCTATCCAAGCGGCTGGCTCACGGCAGCGAGGACGCAGCGCGGTCCCCACCGGTGCCATCAGGAGTTGAGCGACACAGCGGTCTTCCTCATCTTCACCCATGCCAAGCACTGCCTCCGAGACCATGGTGTGGGCCTAGTTGTTGTTGAGATTCCCACTAGTAGCTGGTCAGATCGATGAGTGGCGAGCCACTATCCAAAGCCTGATTGGCTTCACTGAGGTGGGAGCATTGGAACGGGCTGTCCCACCTCAGCCTCCCCAGGCGACGACAACGGCTTGTGCGGCTGGCCGAACGGAAGGGGATGCCCGCACGGTGCAGTCTCCACCTCAGCAGGCTGTACGGGAGCCATGTATGCAAGAGGATGAGGATTTCTCGATGGCCTCCTGTAATCCTCGAGCACGTCAAGAAACAAGGTGATCCCCGGAGGATAGGCGGAGGGAAGCCACGCGTGCCATCGTCGAGCGGCGTCGCGATGACGACCACCAACCTAACGGGTGTTATGGCCCCGACGCCGACGAGGCCGCGGTCGGAGATGGCTGGTACCTACCTTTCCAGGTTGGATGCCCTACCTTCACCCCTGAGCTAGGGCAAGTCCGTTGGTCGTCCGCTCGCACGTTAAAGCCAGAGATACCTGAGAAGTATGATGGAAGATTGAACCCGGCAGAGTTCTTGAGCATCTACACCATCGCTTTTCAGGCTGACGGAAGAAGAGATGAGAAGGTATTTGCCAACTCTTTCCCTTTGGCACTTATGTCTAATGTGAGGTATTGCTTGATGCACTTACCAGAGAACTCCATCTCATCCTGGGCCGACCTGTGTCATGAGTTCATTGGCACCTTTACGGGAGGCCATCAAGAACCAGGGCGACCCATCGATTTGCAGCTCCTCCAGCAGAAAGAAGGAGGAACTTTGCGGAAGTACTTGCAAAGGTTCAACAGAGTTCACATGAATATCCCATACATCCACTCGGTAGCAGTGATAGCCACCTTTCCGTCTAATGTGCGCAACCAAAGTATATGTTCCAAGATGAACGTTAAGCTACCCAAGACTGTGAAGGAGCTGTACACCTTGGTGGACAAATGTGCTCGGGTGGAGGAAAGGAGGAAACTTCCCGGAGAGGAGGATTGCGTCGACATCGACTCAAAAGATGATGACGATACCACTATCCAGAAGAGGAAGAATAAGAAGCGCAACAAAAAGTGCAAGGATAAGGCAGTGATGACTGTTGAAGGATTGGCCACGCCTAGTACCGGCAAGAAGGCAAAAGACGAAGCCCCCAACAAGGAAGTTGCCGTGTGTGCTGACTCTAGGAGGGCTCGCCTGCCGAGAAAGCTGGGAAGGGTAATGGGTTGTACTGCAAGATTCATCGGACCAAGGGCCATGATCTCCAGGAGTGTCATCAAGTTGAGCAGCTCGTCAAGAAGCAGAGGGCTGAGTATGAGAAGCGAGATAAGGAAAGGGGTAAGCACAGTACTGGCAGTAAGGACCGGGGCGGTGAAGCAAATCGCCCTGGCAAAGCTCCTTGGAACCAAGGGAAGCCTGCCAGGGGCAAAGAGAAAGAGGATTGCAATGCTGGAAGTGATGAAGGGGATGAAGAGGAAACCAGTGAGCAGGAATTCTAGAAGGCCACCAACGCCATGTGTAATGATGGGGGTGCATCTTTGCACTCCTCTCACCACCAACTTAAACAGTGGGCGCGTGAAGTCAATGCCATGGAGCCAGTGGCAAGTTCGTGAAAAACGCTCAAATGGTCACGCATGCCCATCATCTTTGATGAGGAGGATCACCCTGACTGCACCATTGAAGTAGGGTGCTTGCCGTTGTTGGTCTCCCCAACAGTCCGCAACCTCAAAGTCACAAAGATGTTGTTATATCATGCACGGACCCTAAGCAACAGAGAAACCGGCAACGTGTGTCGGCGCCCGGGCGGCCAGAGGTGAGGTATTGTAGCGGTATCATGGTGAAGAGCGCTCATAGTGAGGCCCCGGGGATGTAGCCATATCGGTGAAACTCGTTGACAAATATTAGTGTCATGCTCGTGTGATTGCTTGGTCCTCAGTAGATCGATGGAGTGCCTCAGATTTATTTTAACAAGTGGTATCATGAGCAAGGTTCGAAGAGGCGGTGGAAGTTGATCTAGAGAAGCTGCGATAGAGATCGGAAGTTTATCGGCGCCTGGCTGATAGATCGAAAGTTACGGCCACGACGGATAGTGACTGGATTGATCGGGATCGGTGACATGATCAAGCGATCTGTGTGGATTGGCAGCAAACGAAGAGCAATCGGAGAAGCATGTAGCGGCGTCAGTGTGGAACTCAGTAGGATTTTTGTTGGACTGAAGGCTCGAGCGGCGTGTACATGGAAGGTCTTCGTGAGTGACAGATCGATCATGGCGATGACAGAAGGTGCAGCAGCCGAGTTCTTGGCGAGGTTGGATCGAGCGAGCAGTAGCATGCAGATGGCTAGGGTAGGCGGCCTAATCTGAGGCGCAAGGCCCAGCGGTGCCAGGCGGGCCCAAGGCCGTGGTGTGCCACATCCAGGAGTTAGTCTTCAACGCAACGTGCACATGGGCATATCAGCAGCTGGGCACTGGTAGCAGCTGAGGCGTGCGGGCAAAGGCCTGTGTGTGGAATGAAGCTGGAGCCTGAAGCGCTAGCTATACGCAGGACTAGGTGATTTGTGCATGGGATATGCATGCATGGGCGTGGCAGACGCTGGTAGTGCAAAGACATGAAAGATTTGTTAAGGAATAAAATTCGTTCAGGAAGGTATTGCAGTGTGTTGGAACATGGAATCTATTGATTACTATCATGTTGATCTCGTGCGTGAAAAAGAATAGGACAAGAAAATTAGCCAGGAAGTTACTAGGTGCTACAGGTGTGGATGAAATTGTTTGAGTTGGTTGCACACGTACATAAGAGACTACATGGACTACTTTGGGGTTCTTTGCTTCATATGCTAAGGAGATGGCGGCATAACAGTAGTGGTGTTGTTCTACTAGCAGTTAAACTAGACCGAGGATAGCGACGTGCATATAAGGCTTGGAAGAGCCTGGAGTGTGTCACGATAGGATCATGCATACACAGGGCATCAAGTAATGCATGAAGATGTGCGGGCGGACACGATGCATGGTGGAGCATGGTTGTAGTTGGATTATTTCGGCTCGGTTGGACTGGACTACTGACAGATCGACAGATATGTTGGTCAAACCAGAAGACGGCGGTGATTTCAGCGATAATGACATAGGAGCGTGATGCTAATGGTGGATGACTTCTGGGGCATGGAAACACGTGGTGCAGGCCTGAGGGCTTGTGCGGCTTCGACAAGACTATGATGCAGGGTTGATTCAAGGCAGTGTGTGCACATGAGAGCTTGAAGTCGATAGGGCGCGGGGGTAGAATGGCCAGATAGATGGAGTCATGTTGAAGGTGGAGCTGGAGTCTAGAGAAAGACTTCACTCTGTGCTGATGGAGGGGCTCCGGTGTAAGACGTCAAAGAATCGAAGACTATTTGAGCGGGATAGCGAGAGACATGTGGATCGGGCTGGGGGCCAACGATCTGATGGAGACGTGATACTTGGCATCCGTCGGTGATGATCGGTGGTTCTCTACAGTGGGGGTTGAGACAGTGTGGGCTATAGGGAGTTGAGACAGTGTGGGCTATAGCTACCCGGGAGACTCGACCAGGATAGCAGAGGCTCGACGCGGTAATAGCGGCAAGGCGTGCGGTAAACCCGGGACACAGCGACATACCAAGACACTAATGGTGAGATATGTGGTCAGACAAAGTGAGCAAGGGTGCTGAAGCAGTGTCGGCGAGTACCAATTCAAGTTGGTGACTTGGTCTATCGGTGCTAGTTGATGGACAGGAGTTGACCATGGAGAATACGAGTGTAACGCCCCGGATTCGTTGCGACAGGTGTCCGCCAGTTATTCGCCGTCATTGCCATGTCATTTGCTTGCGTGTTGAATTTTATCATGTCATCATGTGCATTTCATTTTGCATACGTGTTCGTTTCATGCATCCGAGCATTTTCCCCGTTGTCCGTTTTGCAATCCCGCGCTCCTATCTCAACCGGCGTCCCCCTCTTGTCTCTTTTCGTGTGCGGGTGTTAAACTTTCTCGGAATGGCCCGAGGTTTGCGAAGCGGCCTTGCTATAGCACCGGTAGACCGCCTGTCAAGTTTCGTTCCATTTGGAGGTCGTTTGGTACTCCAACGGTTAACCGGGTAACCGTAAAGGCCTCTTTTGGGTGCAGCCCAACACCCCTTCCAAAGTGGCCCAAAACCCATCTAACTCCCCACCATGCTCTCGGTCGTTCGATCACGATCGCGTGGCTGAAAACCGCTCCTCATTTGGACTCTCCTAGCTCCCTCTACCTATAAATATGTGGCCTTCCCCGAAATCCCGCAGTCCAAACCCTAGCGTCTCCCTCCTCGCGCCGCCGGACATGTCCGCCGGACACGTCCCTTCATCCAATCAACACCCGCCACGTCACCCCGCCGGGCGCCTCCTGCAACCGCCCGCTGCCACGTCGCCGGGCGCCCGTGCCCACGCGCGCAAGACCAGCCAGGCCCGCCTGCCCATCCGAGCCCGCCGGGCCCATCCGCGCCAAGGCCAGCCGGATCCGTGCAGCGCCTCCGCTCCGCCTCCGTTGCCATGGCCTCGTCCCCAACCTCCGCCTCCGCCTCCGCCCCGAGCTCCCGCCTGGCGAGGCGCTCGCCGGCGACCAACTCCGGCGAGGCGAGCCAGCCCATCGCGGGCCTCCTCCCGTGCCCCTGCTTCTCCTCCGAGGCTCTCCCTCACGATCTCTCTCTCTCTCTCCTGTGCCAGGACGCCATGGATGGGCGCCCCAAGCTCCACCGGCAACAGCACCGCACCGAGCTCCGTCCGCCGCTGCTCTTGCCCGGATCCGGTTGCCCATGGCCCGATCTACCCATTCCCGGCCATCCCGAGCCTCATCGGAGTCCCACGCCCCTTCCTCGTTGCCGTTGACTTCCACCGGAGGCGTCCTGTACGAGGAATGGATCTTCCCCGACCTGCTATTTTTTTTTCGCGAGGTGAAATTCTGCCAAGTCCCCGAAGCATTTTGCATAATCATGCCATGTTCATCATGATGTATCTCTGCATCCGTAGCTCCATTTTATGCGTGTAATATGTCAAATTGTTCGCCTCGACGAGTAATTCATTTCATTCCATTGCATCATTTTCATTTGAGTTCATCTTGATGCCCGAAATGCTGTTGGAAGAGTGCATGTTGATGTTAATCTGCTGAAACTGTTATAACTTGCTCATTTGTCATTTTTGCCATGATTGATGTGTGCATCCGATGAGGTTGATGTCTACATGTGTTTTGATCTATGCCATGCCATCTTTCCAGGGGTGTATGCCATGTATTTTTGTGATCAATGTGGTGGCTAGCACAAGCATGCAAACTAGGCTTCGTGATATTGCTGATTTTGGTCCCTGTTTTGCTGTTATTTTGATGCCATGTAAACTTGATGCTACAGAGAGATCCATGCATATTTAGAGATACTTCAGTAAGGGTGTTTTGAAAATATGGTTATTGTATATCCATTCATGCCTTTGTTTGCAATTATGGAGTAGTCTAGCATGTCATTTTGGTGCTCTACTTTTGCTTCAAAATGTTTCCTGGCAGATTGTTTACTTGTTATTCAATTTAGCCAAGGTTGCTATAGTTGATCCTTACATGCTATGGACTTGTTCTTACCTTGGTTGGTTCTTGATGATGATATTCTTATCTTGTCATGCAATGACTTGTGGTGAGTGAATCGAGCTTGTTAAGTAGTGTACTTGCTGTTGCTGTTTTGCTAGGCAGATTCTGTTATATTTTGTTACTATGTTAACATGCTTCTACTAATCATTCTATGCATAATCTGGAGATGTCCTATAAACATGTTTTGATCTACCTGTCATGATCTATCCATTCATGCCCCTGGTAGAATTTATAGCTTGCTGTAGATTGTTCATAGCTTGCTCCAAAGTTGCTTGCTAATGTTGCTATCAGCCTGTTAACGTTAAGTTCACTTGTTCCCATGTGTTTTGCTAGTGTTCCATGCACCCTATGAACTTGCTCTTGCCATGCATAGCTTCATAAACATGTCTTCTTACTTTTGGTTGCCTTGCCATGCCATGTATTGCTCTGTGTTGAGTGGTTCAAGCTCACCAACATGCCTACTTATTGTTGTTCCTGCCATGTTTGAATCTGTAATATAACTTGCCATGTTTACATGGGTGCCATCATATCTTCGATCCTTTTGGCTCATGGTCAAGAAGGGAATTTTGATCTATGCAATTAGTAGATTCATGCCATGCCTTTGTTTGCCATGATAAGTTCCTGTAACATGTTGTTTGATAGCTCTAAACATTGCAACTTTGATGTTATTTCTGATAAGTCCAAACTGTTATTATTTGCAATCTTACCATGTCCTTTTGAGCATGTTCTAGTGATTTCTGGAGATAGCTCAGTGTTCATGTTTTGTTATGCTTTACCTGTACTTCATGCCCATGCCTTTTGTTATTATGTTGAGATGCTGTAGCATGTTGTTTTTATGCTTGCAATATGCCTAGTTGCTGTTTTGGACAGATTGTTGTTATGACTTGTATAGAGTGTATGTGTTGCACCTTTGCTCCGTTTTGGGTGTGCTCTATATGAAACTTGCTTGATTTTGCATGTAGTTACATATTATCATGTTGCATCCTTGCTTTGAGAGTGTTTGCTTGATGTTTGTATGCATTTTGCATGAATGCCATGTTTAACTTGTTTCGCTCATATCTTCTAGACCGTAGCTCCGAATCTAATGAACTTTATATGTAACTTGACTAGAATTTCGTGTAGATCTTTGTGATGCATCTTAGCTTGCTGTTTAACAACTTGAACATAAGGTTTGTTCAGATCTGGACCAATTTTGAAATTTGCATATGAGGACTTACGGAATTGTTATATGTTGTTCCCGGCCTCATTTAAACTTGCCTTGATGTGTTGTTCTTGTTTGCATCATCTCTTGCCATGAGTAGCTTCATGTATCTTGGTCATGCATCATGCTTGTTGTGCATCATGTCTTGTTCATGTGTGGTGTGTTTACTATGTTGTGTGCTTCTTCTCGATAGTTCATGTTTCGTTGCGATCGTGAGGATTCGTTCGTCTACGCTTGGTTCGTCTTCATGGCTTCATCTTCTTCATGGACTCGTTCTTTTTCCTAGCGGGATTTCAGGCAAGATGACCGCTACCCTGGATCTCACTACTATCATTGCTATGCTAGTTGCTTCGTTCTATCGCTATGCCGCGCTACCTATTGCCTGTTTATCAAGCCATCCCATTTGCCATGAATCTCTAACCTTTGACACCTTTCCTATGCAAACTGTTGTTTGGCTATGTTACCGCTTTGCTCAGCCCCTCTTATAGCGTTGCTAGTTGCAGGTGAAGTTGAAGATTTCTCCATGGTGGACAGGATTTTGGTTGGGATATCACAATATCTCTTACATTATTAATGCATCTATATACTTGGTAAAGGGTGGAAGGCTCGGCCTTATGCCTGGTGTTTTGTTCCACTCTTGCCACCCTAGTTTCCGTCATACCGGTATTATGTTCCCGGATTTTGCGTTCCTTACGCGGTCGGGTGATTTATGGGACCCCCTGACAGTTCGCTTTGAATAAAATTTGTCCAGCAAGGCCCAACCTTGGTTTTACCATTTGCCTCACCACCACCTACTTTTTCCCTTGGGAGTCGCTCTCTCGGGGGTCATCTTTATTTTAGCCCCCCCGGGCCAGTGGTTGTCTAAGTGCTGGTCCGAACCGAGTAGACTGCGGGGCCCCCTCAGGGCAACTCGAGGTCTGGTTTTACTCGTAGGATGTCTCATCCGGTATTGCCCTGAGAACGAGATATGTGCAGCTCCTATCGGGTTTGTCGGCGCATCGGGCGGCTTTGCTGGTCTTGTTTTACCATTGTCGAAATGTCTTGTAAACCGGGATTCCGAGACTGATCGGGTCTTCCTGGGAGAAGGTCTATTCCTTCGTTGATCGCGAGAGCTTGTCATGGGCTAAGTTGGGACACCCCTATAGGGTTTAAACTTTCGAGAGCCGTGCCCACGGTTATGTGGCAGATGGGAATTTGTTAATGTCCGATTGTAGATAACTTGACACCAGATCCGAATTAAAACGCATCAACCGCGTGTGTAGCCGTGATGGTCTCTTCTTGGCGGAGTCCGGGAAGTGAACACGGTTTCTGGGTTATGATTGACGTAAGTAGGTGTTCAGGATCACCTCTTGATCATTGCTAGTTGACGACCGTTCCTTTGTTTCTCTTCTCGCTCTCATTTGCGTATGTTAGCCACCATATATGCTTAATCGCTGCTGCAACCTCACCACTTTACCCCTTCCTTTCCCATTAAGCTTTGCTAGTCTTGATACCCATGGTAATGGGATTGCTGAGTCCTCGTGGCTCACAGATTACTACAACAACAGTTGCAGGTACAGGTTGCGATGATCTTGACGCGAGAGCGATGCTTTCTTGTTTTGGAGTTCTTCTTCTGCTTCTTCTTCGATCAGGGGATAGGTTACAGGTCGGCAGCCTGGGCTAGCAGGGTGGATATTGTTTGAGTTCCTGTTTATGATTCATCCGTAGTCGGATGTTGTTCTTGTATGTTGTATTGTGGTATTCATGTGACTTTGTATGTATTGGATGTAACCCCACTATTATGTAATGTTGATGTAATGATATCCACCTTGCAAAAGCGTTCCAATTTGCGGGTCTATCCTTGGTGGGACCTTCGAATTCCTTTTGGAGCGGGTCGCATCTTGGGCGTGACACCGAGAAAGTGGCAACAAGTCCGAATTTGTCAAAGGCTGAGAGAGTACATGGCCGTATATTTTGTGGTGTTTACTGCACATGGAAAATTGCGGATGACAAGTATAGAAGGAGGCGGAGTGTTATAGCGATGGGACATGTTAGAGACTATTCGGAAGAAGGGTGAGACAACTGCGAATTTGACTCAGGGTGACACAGGGCGACGATGCAGTTCATTCAAGTTCTAGACAGATCGGTCAAGAAAGAGCGGTGACATTGAGTTCAAGTAACTCTTATATGTGGTGTCCAATATGTGAGTTGTTCATTTTCACGTAGGCAGTGGTTGGTGTGTGATGGCGTTGAACGGATTCCCTAGAAGTTGGGAGCACAAAGTAGAGTAATGAGGAGCTTAACTTTCCTCGAGTGCTGACTATGAAGAAGACGAGAATCGACTATAGTTGCAGGTGGAGTCACATGGAGTCTGGGAGTAGCAGCGGTGCTCATGGTGTATCTCAAGTCCATTGTACATGGAGGTTCGACACATGGATGAATCCAAGGTAGTGGAGAATATTCACCAAGGTGGAGTTTGTTAGAGTTGTGTTGAATATTATTGTACAAGGTAGGTTACAATTGGACTTGGTTTTGGACTTGAAAGTGCGTTACGTCGACTAGAGGGGGGTGAATAGGCGATTTTTATGAATTCTTCACTGCGGAATTTCAGGGCGAGGAAATTCCTAAGCGAAGAACTACTTGCAGCGGGATAAGTACTCAGGTATAAGCATAATGGAGCAACAACATAGTCATCATGATGAAATGAAAGACAAACACAGAGTACAAAAAGCGTAAACACAGGATAAGCAGGACGAAGACAAACTGACTGAAGAAATAGGATTGAGGAATTAGAGAAAGTCTTCGGTCAAAGTCTTCAAACAGTAATGATCAGGTTCATCAACACATAACGGAGGAAATGAAAGGGTTGAGGAAATAGAACCAGTTGGCTTGGTGAAGACAATGATTTGGTAGACCAGTTCCAACTGCTGTGACAGTTGTACGTCTAGTTGGAGCGGCTGAGTAGTTTAACTCGAGGACACACAGTCTCGGAAACACAGTCCTCACCATATTCTCCTTGAGCTAAGATCACACAGACCTCGCCCAATAGTAGTGGTAAGTCTTCACAGGTGACTTCCAAACCTTCACAGACTTGGTCACTCGTCAATCCACAATTCCTCTTGGATGCTCAGACCATGACGCCTAACCATCTGGAGGATACACAGTCCTCAAAGGTAAGAAGCGTTGGTTCCACACAGGAACAATCTCTTCAGTGATGTTCAATCACTTTGGGGTTTGTGGATTTGGGTTTTCCTCACTTGATGATTTTCGCTCAAAGTCCGCGGAGGATGGGATGCTATCAAATGACAAGTGTCAGTTTCTCTCGGAGGAGCGAACCAGCTAGTGGTTGTAGGGGCGGCTATTTATAGCCTAGGGAGCAGCCCGACATGATAAGACATAAATGCCCTTGTCTGATATGATCGTTAGGTGGTAGGATATTTTGGGACAGCTGGCGCGCGGCACAACAACGGTCGGATTTGAGGTTCGAATTCCTCAGGGCTATCATGTTCCTCACTGTGTAGGCAATTCGCACTGGCGAATTCCTAACTCCTCAGTCAGAAAAAATTCCTTAGAGACCAGAAGATCTTCGTCTCTGTCTCTGAAGAAATTGACTAAACTGATATGAGATTTCCAATGCCTTCACTCGAAGGATTGGGTAGGTGTAGGATTTTGAGATGAGCATCACTTGGAAATAAGTTTCCTTTGTATTACCTTGACCCCCTTTAACAGTACGGTGTTTCCTATGACTCAAGAAAGAGAAAATGAAACAATGAAAACAAAAGTCTTCATGCTTCAGATTCCTCGTATGAATATCAAGTCTTCAAGGTCACACCAATTTCATCACTTTCAAAGTCTTCAGGAGAACCAAAGTCTTCAGCTAAAGACATTCATTTTTAGGGGTTGACTTTCACTGTAAATATCAAACTCCTCATTATCTTATAGAGCCTGTGTACACTCACAAACATATTAGTCCCTTTACCTACAAGGCTTCAATACACCAAAATCACTAAGGGGCACTAGATGCATTTATAGGACTGTGTGTAGAGAGAGTAGGAGTTGTATCCTAATAGGACACCTGTATCCTAGGCCTCTCATATATAGCGGAGGTAGACACACGATGAAACCTATGCCAACATAATAGCACAAGCACGCGGGGTAACCGGCGATGTGTGCTGGTGCCCGGGCGGCTAGAGGTGCGGTATTGTAGCGGTATTATGAAGAGGAGCGCATGTAGTCAGGCCCAGGGGATGTAGCCATATCGGTGAACCTCGTTAACAAATCTCGGTGTCTTGCTTGTGTGATTGTTTGGTCCTTGGTAGATCGATGGAGCGCATCAGATTTATCAGGATAATCAAGTATGTGAGAGTTATATCCCGAAAGTAATGCTGGATTGAGCGTTTTGCTCTTTGCAGGTACCCACACAATGCGAGGATATTAATGAGGTTCCCATTATGAGCAACTTTCGTTCAGTTTCCTTTCTAAACTGATACCTTCCTGGGATTTTTGTGAAGAATAGATTTCTTCATAACGTCATAAAGGGTTTGGTGACCTTTGAGAGATTTTAACATTCATGTCCAAAGAAGATCCTTCAACCTAGCATTTTCATCAGAAAGAGAACCATTTTCTCCAACGTATCTATATTTTTTTATTGTTCCATGCTATTATATTATCTGTTTTGGATGTTTTATATGCATTTCTATGCTATTTTATATTACTTTTGGGACTAACCTATTAACCTAGAGCCCAGTGCCACTTTATGTTTTTGCCTGTTTTAGAGTTTCACAGAAAAGGAATACCAAACGGAGTCCAAACGGAACAAAACTTCCGCGATGATCTTTCTTGGACCAGATGGAAACCAGGAGACTTGGAGATGAAGTCGGAGACGCAATGAGGTGGCCACGAGGGTGGAGGGTGCGCCCAGGGGGTAGGGCACGCCCCCTACCTCATGGGCTACTCGGAGCTCTCCTGACCTAATTGTTTCACCTATATATACTCTTATACTCCAAAAACATCAGGAAGCCACGAAAACACTTCTCCACCGCCGCAACCTTCTGTACCCGTGAGATCGCATCTAGGGGCCTTTTCCAGCGTCCTGCTGGAGGGGCATTCGATCACGGAGGGCTTCTACATCAACACCATTACCCTTCCGATGAAGCGTGAGTAGTTTACCACATACCTACGGGTCCATAGCTAGTAGCTAGATGGCTTCTTCTCTCTCTTTGATTCTCAATACCATTTTCTCCTTGATGTTCTAGGAGATCTATTCGATGTAATCTTCTTTTGCGGTGTGTTTGCCGAGATCCGATGAATTGTGGATTTATGATCAGATTATCTATGAGTATTATTTGAGTCTTCCTCTGAATTCTTATATGCATGATTTGATATGTTTGCAAGTCTCTTCGAATTATCGGATTAGTTTGGCCTACTAGATTGGTTTTTCTTGCCATGGGAGAAGTGCTTACTTTGGGTTCAATCTTGCGGTGTCCTTTCTCAGTGACAGTAGGGGCAGCAAGGCACATATTGTATTGTTGCCATCGAGGATAAAAAGATGGGTTTTTCATCATATTGCTTGAGTTAATTCCTCTACATCATGTCATATTACTTAATGCGTTACTCTATTCTTTATGAACTTAATACTCTAGATGCAGGAAGTAGTCGGTCGATGTGTGGAGTAATAGTAGTAGATGCAAAATCGTTTCGGTCTAGTTGACACGGATGTGATGCCTATGTTCATGATCATTTCCTTATATATCGTCATAATTATGCTCTCTTCTATCAATTGCTCGGCAGTAATTTGTTCCCCCACCATATTATTTGCTATCTTGAGAGAAGCCACTAGTGAAACCTATGGCCCCCGGGTCTCTTTTCCATCATATAAGTTCTATTTTCCATCATACTAGTTTCTGATCTACTACTTTGCAATCTTTTACTTTTCGATCTATAAACCAAAAATATTTACATTACCGTTTATCTATCTCTATGAGATCTCACTTTTGCAAGTAACCATGACGAGATTGACAACCCCTTTATCGTGTTGGGTGCAAGTTTGTTGATTGTTGTGCAGGTATTTGGTGACTTGTGCGTTGTCTCCTACTGGATTGATACCTTGGTTCTCAAACTCAGGGAAATACTTACTCTACTTTGCCGCAACACCCTTTCCTCTTCAAGGGAAAGACCAACGCAAGCTCAAGAAGTACCAGGAAGAATTTCTGGCGCCGTTGCCGGGGAGATCTACGTCAAGTCAAGATATACTAAGTACCCATCATAAACTCTCATCACTTGCATTACATTATTTGCCATTCGCCTCTCGTTTCCTCTCCCCACCTCTAAAACGATTTTTCGATTTTTTTGCCTTTTCTCTCACTGCCCTCTCATTCACCTAAGTTTGCCTTCCTATCATTACGACTGAATCAAAAGGGTCTAAGGGTTTTCTCCCAGGTTTGTCTTTGAATAGACCCTCTGTTCTCTCTAAGCTCATAAATAATGATGCTACGGAAAGACCTACTGGGGTTATTAATGAGAGTTTTAATAATTTTGATGAAGATGACCCTGGAATTTTTTGTTATTTGCTTGATGAATCTTTGAAAAATGCTTGGGATAGACCATTAAGGATCCGAGCTAGCTATGTACCTCAATATCAAATTGAAACACTACAAAAAAGGCACATTCATGACATTTTGGGCCGAACGAATTTTTTTCCTGTCATGCTTATGACACTTCTATGACGATAATTGTGACAAAACCCGGTATCATCATAGATGTGTTCTATGACAAAAAAATCATGACAGAAAATGGGCTTTTCGTCATGGGCGGGCCGGAGACGCAGCTGCATGACATTCTTTGGGCCGTCCATGACGAAAAAACCATGGTAAAAGCGAGGGCGAGCGAAATTTCGGGGAGTTCCCGGTTATGGTGGGTGGTCGAGGGCCTAGCGATGCGCGTTTCTCTTGTACACGTACACGCGTGGGTGCGAGGCATTGGGCTCTAACTGAACTCGAGAAAGGCTTCGCCTAACTGAACCCGAGCGATTGCACTTCAGGCTATGCGTTACTGAACCCGAGAAATCGAGCGATTCCTTCCCTACTGCTGCTAACTGAAGCCGACCGATGCTGCCTCTGGATGAATAGTGAGCGTTGATGGGGGGTTTGGATGAACAGTTCCCGGTGGGGGTTGGATGAACAGGACCCTGTGGTGTTGCCGCTGGATGGACAGGACCCCGATCGATCGAGCCGGTTGGGCGTGGATGAACAGGACCCCGTAGAGGGCTGGATGAACAAGACGACCCCGTGGAGGGCTGGTTGAATAGTACCCGGTGGAGGGCTGGATGAACAGTAGCCCATGGAGGGGTGGTCGAACTGGACCCCGTGGAGAGGGCTGGTTGAACAGTAGCTGGTGGAGGAGCACGCGGTGGAGGCTAGATGAACAGGAGCCCGTGGATGAACATTCGCAGGTGGAGGCTGGAGGAGGTCGACGGTGGATGGACAGTAGCCCTTGGAGGCTGGAGGAGGTCGACGGTGGAGATGAACAGTATCCCGTGGAGTCTCATTTTGCGGTACGCCACACCCCTCTGGATGAACAGGAACCCTGTTTCGACTTTAGCACTCCAACACAAGTCCGTTTCCTCCGTTTTGCGGTACGGCACACCCCTCCCGATCAACAGGACCCTGTTTCGACCGTAGGAGGTCCAACAGAAGTCCGTTTCCTTCCTTTTGCGGTACGCCAGACCCCTCCCGATGAACTAGATCCCGTTTCGACCGTGGCCGGTCGAACACAAGGTCGTTTGCTCCATTCTGCGATACGACAGGCCTCGTTTCCATCGGCTGTTCTGTCTAAGCCCTCCCGATGAACACGATGACGCATTCCGTTCCGACCCAGCCTATTACCTCACCATGAACACGACAACGACGCAGTTTCTCTGTTTCGACCCAGCCATGTACATGAGCCCTAGCCGTACGTATGCGCGAGTAGGTGTTCGAGACCCCGCCCGTATGTACGTACGTGGCTGTATTTTCTTTATTGCACCCTGGCCGCTGGACGTACGTGTACATGCTACGTGCGCGCCACTACTACGACACGTGCGCGCCTCTACATCGACCAGTATATACGTACACGTTTGCGACCAGAATGACAACGCTGCGTATGCATCGACCAGGTGGGTCCCGACTGTCAGGCACTTCCTTGCGTGCGAAGATGTAGCTGGTGGGTCCCAGCAGTCAGGGGGGCGAATCGTTTTTTTGCCTGGACGCACTTTCTTGCGTGCGAAGATGTAGCTGGTGGGTCCCAGCAGTCAGGGGGGAAACGTTTTTTCATGAAATACGATGGCCTGTCCGGTGGGTCCCTGCTTTTAGGTGGAGGAATAATTATTTTGCGCGTAATAAGGAGGCACTTCCTTGTGGCTGCCGTGGACCCAGCTGTCAGCCTCTCCACGTACAGTACTCTTCCGATGGAAGTCATTCCTTGACCACGTTGACCATGCCACGCTGAGAGCACCAGGGCGGTGGACGACGGCGAGGCCTAGGAAGGGGACGACGTGGAGCCGGGGAAGATGCGGTAGTGGATGCCCATGCGGAGAGGAGTACGAGGGTTCACTGGTTTGGCTGTGGCATGAGGTTGCCGTCACCGCAAAATAACAGGGGGTGTGGGTGAGTAGAGGGATGGCCTGGCCCGCGGTGGGAGTAGTAGGCGGCAGCGAGGCCTCCGTGGCATCACAGCCGGCCACGAGAGGCAGGAGCATGCGGCACGACCGGCACTGGTTTACGCGGCTGGAGCAAGAAGACTAGAGGTTGAAGAAGCTCTACGGCCGTTGGAAGGACATCATACGGTCACTGGAGCTAGAATCGTTCATATTGACTAAGTTGACAAAGCCTTCCGTCCCCGTCAACTTAGTAGGCCCACAAGTCAGCCTCGCACTATGGTGGGTCCCAGCTAGTAGGGGGTATTCATTTTTTTGTGCGTAATAAGGAGGCATTTCCTTCCGTGCGAAGATATAGCTGGTGGGTCCGACACATCATCGGGGAACGTTTTTCACTTAAATACTGAGGCCTTTCGGTGGGTCCCAAATTGTCGGTGGAGGGATCATTATTTTGCACGTAATAAAGAGGCATTTCCTTGTGTGCGTCCATGGACCCAGCTATCAGCCTCTCCACGCACAATCTACTTCTAATGGATGTCATTCATTGACCACGTTGACCACTCCGCGCCGAGCGCATCCAAGGTGGTGGACGACAGCGAGGCCCCGGACAATAACGAGCCGGAGATGGGAAGACGCGGGAGTAGAGTCGTAGACGGAGAGGTGTACGAGGGTTAACTGGTTCTGGTGCGGTGTGGTTCGGCAGTCGGTGGAGAAGAACAAGAGGTGTGGAGGGGTGGAGGGATGGCCTGTCCAACGGTGGGGTAGCGCTTCACAGCGAAGCATGCCAAGCAGAGCTGCTAGCAGCAGGAGGCGGGAACAGGTGGTCCCGGCGGCGCTGGAGGAAGAAGACCAGAGATTGAAGATGGATGCCGGTCGCTGGATGTAAATCCAAGGGCTAACAATGTCATAATCATTTGTTGACTAAGTTGACAACGACTTGCCTTGGCTTCGACGTATTGGCCCATATTTCAGCCACAAAAAATGTGGCACGTATTCAACCCATTTTTTTTGAGAATTTACAGTTTTTTTGGGGGGTAGAATTTACAGTCAAATTGATCTCTTTTTTTAGAATTATAGTCCATTAGCTGGGCTGGGTGAACAAATAATGTAGCATCCATGCGGCCCATTTAATTTTTTTCTAAAAAATTACAGGCCATTTGCACTTTCTTGAAATACATGTTTTTGCTGGATGTTTCTAATTATAATGTTGGGTTAGGCACAACAATGTTATCAAAAAATAAATAGGGGTTGAGCATTTTGTTATAAATATATTTAAATAATAAGTGATTTATTATTACATTGGTCCTTAAATCTTACCAAGCTTTTGTACACAATCACCAGGATTTTCGTTGCAAAAAAATCCAGGCTTTTTTGTTACGAAATTATTTTTATAAGTTAATAAGATGTGGGATATTGTTTTCTTACATATGTAAGTATCTGTTAAATATAGATGACAATAACAATAATATATAATAACATTTAAAATAATTTAAATATATATAATATAATTAGAAGGGAAACATAAGTTGGACCAGGTGTTCCTATTCTTATATAGAAAAATAGAACAGACCTCAGCTTTTTCTTCAAAAAAATACATAAATTGGGTTGTTGATGTTTTAGGAAAAATAAAACCTCGGATTGGAGGTCCATAGGCCGGTCGATACCTGACGGCCCTCAAGAAAATACAAACCAACATGTCGTGGGTTTCTCATGTCAAAAAAGAAAGCCTAGACGGGGCAGCCCAAAACCCAGCTGATACTTGCTCCCCAGTGATATAAATGATACCTGCCAGCTCCCTGGCTTCGTTGTGAATTTATCTCCTATAGTAACTACGTTGAACCACATAAAAAATGTAACTATGTTGACAAACCAATGGGCCCCAACGTCAGTATAAAATTAGGAGGAAGTATTTTTTCGATGAGGCACTTGCTTGCGTACGGCCATAGATCTGGTGGGTCCCGACTGTGCGACTCTCCACATATAGTCCTCTCCAGATTCCTCTCGTTTGTTCAGCATGTTCACAATGGCAGACAGCGGCGCCACGTCGAGCACACAAAGGCGCAGGAGGAGATCTGACCACCTGAGGAAGTGCCTTATTTGTAACGAAAGTACTGAACTAGCCCAGTGGCCAAGTGACACTACCCGACAGCTGTTCCGCCCGGGTTCGATTCCACCTGATGTAGGGAAAATATATCCAAATTGTTTGCCTCTACCATTATTGACATGTGGGTCCCCATTGTCATCTACGCACACCACGTCCAACACTTGCCAAAACTTCGTCCCTCATTTTCTCTATTTTTCACACACTAGACATTGTGTGGGCATTCTGAAAATAGCATATCTTTTTGACTGTACATCATATGAAGATGTGCTATGCATGAATGTGGATCAGCATGATGTTAACTGACTGGTAGTTCAATTTTTGACCATGAATAAAACATCCAACCTGATGTTAACCTTGTTTGAAAAGGCCGTGTTCATATAAATGCTCTACCTCTGAAAGTTGCAGTTTCTTATCTGAAACTGAACTTGCAGTTTCTTCTCTGACAATCACATTGTCTACACTTCTATACTCCTATGAAACTACATTTTTTAAGTGCTAAAAATAGGTCTCTAGAATTCATAAAATACTTCATATGCTCAATACCGCAAATCTGAAATTCAAAAGACATTTATATCTGAATGTACTCTCAAAATACACAACACAAAACACAATTCACAACCTACAAATACTGACAACTCTAAGCTCCTCCTAACAATTCACAACCTGCCCGACTATTGGGCTAGGGGGGGGGGCAGTCCCCTCCTATTCCTCGGCGGCAGACAGCCGCCCTATGAGACGATGTGAACGGCGAGCGAGAGGATGGTGGGGAAGCATCATCGGGCCAACTGCTTTTCTCCTCTTGCAGTTGGGTTCGGTCGATGAAGACTCCACCAGCTCGCTCTGGCACGACACCCTCACAAACGACACCCTGTAGATGCTCGATACTTCAATCTCTGGTGGATGCTCCATATGGGATCGATACTCCCACCACCGCTCCCTCACGATCGGATTCGGTGAATCTATTTGCTCCATGGCCCAGAGGAGCAGCTCTGTGTACTCCCGCGCGACTCCCACTGGGAGTATCGCCACCTTTTCGCTCTGTTGCAGATATTTGGCCATGGATGTCACCGTCGCTACTAGTTGGTCCTTGTTGTCAAACCAAGACTATCTCCAACCTCCTAGCTAGCTTCAAAGGGTCGCCATCTACGATCCTCATGTATCGATTGTACTCCTCCATCGATCTACTTCTCCACAGCTCCTTCACTCACCGACGGTGGTTTTTGAATGGAAGATGAGAGGAGCGGCACTAGTTTTGAATTAGAACGGGAGAGGAGCGACGCTAGTTTTGGATTGGAACATGAGAGGAGGGGCGGTGGTTTTGAAATGGAAGAGCAAAGGAGCGGCGCTAGTTTTTGATTGGAACAAGAGAGGAGCGGTAGTGGTTTAAGAGGAGAAGAGCGGAAGAACAACGCTGGTATTGGAAGTATTTTTTGTTTTGCTTATTTTGGGTCAAAGTTTGACCACGTACTGTATTTGACAAGCAAAATGTGAAGGCATGTCACCAAAAATTGTATCATATGGTTCGTATCTGAATGTACTTTCAAATTATATTATTTTTGCAATGTATAAAATATATTTTTTTTTGTGAAAATCATGGTTAATTATGACCCATAATAAAAGGGAGATCAGTTAATGCGGGGTCGCTTTCTTAATTGAAGGGTAAATTGATTTTGATTTTGATCCAGTCACAGTGCGCCGGCCCTCTCGTCCAATCCTAAATTGCTGCCGCATGCTCCTCTCCCTGTTCTCCATTGCAAAACCACCTGGTTTCCTCTCCATCATGTTCATTCCAAAACCATTGTCTCGCCTCTCCCTCTTCTCCATTGCAAAACCACCTCCTCTCCTCTCCATCATCTCCATTCCAAAACCACCGTCTCGCCTCTCCCTCTTCTCTATTGCAAGACCACCGTCTCTCCTCCCATGTTCCAAAGCTAGCACTGGACCACTCAGAAGGACATCTATGGAGAGGATGCAGCAGTGAATAAGGCAGATCACCGGCGGTGACCAGGCAAAGTTAGCCAGGTTGAAGGAGATCCTTACTTGGTTTGACAATGAGTGGGAGATTTTGAGGACGGTGAGGGCCATATGGCAATGTATGCGAAAGAGCGAGATGGCAGCGATGAGGGTGACGATGTACTCCTCGGTGGCAGTCACGCGGCAGTCCTTCGAGTTCATCGATTATCTCCACTGGGCGATGGAGAAGACAAATTCTCCCAAGGCAAAAGTCAAATGGAGGTGGTGGGCATACATGTCGAAGGTCGAGCACCCAGAGGATAACGAATCTATCGAGTACGGTGTGCCATTCGTGAGGGTGCAGAGCTAGCCGGAGCCACAGGAGTATTCATTCTCCCACCGCAAGAGGAGGCCGGATGGCGTGACGTCGCTTCCCCACCGTTCTCCACGGTTCCCTTGATGCTCGCCTAGTTTCAACGGTGGCGGTAGTGTTTAAGGTAAGCTTCACACTAACCTAATCTTCCATCTGCTCATGCTTACAATCAGTGTGACAGCTAATGAAAATCATGCTTACAATCAGTCTCCGAGTATTGCACCAATCACCCTAAAATAGCTCTGGACCTTTGGGTCAAAGTTGTCAAACTGTGTACAAATAAAGAAAAATAGATTGGTGCTTCTTTCAGAAAAGAGTACTCCCTAGAAAACTGCCAATATAAGCTACTAGTATTTGGTTAGAGGATTTGTTGCCGAGAAAGATCCATCCATAGAGAGCGCCACACATCCCACTGGTGTGGTGGATGCCAATGCGTGCATGGAGCATGGTTGGTGTCCGTAATTTTTATTGGCACACCTCGCACTCTACATATATGTCGGTTCCATCCGTACATTTGTGCAGTTCCACCAAAATGCAGCTGAATAACCCTGTTTGCACAGATAATGAAAAAGCGTGATTACATTATAGTGGCACTAGTTGATGAAACATACACTAATAAATAGAAGAAAATATTGCGATAGTATCATAGTATGCCATGCTGCGAGGGCGAGATGGGCCCTGCGACGCCTCATACGGTACGCCTCATACTGGAAATCGACCCAAGTCTCCACGATACACCTTCTGCCAGTGATGAACAACAGTGTACACCGGTAGTACAAGGAGGGGCCTTGAGACATTCCAATCTCTATTTTTGTGCAGATCAACTAAAATTAAGCACCCCAGTTTGCAGAAACGCTTAAACATTAACAATGGGACTAGTTGATGAAACATACACTAACAAAGAGAAGCACTTTCTTTATCTACATTGGAAATGAAATGAAGGAGAGGATACTCGCTCTACTTTAACTGTATTATTACTTCATTTTATCAGTGACACTAGGGTCGAGCAGGTGGCAAACGAGGTGTATCGTGCTGTTGATGTACGAAAGTAGGGCCCCTCTTTGTACCACTTTACTTGTGCACGGGCAGTCAGAGCTGCACCTGTGGTCATGCTTAGCGGGGCAGAGGAAGGAAGCAAAAGTACATGATTACCAAAGCAGCGCTCAAACCATGGGCGCAAAAGGTAAAGCGACAAGATGGGCTTCCCCCGGCAAGACCCTTGCTGGGGCGGCCTACGCAGCCCCGGCAAGAGCCTTGCCGAGGCAACTTACCCAACGCTAGCAAGGCCACCACCCTTGAGCCTGAGAGTTCCGACACCATCGACAACACTGGAACCAATGCTTGGGAGGGGGCCTGCATAGTGGCATGCAGATCTTTGTGAAGACAAAGGGTCTGCGAGGCCTAGATAGGAACCATAAGACAAAACAATAGCGAGGCTCCTTGCCGAGGATGCCCACGAGGCCCCGGCAAGGCTCCTGCTGAAGATACCCACGAGGCCCCGGCAAGACTCTTGCCGAGGGCGCTCGCAAGGCCCTGGCAAGACCCTTGCCGGGAATATTAGCAAGACCGTAGCAAGGCTTTGTTGCCCCGTCACCGACCCAGCTCAGTGACCGACCCACCAACTAAGCAAGTACCCACGTGGCCGTACATGGCTCCTAAGCCAACCAGTCAAGCACCTGCATGGTGGCATGCAGATCTTCGTGAAGACCCTACCACCACACCAGCTCTGCAGCCTGCCAGCTTACATGGCGCTGCACGCCTCGTTAGCCTGGATGCGTGTTGAAGCAAGGCGAAGCAGTGACGGATGGGACGGGCTTCGTTGCCCTCCCCGATAAAGCAAGAGGACACCTAAGTAGCACATTTAATGCGCTTTGTCCTGTGGTGTCAGACGATAAGCTTGTACACTGTATACACTTTCCATCTCCTGTGTGCCACTCTGGCATTCCATTTGAACTATAAAAGTAGGCTCGAGGCGTACTGAGGGGGGATTCGGATCTTTTGAACAAATCACGTGTCGTGGCTAGTTCAAGAGCTCAAGAACACTCAAATATACACCAAAGAAGGACTAGGGTATTACGCATCCTCGCGGCCCGAACCTGGGAAAATGATCTTTGTGCTGACTCCTAGACCCGCTCTTTCCACAACCCCGCGCCCGCCGACCGTAGTAGGGATTCTAGTGATCCCATAGGTGTCATTTTCCACTGACATCCTTGGAGCGCCAGGTAGAGGGGCGCAGTTGTGAAAATCCGGTCTAGTAGCTAGTATAGCAGTTCTTCATCACCATGGCTCCCAAGAAGAAAACGACAACGGTGATCGGTTCATCCGAAGCCGGACGACATGTACCAGTGCGGGCAAGTAGCTGGGCGGTCGTGCACGTAATCCGAGGCGCGGCCCACGAACACCCACATCAATCTGAGAGTCAAAGCCTGGCGAGCGGCGTCGTTCGTGCGCAATACGACGAGCTGCGTGCCACCAAATCCAAAGACGGAGCTGGGCCGCCTGCAACCGGCGCGAGGCCCTCCAAGCACAGCATCGTCCCACCTACCGGCTGCGCGGAGACCTCCAAGACACCTAAGCCGGCACCCACGACGTGCTCTTCCCAAGTTGTGCGTGATAAGCAGTGTCACCACGATGGAGACCCCGGGTGCCGCCGTGGGAAGAGTCATGCACATCATTCGCGCGATAAGGGAGGCCAGCATGCACGCCGAAGTGCTGGCGAAAATGGCGTACAACTGCAAGGCCATGATAGAGCTCCTTCTAACATGGTTAGAAGTCGGAGCATGTCATGGTCCACGCAGCTTTCGCTGCCTCCCACGCCAGCAGAAGCTTTGGCGCGTGCGCTGCTGCTCCTCGACTTTCCTCCTGCTGCTCCTCGCCCCATGGTGCATGCTACCTCTTGAGCCATGTGTTGGTTTTCCCTTGAAGAGGAAAGGGTGATGCAGCAAAGTAGCGTAAGTATTTCCCTCAGTTTTTGAGAACCAAGGTATCAATCCAGTAGGGGGCTCCACACACGTCCCTCGTACCTACACAAACAAACAAGAACCTCGCAACCAACGCGATAAAGGGGTTGTCAATCCCTTCACGGCCACTTGCAAAAGTGAGATCCGAAAGAGATAATAAGATAAGATAAATATTTTTTGTATTTTTATGATATAGATTGGAAAGTAAAGGTTGCAAAAATAAAGTAGATCGGAAACTTTATATGATCAAAGATAGACCCGGGGGTCGTAGGTTTCACTAGTGGCTTCTCTCAAGATAGCATAAGTATTACGGTGAGTGACCAATGTCGAGCAATTGATATAAAAGTGCATAGTTTTGAGAATATCTAGGCATGATCATGTATAGGCATCATGTCCGCGACAAGTAGACCGAAACGATTCTGCATCTACTACTATTACTCCACACATCGACCGCTATCCAGCATGCGTCTAGAGTATTAAGTTCATAAGAACAGAGTAACGCATTAGGCAAGATGACATGATGTAGAGGGATAAACTCAAGCAATACGATATAAACCCCATCTTTTTATCCCCGATGGTAACAATACAATATGTGCCTTTCTTCCGCTGCTGTCACTGGGAAAGGACACCGCAAGATTGAAACCAAAGCTAAGCACTTCTCCCATTGCAAGAAAGATCAATCTAGTAGGCCAAACCAAACTGATAATTCAAAGAGACTTGAAAAGATAACCAATCATACATAAAAGAATTCAGAGGAGATTCAAATATTCTCATAGATAAACTTGATCATAAACCCACAATTTACTGGATCTCGACAAACACACCACAAAAAGAGTTACATTGAATAGATCTCCAAGAAGATCGAGGGTAACATTGTATTGAGATTCAAAGAGAGAGAAGAAGCCATCTAGCTAATAACTATTGACCCGAAGGTCTGTGGTAAACTACTCACAACTCATCGGAGAGGCCTTGGCGATGATGTAGAAGCCCTCCATGATCGATTCCCCCTCCGGCAGAGCGCCGGAAAAGGTTCCAAGATGGGATCTCACGGGTACAGAAGGTTGCGGTGTCGGAAATAGGTTTTTGTGGTTCCCCTCGGTGTTTTCAGGGTATGCAAGTATATATAGGCGAAAGAAGTCGGTCAGGGAAGCCACGAGGGGCCCACGAGGGTGGGGGCGCGCTCACCCCCCTAGGGCGCGCCAGGCACCCTCGTGGCTGCCTCGGCTGCTTCTTGATGTCCACTCCAAGTCTCCTGGATTGCGTTTGTTCCAAAAAGATCTCTCCCGAAGGTTTCATTCCGTTTGTACTCCGTTTGACATTCCTTTTCTTCGAAACACTGAAATAGGCCAAAAAGCAACAATTCAGGCTGGGCCTCCGGTTAGTAGGCTAGTCCCAAAAATGATATAGAAGTGTAAAGTAAAGCCCATAAACATCCAAAATGGGTAATATAATAGCATGGAACAATCAAAAATTATAGATTCATTGGAGATGTATCAGTGCACTCTCCTCCCCCACGCTAGTTACTGCGGGTTTTGGTTCGTCGTGATGACGCTTGTGATAACATTTCCATAGCGTCGTCCGACCCACGGACCCACCGCGATCAGCGCCAAGTTCTTCGGGAGCGAACCCTTGAAGATGCTCGAACCACCATCAAACACCGGCGCGAAGCGGGCCACCAGTCAGATAGGCGGGCAGGGCCCACTATGGCCCACCCGACACTACGAGGCTATGGTGGCCTACCCTACGAGGTGGGTTGCCCAACCTTTACCCGTGAGCTGTGGTAGTTCCAGTGGCCCTCCCACCACACGTTCAAGCCCGATGTTTGTGAGAAGTACAACAGCAAGACTCACCCATCAGAGTTCGTCAGCATCTACACCATCGCGGTGCAAGCTGCTGGAGCCCGCGATGACAAGGTGCGTGCAAATTACTTCCCATTGGCACTTAAGCCCAATGTCATGTCATGGTTGATGCACTTGGGGCGGATTCCATTTCTTCTTGGTTGGATTTATGTCATGAGTTCGTTGGCGCCTTCACTGGGGGCCATCAAGCTCATGGCCAGGCTAGCGATTTGCATATCATCCCCCAGAAGGAAGGTGAAAACATGCGCAAGTACATACAGAGGTTCAGCCGGGTGCAGTACAACATCCCAGATGTTCATCCCGCTGCCGTGATCAGTGCATTCCATCAGAATGTGCGCAATTTCAAGATACGTGAAGAGCTGGCGATGAACAAGGTCAAATATGTGGCCGAACTTTATGTTCTGACCGATAGGTGCGCTCGAGCTGAAGAGGGGAGGAAGTACCCCGGTGAGGATGCTGGTGCGGAAACCGAGTCCACAGACGAAGACACCGCCACCAAGGTCGGCGCCGCAATAGAAAGCGCCAGGGCAAGGCCGTGCTTGCCATCGAGGGATCTGATGACACTGGCGCTGCCAAGAAGGCCAAGTCAAACGACCCTGGCAAGGAAATTTCCGGGTGAGCTGCTTGCCGGGCCTTAGCAGCTGCCGACAAGCCAGGAAGCTCCGACAAGCAGTACTGCAAGATCCACCACACCAAGGGCCACGACCTCTAGAACTGCCGACAAGTTGAGCTGCTTGCTGAGAAGCAAAAAGCTGAGTATGAGAGGCGGGACAAGGAGATGGGTTAGGATGGGGCCGAAGGATCCGGCAAGAAGCGTGGTGGCCAAGGAGGCCGCCGTGGCAAGGATATCCAGCAAGAGAGGCCCGCCCGGGGCCATGACAAGAAGCAGGAAGATGATGATCATGACGAGGACGAGGAGTCCTACGAACACGAGTTTCAGAAAGCTACAGAGGCCATGTGCGTCGACGGTGGCGCCTCGCTGCACACCTCTCACCGCTAGCTGAAGCAGTGGGCGTGTGAGATCGCAGCAGCGGAGCCATCATTCGACGCTTAGAAGCCACTGTTGTGGTCAACCACGCCTATCATTTTTGACACCGTAGGACCACCCTGATTGCACAACTGTGGTCGGGTGTCTGCCGTTGTTGCTTTCACCAACGATGCAACCTCAAGGTGATGAAGATGCTAGTTGACGGTGGGGCCGTTCTGAACTTGATCTCGCCTATTGTGATCAAAAGGCTGCAGATTCCTGATGGAGACCTCGAAGAGACGGGCATGTTTCAAGGGGTTAACCCGGGAAGGAGTCAGCCGAAAGGTAAGGTCTGGCTGCCCGTGACGTTTGGAGGCGAGTTGAACTACAAGATGGAGAGGATTGTCTTCGATGTAGCCAAGATCCCCTTGCCCTACAACAGGATCCTCGGCCGCCCGGCACTAGCCAAGTTCTTGGCGGCGTCACATTATGCCTATAACACGCTGAAGATGCCTGGGCCGATGACCATCATCACCACCCCCTCCGACAAGAAGGACGCACTGATCTGCACTGACCAACCCTACCGGGAAGCAGTTGCAGCGACTGCCGCCAAGGCACTTGGTCCTGCCGCTGAAGCCCCGGGAGGGAACAGGACTGGCAAACCTCTCGCACCCACTCCCGCAAGCGCACCTCTTCGGAGTGCTGTGCTCCCGTCGAGGACGTGCCAGAGAGCTCCACCGGCAAGAGCAAGAACTTATGATCTTGAAAATTTATTTAAGCCCCATGATGCATATGAGATTGATAATAATGTTTGCAATAATATTGAAAGTGGGTTTGGAAGAGTGTAAAATTTAGATCCCACATATTTAGAGAATGTCAATCTTATGAATTTTTTGATAAAAGTGGGTTTGGAGAGGTCATGACTTTAGTTAATGTTAATCCCACTATTTTGGAAGAGTGTCAACTTTGCATGCATTTGGATCGTGTTGAGGATATGTTATGCGATAGCTATTTTTTTGAATTTGCTTATGATCCTACATATAATTATTATGAGAGAGGAAAATATGGTTATATAAATTTTCATGTTACTAAATTACCTCTTGTTATGTTGAGACTGCTATTGTTTCTTTCCGCTTCCTTGCATATGCTAGTTTTTGCTTGCTATGATAATTTGTTTGCCTATAAGATTCCTATGCATAGGAAGTATGTTAGACTTAGATGTGTTTGTCATGTGTTTCATGATGCTCTCTTTGCACTTCAATTCTTGTCTTTCATGTGAGCATCGTTGAAATCTCAATGCCTAGCTAGGGGCGTTAAACGATAGCGCTTGTTGGGAGGCAACCCAATTTTTATTTTGTTGTTCACTTTTTGCTCCTGTTTAGTAATAAATAATTCGTCTAGCTTCTGGTTCGATGTGGTTTTATGATTTAGTTAGTGTTTGCGCCAAGTAGAAACTTTGGGAAGACTTGGGTGAAGTCTTTGCGATCTTGCTGTAAATAATAGAAACTTTTGCGCTCACGAGAATAGCTGTCATTTTTTACTAAAGAGTGATTTTAGGTTAATTATTTTATAGATGATTAATAGACATATTACTCACGTCCACAAATTTATTTCAGAATTTTTAGAGTTCTAGAAGTATTCGAAAGTAACAGATTGCTATAGACTATTTGACAGATTCTGTTTTTCGTGTGTTGTTTGCTTATTTTGATGAATCTATGAGTAGTATCGGGGGGTAAGAACCATAGAGTAGTAGGAATACAGTAGTTTTAACACCAATATAAATAAATAATGGGTTCATTAGAGTACCTTAAAGTGGTGGTTTATTTTCTTATACTAACGGAGCTCATGAGATTTTCTGTTGAAGTTTTGTGTTGTGAAGTTTTCAAGTTTTTGGGTAAAGATTTGATGGGTTTTGGAATAAGGAGTGGCAAGAGCCTAAGCTTGGGTATGCCCAAGGCACCCCAAGATAATTCAAGGATAACCAAAAGCCTAAGCTTGGGGATGCTCTGGAAGGCATCCCCTCTATCGATAAGTTTACTTGAGGCTATATTTTTATTCACCACATGATATGTGTTTTGCTTGGAGCGTCTTGTATGATTTGAGTCTTTGCTTTTTTAGTTTACCACAATCATACTTGATGTGCACACCTTTCGGGAGAGACATGCATGAATCAGAATTTATTAGAATACTCTATGTGCTTCACTTATATCTTTTGAGATAGACAATTTTGCTCTAGTGCTTCATTTATATCTTTTTACACCACAGTGGTGGTTTTATTTTATAGAAATTATTGATCTCTTATGCTTCACTTATATTATTTTGAGAGTCTTTTAGAACAGCATGGTAATTTTCTTTGGTTATAAAATTAGTCCTAATATGATGGGCATCCAAGATGGATATAATAAAAACTTTCATATAAAGTGTGTTGAATACTATGAGAAGTTTGATGCTTGATGATTGTTTTGAGATATGAGGATGGTGATATTATAGACATGCTAGTTGATTAGTTGTAAATTTGAGGAATATTTGTGTTAAAGTTTGTGATTCCCGTAGCATGCATGTATGGTGAACCGTTATGTGATGAAGTTGGAGCATGATTTATTTATCGATTGCCTTCCTTATGTGTGGAGGTCGGGATCGCGTGATGGTTAACTCCTACCAACCCCTTCCCCTAGGAGCATGCGTGTAGTACTTTGTTTTGATTACTTGTAGCTTTCGCAATAAGTATGTGAGTTCTTTATCACTAATGTTGAGTCGATGGATTATACGCACTCTCACCCTTCCACCACTGCTAGCTTCTCTTGTACCACACAACTTTCGCCGGTACCATACACCCACCATATACCTTCCTCAAAACAGCCACCATACCTACCTATTAGGGCATTTCCATAGCCATTCCGAGATATATTGCCATGCAACTTTCCACCATTCCGTTTATTATGACACGCTCCATCATTGTCATATTGCTAGCATGATCATGTAGTTGACATCGTATTTGTGGCAAAGCCACCGTTCATAATTTTTTCATAAATGTCACTCTTGAATCATTGCACATCCCGGTACACCACCGGAGGTATTTACATAGAGTCATATTTTGTTCTAATTCTTGAGTTGTAAGTAAATAAAAGTGTGATGATCTTCATTATTAGAACATTGTCCCATGTAAGGAAAGGATGATGGAGACTATGATTCCCCCACAAGTCGGGATGAGACTCCGGACTAAATAAAAAAAAGAGGCCATAAAAAAAGAGAAAAGGACCAAATAAAAAAATGATAGAAAAAGAGAGAAGGGACAATGCTACCGTCCTTTTACCACACTTGTGCTTCAAAGTAGAACCATGATCTTCATGATAGAGAGTCTCCTATGTTGTCACTTTCGTATACTAGTGCGAATTTTTCATTATAGAACTTGGCTTGTATATTCTAATGATGGGATTCCTCAAAATGCCCTAGGTCTTCGTGAGCAAGCAAGTTGGATGCACACCCACTTAGTTTCTTTTGTTGAGCTTTCATAAACTTATAGCTCTAGTGCATCCGTTGCATGGCAATACCTACTCACTCAGATTGATATCTATTGATGGGCATCTTCATAGCCCGTTGACACGCCTAGTTGAAGTGAGATTATATTCTACTTTTTGTCTTCTCCACAACCACCATTCTATTCCACCTATAGTGTTATGTCCATGGCTCACGATCATGTATTGCGCGAGGATCGAAAAAGTTTGAAAATACTAAAGTATGAAACAATTGCTTGGCTGGAACCGGGGTTGTGCATGATGAAATACATTGTCTGATGAAGATAGAGCATAGCCAGACTATATGATTTTGTAGGGATAACTTTCTTTGGCCATGTTATTTTGAGAAGACATGATTGCTTTGTTTGTATGCTCGAAGTATTATTGTTTTTATGTCAATATTAAACTTTTGTCTTGAATCTTTTGGATCTGAACATTCATGCCACAATAAAGAAAATTACATTGAGAAATATGCTAGGTAGCATTCCACATCAAAAATTCTATTTTTATCATTTACCTACTCGAGGACGAGCAGGAATTAAGCTTGGGGATGCTTGATACGTATCCAACGTATCTATAATTTTTGATTGTTCAACGCTATTATATTATCTGTTTTGGATGTTTAATGGGCCTTAATATGCTATTTTATATTATTTTTTGGGACTAACCTATTAACCGGAGGCCCAGTGCCAGTTTCTGTTTTTTTGCCTATTTTAGTGTTTTACAGAAAAGGAATATCAAACGGAGTCCAAATGGAATGAAACCATCACGAGGATCTTTCTTGGACCGAAAGCAATCCAGAAGACTTGGAGTTGAAGTCTGGGACTCTATGAGGAAGCCACGAGGTAGGAGGGCGCGCCCAGGGGGGTAGGTGCGCTTGTCGGTGTCAAAACCGGCAGATCTCAGGTAGGGGGTCCCAAACTGTGCGTCTAAGGATCGAAGGTAACAAGGAGGCAGGGAACATGGTGTTTACCCAGGTTCGGGCCCTCTTAACGGAGGTAATACCCTACTTCCTGCTTGATTGACTATGATGAATATAGGGATTACAAGAGTTGATCTACCTCGAGATCGTAATGGCTAAACCCTAGATGTCTAGCCTGTATGATTGTGTTCTTGCCCTACGGACTAAACCCTTCGGTTTATATAGACACCAGAGGGATGTAGGGTTATACACAGTTGGTTACAGAAGAAGGAAAATACATAATCCGAATGCCAAGCTTGCCATCCACGCAAAGGAGAGTCCCATCCGAACACGGGGAAGTTCTTCTATCTTGTATCTTCATGGCCCGTCAGTCTGTCCCACGTCACATAGCCCGGACGCTCGAGGACCCCTTAGTTCAGGACTCCCTCAGCAGCCCCCACCCTCGTGGGCCCCTCGTAGCTCCACCTACGCACTTATTTCGCCTATATATACTCTTATACCCTAGAAACATCAGGGGGAGCCACGAAACCACTTTTCCACCGCTGCAACCTTCTGTACCCGTGATATCCCATCTTGGGGCCTTTTCCGGCTATCTGTCGGATGGGGAATCGATCACGGAGGGCTTCTACATCAACACCATTGCCTCTCCGATGAAGCATGAGTAGTTTACCTTAGACCTTCAGGTCCATAGTTATTAGCTAGATGGCTTCTTCTCTCTCTTTGATTATCAATACAAAGTTCTCCTCGCTGTTCTTGGAGATCTATTAGATGTAATACTCTTTTGCGGTGTGTTTGCCGAGATCCGATGAATTGTGGATTTATGAACTTGATTATCTATGAATATTATTTGATTCTTCTCTGAATTCTTATATGCATGATTTGATATCTTTGAAAGTCTCTTCGACTTATCGGTTTAGTTTGGCCTACTAGATTTATCTTTCTTGCAATGGGAGAAGTGCTTAGCTTTGGGTTCAATCTTGTTGTGTCCTTTCCCAATGATAGTAGGGACAACAAGGCACATATTGTATTGTTGCCATCGAGGATAAAAAGATGGGGTTTATATCATATTGTTTGAGTTTATCCCTCTACATCATGTTATCTTGCTTAATGCGTTACTCCGTTATTATGAACTTAATACTCTAGATGCATGCTGGATAGCGGACGATGTGTGGAGTAATAGTAGTAGATGAAGAATCATTTCGGTCTACTTGACGCGGACGTGATGCCTATGTTCATGATCATTGCCTTAGATGTCTTCATAATTATGCGCTCTTATATCAATTGCTCGGCATTAATTTGTTCACCCACCATAATACATGCTATCTTGAGGGAAGCCAGTAGTGAAACCTATGGCCCCCGGGTGTCTTTCCCATTATATTGAATCTATTAGTTTCCCGTCAACTTGCCAATTTCTGTCGCCGTTCCTTTTTATTGCAATCTTTACTTTCCAATCTATACAACAAAAATACCAAAATATTTACTTTACTATCTCTATTAGATCTCACTTTTATGAGTGACCGTGAAGGGATTGACAACCCCTTTATCGCATTGGTTGCAAGGTTCTTGATTGTTTGTGCAAGTACTAGGTGACTTGTGTGTCGTATCCTACTGGATTGATACCTTGGTTCTCAAAACTGAGGAAAATACTTAACCTACTTTGCTGCATCACCCTTTCCTCTTCAAGGGAAAACCAATGCATGCTTAAGAGGTAGCACCCCCCTACATCACTATATATCGAGGCTAATATGAATGTGATCATTAGACAATTGCTGGTTAAATTGTGTAAGTTGATGAATTGGCCCTCCTCGTAAAGGATTAGCAATGCTTGGCCCCCTAGCTCATTTATTTTTCATGGCTCCGCCACTGCGCGTAATAGCGCACGTTCTCGCCCCCTCTCCTTAAATATTGATCTCGCACTTGCGCACTCCTTCATAGTCTCCCTCCACTTGGCCCCTCTCACCATCTTCTAGCCGCCACCGGATTTTGCCACATGTACAATCTAGCAGACTCCATGGTTGAACTTAAGCATAATGCACAAACCTCAAAACACAAGTGCTTCTCCTTTGTTCTAGAATCTTCCGTATCATAACTGCCAAACTTTTTTTCTAGTTGATTTGCCATTATTTGTTTTTACATTATGCTTTACAATGCACAATTCCATGTATCATAAAATAGATTAAGGGATTCTTTGATTCAAAGGATTCTCAAAGGAATTTTGGAGGATTATAATCCTTAGGAGTTTTTCCTATATTGGTTGTTTGATTCGTAGGATTGTAAACCATAGGAATTTTTCCATAGGATTCATTTGCCCTAGATTTCATAGGAAACATCCCATCCACTCAAACGTCTTTGAAAGAATCCTGCGATTTTTCTATGCACAATCAAACACTCGCACAATCCTTTAGGATTCAAGACGACATTCCACTTTAATCCCATGTTTTTCCTATTCCCGTGTTTTGGAAATCCTACGAATCAAAGAGGCCCCAGCGTTTTTATAAAAACTAATTGATTTTGAATGAGATGAACTATAAGAATTAAACGAAGGTCTACATCAGGCATATATGACTTAGAGCTTACATGCTATAGTGTGGTATTTATTCATAATTTGGTTGCCAAATCTGATGCATGCAATGCACGTGTAACTTACTAGTACTTAGAGTATGTGCAAAATATGTAAATTATAATTCCAATGGCACGCTACACAGTGTCTCTCTTATAGTTCATGAAGCCACGTGGCACATGTGGAGGCATTGTCGCGACCTCCTTGTGTGGATTGACCACAGTGACGTGCTGCTAGTTCCAGAAGAATGTACGCGTCCTCTCTGAGCCACACTGGTGGTACATGCACGAAGCGAAGATGTGCACGCACGCCACGCACACACTCATTCCCTCGCATGCACACGCGTGTACCAAGATCCACCCCATGTGATAATTTGACGCGTGTAAAGTCCTTCACTCCATTGATGGTCAATTAATATAGCGCATGCAAATTGAGTGGACGTGAGGGCGGAAGAAAGACATTAGTACTCCATTGCGCGCATGCGAGTAGTTAAATCATGGGTTGCTAGTAGTACTTCCATATGTCTCCTTCGTATTTTGTGCCAATTATTGACCATATTTGTAATTAACATAATATTTACGCATTTGAGCAGTGTAGTCTACTTGAAATTTATGTTACTAAACTCATCGGGAGCCGTTTCGGGCCTCGAAACCAAAACCATCAATTAATCTTTACCTTGTTCCCATCACATTCGAAAGTACTAGTGCTACAATTAAGTGCAAACCTACTCACACCTACTAGTACATACCAAACCTGAAAACGTGTTCCCACTATGCAGGTTTTAGTACTATTGCTAGTACTTAGGTAATAAAAAGGGGAACTACCTAACCGAAAATTACTCTACCTTCCTCCTCATAAGTCCTTCTTCGTCCATCCTTGCCATGGCCGGTGTGCAGAGCTCTAGGTCGAAAACTACTCGTGGCAAGGGAGCGGCAACCAAGGTTGCGGAAAATAAGAGGGCTCACTGCCACGTAGAGACCTCGAAATAGCTCTGACGGGCATGCGATGGCTCCCAGGAGCGCCCTGGCCGCAGAGGCGAACAAGCTGAGCTGGCGTCGCTGGAGTCGTTATCCCTCGATAGCATGCCGATCAGCTCAATAAGCACCTCAATAAGCAGAAGGAGTTCATCCACGGCTTGGGGGAGCTGCTGAAGGAGAGCCTCGATGATATGCCTGCTGAGCTCAATAAGCAGGGGGAGTTGACCGCTGGATTGGTGATGCTGCTGAAGAAGAGCATTGCCTCAGAGAAGAAGGTGACCGGCGAAATCCTGCAACTTCAGGAGGACAAGGCGAAGCTGTGCCACGAGCTCGACCTGCTGAAGGAGAAGAACGCCGGCTGGAAGAAGCTGCATGATAATAGTGGTTCCTCGATGAAGATGTTGCAGGCCCTCATCATGGAATAGAAGGAGGAGTTGGCGAAGCCCCGCATCAAGCACCCGACTGTTGTCAAGGTACATTATGCGGCCGTAGAACAGATGATGAAGGATCGCGTCGAGTAATCCCGCCTCATGGACAGAATGAAGAAGATGGCGGAGGAGACGCACAAGGAGATGGAGGTCGTGGAGGCGATGAAGAAGCATTTACGACTCCGCGGCAAATTAGATCATTTGGGGTGATAATCTTCCTTCTAGTTTTGCTCATGTGTTTCTTCTTTTGCTTCGGGTGTTTCACCGCACGTGTCATGTTCTCTGCGAGGCATGAATAGAACAATGCTAACAATGAGATGACTAGCAAATTAGATCATTTTTAATCGCCAATGGCACTGGGCTGCTGTGTTTCGTGCTCCTCTGTCGTAGTACTACTCCAGTGGAAAACTTGAGTATACCGCATGGTTCTTTGCTCCTCCTCAGGTAATTGGCACATTTATATGAGCAGTCAAATCACAAGGCCCCGCCTTCCTGCAGTAATGAGCCGTCAAATCACAAAGGCCCTCGCCTCTCGTGAAACCTACCAAGCTATACTGCCCCGACCTCTAGCCTTTTAAAAAATGAATACTTTTGTACAGTAGTAGTATCGATGGATTGCGCCATGGAGCAAAACTAACAAGATGAAATTAAAGAAACAAGGTGGTACATATAGAGAGCGCTCGTCGCCAAATTATGCATATAGTACTATTAAAAAAGCTAGTGTGTGCTTAAATGGGGCGCTAAATTCTATTAAAGAAATTAGCATACCTATTTAATTCTTGGGTTCTTATTATTTATGCCACTAGTTGTGTATCATTACTCAGTTTTGCCCTTAGAAGCTACAACTACTAAAACATGCCATCGATCCGTGAGATCCCTGCTCAAAAATGCAATTAGATATCTCAAAAATGTCGCCGTTAAGTTAGATGTTTGCTCAAAAATGCCAATAGACATTGTTATTTTCACGTCAAACCTGTTGACCATGTTACATGACAAAAATAAGCCGATTCTCACAATGATATGTGTTGCCTCGCTTGCCAGGAGTAACCAAGCGAATAATTTTACAGGAAAATAAGAACGCTGTTGGGATCAAGTAGGCCCCACACTTTATTTTACTGTAGTGAGACAGAGGGAGAGCTGGCATGTTGGTCCATCGGTATTTATGTCATTATAACATGGCAAAAGATATTTGATTCACAATAATGGTGTCCATCACAACACACCCCTCAAATAAAACTAAGCACCCTGAAATTCTTGGACGAAACTAAGCACCCTTAATTTTTTTGACAAATAAACTGCTGGCTATATGATGTTGGCCATATATATTGTACGATATAATGTGAAGAAACGAGTGGTAGTACTATACCAACTAAAAGATGAAATGTAAGAAATATAACGAGAAGAAACATAACATTGTTCTGCTGGGGGCTCAGCACAACACACCCCTCAAATCAAACTAAGCACACCTGAAATTAAACTAAGCAACTAATTCGGTAGACACTGCATTAGAACCACCATGAGCAACGACACTGCCACCTTACTCGGAGTCCTCGTCCACATCCTCGACTTCGTCCTTGTTCCTCGTCCATGTACGAAGGATGAACCATGGCTCCTGCCAGGGTCAACATTGAAAGCTGATCATGGGAGGGCAGCAACCCATTCTTCTAGAGGTCGAAGGGGTTGGCTACAACGAGGCCTATCCGACCCAGGACTTTTTTGTCATTCGTAAAGTCTACAGTAACAAATTTTACTAGGCCATCCTTGAGGAAGTTCTTAAAATCCTGGCACTCAATGTCGGCATGGTATATGTGGTAGACCAAGCATAAGTCATGCATGCAAACCTGGATCATGGCGGCATCATGTTCTCTTCCTCCTTTAGATTCTTCTCTTTGTCCAGGGTTGTGGTGTACTCAACATCTAGCCCAGCGACACACTCATCATTTGAGTTTTCAAACATGCGTCTGAAGCGAGCAAGGCATCCTTTCACTGTCGCGAAAGAACGGGTGTAGATGACGTCGAACTCATCATCGGTGATGGTTCTAACCTTGTACTCACCGCCGATCATGGAGATTTGGGACGCCATGGATTTGGGAGGAGGGTTAGGATTAGTGGAATTGCCGTAATGTGAAAGGACGGGACGACTAGAAGCAAACTTCCGTAATGTTAAAGGACGTCCGAGGACGAGTAGGTGCGAACTGCTAGTGGTTTTTTGATTGTAAAAATGTTGAGTGGGACGTGCGAATGACAGGGTAGTGGCTTGCCTGGTGGATAAATGGATTCATGCCCAGTACTACGGGGGCCCAATTAGATGTCATGTCTACTCGACGCCCAGTTAAATGGCTTTCGATGTCATGTCAAGCATCGGGAAACAAGTCTTATGAAGCTTTCCATTCTCCCATGATACGGGCTTCTGAGAGCCCTTGGATCTGAGATCAAATAGTTGCATGGCGTGATTCTAGACCTATGGGTGAATATCCTATCCTGGAGGGTTATTCTACAAATTTTTAGCAACTTAGCATGCGACCGTTCGATCTCAGATCCAAGGGCTGCCAGCAGCCCGTATCATGGTTGCGCCTACAACGACTGTGGCCTCGCTCTCGTGGTCGCTCCCTTTGAGATTTAACACGGTGCATTAGGCTATCTGATGTTGGCATGTCATACATAGTCATCACTTAGTCACTCATACAACAACAAGGTTAGCTATAAGATTGGCTATAAGAGTATTTTTTTACTTCTCTCTATCTCTTTCTTCGTAGTATTTATTGCATTTGCCAAGGAGTAACCTCTTCCAATGAAATGGTGCTTAGATGAGCTGCTAAGGGCATTAAATGGATTAGCAATCAAGTCCCCAATGAATAGGTGCTTAGTTTTTTGTTGCTAAGTTTGCTTCATTTAATTAGCTATAGACTCAAAATTGTCTTTTCACCTAGGTACACGCGCTTAGCACCGTTTCTTCCTTGGGTCACCAAACTAGTGTCTCTCTTCTTAATTAACTTGCCACATCAGACTTTATGCCTATGTGATAGGCTTAGCACCTATGGGAGCAAGTAAGTAGTACAATAGTGGGCTATAAGCCTACTTTACATGGGATTTTTGCATATGTGGAGGAAAGAGGCAAGGAAAAAGTGGAGGAGTGGGATCTCATGCAAGAGCCAGCCCCTACATGGTGGAGCATTGGGAGAGGCACCTGTATGGAGGTGGTTAGGAATCGAGAGACTCGCGTCAGTCATAGCACTGCAGTTTAAATGATAATGGCAAGTCAAAAAACGGGGCCCCACCTGTCCAACAGTAACTCGCTGTCAAATCACAAAACCCTATGTTGGCAGAAGCCTACTCCCTCATCTTCTCGCGTCTCTGTCGAACCGACTAGGCGGAAATGCCCCGCCTACCGCGCAGGAAAAGCCCCGCCCTCGACTTTTAAATAGTACAGTATACTAATTTTGTATCCATGGATTGCGCCATGGAGCAAAGCCTCAAGAAAACAGCGGTACACATGTACGGAGTATACAACACGCCCGTCGCATTCGCGTCGCACACCAGACTGTCGGTCGGTCTGGCATGCCGCTCTCCGATTGGAACGCGCGTCATATTGCGTTCCACACACATGTGGGACCGCAATTGAGAAACGACCATAGGCACACTCCCCCGCCCCACATGTCGGGTGAGTTAATAGAAGAGAGAGACGAACGACAATACTACTAGAGAAGTGTTGTACAAACGTTGATGCGTGGACCATCCCTGCAAGACACGGAAGATCAGTTCATCCATGCGTGTGACCAGACTCTAGCAGACATGCCTTGATTGGCAATCGTGTACATATCATGCAGGCCGTGTTGTACAGGGCTGTAGTTCTGGTGAGAAATCTAAAAAAAGGTTTCTTGTAATCTCGCAAAATTAGGTGTCATGTGCTTCGGATCACTGCGGGGGTTAAACAGCGACAACTAAGTTCCTCCAAGGGGCTAGTCAATGGGGGCACATGCACAAAGACTACTCAGCTGCCATCTAGGTCAAGACGGCTATGTTAATTAGGACATCTATCGACAGACCCCTTTTCTATGAGTTTATCTTTAATTTGAGCTTTGATCCTCGTCTAGTTTGTCTGTTGGGAATCATGTTGTCTCCTTTGGGCAGTGAGGTTATGATTTCTTGTCATGTCGCATTTTTTCGTGTTATATGTTATAATCCGGTGCTTCAGATCAAAATTACGACAACTGCGCCTCCGGGGCATGTGCATGAAGACTTCTCGATAGTCATTGACGAGGTCAAGCCGGCTCCGGTAGGCAAAAGAAAACTAGTACTCCACTATGGCCCTGTTTGGATCCATGGGTTGGAGTTAGTTTGAGCTAGTTGGGGCTGAAATAGCCCTAAAGTATCGAAGCATGAGGGTTAAATTGGAGCAAGTTGCACCGAACCCACCAAAAAAAACTATCCCACCCAAGAGGTGCTAATTGGAGATAGTTCTCATTGGGCCCACTAAAAATTCACTTTTCTCTCTCCATCAAGTGCATTTATTGTCAATCTAACCCTATCACCCAAACACCTCTTTGGCTACAGTTAGTTCAGGGTTAGTCATGAGTTAGTCTAACCTCTAGCTAAGTTAGAGTATCCAAATAGGAGCAGTATAGGACATGCAAGTTGCTCAAAGCATACAGTCAAATTCATACGTGAAAGGATCTTTTTTCTGAAAAGGGAACGTGAAAGGATCTTCGAATGCTATAATTTTCAAATTATATAAAATCTTATCAATAGTCAAAGGCATCCTCAAAGAATACATTAGGCCCTATATAAAATCTTATCAATAGTCAAAACCAAGTGTTCTAAATGAGTTCAAAATGAGAAACTGGACCCACTCACTGCACGACACGCCTGTCTCGTTCGGTTCGTCGGTCAAAGTGCTTCCCCTTATTGGCGTAACAATAGGGTACAATATTTTTTTAGAATGCTCTTGGCATGTCGCTAACATGTGATGTGTTAGCTGACCTCAATAGACGACAAAAACGCCAGCCCACCGCACTTTGAGAGAGATGAGGAGCGAGAAGCAATACGGGCTGCTGGATTACTAGAGCTAGGTGTTGCACGGAAGCCAAGTGAGGGAGTCCTGGACTAGGGGGTGTCCGGACAGCCGGACTATCATCATCCGCCGGACTCCAAGACTACGAAGATACAAGATTGAAGACTCCGTCCCGTGTCCGGATGGGACTTTCCATGGCGTGGAAGGCAAGCTTGGCGATACGGATATGTAGATCTCCTACCATTGTAACCGACTCTGTGTAACCCTAGCCTCCTCCGGTGTCTATATAAACCGGAGGGCTTTAGTCCGAGGACACAAGATACATTACAACAATCATACCATAGGCTAGCTTTAGGGTTTAGCCTCCTCGATCTCGTGGTAGATCCACTCTTGTACTACCCATATCATCAATATTAATCAAGCAGGACGAGGGTTTTACCTCCATCGAGAGGGCCCGAACACAGGTAAAACATCGTGTCCCTCGTCTCTGTTACCATCCGCCTAGACGCTGAGTTCGGGACCCCTACCCGAGATCCGCGCGGTTTGACACCGACATTGGTGCTTTCATTGAGAGTTCCTCGTATGTCGTCACCAATAGGAAGGATGCCTCCACCCGCCTTCAAAGACGGTATTTTCGCTTAAAGGGCCTTGGCCACCGCCAAACTATCCGCTAGGCGGTTTTCTTATAACCGTCAGTCCAGCCACTGCTTCGACAATGACTTCCCAAGTCGTCGAAAGCAATCTCCGCGTCAGCTCAGAATTTGCCGAGCGGCTGTATCCAATGGAGCTCTCGTCTGTCAACGAGCTCTTGGACCGCATCGCAGCCCTGGGAGTCGCTACAGACTACAATCAGATTGGGCTTAAAACCGATCTGAGAAAGATTAACTCTCCCCAGGCCACCCACCACGTTGCAGTGGTAGAGGAACAATGCAGCGACTCTTCGCCCATATTGAAAACTAGTCACGTCCGGATTCCCGAACCCTCCATGCCGGATTTCCGCGGAGGGACGGACTTCGATCGAGCATTGAACTTAAAATCATGCATCGTTCTAGATTCGCTGGATCGTGTCCAGCAACCCAAGCTTCCGAATTCGGAAACCCCTCGGCCTTTAAGCCCCAATAAGGGCAGGGATCCGGATTTTAGTCCACCCACCCACCCAGACATATGCGATCTATCTTTAATACGGTAAGAGCCCACTGAAACAGTACATCACTACTGGGCCAGATTCCTCCTGGTTATGGACAGGATAAAGGACTGCCGAGAGGAAAACGCAATCTCAATCTTTTGCAATAATTGCACGGACAAGGGAATATTGAACGCCATCGACCGTCGTAAGATTACACGCTTCACCGATCTAGCGTCCATAGTACGAAAATACTGTGCGATGGAAAGTTTTCGGAAAACCGAAAATCAGTTTTGGGACAATTCGGCTCCAAATACAACCCTTCCGCAACAAAAGGGTGCATCGTCGAGGCACGGATGTAAAACCAAAAGCAAAAACCCTTAAAGGGCATGGAACCGCATCGAAGGATGGCTCAATGGACCTCGTAAGCTTCATAGTACTGAGGGCGCCGTCCCAACTCATAGCCTTCGAGCATGTTGGATACTACGGCAGGTGGCCAAAAGTGGCGAAGAGCTTCTAGCCCCGGAAAACCACTCCAACAATACCGGTACGGTATCAACAGTCTTTGAGACCTTCGCATCAAATAATATGCAAAAACGAACAATCCGCGGCCTCGCCGAAGTCTACCAAGTAGCAATAGCAAATCCACGGAGCGACACAGCTATTACCTTCAACGCCAGCGACGAACCTAAATTCTGAACAACCCGAGCACCAAGAAGACGGTGCTTAGCCCCATAGTGGACGACTTTTCGACTTACAAAGGTCCTCATGGATGGCGGCATGATTAAACCTCATCTACGAGGAAACTCTTCAAAAATGGAAATAGATGGAGCCGATTGAGCGAAGCAGCACAACCTTCAGAGGAATAATCCCTAGCCGGAAGCGTGCTGCACCGAAAAATCACACTCGATGTGGTGTTTGGCTCACGGACAATTACTGATCCGAAGAAGTCACGTTCCAAGTGGCCCTGCTCAACAGCGGATATCACGCTATATTAGGACGAGAGGCATTCACAATTTTTCAAGCAATACCTCATTACGGGTACATGAAGCTCAAAATGCAGGCCCGGCGGAATAATCACTCTCGCTAGCGATCCGGACATAGCACTCGCTACCGAAAACAAGACAGCCGACTAGCCCTCGGAGGCACTATCCAAGCCTTAGTAGCAGAAGAACTCACGCGCTGCGCGCTCACGGTGAACAGGGACGATGTGATACTCGATAAAAGATCCAAGTCCACCTCCTTCAAACCAGCAGATGAAATAATAAAATTCCAGGTCCACCCAACGGACCCAACAAAGACGGCCTCCATCGGGGCAGAATTGAACCCCGAAGTAGACGCCGCACTGCGCGAATTCCTTCGGGAAAATTGGGACATTTTCGCTTGGCACCCTTCAGATATGCCCGAAATCCCACGCAGGTTGGCAGAACACAACCTAAACATCCTAAAAGGATTTAAGCCAGTCAAACAGGCTCTTCGACGATTTTCCGAACCCAAAAGACAGGCAATGGGAGAAGAGCTAGCCAAACTATTGGAAGCCGGATTCATCAGAGATATCAAACATCCAGATTGGCTAGCAAATCTGGTAATGGTACCAAAGAAGGACAAATCCTGTCGCCTCTATGTCGATTTTAAAGACCTCAATAAGGCTTGCCCAAAGGATCCCTTCCCTCTCCCCCGCATCGACCAAATTATCGATGCTACCGCAGGGCACGATTCGTTGTGCTTTCTCGACGCACACTCTGGATACCATCAAATCAAGATGGCGGAGGCAGACCAAGCCGCAACGACATTCATCACTCCATACGGACCATTCTGCTTCAACACAATGCCCTTCGGACTTAAAAATGCCGGCGCAACATATCAGCGCATGATTCAAACATGTCTAGCTACCCAGATCGGCAAACCAGTAGAGGCATACGTAGACAACGTAGTCATAGAAACAAAACACGTCGAAACTCTAGTAGACGATTTGAGGCTCACATTCGACAACCTCAGAGCATATGACATCAAGCTGAATCCGGAAAAATGCGTTTTCGGCGTACCAGCCGGAAAGCTGTTGGGCTTCATTATATCCGGTAGAGGAATTGAAGCAAACCCGGCTAAAATCCGAGCTCTGTCACAGTTGGATATTCCAAAAGACCTCAAACGGATACAAAAATTAACAGGATGCGTGGCAGCTTTAAGCCGCTTTATCTCCCATCTAGGAGAAAAGGCATTGCCCCTCTATCGCCTCCTCAGGCGCACCGAACACTTCGAGTGGACGGATGCTGCCACTGCCGGACTCGAAGAAATAAAGGCCATACTAGCAAAAAATCCGGTCCTGGCTGTGCCCAATCTAGGCGAACCAATGTTGTTATACATCTTAGCAACGCATCAAGTCGTAAGCGCGGTACTCGTCGTTGAACGAGAGACAAAAGGGCATAAATTCCCTCTTCAAAAACCAGTGTATTATGTATCCACTGTGTTAACCCCCTGCAAATCCCGTTACCCACACTATCAGAAGATAGCGTATGCGGTGTTCATGGCATCCCGGAAGCTCCGACACTACTTTCAAGAGTGTTCGATAACAGTGGCCTCCGAAGTACCACTCAATGACATCATAAATAACTGTGATGCAACGGGCAGGATTGCAAAATGGGCCATCGAGCTCTTACCATTCGATATAACTTACAAACCTCGGCGAGCTATAAAGTCACAAGTTTTGGCTGACTTCGTCGCTGAATGGACCGAAGCCAAACTCCCTAAAGAGTATGGCGCATACTCCAATTGGGTTATGCATTTTGACGGCTCTAAAATGTTGGCCGGACCGGGGGCTGGCGTCGTATTGACGTCCCCAACCGGGGACACAGTCCAGTACATACTTCAAATAATGTACACAGACTCCAACAACGCAGCCGAATACGAGGCCCTGTTACATGGTCTTCGGATGGCAGTCTCCATGGGCATTCAACGCCTAGAGGTGCGCGGGGATTCAAACCTTGCAATATCCCAAATAAATGGAGATTTTGACGCCAAGGATCCGAAAATGGCAGCATATCGCAACGCTGTCCTAAAAATGTCAGCTCGGTTTGAAGGACTCGAATTCCATCACATAGCCCGAGATAATAACCAAGCGGCCGATGTACTGGCACGCATCGGTGCGAAACGTGATGCTGTCCCTCCAAATATCTTCCTGGAACGGCTCTTCAAGCCATCCGTACTATGGGAAGAGGAGCCCAGAAGTGACAAACCGGAAAAAACCGCGCCAATCGGCGATTCAGCCGATGACATAACACCTTCAGCCCACGACATAATGGCAGTAATCTCCCCGTGGACAGAACCATTCCTAGCCTACATGCTTAGGCAGGAACTTCCCGAAGACCAAAACGAGGCCCGCTGCATAGTCCAGGGATCGAAAGCCTGCAAGGTCCATGAGGGAAAACTTTATAAGAAATGTACAACCGGAGTCCTTCAAAGATGTATCTCCGAAGAGGAAGGGCGAAACCTCCTAGCTGAAATTCATGCTGGAATAGGCGGACACCACGCAGCAGCCCGGGCCCTTGTAGGAAAGGCATTCCGTACAGGATATTATTGGCCGACGGCCCGAGCAGATGCCCAGGACTTAGTCCAGAGATGCGTTGGTTGTCAGCTCTTTGCTAATCAGAGCCATATGCCGCCCACCGCCCTCAAAACTATACCCATTACCTGGCCGTTCGTGGTCTGGGGGCTTGATATGGCTGGACACCTTAAAGGGGGAACCCACAAGCAAAGGTACCTATTGGTCATGGTGGATAAATTCACCAAATGGATAGACGCCAAACTGGTCAAAACGGCAGAGTCTGGACCAGTGATAGACTTAATATCCGGGGTAGTACACCGTTACGGAGTCCCCCACAGCATCATCACCGACAACGGACGAACTTCACAGCCGACGAGGTTAAGTCATGGTGCAAAAATATGGGCATCAAGCTCGACTACGCTTCAGTCTATCACCCTCAAACCAACGGTCAAGTCGAACGAGCAAATGGTCTAATAATGAGCGGCATTAAACCCAGACTAGTGCGGTCACTTACTAAATCTGACACGCAATGGGTCGAGGAGCTCGACTCCGTACTCTGGGGGCTGTGGACAACGCCTAACCGCACTACCGGATTCACACCATTTTTTATGGTCTACGGCGCAGAGGCAGTCCTGCCCTGCGACATTATTCATGACTCACCTCGAGTGCGCATGTATGAAGAAAGAGAGGCCGAGCTGGATCGGCAGGACAGCTTGGACACATTGGAGGAAGAACCGACGTCGCCAACGCTCGTTCCGCATTCTATCAGCAGCAGGCCCGAAGATATCAACGCAGAGAAGTACGGGCCAAGACTTACAATGTTGGTGAACTAGTTCTACGCCCGTCGGACAAGAAAAAGGACAAGCTCAAGCCCAAATGGGAGGGCCCTTTCATTATCGATCAAGTCTTGACCGGCGGAGCATACCGTCTACGAAATGCGTCGGATAACGGACTCGAGCCGAACCCATGGAACGCATCCCGCCTCCGAAGATTGTATGCCTAGCGCCGGACTAAGAGTTCGTCCCCTTCCTCCGTCCAAATTTTTATACTTCGGCTGTCTTTTGTTTCTCTTTTCATAACCTTTTTATTAAAAAGCCCCTACGGGCCTACTTTTGCATTTCTCGCATACACTTGATGTGCCATCCGCACTCATTATACCTGGGGGCTTCTTTTACAGAAGCTCAATTATAAGGGTTTCATGCCCAGCACATGTGTCAAGCTTCCACATGTACCTTTTACTCACCATTATATGCATCGATATGACTTAAGTTTTGGCCAAGCTGGGTTGCTCGCTCCTGTGCTTACCCCACGTTCCCGATTGTTCGGCTAGGAGGTAAAGGAGCACCTCTGCAATTGTTACTGCCGGGTCAGCCGGATGTGTACCTCAGACTGGGTGAAGCCTAAAGCTAGCATTCTTAAGGGAATATTCGGTCGGTGACTTAAAAGATTTTTTACCTACTCCTTTATCCGCCCCCAGATGTTTTTCTGCTTTCTTCGCAGTCCGGACATGCACTTTAGGGCATGCCTCCCAGGGAAAGGAACCCTTAACGGAACCATTCTCCCTGGAAGATGTTTCTTACTAACCATGTAATATAACATAAGTAGTTGGGCACTTGTCTGATAAAGCACTAATGACCCCTACGCCTGGTCTCCATGCATACCACGGTTGTTTCTTAACCAAAAAGGTATTCGGACACACTCCGGACTCTAGGGTCCCGAGGTTGAAGCGAAAAGGTCGGCAGAGACAAACGATCTACAATCCGGCTAGAAGGCATTTCACATGTCACTTTAAAGGAAAACATACATTGTCAAATTTACTGATTGTATTCCTCCTCAATCCCGCCTAACAGCTGTCTAACTTACAGTCCCGTTGGGAAAATTTAGCAGCCAACTCTACTTGGCTGTATACTAAACTCACAGGGATCTCCTTCCCATCGGGCCCCACCGGTCCAACTTCTGCCATGTGGTTGGGATCTGCCTTCTTGTAACGCGTCTTCACCATGGCCCAAGCCTCTCGGGCACCTTGACGGCAAGCCGAAATCTTCCACAAACGGAAGCGCTGCCGCACTCCCTGAAGCTTCTCTGCAAGCTCCCCAAGGCCCTCGGGTAGGGAGAGGGCTGGCCATAAAGCCTGGACGACGCCGCTCATCGCCTACCGAACTCGTTCGAGCAGTTGCAACAGCTCGGGAAGTTGATCACCCGTTGATATGGGCATCTCCTCCACAGGGCGACCTGTGAGTATACCTACAAGACATATTATGTCAATTTACTTCCTCGCCGAACTCTTCTTTTCAAAAGAGTCCGCTCAAGCACTTACTATAAATGCCGCGAGAAGCCGCTGATTCTCCTTAACGGAGCTGGACAGCCCGGCTCGAGCGCCTTTTAGCTCTTCTCCGAGCTTGGTGTTGGCATCCTGGAGCTTGTTCCTTTCTTGCTGCACCCTATTCAGCACCTCTCGCCGCCTTTAGTCTGGCGCGATAATTCTTGCCTGTCCGGATCTTGTCCGGCGGCACTGCAATGTCACTATTAGACTTGCACGCACGCCGCACAGCCGCTTATATTTATTAATAAAATGTGTTACAGGAGGGTCTCTGCGCTCCCCCGGCAGCAAGTGCGGCCTCAAGTTTGGCCTTGCATTATTGCAGCTCTTGAGACATTGGGCATTCTTCTCGAAGAAGAGCTATGCGTTTCAAATGATCCTTAAATAAGTTAACATAACTACTTTAAGTCTTGGGGCTCTTGGTATATATAACCATTAAAATTGTACCAGTATGTCTTTCACATCTTTGCCGTGGCTCGTAAAACCATCTTGGCGGCACGGAGGTGCGATCCTGCGTTAAAGGCGTCCAATGCCTCAGGGGAGAAGCACGCTTCACGAAACACTGTCCGGCGGCGCCTATGGTTCATGGCGCTCTCCACCTCAGACTTGGTGGCGGACAGTCTGTCGGTGTCCTCCATTGGAGGAGGATCCGGCCCGCGTCTTGCGCTTGCCTCCCCCTCCAGGCCGGGCGCTGGAGCCTGGCCGGTATAGGTTGGATCGGCAACTTCCGCGCCCGCAGTCCGGCGAGCGCTTTTTCTCCTATAAAGATCATGAGCACTCAGACGCTTCCTAGGAACGTTGCTCTGAAAATACAAATACGAGCTATACCTTTGCGGCGACGTTTCAGTCCGTGCCGCGCTCCTCTTTCGCCTGCTGGTCCGGACTAACCTTTGTTGGTCAGCCGCCGCGGGCTCGGCTTCCCGCCCTGAAGGCGCTTCCTGTAAAACACCATCTTTCGCGAAGGTCAGAAATGGGCAAGGAAGAGATAATGGTGTCCGGACCTCGGTCACAGTCACTTGGGAAGCCGGATACAGTCCGGGGTAGTCCGCCGTAATGGCGACCAAAGCATTATCCATGCTGAGCTGGTGAAACACCCCGTCGATCAGCTCCACCTTGATGTCCGGATCCTCTTGGAGGCCGGACCGTGGATCTTCTGGATCCTCGGGTTGGAGCGGGACTTACCATGTCCTCCACAGTCCGGCGTAGATCCTGCGCCGAAGACATAATGTAAGAAGCCTAAACTTCGAAAGCATGGATTGAGCCCTTAAAAGTGTTCGCTTACCCAGGCTCTAGGGTTGTTCATGGAAAACCCATTCAAAGGGTTCGTTTGAAGGAAGTCCTCCTTCTCCCCCTTGTACAGGCTGGACAGGATCTTCACCAGATCCTCGGTCGAATCCGGCCCTTTGCGGCCATGACGGGTAGCATCGTCTTCCCCGTTGAAATCCCACATGGGGTGGCCTCTGTATTGCAATGGCTGTACCCCCCGCATGATGCATATCGCCATGACTCCAATCATGGTCAACCCGGAATGGGCCAGTAATCTTATTCGGCCCATCAAGTAATGGACGCTCTTTTCTTCCTCCAATCGGGGGCTCCGTGGGCGCCAGCTGAGGCGTTTCTTCAGAGGAGGAGCACTAAACTCCGGGAGGCCAATCCGGACTGGCTCCGCAGCGGAGCGCCTCCTATGTAAACCACTCAAGGCCGTCTTGGACGCCTTCTTGGGAGTACCGGATGGGTATCCGGTCCGGCGATGCGCCATATTTCGCGCCGCCCACTTGATATATGGACCCTCGTGAGAACGGGTACGAGGCGAACAGCCTCTTCCACACTGCAAAATGGGGCTCAATGCCCAAGAATAGCTCAGAAGAGCTACGAGCCCGCGATATGCGTGATGAGGCGGGCGTGAGGTGGTGGAGCTGGAGTCCAGTAGAACTCCTGTGAGCCCGCGGAGGAACGGATGTATCGGGAATCCGAGTCCCTTATCAAATAAGGGACGGCACACTCGCTCCCTTTATTGGGGCTTGGGGTAGCCTCCGCTTGCCTCCCACCTTGATAAGTGACCAGCCCGGCTCGAACCGGGACCATGAAGGCCGGAGGAGATATCCCCGCTTGGAGCTTCACTAGCTCGTTGCGGAACAGAGCACCTCCTCCAATCCTGGCGGTGGGCTGGGAGCGAGAAGAGGAGCTGCGTCGACGGTCCATGATGGAATGGATTTTTAGGTCAAAGGCGCTCCGATGAAGTATTCGCGGGAGGAAGATGGTGTGGTTTGGATCTGGATTTTTGCCTCTTTTGTAGGCGGACGACTCGCACGACTAGGGTGTGAAGCGTAAAAGACACCCTGGCTTTTCGCATTCGTGCGACGCGTGGAAAAAGGCCATTATTGGGCATAGAAGCCGAGAAACACAGTATTTATGATGAAGCCGGACACTGTTTGGCAGGTACATGGAACTTGAAGGGAGAACCCGCCTTGCAACACCGAAGACTATATACGCGCTGGACTTATCATCATTGAAGCCTGGTTCGGGGGCTACTGAGGGAGTCCTGGACTAGGGGGTGTCCGGACAGCCGGACTATCATCGTCCGCCGGACTCCAAGACTACGAAGATACAAGATTGAAGACTCCGTCCCATGTCCGGATGGGACTTTCCTTGGCGTGGAAGGCAAGCTTGGCGTCCTCCCCTTAAAAACAAAGGAAGCCGTAGGAGGGGCGGCTCATTTACTAAGTGGACTCGGGTCGTGGCCATTATGGCACCCGCGCCCCACGATCACGGGGCGTGAAATGGCCGTTCCACTTGCAATCTGAATCCTGGTTCGCCTGCCATGTGTCCTCCATGCCTCAGGGAGGGCAGGCGGTGGACACAGAGGGTACAGGCTTTAATGCTGGGGCGGGGGGCCGGGCGCTGCCGATTGGAGCAGCGGGTCGGTCCTGTCTCCTTGCGCCCCCGGTGACTTGATTGGTCGATTGGGGCGGTCGCCTTCAGGCTCGCTCGGCCCCGTATCCCTATAAAAAGGGGAGACAGACATCATCTTCCCACATCCGTCCTCTCCCAGTCTGGTCTCTTTCCTTCGCTTGTCATGGCGAGAGGGCGCGGTCGTGGCCGTCCCTCTATAGAGGCGACTAGGTATTCCTGTCGCCAGATAGCCGTTGTGGTTAGGGAAGAGCCAGACGCCCAAGGTGAAGGCCATGCTCGAGGCGGAGGCACCGGACGGGGCCGCGGTCGGTGAGGCGGTCGAGGCAGAGGTGGGCACGGAAGGGGGACACCAGCATCGCCACCATCTTCATCGTCATCTCCTCCACCATCTCCTCCTGCTTCATCGAGCGGCCATGTTGGGGACACGACGCTTGATTTTATCCTGCAGTTGCACCTCAGCCGCCTTCGTCTTCCCGAGGCGTTTGCGAGGGTGCTGGAGATTGACCAGGCCCAAGATTGAGGCTTCACATGAAGGGGTGTTGCAACGGTGACATGTGGGCGAACACAAGGTTCCCTGTCCCTCACATGATGCTCTTCTGTCGAGGTTGGAAAACCTTCGCACGCGCCCACTACTTCATGAAGGGGCACGTTCTCCACTTCAAATTAGTGGAGAGCGATTTGCTCTCTGTCAAGGTCTTTGGGCGCTTGGGAATCAGGTTTGGGTGCTGCGTGGAGAGCTTGACCGATGAGAAAGCTCCTCCTGGAGCGATAGTGACGAGGAGGACACCGGTGGGGAAGACAACGAGGTTGGGTATTACTAGGCATCGGACACACCGTCCTCGGGCGACGCCGACAGCACCATCATCTGCACCTGGTCTTTCCCCCGGCAGAGCGATTTGCCAGGGCGGGGCCAGCTCCTTGAACTTCTCGTGGTCGCCTCCTTGGGCGGCTGGCGTGGGCGGACCGTCAAGTCGGAGTACAATGGCACCGATGCCTTCGTCTCGTATTGCCGGCCCGCTACCTCATCTTTCAGCTCTTCTCCTGGCACCATCATCACCAGCCCTCTTCCGGACGGCCACCGGGATGTTCAGTTGGTGTCTTCTGCTTCTCGTACCTTGCCTAGGCACTCCTTTTGCCCTCCTTCCATCTTGTCCATTTCCCGGGGAGAGGGACAAGAAAGGTATTAGGGGCATCTTATCTCTTTTTAATTTTTAATCCTATGGGCACTTGTCAGATTTAAACCTTTTAATCCCCTTGCTCATGTTTACATTCCATATGAATTGTACCTGTATGGGATGTATTTATGAAAAAGGGTGCTTGGCAGGTTCTTTGTGCGTGAGCAAAACTCATGCCAAGGAATGAATCCTTGTTATTTTTAAGATAAACGTTGTCGCCTGGCAACAGGCCTTGCCGTCCCCTTACTTCATTTGACCATACTCACGCTCTTGGTGGAGGCAGGGTCAAAGTAGGGTTAGGCCCTTTGTTTGCTTCCTTGTCACCGTGACTACGGCCAAGTTCCGACCCAGGGAATAGTTCTTGGGTACAGGAAAAAGGGAGCACGGTAGCCTAGGTATAAACGAGGTTTCATACGTCCCAATTCCATATGGAAATGCACAACAGGGGATAAAGGACTTATCTGAATTTGCAGCCCCCAGCAACCTTGGCTTGCCGTGGTTGGACCCTTGTGTCTGCAGCCCCAGGCAACCTTGGCTTGCCAGGACCGGAGCGCCGACTTGTTCTATTTCTTCCAAATAGCTCAGCAGAAATGTCCATGTACCTTGCGACCAAAGAGGACGGAAAGGAACAGAGAGACGCACACTCGTCCTCTATGCTAGGTGTTAGTCGCCGCTAAGCACTATCAACCCTAACCAAGGGAGAGACTCAACCTAGCATGCATGCTATAACCTAGCATACATGATCTGCTGCACCGCCATGGCACCAGGTAGAAGCAATGGGGAGAGGAAGAAAAGGGGGCAAAACGGCTGAAAGGCAATGTAATCTACGGGAAGGCGGAGGGAGCCAGCCGAGGAGAGGAGAATCTTTTGGTTTTCACCATGGTAAAACACCAGTCGACGATTTCTCACATCAGGGAGCAGTGGGTTTTACAGGCGGAGTCATCGTGACTAATTGTTGCCGCGCCTGCTCCCGTTAATCAAAAAATTAAAAATCATGCCGTGCCTGCTCTCGTCAATCAAAAATTTAAAAATCCTGTCGCACCCAAACACAAGAGCAACGCTGCAGTGGATATTTAAATTTACCTGCCGGAGGGTAGATAAAAAAAGGGGTGAAAAAACGACTATGGCGGCGGCCTAGCTAATCAGTCGAACTAGCCCAACTAGCTAGCCACCGTGCTTCACTGATGTACTCGGCGGGAAAGGTGGTCTTTCGTGATTTGACAACTCATTTACTTGCTTCAGCGCTACGACTGAGGAGGACCCAGAAAATGCGCGGTAGGGCATCCCACATCAGGAAGAATATATGCGTGCACCACCCGGGAGGACCCCGAAACCACGCGGTAGGGTGTGCCACGTCTCGGCACGGAAGAAAAATGTGCGTGTAAAAATGTACTCCATCTGTCTAGGTGTGTAAGTCATCTTACGAAAATCAAATAATCCCAAAACACTTAGGCACGGTGGATTAACTTCTATCTCATTTCTTGTTTCTTGACATATGAACCAATAAGAGATGAGGGGTGTGCATGCTTTTAATGAGTTGAGACTACCAAACACGACATGCCGTGGTTAGTTCATTGCATGCAATGCTATTAATTAGAAAATAAACATTAAGGTCTCTCGTTTTCCCCTCCTCCTTGGTCATGGTGACTTACTCACCTAGATGGAGGGAGTACTATATCAGACGTCGGCAGTAACTCTAGTACCTATGGTTCAACCTCGGGACCCAGCTAGTCGGTCGAAAACACCCCACTAGACACACAGCTTCATCATGCAAATGTGGCACGGAGGATAGATGTGGTTAGCTCCATCTCGACCAGCTACAACGTCTCTTGTTCTAGGCGATTCTTCTATTTTCCAAGCTTTTTTTAGTGGTAATAACACCACAGCAAGCTAGCGCCACTCTTCGTGTGTGCCCGTGCAAAGGTTAGACGATGGAGAGAAGAGAGATTCAGATCGCAGACCTGGGACCCACCAGTAAGTGAGACAACGGTCATGCACGTGTTGACGAGGCACTCCCTCTACTCTACTCAATGTAATACTGTATAAATTCAAGTTATGGGACAAAGCCAACAGCCGTTGTTGTTTCAGGCTATCAACATACGCTTTGTAGTCCAGGTTGCCAGTCCGAATCTCGTCTTTCAGATTTGTTAGTTTTAGGTCCAACTTTGATTAATGACAAGTGGGACCCCCGTGTGTTGTTCTGATATTTCAGTGTAGGATGGTTTTTTTGAACAAACACTTTGCGCGGTTAGACAAGTAACGGCATGAGTTACACGTATTTTGCAAGTTTACGAACAAAAATGACAGCGGCATAGAATATCACCTCCACCCCGCAGGTTAGATACTATGGTGATACGAGTTTTCACACTGTTGGAAGCGAGATCCAATGGCTTGGGAGTAGTCTTTGTAATTGTGCGCAATTTCCAAACTCTCCAAAGGTTTTTTTGCAAATAAAACATTCAGGCCTTGTGTGTGTCGCTGCATCTTCGATCCAACGGCTCCCCGTTGCTCATATTAGGTGCTCCCCGTAGCTTAATTGCCTGCTATGATGATATGAGCATCTAGGTCATATGATCTGTGATCAGATCGCACATGCGTAGTACTTGTACTTTTTGCGTATTTCCCAAACTCTATCAGCCGTATATTGCAAAAACATTCAAACCTCCTACTGTGGGCCGTTAGATCTCAGTGAACTCGTATCACCATAGAATCTATGGTGCGGGAGCACCTCATATACTCCCGTGCGAGAAAACATAAGGTGCTATCGCAGCTTGGATGCTACGGTGATACGAGCTTTGAGGTCGTTTGATCTGAGATCCAATGGCATCTCGAAAGCGTCTTTGTGCTTAAGCGATGGCGAACTCTTTTGGGGCTTTTACGCAAAAAACATTCAACCATCGAGGAGGTGTTGGGTCACAAACCAACGGCTCAAGAGCTTAGAGTCGACAAAGCATCTAAGGTGTGGTAGCACATGATATTCTTACATATAGGAGAATATGATGTCCTCCTTCATCTTAGATGCTACGGTGATACGAGCTTCGAGGTCATTGGATATGGGATCCAAGGGCATCTGAGTAGTTTTTGTACAAATTGTGTGCAATTCTCAAACTCATCAAGGTTTCCTGTAAAAATATTAAGACACATCATGTGAGCTGCTATATCTCAGATCTACAAGCTCCAAGCAACTCGTATCGGCATATAGCATCTAAGGTATGGGGGCACATGATATTCTCCCGGGGAGGAGGGGTGGGGGTGCACAACCAATCGGTGGTTGGGAGGGTGGGGACAAATATAATCTAAATAACCATAAACAGAGCTCCACAATTTTATCTAAGGTCAAGGGGTTACCCCCGACAATCATAGCTCCGCCTAAACACAACATTTGCATGTACTGTAGTAGTAGACTTAATATTCATGTTTCAGTTTCATGTTCATTTTAAATATAGAACTAAGGACCATGCACGTCTTACATTTTACTCCCTCTGTTCCTAAATATTAGTCTTTTTAGAGATTTCAAATGGACTGGCTCATACGGATGTATGTAGACATATTTTAGAGTCTAGATTCACTCATTTTGCTCCGTATGTAGTCACTTGTTGAACTCTCTAAAAGACTAATATTTAGGAATAGAAGGAGTATTTTTGAATTCGTGTCATGCATGCATGGTTTGGAAAAATAGATGCACTATACTTATTGGATTGTTGTTGTGTTCGTGCGTGTGTGTCTCTCTCTCTCTGTGTGTGTGTGTGTGTGTGGTCATACGCTTGATACATACAAAGTTTTCTCACCTCCATATTGTTCATCTTTTAAATTTGAATTTGCATTGGAAAACATACTAGGGGTACCATGAAATGTGAAATCCACGTTGAGATCACTATATCACAAACTCACTCTAATTCAACAACTCGTCATAAATCAATTACCACGTTATGATTAGTATTTGCAAGGAAAATACGAGTATTGTAATACACATAGATTCGTTGGCAATTTAAAAGGTTCCTTTCGTATTCTCGAATGGTAGGACCCAACGGCGTACCAGCCAGACCTTGGCTCCTGTTAATCCTAAAGAAAAACGGGCTCGTGTCCTTCGGTGGCGTGCGTGGTACGCACATTAGGCAACCCCAACCAGTCAAGCCTCAACATTTCAAGTCGAAATATCTGGCAGCCAGAATTCTAGCCCTAGGAAATTCCCCTCATGTCCCCGGTCCATAATGACTACCAATGAACAATGGAGGGATGCTTTAGTAACTAGAAAACATTACCTACTGTGCCGAGCACGGTTCAATTCCCTCGGTCGTCACTCGTCAAGGTCACACGTCAACTGCATTGCCTAGTACTACTACTACTACTACACCAGGATGAGCACAGAATTGAGCCTGTTTGTTCGTGCCTAATACTTGAGTTAATATATCAGGCAATGCACTGGTATGGAGGGATTATCCTTTTACTCTGCATATATAACTTGTCTGAAGTCTAACTAAGCAAAATGTTTGACCAAATCCTTTCTTAAGAAATACAACATGACAGATGTACGGCTTGAAAATTTATTGCATGATGCATGTTATGATATTGTTTTGAATCCTAGATCTTAAATTTCAGAAAATCCAAAAGTGAGCATAAATTCTTGAAACTAAGCATGGTCACGTGATATGGCATAAATATTACTTCATAAGTTTTTTCTTCAATTTGAGACAAGCTGCTTATGACAAGTTGCACAAATGAAGAGCCAAGGTATTTTGGAACAAAGACCTGTCACGCTAAGGCGAACGGTTTCACTATTGAAACCATGGGCGTTTACTTGCCTCCACGAGTCCTCGCTTCTCATCGGCAGGTGCCGTCCAAGCAGGTGTGTGAGTCGACGGGAGGCGTGTGAGCAGACCGCTGCGCTGGCTGACAGGGAGGCGTGCGAGCAGACCCCTGTGCAGACTCACCGGGAGACGAGCCCTTTGACTAGTCTCCGCCGTGCACCATTGTCCCAACTGCTCCCACTTTTAATGTTGCCAGCGCCGCAGTATAAAATCAACCCTGCACTACCCGGTATCGCTACAATCTTCTCTCTTCCTCTTTGATTCTCCTGTCGTCTACCTCCAACTAGCCTGACCTAAACGTATGCCATGCTGCATCACGATGGTCTGCCCTTAGTGTTCTAGTTTCCTGAGGAAGACACCCACCCAGAGTCTCAAGAACATAAGGCGCTTTGGAACGAGCTTGAACTGGCCTTGCAAGAAGACACCGCGCCTGTCCCCGCTCCAGTTACGGCTCTCGTCACCCCGACTGCGCCAACGCCCATCCCCGTGGCATTGATGGGCTGGGAGCCGCACATTGTCGCCGAGCTTGATCCCACGGGGTTCCACGAGGTCCCCGCCGACTTTCACGTGCCTGTGCACCTGCCAGCGCATGCACATGCGCTTGCACCGACGCAAGCTCGCGTGCGGTGCCGTGCACCGCTAACGCATATGCGCTGCTGCGCGTGCGAAAGCGACGCTGCACGCCGTGCGGTGCCCGTGCACACGAATATCTCCGCCGCGCCATTGGCAGTGCATGTCCCCGCGTGGGTGCCAGTGCGCCCCTCAGCGGCATGGATGGCCGCAGTCGACCGCTTCCTTGCACCAACGCCAGCGCCTCCCGCCCGATTGACTCGCTCAAGTCGTAACATTTTGGCCTTCCTTGAAGCTAGGACAATGTCCAGGAGTACGCCAACAACGGCGCAAGACGCCGCCGTCGCCGTCGGTCAGTGTCCCAACGACACAGAGCACGGCAGAGGAGCCGCTTCCCACCGCAAGACGCCCCCGCCGCCACCGCGTAATCTAAATTTGCCATGAAAAACGTTCGGATTGCCATGCTTAAAATCCAAACGTTTATCATTTCCATTTGTTTTATATCAATCGTCGTATAATTTAAAGTCGGAGTCAGACTGAACGAAATCTATGGTTTGGTCGACTGAATGTTTTGCTAGAGCCGTATCAAATTAAATATAAAACATCATCTAGCCACATGTATTCCTTGTCATCCAATGACCTAGACTGCTTCAATGTCGAGCGCTCAACACGTTTAGCGTGCAGTTAATTTCATGCCAAAAATAGTGCTAATCACATAATAACACGCAAATAATATCCTACTTAATATCCGCATGGACTTAATATACTTCCAAATTAACGTGCATTGCACGTACACACTGACTAGTGCTGCTAGTACATGAAACTGGTGCCGTGACTTGTGAACGCGTCCAGATATGGTCAACGGCAACATCGCCCGCGAGTTCTTCATGTTTGCCCGTGCGTCTAAACGTAGAAGCGGAGGAGGGAGAGAGAGCACACACACCAGTAAGTGAAGGCGAATAGTACTAAAAATAATATTACATGTTATCCATTAAGTAGGTTGTGGTAATTTAAAAACATTACGTGAACAAAGGGGGGTACAACAAACATTGATGTTCTACATATGTTACCTATTGACGTGCGGCTTGAAGGCCCGGTCGCTTGTTTGATCCTCGTCTTTTATTTTTTAATTTGTATATGGGTGCAAATTTGTTTCATGACATGTGGGCCTGTAGGATCGAAAGTATGTCTAGAGGGGGGGTGATTAGACTACTTGACAATATAAAAGTTCAGCCTTTTGATTAAGACAAGTTTTGGCAGATTTCAAGATGATCAAGACAAGTATCACCCTACACATGCAATTATAGAGTATTGGCAGCGGAAAGTAAATTGCACATGTAGTAAAGAGAGGTGGAGAAGAGCAAACGCAATTTGGAGACATGGAGATTTTTTCTCGTGGTTCCGATAGGTGGTGCTATCGTCAATCCACGTTGATGGAGACTTCAACCCACGGAGGGTAACGGCTGCGAGAGTCCATGGAGGGCTCCACCCACGAAGGGTCCACGAAGAAGCAACCTTGTCTATGCCATCATGGCATACGCCCACGGAGGACTAGCCTTACTCGGGGTAGATCTTCACGAAGTAGGCGATCTCCTTGCCCTTACAAACTTCTTGGTTCAACTCCACATCTTGACGGAGGCTCCCAAGCGACACCTAACCAATCTAGGAGGCACCACCTCCAAAAGGTAATAGATGGTGTTGGTGATGATGAACTCCTTGCTCTTGTGCTTCAAATGATAATCTCCCCAACACTCAACTCTCCTCACTGATTTGGCTGTGGTGGAAGAAGGGATTGAGTGGAAAGCAACTTGGGAAGGCTAGAAATCAAGTTTCATATGGTGGGAGTGGAGCAACTTGATCTCAACACAAGGGTAGGTAGTTTTCTTCTCAGAAATGTAAGGTAGGAGTGGTAGTTCTTTTCGATGGCTCTCTCCACGAATGAAGAGGGGTGGAGGGTATTTATAGCCTCCACACAAAATCCAACCGTTACACACATTTGACCCATCTCGGTCAGACCGAAGTTGACAACTCGGTGAGACCGAAAGTTCAAATCTTGTGAACGTTGGGATTTTCGGTGGGACCGAAAATACAATCTCGGTGAGTCCGATTCTTCCAAAGACTAGGGTTTGCCAATCTCGGTGGGACCGACTTTATCATCTCGGTGACACCGATTTGATGACAGAAGGTTACAGAAGCTTGGCAACACAAGTTTGGTGAGACCGAGTTTGGAATCGGAAAATCCGAAATTTCTAGGGTTTGGGTATATGGCTGAGGTGGTTCATCTCGGTGTGACTGAGTTTATGGAATCGGTGAGACCGAGATTACTTATGAGTGTATGTTGGAATGAAAGATTGCTGATAGTTTGGGAGATAGATCACTAAGCACTTTGAGCAACCAGATCATTATCATAACCTCATCCCCTTTTAATAGTATTGGCTTTCCTATAGACTCAATGTGATCTTGGATCACTAAACCAAAAATGGAGTCTTGAGCTTTTGCCAATGCTTTCCTTAGCATTTTGAGGGGTCCACTTCTTCATCATTGCCATACCCATATCCTTGAACTTTCGAAATGTTCTCAAGCAACTATTAGTTCAATGATATATATGTTGTTATTAATTACCAAAACCACCCGGGGATTAGTTGCACTTTCAATCTCCCCCTTTTTGGTAATTGATGACAACATATAGATCAAAGCTTCGACAAATGATATAATCAATGAATAATATCGTCGCTTTGAGACGTATGTGATAAGCAAGAGCTCCCCCTAAATTTGTGCATTATTTAAGATTTGCGTTTGAATGCAAATGCACAATCGATTAGGATCATGGGTCACTCTTCCATGTCACATACATCTTGGTGGAGCGCACAAAATGATAAGAATGAATAGCATGCACCCAATCACCAAGACATGAGTAAATGATCATACAAGATATGAATAGCATATGATAAGCATTAAGCACACATTAAGGCATAGTATGATCAAGCACTCATCAAAGTAGAGCAAACGTAGTATCAAACACACGGAATGTCTCGAAAAACTCAAAAGTATCTCAAAAAGACCGCAAACGAAACGAAAGAGCAAAAGCGAGCACTCTCTCTCGAAGTCCTATGATCTATACAATTTCTCCCCCTTTGGCAACAAGTTACCAAAAAGTTCGAAAGGTATAGAGCTAAACGTCACTAGGGACTCTGCTGGCGGCTCTATGCAGGTTGATGGAGTTGAGATAGGTGCATCCGCAAAGGCTTGGTGATGTCGTGGAGCTGGAGGAGTGGTCACCGAGCTGGAGCTGGAACCGATGGAGCTGTGGAGGTCGAGGCTGTAGTCCCGTGTCATCCATGGAATAGCAGCCGATCTGGGTCTTGTGGGAACCGGAGCAGGCTGTTCATAATCATCTGGACTAGGTCATCCTGCATCTCACGCATGAGCTCTTCCTTCTCCTTCTTGGCTTCCTCGATATCCGCCTCAAGCTTGTTGACAAGTGACTTGCACTTGATCGACTTGACATCCACATCATGGAACTTGTCTTCAACTATCCTCTCAAGACTCTCCGAGGCGCACAATGCTGGCAGGCGTTGTTCAATCCTCCGGTAGCTTCAAGGAGCTGCTCTCCAACACTCTTGGGTTTAGCTGCTGCTGCTGCTGCTTCCTTCTCAGCTTTAGCTTGTTTGGCAGCTTCAGACTTTGCTTGACCTTCAACAGACGTGGGATCATCCTCAGTCATCACAACTTCATTGTCCTCATGCTCAGGCTGCAGTGGCAAGTGTGGTCGTTCCAACAAGTAGGTGCCCGTGCCAAACTTGGCATTGATAAGCATCTGAATGTGCGGGCAAATCCACATGACCTCTTCTCGTCTGCTGCAGTCCTCTTGATGGTCTCAACTATCAGGTCCATCACCTTGAAAGGTGCCTTCTGATCAAGTATATGCAGCATGTTGATAGAATAGCCTCTTATCATGCGATGATCTCGGACTTGGGCATCAAGGTATGCCTCGTAATTGTGTTCGTGGTAGGGAGACCTGCTCGAGATGATACGAGCCGAGCTTCAGATCTCTACATCCTTATTTGGTACCTCATTGTACATATTTTTCATAGACTCATGGTTCTTCTTGGGAATACCATGGACATCAACATCATCTTCTCTCTGCCTTTGGAGCATTCAGCAGTGCTGCCCATTCTTCAACAGTTGAAGAGAATCTCGACCTTCACCATCCACACAATCCTCGCCATCCGGATAGAAATGAGTCGTGGCATAGAATTGCATGATCATCTCATCATTCCAATCATCAACTTCGACCAACGAAATCAGCAACACCACATGCAAGAAAGCTCTCATGCACATGTGGAAAGTAGTCTCTGTGCTCTTCACTATCAATATACGCCCAGTCAACATAGCGAGTGTCGCAATAATGGGCTTCTTGTCCATAAGCACAGATCTCATAGAAATCTTGTTTGTTCTCTCGGTGTGGAACCTTGGGTCAACAGCAGTCCTTCTCCTCACAGCATATGGATCAGCTTGTCTCCATAGCCTGAGACCTTTATCCTTTCTTTCCTTCATGTTTTCAGCTCGAGGATGAGCATCATTGTGAATTGGCAATTTCTGACGGAGTTTCAGCAACACAGGTGCCTCATCATCTGACTCAGCTAGTGGCACATTGTCTTTCTTCTTCTCTGAAGCTGGGATGTTTCTTACAGTTTTCTTGGGCTTGGCAGCAGGCTTGGCTTGAGCTGCCTTTGCTGGAGCAGAAGGCTTAGACTTTGAAGGTGCTCCTGCCCTGATGGCATCACCCATCAACTTAGGCTTCTGAGGAGGCTGGGGTGCTTCCTCATCAGAATCATCAGAATTTGCTGCTTCATCATGCACAATTCTCTTCCTCTTGGAAGTTTTCTTCACTTTGCTCGAAGTTTCCTCTTCCATGCTCAGCTTCTTAGCAACTGTGGACTTCTTCACTTTACTGGTGCCTTTCTTGGTTTGTTGCCCTTGATGCTCTTTGGCAACAACTTTCCTCTTTGGCTTAGATGAGATCTCTTCCTCAGCTATGAAATCAGAATCTTCTTCATCAGAATTTCTCTTCTTCCTGGCCCTGGTGGCTGCAGGAGGCAAACCACTTGGTGTGCTCCTCTCACCATCATCAGAAAAGCTGCTGGCCTCAGGACTAGTGCCTGCCTCTGGAATCTCAGCAATTGGTGATTCAGACCTGTTCTGGCTGTCACTGGCATCTGACATGGCTGACAACCTGTGAATAGATTAGGTGTAGGCAGAATAGAAGAGTTATCACAAACTGCAGAAGATTTTGCAAAAAAAATGAGTTCAAATTTCAGTTTTAGGTTTTCACAGAATGCATTTCGGTCAGACCGAGGCTAAAATTCGGTGAATCCGAAGTGTCTAAACAGAACCATTCACACCACTTTCGGTTGGACCGAAATGGGTTTCGGTCTAGCCGAGAACACTAGGGTTTCACTAAATCCTCATTTCGGTCACACCGATTTGCACAACTCGGTTGGACCGAAAAGTGCAGTGCAATGGCCAGAGGCCAAATCGGTCATACCGAGAATGTAGAATCGGTCTCACCGAGATGTGTTCGGCGGAAACCTAACCCTAAAACTTTTACTCTAATTTCGTTCTAAGAACTAATCTGCTGGATAGGAAGATCTCAAACGTGGCAAGAAGCTAGGCAAACCAATCGTGCATTGAATCGGAGGTTGAAGCACGAGAGGGATCGAAACTCACCCTAACTTGGTGGAGTTTCTCTACGGCGGCAACGGCGCGGAGAGAGTGACCGTTGACGGCGACGGAGACCTGCGGCGAGGGCGCACAGGCGACGGAGACGATCCGGAGACCACGGCGACGGCAGCAAAGGGTTTGGGGGCGAGGCGTTTTGAAGAAAGAATCAACGCGCGCTGCCCTCGGTATATATACCCTTTAGCTGTCGGTGGGACCGAGTTGTAAAACTCGGTGGCACCGAGATGGTTAACTGCAAGCAGTTACTCACTTCGGTCACGCCGAAATTCACAACTCGGTTTCACCGAGGTGAAAACCTAGATCAATCCAAGTGCTTTCGGTCTGTCCGAGTTTGAGTGGGTTGGTCTGACCGAAAATTCTTAGAAGGTTTTGGAAGTTAAGCTTTTGACGGATCGGTGGCTCCGAGTGCTCCTCACTCGGTGGGTCCGAAAAAGACTTGATCAAAGTTTGTGATATAAGCATGAATAGAGTTTGAGACAAGAAAGCATAGATAGCTAGGGGAGGAACTTAGGCATTCTTGTCCATCCATTTGGTCAAAAAGAATCCAAAAGACCAAAGCAACAAATGGATGTCCTCGAATGGATAAAATCATGCATCCAACATGCTCACACAATAAGATAGCAAATGAAATATGTGTCAAACATGCACAAACAAAACACTAGCTACTATCACACAATTTGTCGATGACTAGGTCATCTATATATGAGTATATTGACTTAGGAGTCAAATGAAAACATTTGATCATAGGTCATACTCATCGCTTAAGCACAAGTGGGGTTACCACTTTTACATAAAGCATTAATGTGTTGACATCATTTGAAGATGCTTTAGCTCAAATCTTTAGAGCAAAGCTCCCCTTGATGTGAGAACCCTTTTAAAGGGTCAAACTAACCTTGGGTTGTCGAGAAGACTTCATGTAGATGTTGAAGATGTGGATGCTCAATGTTGATGAAGATCATCAAGAGTTGGGAGCAATCCTTTGGATTCGGGCACTTTCAATACCTACATGGGTTAGTCCCACAAGGAACAAACAAGGATATCCATGGACATAGATTGAAGTACACAATAGATGATGTCCATGAAAGCAATGATTACCTTGTCCCTTGACTTACCAACAAGAGGGTTTGTGACTCCATGAACTAGTGCAAGATGTGGAAGTTGATTGCACAAGTTCTTGCCAAAATGAATGTGAGTGAAGTATGTTGGCGGAGTCACCCTCAAGAACTTTCTAGTTCTTCTACTTCGGGATCCACATCATCTTGATGGGAATCCTTGGGGTTGTAGTTGAGCTTGACGAAGTAGAACTTGACGTTTCCTTGGGAACCCACTTGACCATGGCTTTAGGTGCTTCAATAAATGCATCAATCTCCTCTTGAAGCTTGTCCTTGCCTTTTAGCTTGTGGTCTTGTGGTGGAAGGTCATCTTGAGCTTGTTCCACATTGGAAGAAGTAAGATCATACTTCTCCTTTTGAGAAACAAACTTTGGAGTGGGATATTGACCTTCTTCCCATTCAACACCCTCGGCGTTGAACTTTCGCTCAAAACCAATTCCTTAATTCTTCCGGTGCCTTCCTTGCTTGCGAACAATTTCCTCAAAGTTCTTGCTTCCGGCAAGGCTCTTGTAGACACCTCTCTCTATAGTCCCTTTCAATAAACTATTTTCTTGCTCAAGTGTAACTTGGCTTGAAACATTGTTAGTGGAATCAAGAGAATTACTAGAAGTAACAACATTGGATTTAGCATGGTTATTGTTACTACTAGATGAAGAATTTTTCTTGTGCTTGTCATGCTTAGTTTTAATAGGTGGCAAGAAATTAGACAAGAGAAGTCGTTTGGCAAGATATGAAGAACTCTTCTTTCGAAGATCGTCATTGATTGCTTTTAGGAACTCTTGTTCTTGCTCTAGATTGAGCTTCTCGAAGCGTAGCTTCTCATGAGATCTTAGGAGCTCTCTGTGATCTTCTTGAGTTGTTTCATGAGCTAACTTAAGAGTGTTTAGTTCTTTAGTTAGACGCTCAATCTCCTTCATAGCATTGTCATTCGACTCTTCTCGACTATAAAGACTACTAGCATGTTCATCATTACTAGGCTCACTAGATTTGTCATGTAAAAGCTCATCTTCACCAAGCAAGTCATCCTCATCACTATCAAAATCAATAAATTCAGGGTGTGATACCTTGGGGCCTTTAGCCATGAAGCATCTTCCAATTCCCTCATTTGGTGAATCAAATAAGTCATAGGAGTTGGAGTTGGAGGATACGAGAGCAAGACCGCAACACCTTCATCTTGATCAGATTCGAGTTGGAGTGATAGCTTCTTTCGGAGTGATTGTCGAGTCGGAGCCGGAGACCCATTCACCTACATGAGCTTGATGTTTTCTTCTTGTGTAGCTCCTTGATGACTTGTCTTTCCTCTCCGAATCCTTGCTTCTCCGAGAGGATCTTCGTTCATAACGATCATCTCTACTCCTTCTCTCTTTCCGAGGCGACTCTTCTCTTGAGCTTCTTCTTCTTGGAGATTCTTCTCTTCTCTTGTGGGGAGTCGAACACTCATTTGAGTAGTGTCCGGGTCTTCCACAATTGTAGTAGTTTCGATCACAACTAGAAGATCTCTTTTCATCATATGATCTAGACTTTGAGCTTCTTTCCTTGCTTCTACTCTTGTAGAATTTGTTGAAGTTCTTCACCATTAGGCTTATCTCTTCATTGGAAACTAGCTTGTCACTTGAGGTTGTGGGAGCATCACTAGTAGCTTTGTAAGCACCACTTGACTTGTTGTGAAGCTCTTCCTTATCTTTTAGTGTCATCTCATGAGCAACAATTCTTCCAATGACTTCGGTAGGCTTGAGATTCTTGTAGTTTGGCATCATTTGGATCAAAGTGCACACGGTGTCATACTTTCCATCCAAAGCTCTGAGAATCTTCTTGATGATGAATCGGTCGGTCATTTCTTCGCTGCCTAAGCCGGCAATCTCATTTGTGATGAGAGCAAGCCTAGAGTACATTTCAGCGACTCCTTCACCATCCTTCATCTTGAACTTATCAAGTTGACCTTGAAGAGCATCTAGCTTTGATTCCTTCACGGACTCGGTACCTTCGTGCATTTCGACCAAAGTATCCCAAATCTCTTTTGCATTCTCAAGACGGCTGATTTTGTTGAACTCCTCGGGACACAAAGCATTGAAGAGAATGTCACAAGCTTGAGCATTGTTTTGCAACATCCATAATTCATCCATTTGTAGCTTCACGATCCGGAACTTTTCCTTCCTCAAGAACTCACCTTGCAAGCCAACACAAATAATGCCCCATGCGGCGAGGTTATGTCCAAGAATATGCATTTTCATTTTATGCTTCCAACTAGCAAAATTTGAACCATCAAAGTAAGGACCTCTACGAAAATTACCCTCACTAGACGCCATACTCTCCTAGGTTGTGAAACCATGCTTATGGAGTCCAATGCAATGGAAACCAATACAATGGAGACCAAGGCTCTGATACCACTTGTAGGATCGAAAGTATGTCTAGAGGGGGGTGATTAGACTACTTGACAATATAAAAGTTCAGCCTTTTGATTCAGACAAGTTTTGGCAGATTTCAAGATGATCAAGACAAGTATCACCCTACACATGCAATTATAGAGTATTGGCAGCGGAAAGTAAATTGCACATGTAGTAAAGAGAGGTGGAGAAGAGCAAACGCAATTTGGAGACACGGAGATTTTTTCTCGTGGTTCCGATAGGTGGTGCTATCGTCAATCCACGTTGATGGAGACTTCAACCCACGGAGGGTAACGGCTGCGAGAGTCCATGGAGGGCTCCACCCACGAAGGGTCCACGAAGAAGCAACCTTGTCTATGCCATCATGGCATACGCCCACGGAGGACTAGCCTTACTCGGGGTAGATCTTCACAAGTAGGCGATCTCCTTGCCCTTACAAACTTCTTGGTTCAACTCCACATCTTGACGGAGGCTCCCAAGCGACACCTAACCAATCTAGGAGGCACCACCTCCAAAAGGTAATAGATGGTGTTGGTGATGATGAACTCCTTGCTCTTGTGCTTCAAATGATAATCTCCCCAACACTCAACTCTCCTCACTGATTCGGCTGTGGTGGAAGAAGGGATTGAGTGGAAAGCAACTTGGGAAGGCTAGAAATCAAGTTTCATATGGTGGGAGTGGAGCAACTTGATCTCAACACAAGGGTAGGTAGTTTTCTTCTCAGAAATGTAAGGTAGGAGTGGTAGTTCTTTCTGATGGCTCTCTCCACGAATGAAGAGGGGGTGGAGGGGTATTTATAGCCTCCACACAAAATCCAACCATTACACACATTTGACCCATCTCGGTCAGACTGAAGTTGACAACTCGGTGAGACCGAAAGTTCAAATCTTGTGAACGTTGGGATTTTCCGTGGGACCGAAAATACAATCTCGGTGAGTCCGATTCTTCCAAAGACTAGGGTTTGCCAATCTCGGTGGGACCGACTTTATCATCTCGGTGACACCGATTTGATGACGAAGGTTATAGAAGCTTAACACTAGTTTCGTGAGACCGAGTTTGGAATCGGAAAATCCAAATTTCTAGGGTTTGGGTATATGGTCGAGGTGGTTCATCTCGGTGACTGAGTTTATGGAATCGGTGAGACCGAGATTACTTATGAGTGTATGTTGGAATGAAAGATTGCGATAGTTTGGGAGATAGATCACTAAGCACTTTGAGCAACCAGATCATTATCATAACCTCATCCCTTTTAATAGTATTGGCTTTCCTATAGACTCAATGTGATCTTGGATCACTAAACCAAAAATGGAGTCTTGAGCTTTTGCCAATGCTTTCCTTAGCATTTTGAGGGTCCACTTCTTCATCATTGCCATACCCATATCAATGAACTTTCGAAATGTTCTCAAGAAACTATTAGTTCAATGATATATATGTTGTTATTAATTACCAAAACCACCCGGGGATTAGTTGCACTTTCAGGGCCCCTCGGTGTGTAGTTTGTAGCACTTTAATTTGTGGGTCGAAATTTGTTCCATTCCAAGTGGACTATCGGTGTGTAGTTTTGTAGCTTATTTATAATAATTAAAGAGAACAACATAGTTTTTTGCAATAATACAATGGTGCGACGTTGAAGGCGAGAAAGGACGTTCGAGAGAGCGATGATCGAGCCAGAGGGAAATCAACTAGGGGAGTTGCGGGGGTTGCAACGGTATTTGGAGTAGTTGTGGGCCGAATGCTACAAAAATATAATCTAAACCGACCGTAATAAATTCCTACACAAATTAATCCAAGGTTGCACTACCCCTCGCAATGTAAATAGCTCCGGCTTTGCTAGGGATGGAGAGGTAGTAGGTTCAATGCATGGAAGATACGGTGTGAGAAAGCGAGGTCAATCAAGAGACATATAGATAGAGAGACAAAGTGAGTGTGGTCCGACATTCATTGAACAGATATATATGCTCTGGAGAGATATTCTCTGATTGAGCTTTTGGCAAGGGTGAGCGATGTAAGATAGAGCTTGAGAGATGATCCAGTCACAGACTTGTACATATATTTTGTGCGTGGAGGAAGCAAGGTCAATCAATCACATAGGGTCGCTGTGTGATTGAAAGAGTGAGACGGGTTGGAGAGAGTGACCTAGATAGACAATGTGCGTGAGAGAGTATACAATGTGAATAGGTCGAATTGGGCTCAAACATGGTGATATATCGTTTTTGTCCGAGAAAGAGCGAGGTCAATTGAGACATACAAAGAGAGAGAGAGAGAGAGAGAGAGAGAGAGAGAGAGTGAGTGAGTGAGTGAGCATGGCCCACCATAAGATCGAAAGTGTGGCGGCGGCCTGGATGGACTGACCTAGATAGACAATCTTTGTGAGAGAGTATAGAGTGTGTCGATCGAGGCCCGAATAGGGAGATATATCATTTGTGTGTGAAAGAAAATGAGTTTAAACGGGACTCAGATAAAGAGAGCAAGATTGAGCAAGTGTGGCCCGCCGTGTGGAAGAAAGAGTGAGACAGTCTTGAGGGAGTGACCTAGATATACAACGTGTGTGCGTGTGCACGAGAGGTTGGGGGGCTAGATAGGCAATGCATGTATTTAGCGCGAGAGGGTGAGAGGGAGAGGGGGAGACAGAGAGAGAGCTCGGCATGGGGTGTAATGGCGGGTGTGTGAGGTAAATACATTTGGTAACAAAGTGGAAAAGGGGTTGTGTAGTTCAGAGACTTAGATATCGAAACGTGGAGAGAAAGAATGAACGTGTGTTGGAAACCGATAGCTTCCTAATGTGGTTAGGAGAGGAATATTGACCGATACAGGAAGTATGTAACGTGTGTGTGTGTGTGTGTGGGGGGGGGGTTGAATGTACATAGTACGAGACTTAATATCGATGTTTCAATTCGGTGTACATTGTAAGATTTGAACTGAGGACCATGCATACAAGTAATTATTTCGATTTCGTGCCATACTAAGTTTCGAAAAGTTGACATTGACTCAATTTGTTGTGCTTTTTTGTAGGTCATATGTTTGAATCCATCCAAAAGTTTTCTCACTACCATGGTGTTCATCATATACATATGAATTTGTATTAAAAAAGTAGCGTGGATACAGTGAAATGCAAAGTCCACGTTAGAATTGGAGATCGCTATGTGACACACACTCTAATTAAAATAACTAATTATGTGACACACACTCTAATCCACGTTAGCGTGGATACTGTTTCGATTTTTTTCAAATAACTCCTCATTAGTTAATTTATAGTACTCCCTCTGTTCACTTTTATAAGACCTTGAAGACATTTCAGACAATGTGCAAAACAGTTCATTTTAAGTTGTCTGAAACAACTTACGAAAGTGAATGGATGGAGTATCTCGTTTCGAATGACTAATTATTGCAAGGAAAACACGGGCATGGTAATACATACAGATTCGTTTGCAAATGAAAGAAGATTCGTTTGCATTCTCAAATGTAGGTGCACCAGGCAGACCAGGGTCGTGTCGGGTGGATCTTTGCCGGTGCCTTAAAGGCACCTGCCTTTGGAGTCATCGACATGTGGGCCAGCCACTGTTGGGCCCAAATGTCATGGACACAAAGGCAGGTGCCTTAAGGCACTGAAGCATAGTCCTGTCGGGGTGGTCGCGTGTGTCAGACAGACGCAGAGCACCCAGCCACCCACCCTCCCTCGTCCCTCCCTCCCCACTCCCTCCCCCACCCCCACCCAAAAAGGACAACGACAAAATAAGTTTACGCTTCCATGTTTTGGATTGAAATATCTGCGGCCCCAATTCCAGCCCTGCAAAATCTCTCTTCTCCACCATCCCCTTCCGCACCTAGATTGCTCAAATCCCAAATTCGCCACCAACCCAAGCAAAGTTCGAATCGCCCCTCGTCTCGACTCTTTCCCCACCTCTGTATCAGACGACGACGACGAAGACAACGGTCGCGCTTCACCACTGCACCGGAGCTACCTCATCTACGCCCTCGTCCACCGCACCGGGTGGTCCACCGACAATGTCGTCCGCCGCAACCGACATGCCTCACAGACACCGAGTTCCACCGCATCAGGTGCGCTTCACCGATGCTGTCTCCCAGCTCACCGGGGCTACTTCATCGAGCACATCATCGCACCTCCTCCCCCCGAGACTGTTGGGGCTTCACCAATGGTCTCGTCCACCGCATCATAGCGCTCCACTGCCACTCAAGATTTGCATCCGTGCGCGGCCAGCCAACACCAGCGCATCACCCTCAAAGGCTCTGAAGTGACCCTCACTCTAGCTAGGCGAGCATGCCCAAACGCCAGCCCGAACTAGGTATCCACACATCACTCCCTTGTGCACTGTTCCGATGATGTTTGGATATCCTTTCATTTCTCTCTTAGCTTACACGCCTATGCAACTCTGACTTTAACTCTTATTTCTTCTGGAGATATCATCTAAAACAAGCAAATCCATTTTTTAGCGAAGCATGACGACGCTAGGGGATCTGGTACACATCCTGCACACCCGTATAACCTTGTAAGTATCTATCCTCCGGTACAACATCAAGGTCGATTCCTCTTATTTCATCAACCATTCGCCATGTCAAAAATGCAGAGGGGGATGCAAGGAGCACAAGGCCTGCACATCCAAGCAAGTGGTAACATGGAATTGTACATGGAACATCCCAAGCGCAAGCAGAGCTGCAGTGAGCCTGTAAAACGAGCTAGCGTAAGTCCCTGCATTTCATTTAATTTGTACTAGCATTCGTGCATGACTTGTGTGCAGTAGCGGATCCACGAATTCAAGTTACCAGGGGCGAACATTTAACTTAAAAATACGAGGGCACTTGCACTCCGGAAATCAACATAACTTGAGAAATGTGAAGCTACATGCACTTTGAAACCAACTAATGATCCAAAGTAGTTTAGATTATAAACACTAAATGATGCAAGCACCAAAAAACACAAAATGCAACATGGTGTACAAGGACTACAAACATGGTACATGGTCTGTACCTGCTTGAACTATTCATTCTCTGGCTGAAAATATCGAAGTGTAATTGCACCTATAACCAGAGCGCAAACTGCATATCAATATATCTATCCTACACAAGTATGCCAATAGTTTCAAATAACAGATTAGAAAAGTATTTATGCTATGTTGTCATGATACGGGGACTTTCTGGTAGATGGCCTCGATGTTTCCTCAACCTATGAAAATGCACTATAATTTGCTTGTCATCAATGCCTGCAAATCTCTGTCTCTCTCAACATAGCAGATCATCATTAGAAACTAAACCCTTCAATGAGCTTGCAAAATGCTTGCATTAGATCCCTCATTAGACACTATATGTTCATCACCAGGAGCATGTAAAATGTTTGCATCAAATCCTTCATTAGCAGTCTGTTCATTAGACACTTCAGGCTCAAGAACAACATGAGCTTGTATGTTTGCATCGGAAACTTGATTAGATACATCATATTCAGACAGTTCAATATTGATTGGGGGAGTTATAAAATAAGTAGAAATTGGTTTCATTTTCTCATAGATTCCCTACATACAAGCAGTTTCACAACACCGTCGGGTTTAACTATTGGCCAGAAATTGAAGAGTTGAATTAGATATAATCAGGGATGTGATGTACCTGCTTGTTGCGCATTCTACTCTTGCAAGCTGTGACTGTCCGTTTGCACAAGCTCAATGCCATGTATGTGCTGTCGCCGCTGCCTCCCACGCAGGCTACACCCAGGGTTGGATCTTCATCTTCTTGTCCTTCCGTTCGCTTGAAGCCCAATGAGGGCGCGAGGAAGTGATGTGTTAGTTTGTCTAGCGGCGGCTAGGTTAGGAGCAAACAAGACTGGAGGCTGGAGCGAATGAATTGGGATTTTCCTGCTGTCGATCGATATGGGAGGCGCTCGTTTGGGCCTCGAGCCTGCAATAGGGCCTGCCTTGCACTTATGTTATTGGCCCATCCAAACTGAAACATTTTTGTTCCTTTTTTACATTGCCTGCTCGTGCTTTGGGATGAACAAAACTAGCTTGGGCCAACCTGTACGACTCAAACTAGGTGCACACTTTCCAGCCACCTGAGGCGGTCGCCCATACCAGCCCCTATGGCAGCGTCGCCCCTTTTTGCGTGTATGATTGGGTAGTGAAAAATATTCCAGTGGCGCTTTTGATTTACCCACAGAATGGATGAATTGCTTGTTTCTATGAACTGAGTTCGCCAATAATGTGAAGGATGCTAGTGTTTTCATCCTATTGTAGATTGCTTAGATCTCAATATGCCAAAAGTAATCGCATGAAATATACAGTAAAAGCCTGTGTGATGTGTGTGGCTACAACTAGTCTGACTACACGTCCTCATATAACATATCAGGGACGCACCATCTTACCAGATTAACCATTCTACTTACCAATGCAGTGTGGGAAGAAAGAAGTATTGGGACTGTGTATCCAAGCAATTGATGCCATGGACTCCTTCGTACAACCTTGTAAGTGAAAAAGAAGTTCAGTTACCTGCTTCTCGGAATTTTAGTTAGCCACTTATTGCAAAATTGTTCAATTGCGTCGCTTGGCTTAATTTTGTTTGCTACTGATTACATAATGCCACAGCCTGTTAATCATATTGTAGACTGCGCCTATCTATGTGTTTGATACTTACTATTAAGAATTACCTGTTTGCCTTAACTTAAATATCTACTTGTTTGTTTAACTGCTTTGCTGCTGCAACAACGGGTAACAATGATGTTAATAACTACTTTCCGGCATCCAATTGAAACTCTTTAATTCCTTGTTTGTTTAACCGGTTTGCTGTTATAACTCCCGGTTGAGATGTTTTGCTAACTTCAACTTTTCTGAATCCAATCGGAACTTTAATGGCAAAACAGGTTAGCCCAAGATCAAAGAGCGAGGTCCCCATGGATGTTGCATCATCCCATAGCAGTGGCACCGGCCCAATCGTGCATTATAAACTGCCAACTGCTGATGCTCTAGAGGCTAAACTAGTGGTAGAAAGAGATTCTGCTTCTGCACTTAGAGATGAAGTTGACATGTTGAGGAAGCAAACAACACAATCACAAGCAGTACTCAAACAACCATTAAATATTTGGTGGATTTCAAAACGAAGCAAGCTGAGACTGACCAGATTGTTAAGGTCCTGAAGGAAAAAAGGAAATTAAATTCCTACTTGGTAAATCATAGGTGTAATGTTCTTTCCATCATTGAATAACTTTGTGTTGTCTGTTCATGTAATCAATCAAACCATTTGTTTTAGAGATCATGTAATAATTGTTTATTTGTATTTTGGTTTGTAATTTTATTTGAGCACAAGTCTGTATTAATTGATAAGACTTGGAGACATTTCATTTGGATTGTAATGCCAGACCTACAAATATGCCAATCGGGCTGAATGTGCATTCAGCAATAGTAGTAGTATACATGGACCATAAGTGGCACGCATCGGAAAGGGCCAAGATGCTGGCTAAGAAAAGGATGCTGTTGTAGCCAAAAAAAGTACAGCGGCCTGGCTTATGTATGTTATTTGATATTATTGATCCATATACTCTATAAGTGTTTATATGTCTGTTAGTTCTGTACATTCTTGGTTGATTGACTCGGTATTTGAATCTTGATACATAGCTTGTGTACTTATCTAAATGGGAGTACACATTATGCTGCGTGTGACATTTGAGTTGGACATGAAGTGTTCCAAATATTCAAATTCACCTTAAACTGGAATCTAGCTTATGAATTTGAGTATCGGCATTTGTAAACCATATTCATATATGACAGTGGAATACATCTTTGTCGTCCTTTTCAAGATATATAAAAACTCATAAATTCATTTATAAAGATTGATATAGGAATACAAAATGGATTCAAATTTAGTTGCCAGGGTAAACGTGGATGCTTATTGTCCCAAAATTCAAAAGAAGAGGCAAAATGTCCACTCCCACGTCGGCTGCCCGAAGCCAAGTGTTTGGGAGATGGAAATTACTATCTACCCATTATACGGACAATCCATCGGCCCGATTTCCACTGCTCTAAATAGGGGTAGGATAGTAACTTCAATTAGACGTGACACGACCGTCTCTGAGCCCATTCCGACATAGTGGGTGTCACGCCCAAGATGCGACCCTATCCTAAAGGAACTCGAAGGTCCCACCAAGGATAGAAGCGCATCTTGAAGACGCTTTTGCAAGGTGGATATCGTTACATCAACATTACATAATAGTGGGGATACATCCAATACATACAATGTCACATGAATACAACAATACAACATACAAGAACAACATCCGACTACGGATGAATCATAAACAGAAACTCAAACAATATCCACCCTGCTAGCCCAGTGCCGACACTGGAACCTATCCCCGATCGAAGAAGCGTAAGAAGAACTCCAAAACAAGCAAACATCGCTCTCGCGTCATGATCATCGTACAACATGTACCTGCAACTGTTGTTGTAGTAATCTGTGAGCCACGAGGACTCAGCAATCCCAGTACCATGGGTATCAGGACTAGCAAAGCTTAAAGGGAAAGGAAGGGGTAAAGTGGTGAGGTTGCAGCAGCGAGAAGAGAAACAAAGGAACAAAGGAACAAAGGAATGGTCGTCAACTAGCAATGATCAAGAGGTGATCCTGAACTCCTACTTACGTCAAACCTAACCCAGAAACCGTGTTCACTTCCCGGACTCCGCCGAGAAGAGACCATCACAGCTACACACGCGGTTGATGCGTTTTATTTCGGATCTGGTGTCAAGTTATCTACAACCAGACATTAACAAATTCCCATCTGCCACATAACCGCGGGCACGGCTCTCGAAAGTTTATAACCCTGCAGGGGTGTCCCAACTTAGCCCATGATAAGCTCTCGCGATCAACAAAGGATATTCCTTCTCCCCAGGAAGACCCGATCAGTCTCGGAATCCCGGCTACAAGACATTTCAACAGTAATAAAACAAGACCAGCAAGACCTCCCGGCGTGCCGACATCCTGATAGTAGCAGCAGATCTCGCCTCGAGCCACGACCGGATGAGCATTACATACAACTAGAACCAGCCCTCAAGTTTCCTCGAGGTGGCGCTGCAAGTGGCTCTAGTTTGGACCAACACTTAGACAAGCATTGTCCCGGGGGGGGGAGGGCTAAAATAAAGATGACCCTTGGGATGCGCGACTCCCAAGGGAAAAAGTTAATAGGTGAGGCAAATGGTAAAACCAATGTTGGGCCTTGCTGGAGGAGTTTTATTCAAAGCGAACTGTCAAGGGGGTTCCATAAATCACCCGACCGCATAAGGAACGCAAAATCCGGGAACATAACACCGGTATGACGGAAACTAGGGCGGCAAGACTGGAACAAAACACCAGGCATAAGGTCGAGCCTTCCACCCTTTACCAAATATATAGCTGCATTAATAATACTCCCTCCGTTCCTAAATATAAGGTGTATTAGTTTTTCAAAAAGTCAACTATTGTCTATGTTTCACCAACTTTACAGCAAAATATATAAAGATTTATAATACTAAATATATAAAATGTAAAAATATAGTTCATGATGAATCTAGTGATAATGATTCGGTATTCTAGATATTGATATTTTTGTCTATAAACTTGGTCAAACTTAGAGAAGTTTGACTTTTTGAAAAAATAATACACCTTATATTGAGGAACGGAGGGAGTATAACAGATATTGTGATATCCCAACATAACCCTGTCCACCATGGAGCAATCTTCAACTTCACCTGCAACTAACAACGTTATAAGAGGGACTGAGCAAAGCGGTAACATAGCCACGCAACGGTTTGCTAGGTAGGGTGACAAAGGTTAGAGGTTCATGGCAATTTGGGAGGCTTGAAGAACAAGTGATAGGAAGCGCAGCATAGCGATAGAACGAAACAACTAGCATAGCAATGATAGTAGTGAGATCCAGGGTAGCGTTCATCTTGCCTGAAATCCCGCTAGGAAGAAGAACGAGTCGATGAAGTAGACGAACCAACGTAGTCGAACGAATCCTCACAACGCCGGAACGAAACCGAAGCTAACGAGAGAAGCAACCCGGAAAGAAGCAAACAATATGGTAAACACACAGGCATAATCATGGCATGATGCACAATCAAGTATGATGCATGTCCGGTTTAATGAGGCATGCCATGGCAAAGTGCAACAAACAATACTACAAGTTAAGTGGAGCTCAATATGCAACGAGTTGCATATTGACGAAACACCACAAGCAACTATTTAGTCGATCTCGTTTAAGCTACCAAACAATATTAAATGTTGTTAAACATGGCAAGGGGTGAAGCATATGAAAAACTACCTCTCTAGACAAGTTTAAATGAGGCCGGAACAACAAACAAAAATTCCGGGAAAATCCTCATATGCATATTTTAGTTTTTGTACTGTTCTTTTAATGTTGTTAAACATGGAAATAAAGTGGACCATGCCAAACTAGGCATTTTTCCACCCCATTTACATATATAGTTTAATTAATTTGGAGCTACGGTTATTTAATTATGAAATAAATCATTTTAGCATGGCATTTAAGCAAATTAATGCAAACATCATTTTAAACATTTTAACATGGGATGAAAATTGGCAATTATTAATCTACACAAAATTCTAAGCATTTTACATGTATAAAACATATTAATCCGATGCACGGTTGTGGAGTTATTACATGCATGAACATGAGGGGTTTTCTGCAAAATGTAATCTCTGGATAATTCGCAAAATTCGCAGGTCAGGGAAAAAAATACTATAGGGCCGAATCTGGAGGGGCTGGGGTTCTCAGCATGGGCCATGGCCCAGATCGGTGGAGGAGACTGGAAGGGGCGCTGGGCCTTGCCAGCAGCAGCCCTCGCGCGCGACGGAGGGGAGTCGCTGGGCCAAAGCATAGGTGACCCAGGCGCGGGCGCTGGAGCGGTCAACGCGAGGAGCAGGGGCGCTTGTTCGGTCGACAGGGGAAGCAGCGACAGCGGCAGCAGTAGGTGAGGCCGGCGACGCTGGAGGAAAGCGTCGACAACAGGCATCGCAGGAGGTCCGGGACGAGGCGAGGAGCTTGGCGCGAGGAGGAGCTTGGCGAGGCGGCTGGGAACCGAGCCGATCTGATCGGAGTTGAGGCGCAGTGCTGGCGCAGGCGAAGGAGAGGTTGGGACGACGGTCCATGGAGTCAAGCGGAGCTCTGTATGTGACAGAGAAGATAGAGAACAGGTCACATGAGAAAGAAAGAGGGATTAGAGGAGGGGGAAGAGGAAGGCAGGGCAGCGCTGCTCATCTGGTGGTCAACGACGACGGCGCAGGACAGCGTCGGCACGGGGTTGGGGTCCAGCAGTGGCGCAGGTCCATGGAGCGGAGTGGGGCATGGAGGAGCTCCTCCCCTCCGGATCAAACAAGAAGGAGAAGGCAGCAGGGCGCTGGCTTCTGACGAGGCCGGTCGAAGACGGCGGCCTCAGGCAAGGGAGCTTGGGCTCATGGATCGAGAGTAGCGTGGGAACTCGGGCGCCGTGGTGCTCTGCTCCCCGAGCTCAGGCGACGCAAAGGGGATCCACGTGCGCGTGGGGTTGCTGTTGTGGGCGCGAGGAGAAGCAGAGGAGGCCAAGGGCGCTCCTGCGGGGACGGGGATGTTCTGGTTGGGGTGGTCGGGCACGCAAGATGAGGGAGATGGTCGGAGAGGATTTTGGATCAGGTGCGGGCTTGGATCCCGAGGGAGAGGAGTGGCGGCGGGAGGATGTGGATGGGACAGCCGGCCTAGGTTTTAGGGTTTGGTCTCAAATTAGACTAGGGGTGGACTATATATATGGAAAAGGAGGGAGTTTTTGGACATCAGATTTAAATTGGACGGATGGGAAAAATAGACTAGGAGAGTTTAATAAATAAACGCAGATGTTTTATAGATGTTTGGGGATGATCCGGATCCAACGGTAACGACAGCCCGGGTCGGGTTCGGGGGAGATTTTGGACGCGCGCGAGAGGTTTGAGAGAGACTCCGGTTTAGTCAAGAGGGAAAACGAAAAACAAGGTTGGTCTCAGAACGATCAACGAAAGCAAGGGGGGATGCGGCAGCTACGAATGGGTGCAAGCTTTATGAAAACATGCAGATGCAATGCGCATGATGCTATGAGATGAAATGGAAGACAAGAACAAAATGCAAAACAACAGACAAAAACCCAACCACGGAGGAAATAACATATCACATAGCCGAAAATGGCAAGAGTTGGAGTTACGAATATGGAAAGTTGTATCCGGGGCGTTACAACACTCCACCACTACGAAAGGATCTCGTCCCGAGATCTATGATGGCACCGGAGAGAAACGGAAGCGGAAGATAAGAGGTAAAACTAAGTTGCTTCTTTGACGAACGAGTGAAACCACGAACCATGAGAGGTTGAAAATTTGGAAGAAAGAACACAATGGAGTTGAACACAATTGAGAAAACTGTGGTAGAAAATAGAAACAAAGAACCCCATGTGAACCTTGGAGGTTGCAAAGCTATGAATGACGAGTACAATGGACAAGAAGGAATTGGAACCACCCTGGTTGAAACGAGATAATCAAGGAGCAAGGAAGAACAAATTCGGACAACACTCCGGTTGAAAAGAGATGCAAGACTTGATAAGATGAAAAGAACTTGAAGAGATGACACAACACTCCGGTTAAATGGATAAGCACGAAAAGAACATGATCCTCACAATTTGAGATGATGAGTGAAAAGAGCAACATCACAATGCCTCCGGAAGAAAGAGTAGAAGATAGATCATTGGAATAACAGAATGGAGAAGAAAAAGGCAACTTCTGCCACAAATGAGCTTGGAAAACACCCTTCCAAGAAGGTTATAATGGAGTTGTTGGAAAACCAATAACGAAACGAATAAGCTTGTAGTGGGCTTATGGAAAACTTCTCAAAATTGAGGAGAAATTCTGCCACTAACGAAAAACAATTGCTTGTTTGAGATCAAAGAAGAGATGAAAACTTCTTTCGCCAAGAGGATAGGAGAAAACTCGGATCATTGATAAGCACCACAAATAGCAACATTCCTTAGGGAAGGCTTTAGGTGAAATCTATACCAAGATAACTCCAATGAAGAAGTTGATTGGTCGAAAAGATCTCTTGAACGAAGAGAAAATGATGGATTTAAAATACCTCATTCTTGACAACATATGAATCAAGAAACATGAATGGAAATTGCCAATAATGATATAACACCACCTCAAAAGCTAAGGTATAAAGAATTGCACTTCGAAATGCAAGAAGAAGAATACTTGGACTCCTCAAAACAAAACATGTGTTGAACACCATGTTAATTTTTGAGTATAGCTTGGCGGATCATCAGCTCGAGAGAAGTCTTGAAGAACAAATGAAGAATGAAAGGAATCCTTGACGAATCACCATGTAGAGCCTCAATGAAGAACTCCGGTAATAAAAGGGTGATAGGAAGGAAGAGAAGTTGAAAACACAAGGTGAAGCCTTGCAATAATTTAGGTGGAGCTTCGTGATGAGATAATGCGGAAAACTTGGAACTCCAGAAAAGAAAAGATGGAGCATCTCGAACCGAGAATGTGATATGATGACCAACTCCGGAAAGAAAGATGAATCACTTGTAATCAAGAATTTATTCATCATGAATAATCTCCATAAAAAGAATTGAGTCACCTCGAGGAAATAAAAATAAGATTTATTGTATGCTTATCCTTCATCAAATTTAATTGATGACAAGCAACGGATTTGGCACACTACTTATTCCCATTGAAAAAGGATAAAGAGAGATATAGCGTAAACTTGAGAAGGTATTGATGGAATGACCGGTGGGATTTGGAAACAACGAATGAATTAATATGATAACGAAGGAAGTGAAATCTTGAACGAACCACCGTAAGAATTGAAAATGAACGTAGCAAAGGCACAATTCACCGGGAAGAATTGGAAAATGAATGAAGATACTTGAGGGGATTTAGATACATGAGAACGAAGAGATCATGAACTGATTAGAGGATATTTGAACGATGCACCGGTAAGATTTAGAGAACGATAGCTACACGCTGAGAATGAAGAGTTATGACATGATGGCCTTCGGAGGAAAGAAATGGAAACAACTCATGAAATGCTCTGGATGGTAAGAAAAGAATTGTCACAATCGAAACAATTATGAGGATAGCATGAAGCTAGAACCATGAATATTTAAGAGAACGGACCAAGATTGAGAGGAAAACTCTTCTTTGGTCTTCAAATGACGATGAGGAACGCCACCAAAATTACTGAGATACTCCGGTAGAATGGAAAGAAAAGAAGTTGATCCAACAATGAAAATGGTTTGAAATCGATCTTGGAAAGGCATGTGACTGATGAAATTCATTCTTACGTCAAACTTCGAAAAGAATTTGGGAATTGCTTCAAGATAATTAGAAGAGTCAGGTAAGATCCTGGGAAAAGACCTGTGGGTTAGGGCCCACTCAAAAGAAAACACCATTGAAAATGATTTTAAAGAGAGATTGCACCAGTTGAATTAAATGGCTTGAATGAGATAACAATCTCCAAATAGCTTGAATGGATTAAGAATGGAAACGCAAATCTTCTGAGATATATTCAACACTCTGGAACAAATGAATAGCAAGAGGTGAGTGATTGAGAGGTGCACCGGCATGAGAAAGCATTTGACACGAGGAGAGGAATATGATCAACACTGAAAGCTTGAATTGGATCCACCGGAGAAGCAAAAAAAACGGAGGATGATGAACTTGAAGCTAGTGAGCATCTTCACGAGGGATCACCGGATCAGAACATTGATTGAAAAGAGTGAAGTGACTTCACATGAATAAATGGATACTTGATTAAAATAAATGAGTCCTTGAAGAAAAGGGTGGGAGGGTGGGGAAAAACAAAGACAACTTGGGATGAACGAAATAAACACCGTTGAGAAAACTTAGAATTGATCTTGCGGATGGGGAGAATGATGGGATGATCTCGAAGAGAAGCGCACCGGTTGGAAAAGGATTAACATGACAACCTCAATGATCAAAAGGATTAGTATTCACATAGCAATATGAGAACACCGTTTAGGAAAGGTATGGATTCAACATTTGACTTCGAAGCAACTCGAATACCACAAATAAAACAAAACAAAGGATTTGGCTTGCAGAATAAGCCGGAACATACATATGATAGAGATTTACCCAATCCCATATCATGCATCTGTCGAAAAGATATTCTAGGAGCTACTTGAATTCCCACCTATAAACTCCCGAAACTTTCTGGTTATGCAATCTGGTGTTGGGGATACAGGGGAAGCAATATATCTCACCCAAACTAACAATCCCTACATCCAGCTGTATCCATCCGTCAACACATAACCAAGAAAACTCCGGAAATCGTGTACCTCAACCTTCGAAAAGCATCCGTTATACGAGCTATGGCAATACTCCCGAACTCCCCAGTACTCGGTGACATCGAGGTTATCTCACCAACAACTGCATAAAAGAGATTTTCGATGTCGGCAAAACTCAGGTATTCCAGAACTGCAACGATAAAATTATGACGACAAAACCTCGGATCGACTCCCCGGGACACTGCCACAACCCCTAAATGTCAGGAGGCACCAAGAACAATGTTCTTGTCACAAGACTATCAGAACGATTCCAATATACCCGCGTGATCCTAAATTTTTGTTAGTGAAATTTGAGGAGAGGAAAGACAAAACATATACGTCAGTAGTCCTCACCAGAGCGACGAAGGGACTGAGGAGTAAAAAGATTCCTACTCTCCGATATATATAATCCTAAGACTCAAAATAGTTTTCTTCTATACTCAACAACGGCCAACAATTAAGGGGCTCCTAGGGTCGGTCAAGGCTCTGATACCAACTTGTCACGCCCAAGATGCGACCCTATCCTAAAGGAACTCGAAGGTCCCACCAAGGATAGAAGCGCATCTTGAAGACGCTTTTGCAAGGTGGATATCGTTGCATCAACATTACATAATAGTGGGGATACATCCAATACATACAATGTCACATGAATACAACAATACAACATACAAGAACAACATCCGACTACGGATGAATCATAAACAGAAACTCAAACAATATCCACCTTGCTAGCCCAGGCTGCCGACCTAGAACCTATCCCCTGATCGAAGAAGCAGAAGAAGAACTCCAAAACAAGCAAACATCACTCTCGCGTCATGATCATCGTATAACCTGTACCTGCAACTGTTGTTGTAGTAATCTGTGAGCCACGAGGACTCAGCAATCCCAGTACCATGGGTATCAAGACTAGCAAAGCTTAAAGGGAAAGGAAGAGGTAAACTGGTGAGGTTGCAGCAGCGACTAAGCATGTATGGTGGCTAACATACGCAAATGAGAGCGAGAAGAGAAACAAATGAATGGTCGTCAACTAGCAATGATCAAGAGGTGATCCTGAACTCGTACTTACGTCAAACATAACCCAGAAACCGTGTTCACTTCCCGGACTCCGCCGAGAAGAGACCATCACGGCTACACACGCAGTTGATGCGTTTTATTTCGGATCTGGTGTCAAGTTATCTACAACCGGACATTAACAAATTCCCATCTGCCACATAACCGCGGGCACGGCTCTCGAAAGTTTATAACCCTGCAGGGTGTCCCAACTTAGCCCATGATAAGCTCTCGCGATCAACGATGGATATTCCTTCTCCCCGGGAAGACACGATCAGTCTCGGAATCCCGGCTACAAGACATTTCGACAGTAATAAAACAAGACCAGCAAGACCTCCCGGCGTGCCGACATCCTGATAGTAGCCGCGCGTATCTCGTCTCAGGCCACGACCGGATGAGCAGTACGTTCAACTAGAACCAGCCCTCAAGTTGCCCCGAGGTGGCGCTGCAAGTGGCTCTAGTTTGGACCAACACTTAGACAAGCATTGGCCCGGGGGGGCTAAAATAAAGATGACCCTTGGGATGCGCGACTCCCAAGGGAAAAAGGTAATAGGTGAGGCAAATGGTAAAACCAATGTTGGGCCTTCTTTGGAGGAGTTTTATTCAAAGCGAACCGTCAAGGGGTCCCATAAATCACCCGACCGCGTTAGGAATGCAAAATCTGGGAACATAACACCTGTATGATGTAAACTAGGGCGGCAAGAGTGGAACAAAACACTGCATAAGGCCGAGCCTTCCACCCTTTACCAAATATATAGATGCATTAATAATATAAGAGATATTGTGATATCCCAACATAACCCTGTCCACCATGGAGCAATCTTCAACTTCACCTGCAACTAACAACACTATAAGAGGGGCTGAGCAAAGCGGTAACATAGCCAAGCAACGGTTTGCTAGGTAGGGTGACAAAGGTTAGAGGTTCATGGCAATTTGGGAGGCTTGAAGAACAAGTGATAGGAAGTGCAGCATAGCGATAGAACGAAACAACTAGGATAGCAATGATAGTAGTGAGATCCAGGGTAGCGGTCATCTTGCCTGAAATCCCGCTAGGAAGAAGAACGAGTCGATGAAGTAGACGAACCAACGTAGTCGAACGAATCCTCACAACTCCGGAACGAAACCAAAGCTAACGAGAGAAGCAACCCGGAAAGAAGCAAACAATATGGTAAACACACATGCATAATCATGGCATGATGCACAATCAAGTACTCCCTCCGTCCGGAATTACTTGTCATCAAAATGGATGAAAATGGATGTATCTAAAACTAAAATACATCTAGATACATCCACTTCAATGACAAGTATTTTCGGACGGAGGGAGTATGATGCATGTCCGGTTTAATGAGGCATGGCATGGCAATGTGCAACAAACAATACTACAAGTTAAGTGGAGCTCAATATGCAACGAGTTGCATATTGACGAAACACCACAAGCAACTATTTAGTTGATCTCGTTTAAGCTACCAAACAATATTAAATGTTGTTAAACATGGCAAGGGGTGAAGCATATGAAAAACTACCTCTCTAGACAAGTTTAAATGAGGCCGGAACAACAAACAACAATTCCGGGAAAATCCTCATATGCATATTTTAGTTTTTGTACTATTCTTTTAATGTTGTTAAACAGGGAAATAAAGTGGACCATGCTAAACTAGGCATTTTTCCACCCCATTTACATATATAGTTTAATTAATTTGGAGCTACGGTTATTTAATTATGAAATAAATCATTTTAGCATGGCATTTAAGCAAATTAATGCAAACAGCATTTTCAACATTTTAACATGGGATGAAAATTGGAAATTATTAATCTACACAAAATTCTATGCATTTTACATGTATAAAACATATTAATCCGATGCACGGTTGTGGAGTTATGACATGCATGAACATGAGGGGTTTTCTGCAAAACTGTAATCTCTGGATAATTAGCAAAATTCGCAGGACAGGGAAAAAAATACTATAGGGCCGAATCTGCAGGGGCTGGGGTTCTCACCATGGGCCATGGCCCAGATCGGTGGAGGAGACTGGAAGGGGCGCTGGGCCTTGCCAGCAGCAGCCCTCGCGCGCGACGGAGGGGAGCCGCTGGGCCGAAGCAGAGGTGACCCAGGCGCGGGCGCTGGAGCGGTCAACGCGAGGAGCAGGGGTGCTTGTTCGGTCGACAGGGAAAGCAGCGACAGCGGCAGCAGCAGGTGAGGCCAGCGACGCTGGAGGAAGGCATCGACAGCAGGCATCGCAGGAGGTCCGGGACGAGGCGAGGAGCTTGGCGCGAGGAGGAGCTTGGCGAGGCGGCTGGGAACCGAGCCGATCCGATCGGAGTTGAGGCGTAGGTGCAGCGGGGTGAAGGAGAGGTTCGGGACGACGGTCCATGGAGTCAAGCGGAGCTCCTGTATGTGACAGAGAAGATAGAGAACAGGTCACATGAGAAAGAAAGAGGGATTAGAGGAGGGGGAAGAGGAAGGCAGGGCAGTGCTGCTCATCTGGTGGTCAACGACGACGGCGCAGGACAGCGTCGGCACGGGGTTGGGGTCCGGCAGTGGCGCAGGTCCATGGAGCGGAGTGGGGCATGGAGGAGCTCCTCCCCTCCGGATCAAACAGGAAGGAGAAGGCAGCAGGGCGCTGGCTTCTGACGAGGTCGGTCGAAGACGGCGGCCTCAGGCAAGGGAGCTCGGGCTCATGGATCGAGAGGCGTGGGAACTCGGGCGCCGTGGTGCTCTGCTCCTCGAGCTCAGGCGAGGCAAAGGGGATCCACGTGCGCGTGGGGTTGCTATTGCGGGCGCGAGGAGAAGCAGAGGAGGCCGAGGGCGCTCCTCTGGGGACGGGGCTGCTCTGGTTGGGGTGGTCGTGCATGCAAGATGAGGGAGATGGTCGGAGAGGATTTTGGATCAGGTGCGGGCTTGGATCCCGAGGGAGAGGAGTGGCGGCGGGAGGATGGGGATGGGACAGCCGGCCTAGGTTTTAGGGTTTGGTCTCAAATTAGACTAGGGGTGGACTATGTATATGTAAAAGGAGGGAGTTTTTGGACATCAGATTTAAATTGAACGGATGGGAAAAACAGACTAGGGGAGTTTAATAAATAAACGCAGATGTTTTATAGATGTTTGGGGATGATCCGGATCCAACGGTAACGACAGCCCGGGTCGGGTTCGGGGCAGATTTCGGACGCGCGCGAGAGGTTTGAGAGAGACTCCGGTTTAGTCAGGAGGGAAAACGAAAAACAAGGTTGGTCTCAAAACGATCAACGAAAGCAAGGGGGGACGCGACAGCTACGAATGGGTGCAAGCTTTATGAAAACATGCAGATGCAATGCGCATGATGCTATGAGATGAAATGCAAGACAAGAACAAAATGCAAAACAACATACAAAAACCCAACCACGGAGGAAATAACATATCACATAGCCGAAAATGGCAAGAGTTGGAGTTACGAATATGGAAAGTTGTATCCGGGGCGTTACAGTGGGCGTCAAACATGCGTGGCAAAACACATTTGATTCAAGCTCGTCCGAAAGACCTCTGTTTCTCGCTCCAATCCCCATTCATACACAATGGGCGGAAAAACAAACTCGACTTGGCCGAAATCGATGTAGGCAAATATTTTCAATAGGGGCAGGTTTGTAACTTCACTCAGACGTGACACAACCGCCCTACCTGTCAGCCCCGTTCATACACCGTGGGCGCCAACCACCCTCTCCTCGCCCGAAATCGCTCTGGGCAAATATTGGCGAGATGCGAGATTACCGTCCTATCCCCAACCGATGATACGTCCAAATTTTAAACGGGGGCTAAGTTCGTAGCTTTCCCATATTTCAGACAGGCGCGTCCCAAAAACATGGTTCCCCATACCTCTCTCTCCATTTTCCCATTCATACACCGTCCGTGCTAGAACACCCCATCCCCACACCAGCCTCCGTCCGCCACCCCATCCATCGCCACCGTCCTCCACCACATCCATCACCACCGTCCTCCATCATGCCGGAGCGCATACCAAGACCGTGTCATCCACTGCTAGAGATGGACGTTTCCCATCCACGGCGACGGACCAATAGCCTTGCATCGTGTCCTCTCGCTTAATCAGCGCTGTCGTCCTCTTTGCCGGGGCCGCTCACACGACCTTCTCTTCCACCGCAACGGGACTTATCCCCCGATGCACCCGTCTACCATCGCAGATCTACTTCAACGCCACTGACAGCCATCGCACCCTCGATGCCTACACGGCGCCGCAAGAGAGGTGGTACTTCATATCTCCTCAACTTTTTGATCTCAACCAGAAAATAGATCTTAACTTGGTTACTCTACTTTCTTTTTAGCTCTTCGAATTTAGTTCTTAGTTCGAAGCAAACAATGGATGCTAAATATCATTTCTCGGATTTGCAGCTTCAAATCTGCCATGGCACAGCCATAATACAGTTTAATTGATCATGCTTAGGGTTTAATTTATCATGTTGGTTTCGTGGTGGTTTCTTTAATAGAAATCGGAGGGGAAACCCTCTTTTGCTAAAAAATATGCTTAGAGTTTCCCCCTTTTATGATCACTATACGATCAGAATACGTGCTTCGTGTCATAATAACACTGCTCCACCCATCAAGCTAAACAAGCTTAGTTGTTCAAATACGAATCTGATATTATTAAAACAAAGTAGTTTAACTGGTCAGCTAAATGTTCTTAAATTAGTTTCGAAAATGCATGTTCCCCGCTTGGGTGTGTATCTCTACAGGGTGCCCACGGTGGGCCGGCCCACCCTGGGATTTTGGGTCGTCCCAGGCCCCGATTCCCCTCTGTTCTGCTGCGCGCTTCCGATCTCTACTCGCCCCCAGCCGCCTGCCTCACCGGCGACTTGTCATCCCCGGACGGCATGACTCTAGGAGGAGACGCCGGACTAATAGGAGGCCAGGAGCCGCTCGCCCAACAGTGTCACCGCTGCCCGAGCGCGCTGCCGTGCCTACCTTCCTAGTCTTTTCAGGGCTCAGGCGTGCAGCGCCCACCAAGCCAACCCGATTTATCCTGAGATACGTCCTCAACACTCAGCAGCCACTCCTCATCACCCATTTTCTAATTGATTCATTACTCATTAGGCAGGATTGTCATTAGGGTTTGTTGTGTGCTTAGTGCTATCTACACTTAATGGTTCAGATGTATTTTGATAATCTTTAGTTCCTCTGAAGTTCATAGGGTTTTCAAAATTCCGGCCCTCGGAACAGACACTAGTCATTTTGGATTGTTGGTCGTAGTGACATTGACCCCGATTACTACTGCAAGCCAGGTTTGTTGCCAATTTTACTTGTCCTTCTTACTCATTCGATATAATGTCCAACTATTCACGTGGATTAGTTGCAAACAATAAGTGCTAGGCAAACTTGTTCATTCCGATTTTGGACGGTCTCTTACCGCAGTTACAATTCTGCATACTTGTCCTAGTAAGCTCACAAGTAAATGATTGATTCACTACATCTATGCTTGCCTTGTCAAATTTGTTGTCAATATTCTTTTAGGGTGGACCACGCTGTTTCTAAATACTGTAACCGTATACATGAGTGAATAGTATTTCTCTATGTGATCTCTTCCATCATATGTGGACAACGAACACTTCATTGTATAGAAAGAAAGTGTCATTTCCCGCTTTTACATAGGTTTCGATCTTTTACATGGAATACAATCTGCCTACTTGCTTTGTGTCGCACTACCAACACTCCACCCTTGAAGCTGAACATTATGCCACTCATAATTGCTTAGTTTATTTGTTCAAATACGAATTTCATATGATTCTAATGTTCCTACTTCAGTTTTGAAATGTGTGTCTGCCTGTTATAGAGACATAAGGGGTTTGTATTTCTATGTGTGGTGCAGTCAAGACGGTTGGGGGTGAACTTTGCATATGTAGGGGTTTATAGGAGACACTCTTGAGTTGAATCCATAATGCATTCCGTAGATAATCGACTACTTTTTATGTTTTCATGAATCTCGGTTTAAAACAGCATCATAATGATTATGAGCTTGCGCGCATGAAAAGAATAAAGCAGAACAATGCCATGGATATCAAACTTGTCATTAAGGGACTGAAATCAAGTCTGGATGCAATGCAATGCAAACACTCTCCACCTACAGATTCATGCTCAAAATATGATCCTAACAGTGATTCTGAGCTAGTGGGAGACCTAAGTCAATGTAGCTCCCTAGTGGAGGAGTCAGAGGAAGATGCCCTATCTTATTTACCCATCAAGGTACTTGCTCTAACTTTCCAAGGTGACATTGCTCTCACATATCTTGCAACTGATGCTTTGCATTGCTTCTACTTTGTTGAACTGCCATTAGCTTAGTTTACACATCGTGTATGTGAATACGCCCTGCCTATCCCTTTTCAGTACATATTCCATCTGTCATCATACCATATTTATCCATTCAAATGTTGTTCTTGTGTATCAAACGTTCAAAAGGAAGAAGGCGATTGCTGATCGTGGAGGAGCACAAGCAAAGTATTTGGAAAAGGTAGTGGCACCTGACCCACAAAACACCCCAACTCCAGCAGACTCTAGTGTGACGCCCTCAATTCAACCGTACACTAATCATACACGCAAATGTGTACGATCAAGATCAAGGACTCACGGGAAGATATCACAACACAACTCTAGACACAATTTAAAAATAATACAAGCTTTATATTACAAGCCAGGGGCCTCGAGGGCTCGAATACATAAGCTCGAATACACAAGAGTCAGCGGAAGCAAAAACATCTGAGTACAGACATAAGTTAGACAAGTTTGCCTTAAGAAGGCTAGCACAAAAGCTACATCTATCGAAAAGGCAAGGCCTCCTGCCTGGGAGCCTCCTAACTACTCCTGGTCATCGGCGGTCTCCGTCACGTGGTAGTAGGCACCCTTGGGGTAGTAGCAGTCGTCAAAGGTGTCATCTGGCTCCTGGACTCCGTCATCTGGTTGCATCATCCGAGAAGAATGGAAAAGGGGGAAAAGAGGGAGCAAGGCAACCGTGAGTACTCATCCAAAGTACTCGCAAGCAAGGATCTACACTACATATGCAACATTATCAAAGGAAGGCTGTATATGTGGACTGGGCTGCAGAAATGCCAGAATAGAGAGAAGACCTAGTCCTTTCGAAGACTAGCATCTTCTGGAAACCACCATCTTGCAGCAACAGGAGGGAGTAGAGTAGCATAAAGTAAAGTAGTAGTAGTGTTATCAACCTATGCCAGAGATCCTTTCTCGACTCCCTGTGAGAAAGCAATCCCAGAGCCATACTATCCGGTTATCACCTCATCACAATCCATTACTCATCACCATCCAATTCTCATCACAAGTATCCAGTTCTAGTTGTATCGATTGGGATATAACTCCAAGTGTCCGTTACCGTAGGACAGGCTATGCATAGATTAGTTCTTCCCTGCAGGGGTGCACCAACTTACCCACCACGCTTGATTAACTCCGGCCGGACACACTTTCCTGGGTCATGCTCGGCCTCGGCCAAACAATATGCCGCAACCCGACCTAGACTTAATAGAGAGGTCAGCACGCCGGACTAAACCTATGCCCCCAGGGGTCATGGGCCATCTCCTCGAACTCCTGACGCTATGACGTCTGTGGCGGTGAGTAGACCTAGCTACCTCCTTTAAAAGGAAGGTGCTTACCAGTCCAACCGGTCTTGCGCCGCTCGATCGCCGACGTCTAATAAGCTTGGTGATGCATACGACTTGAACGCCCATAATATGCCCACGTGATGGTTAGTGCTATCAGGCCAGAGGCACCTCGGATCAAATATCCAAATCGTAGTGGATTAGGAACGCGCGGTAACAAGCAGAGACTCACGAAGGATGTGACCCCGTTGCTCCGTCTCGAGGACTTGCGGCAAGGGCTAGGAATGCCTGGCCACGCCTCATAATTATCTCGCAGGCACCTTCCAGGTCAACCCGACTCCACATCACTCGCAATTAAGCTCGCGTGGGCACCCCTCAGGGTCGACCCGTCTTTCCAAGTAACATTGGTAGGGTCCAAGTATCCGTGTGTCCAAACATCAAGGGGAAAACCCGAGGGATCACCCCCGATGAATTCCACTAGATGTAATCATCAAGGTGAACGTAAGAGGAATCACCCCCGAGGTTCACACTTGAGGGGTTGCACGACAGAGTCGTATCGGAAGTGGTTGAGGGGTTTCACAAGACCACGACCGAATGACTACACTACAAGGTTAACATCAGAAGTGCTGAAGAGGTTCACCCTCGGTACTCGATAGTAACCCAGTAGTGTTGAGCAACTAAGGGGAAAGTGATGTGCGGTGCCGGGGCCTGGTCTTCGGTCCCGTCGATCGGGTCTTCAATGATGAAGCAGGGGCAACAAGGACAAGGTGGGGGTCACTGATGGATCACCAACCAACCTATGCTAAGCAATTTAGGATAAGTAGGTAAGGTACAACAACAAATACAAAAGCAGGCTATGCATCAGAATAGGAGCAATCAATAACAGTAGCAAAATCTAATGCAAGCATAAGAGAATGGAATGGGCGATATCGAGATGATCAAAGGGGGGGCTTGCCTGGTTGCTCTGGCAAGGAGGGGGTCGTTGTCGACGTAGTCGATCACCAGGGCATCTTCGGCCTCGGGGTCTACCGGAGAGAAGAGGGGGAAGAAACAGTAAATATAAAGCAAACATAGCATCACAAAGCATAACGTGGCAATAAGCTGTGCCGGGTGTGACCTAACGTGTGGCTACACGATATAGGTGAAGGGGGAAATCAACCGGGAATGTTTTCCCGGTTCCGGACCTTTGTCAGACAGATGACCGGAGGGGGAATGTTCCATGTTCAGATAGTTAGAGGCATCTGACAGGTAAACGGACCATGTTTTCGGATTCGCCTCGTCGTTCTGAGCAACTTTCATGTAGAAAACATTTTCATCCGAGATATTGTTTATTTTCTATGAATTTTCAAAGTTTTAAAACATTTTCTGGATTTCTGGAATATATCTAAATTCGAATTTAAACAGTGCATTACTTTTTATACACACACACAGCTAGCCTATTAGAATGACAGGTGGGGTCCAGTGGCTGAGTCAGCATACACAGTCAGCAAGTCCACAGTCAATGTTTGACCTGGTCAAAGTGTGAATAGTGGTCGTGGGGCCTACTTGTCATTGACTACTATTTTAACTAAAGGGGGATTTAGTGTGAGGGACCACCTGTCACAAACACATTAGGCTATTTAACATAAGAAGTAGCAGCCCTAAACTAATCTAATTATCACTAACTAATCTGGATAGGGCTGGCCTCATACCCAGAATACACGCACGCACACCACACAAGGCCATGGCAGAGAGTCAGCCGGCCACCAGGCCGTGCCCATGCACGGGCGCACCTAGGGGCGCTGGTGGCTGAACTTGCAACGGCAATAGCATGCGGCGGTGCTAGCAGCAAGATAACAGGCAGAGGAAGTGGCACTAGCAGGGCAAGCAAGCGGTAAGCGAAGCAGTGGCGACTACTCATGAGGAGTAGCGGCGGCATTCTTGTGGCTTCCAGCAGGAGCGGCAAGGCAGGTGTGGGCTGGCGCTTGGCTGGCGACCAGGACGCGCCGAGGGCCTGCAAGCGTGGCTAGGGGCGCGTCAATGGAGCAGCGGACAGGGGAGCGCGGGCGCGCGAAGCCGAGCTCCCTGTCAGGGCGGCCAACGTGTGGGGCGGCCAAACGACGACGAATTTGAGGGGAAAGAGATGGGGAACGGAGAGAGGAGCTCACATCGAGCCTGTAGGTGAGCAAAGCGGGCTCGGGGAGGTTCCGATGAGGCCGAATCGAAGACGGCAAGCAGCGGGGCGGAGGTTGAAGATGACCTCGATCCGGTCGATGTGGGGGCTCCCGGCTTGACCTCGTGGGCGAGGAAAACGAAGTAGACGACAGCGGTTCCGCCGGACCTCCCAGCTCGGCGTGGGGGGCGATGATGGCATGAGGTCGACAAAGCAACACAATGCAACGGAGGCGTTCGGGGGGGGGCGAACCGAGAGAGGGAACGCTGGGAGAGGGGGGAGTGGATGAGAGCGGGAGTGAGGCCAGGGAGGAACCGAGGCGCCAGGGGGGCGGCCTTATCTTTCCATCGGTGGTGTACGGGGCGCGGTGCGGTCCGTGAGGGACGAAGGGAGCCCGTCCGGTCGGTCGTCTGGAAAGAGAGGAGATGACTGGGAAGGGTTGGGCGGTCGGTCTAGTTGGGTTATTTTCGCCTTCGGGCCAAGAGGCCTGGGGGTCTTTTCTTTTCTTTTCGCCTTTTCTCCTTTTAGGTTTCATTTTCTTTTTGTTTTCAGTAAAAGCAGAGCAGAGGGAAAAGTTTGGGCTACCAAAATACTTTGAAAATTGTGGGACTAGGCCACTTAATTTCTTTGTCTTGTTTGGCATCGACATAAAAAGTTTGAGGGGCAACTAAATTCATTCGGATTTTTCACAAGTAAAATAGCATCTTAAAATGCGGGAATGACACTGTTTTATTTGCTATAGTCCATCTTAACTTGGAGGTGATGTTGTTTTCATTAACAATCATTTGTTAAGGAATTTTGGCTAAATGATGAACTATTTTGCAGCAACTTTTATGCAACTTCAAATTTCACTTGCAAATTCCATTTGCTTTGAAAGTGGAATTTTCAAAGGATATCTGAATCAAAGGGTGATCACGCACTGTTTAGTAAAATGATTAGCCTAATCACAGAGGGTTACTGTAGCATGACACTGGGGGTGTTACAATCTCCTCCACTACAAGAAATCTCGTCCCGAGATTCAAGTGGGGAAGAAAAGAGTAACTTCGGAGAACTGACCCTTATGGGTTTAATTGTCTGGTGAACAATGCAGGTAATGTGACAGAACTATCTCTCGAGTTGAAATTTAAGAATAACGTCAAGAGCAAAATATGAAGGTACAATAAGAAGTTTCAAGCGGATGGACAATCGATCGATACCTGAACAGAGTGTGAGAAGGGGTTCAGAGCATCAGGAATAGATCATCCCTCGGGGGGGGGGTGGCTCGTGACATGATACGAAGCCAAATGCAAGAATGTTTCGGAATCAAAGATATACAGGAGAGTCAGGTTTCGACCGTGTGGAACTGTGGGTTATGGGCCCAAAGTGTGGGTTAAAAGCAGGAAGGCGCTAAATTTTGCACGACCATGATAGCAAGGCAGGTCAGAGGATAGCCTGCCAATTATGTTGGCAACAGCGTTGGTACCAAGGGCGAGGGACGAAGAGAACCATTTTCCTGATCGTAATACGAGGCGGACCAATAGGCAAAGTTCTCGTCCATCGGTGGTTGGTCCGGGCGACGTGGAGGCTGGACATGTCCGGCGCGGATGGACATGTCCAGGGGCGCGAGGAGGGAGAGGGCTAGGGTTTCATCCGCGAAAATGGAAGGGGAGGGCCTAATATATAGGTAGAGGGAGCTAGGAGAGTCCAAATAAGGTGCGGTTTTCGCCCACACGATCGTGATCGAACGACTGATAGCATGGAGGGGGTTTGGATGGGTTATTGGGCCACTTTGAAGGGGTGTTGGGCTGCACACAAAAGAGGCTTTTACGGTTACCCAGTTAACCGTTGGAGTATCAAACGACCTCCAAATGGCACGAAACTTGACAGGCGGTCTACCGGTGGTGTACCAAGGCCGCTTGACAAATCTCGGTCCATTCCGAGAATGTTTAACACCCGCTCACAACGAGAGACAAAAGGGGGACGCCGGGGGAACATAGGAGTGCCGGATTGCAAAACGGACAATGGGGAAAATGCTCGGATGCATGAGACGAACACGAATGCGAAATGAGATGCACATGATGACATGATAAAATGCAGCACGCAAGCAAATGACATGGCAACGACAGCGAATAACTGGCATACACCTGGCGCATCGAATTCTGGGCATTACAGGATCCCACTCCAAACGTGAAAGATCAGCCTACACCGGGTTAGCCCCGTATCAAGCTACCATAGGGAGCATTCATTTTCCTGCTATACATTATTTTGCTCTCTTTATCGGTAGATGCATTGATGGTAAGGACGAAGCATGTCGCATGTGTGTCCCTGATCTTTGTGTCCTCAAGAGTGCGGTGTCAGGTTATAAAGGTTATAACTTGGGGGCAATAGTTGCACGTAGGTTGCAGAATAATAGTAGAAAGGGAGATTTATTTGGAGGAATTTATGCAACCCGTGTGGCTAATTTTCTTAATATAGCCCCACGAGAGGGGGATATGATTTTACCTCCTGTTTATTTGGATAAAGAAGCTATGTTTAGTCATCATTTCCTTGAGAGGAATGAACAATTCCTCCATTATCGACTAATCTATGACAGCGCAACGTCGTCCCTGTTACTCTTCCTGCCCCCTACCTTTTTGATTATCAGGCAAAAGGAAGATATGTTGTCAGCAGGGAAGAAGCAGTTGAATACGAGAGGGGAATGGAGGCAGCTCGCCAATACGCTGTTGTTCTCTTCTGTACATTTGTATTTATTAGGATTAGTTTTCTTGTATAGCTTTCTTTTGCTGTTCCTTTTCTTCCTCTTCTTGAGGAAACTTTGTACTAGTCCTGTTTTGTTTTTGCATTAATAAAATGCTGTGGGGTGCAAGCCCTGCAGTCTTCAAGGTCAAAAAAACACGCTGCTGCTCAGGAGGCGGTTGTCGCTGCATCTCAGTACAACCCCGGTTTCACTTATGGATATCAGCCAGACGATCCTTGGTACTAGACCAACTTAGGCCAAAAGCCTAAGCTTGGGGGAGTATGTATTTCTCACCGACTTTACATTCATGTTCACACACTAGTCGTCGGTGCTCATACTCTTTCATTGTATTATCCATGCTAGTTTAAATTTCTTGCATAGTGCTTGCCAAGTTTTGCATTCAAAATGGGTGTAGGTTTCTTGATTGTATAATTTGACATTGAAGGTATAACCATGCTTGGTCTTCAAGCAAAGTCTCTTTACATCCATAGTTTTGTTAGGACTGAAACCTATCTTATCCAAGACAAAAATTCTTTCTTGGCAGGGGATACGCTAGTAGAATAGGGAAAATTTAAAATAATAAGTTGAAGCAAATGAAGCATATATAAGTCTTGCTTAATTACAAAAAAAGAGTTGTCGTTGTGACTTACTATATCCACTTCTAAGGTCTCATCCAGCTTGATGCTGAAGTGCCTATCATCAACTAGGAAATTTTTTGTCGAACAGGCCGCGTTGGTCTTCGCAGTCTTCGCACATAATGAAATCGTTTTCGTTGTCACACGACATTTCCTATGTTCATAGGTGAAACATTAAACACTTATTAGTTATATTCAACTAATTAAACTAGTTCTATTAATTCAACTAGCTAGTTCACCTAATTAATTCAACTAAGCACTTTATAAAAATATAACTAAATAAATATAGCTACAAATTCAACTAATTCAACTAACTAGTTCAACAAATTCAACTAAACTAGTTCTATTAATTTTCTTACTAAAAATAAAGTAGCTAGTTCTATATACTAAAATTTTAATTAGATGATCAAATCTCATATACCTAAATTTAATATATATATTAATTCATCTAACATTAATATAAATTCATCTATAACTAAAAGTATAAAAAACTAACTCATCTAACATTAGCTAATTCTTATATAATCTAACATTTTGACATTAAACATTTGTGTGTGTGTGTGTGTGTGTGTGTTTGTGTGTGTGTGCATGTGTGCATGTGCAGGAGGTCACGGCGTGGGTGAGGGCGGCCGGGCACACGATCGATCTTCAATGGGGGGGGGTGGGGGGCGATGACGGTGACGGGGGCGGTGATGGGCCGGGGTGGCGTGGGGACGGGCGCGACGAAGATGACGATGAAGATGATAACTGAAAATTTTCGTAAGTGCTGGTTATATAGGGGAGGCCTTTAATACCGGTTGGAGACATGAACCGGTCCTAAAGGTTAAATTTGGCCAGGCGAAGCGGCGGGAAGCGACCCCCTTTAGTACTGGTTCGTGGCTCCACCGGTGCTAAAGACCCAATTTAGTACCGGTTTGGGCCACGAACCGGTACTAAAGGGGGTGCGCTGCGCTCCCGTTCCGCGCTGCTCATTGTTTAGTCCCACCTCGCCGAATGAAGGGCAGCCACACTGGTTTATAAACCCAGCCGTGGCTGCTCCTTCGAGCTCCTATATAATGCAGGCCTTTGGGCCTAACTGTGCCGCGCTACCCTGTGAGCCTGCTGGGCCTTATGGGCCTGCATAAGCACGCCCAAGGCTGAGCAGGCCCACTACGCAGCGTGGAAATAATTTTTTTCATATTTTTTTTCTTTTGTGGTTTATATATTTTATTCTATTTATTTGTTAGTAGTTTTTTGTTGTATTTAGAGTTTCTTATGTTTAATATTAGTGTGTTTTATCATTATATTCATATTTATAGTGATTTTTCAGTTCATTTTGTAGTGCTTTTCACTTTCAGGGTGATTTAGCTCTGAAAACAAATGAGTAAATGCATCGAAAATAGCAAATTATGTCAGAAAGGGTTGAAAGTTGATGACGTGGATTTGAATTGTGCATCTGAATGCAAAAAAGTCCGGAGTTGTACTAAGTAATTAAAAATATTGAATAGCCGGTGTAACAGATGAGTTTTCGTCCGAAACCCTGATACTTCGAAAGAGATTGTCCAGTTTGTACACGAAGTGCATCCAGTTTTTGCCGTAACCCTCTCTACTTTTTTGCACATGCTATGCGGGTGAAATGATGATACCTTGCCAAGTTTCAACCTTTTCAGAGTTCATTTTGTAGTGCTTTTCACTTTCACGATGATTTAGCTCTGAAAACAAATCAGTAAATGCATCGAGAATAGCAATTATGTCAGAAAGGGTTGAAAGTTGATGACGTGGATTTGAATTGTGCATCTGAACGCAAAAAAAGTCCGGAGTTGTACAAAGTTATTAAAATATTGAATAGCCGGTGTAATAGATGAGTTTTCGTATGAAACCCTGATACTTCGAAAGAGATTATCCAGTTAGTACACGAAGTGCATCCAGTTTTTGCCGTAACCCTCTCTACTTTTTTGCACATGCTATGCGGGTGAAATGATGATACCTTGCCAAGTTTTAACCTTTTCAGAGTTCATTTTGTAGTGCTTTTCACTTTCACGGTGATTTAGCTCTGAAAACAAATCAGTAAATGCATCGAAAATAGCAAATTATGTCAGAAAGGGTTGAAAGTTGATGACGTGGATTTGAATTGTGCATCTGAACGCAAAAAAGTCCGGAGTTGTACTAAGTTATTAAAATATTGAATAGCCGGTGTAACAGATGAGTTTTCGTTCGAAACCCTGATACTTCAAAAGAGATTGTCTAGTTCGAACCGACTCTTGTGTAAACATGTAAAAATATACATAAAAATACATTGATCAGTACCGCCTTTTAGCCAAAACGCGCTACTGCTACAGAGAAATACATCAAAAATACATTGATCATCAATGATCTTTTTGTGTACAATCTGAAGACCAAGTGGTTGTGATAGTTTCAGAAGTAACATATTCAAGGTGGTAAAAACTCTGTTAGCGGAGCGAGGTGGGACTTCAAAACCGCTGTGAAGTAGGAACCTATAGTACCAGTTTGTGGCACGAACCGGTACTAAAGGTGTTGGTGGGCCCCCAGTCTGCAACAGCCACTTTAGTACTGGTTGGTGGCTCGAACAGGTACTAAAGGGTCGCCATGAACCGGTACTAATGATCTCCACCCCCCTAGCCGTTTGGAACGGCACTAATGATCACATTAGTGTCGGTTTTGTTACAAACCGGGACTATTGTGCTTCACATTAGGCCCTTTTTCTACTAGTGCTTTGTAATTGAGCAAGATTTTGATCAATGTGCACAGGGTATCATATTTACCATCCAAAGCTCTAAGGATCTTCTTGATGATGAACTTGTCGGTCATCTCTTCACTTCCTAATCCGTCAATCTCATTTGTGACGAGAGCAAGCCTAGAGTACATTTCAGCGACTCTTTCACTATCCTCCATCTTAAACTTGTCAAGTTGAATTTGAAGCACATCCAACTTGGATTTCTCGACTGACTAGGTACCTTCGTGCATATCATTCAAAGTATCCCAAATTACCTTTGCACTCTCAAGGCGGCTGATTTTGTTGAATTCCTCGGGGCACAATCCATTGAAGAGAATATCACAAGCTTGAGCATTGTACTACAAAATCTATAATTCTTACATGACTGCTTCACGATCCGGTTCTCTATCATACTCAAAGAATTCACCTTGCAAGCCAATACAAACAACATCCCAAATGACAGGGTTATGACCAAGAATATGCATTTTCATCTTATGCTTCCAACTAGCAAAATTTGTACCATCAAAATAAGGACCTCTATGGTGACAGTTACCCTCACTAGACTCCATACTCTCCTAGGTTGTGAGACCAAGGCTATGATAACCAAAGCCATGGAAATAAAGGCTTACGGAGACCAAAGCTATGATACCACACGAAAGTATGTCTATAGGGGGTGATTAGACTACTTGACCAAAAAAATCTTTCCTTTTCCCAATTTTAGTTGTGGGTAGATTTTGGCAATTACGACAAGTCAAGTAACACCCTACACATGCAAGTCTAAGAGTATAGCAGCGGAATGTAAAACATTGCACATGTAAGTAAAGGGATGGGTTTGGAGAAGACAAACGCAATGGCGATACCAAGATTTTGGGTGTGGTTCCGAAGGGCGGTGCTATCATACATCCACGTTGATGGAGACTTCAACCCACGAAGGGTAATGGCTGCGTGATTCCATGGAGGGATCCACCAACAAAGGGTCCACGAAGAAGCAACCTTGTCTATCCCACCATGGCCATCGCCCGCGAAGGACTTGCCTCACTCAGGTAGATCTTCACGAATTAGGCGATCTCCTTGCCCTTACAAACTTCTTGGTTCAAGTCCACATCATGTCGGAGGCTCCCAAGCGACACCTAACCAATCTAGGAGACAACACTCTCCAAAAGATAATAGACCGTGTGTTGATGATGAACACCTTGCTCTTGTGCTTCAAATGATAGTCTCCCCAACACTCAACTCTTTCTCATAGGTTTGGCTATTGTGGAAGAAGGATTTGAGTGGAAAGAAACTTGGGGAAGACTAGAAATCAAGGTTCAAATGGTAGGAATGGAAACTCTTGATCTCAACACATTAGTAGGTGGTTCTCTCTCAGAAAATGAATGGTGGAAGTGCAGGCACATTCTAATGGCTCTCCTCAATGAGGAAAAAGAGGTGGAGGGGTATATATAGCCTCCAAACAAAATCCAACCTGTTACACACTTTTGACCCATCTCGGTGGCACCGATCAGAAAACTCGTTGGCACCGATCTCTGTAAAAATATGAACATTAGGAATCTTGGTGGGACCGACGGGAACAACTCGGAGGGATGATGTGCAAGGGCTTATGGCAAACCTCATCTTGGTGGCGCCGGTTGCATCTCTCGTTGGGACCGAAGGGATGCAATAAGACAACAGAGAATCGGTCAAGCCATCTCGGTGAGACCAACTGCAATTCTCGGTGGAACCGGAATAATTGCAACAAGGAGCAAAGAGTTATCAAGGCCATCTCGGTGAGATCGGGATCCATATCGCTGGATCCGAATTGTTAGGGTTTTGGCAGTGGCTAAGTCCAGAAGAACTCAGTGGCTCCGGATGGGGCCGAGGTGGAATTTAGGGTTTGGACATTTTGGATAGAAAGTGGCTGAGGGTTTTGGAGCAATATCACTAAGCACTTTGAGAAAATAGATCATTAAGCAACACCTCATCCCCTTTTAATAGTATTGTATTTCCTATGAACTCATTGTGATGTTGGTTCACCTAAACAAAAATGTAGAGTCTTGAGCTTTTGCCAATCCTTTTCCTTAGCATTTTGAGGGGTCCACATCTCTAGTCCTTGCCATGTCCATCATTGAACATCCTGAAATATTTATCTTGAATGAACATTAGTTCAATGAGGTATATATTGTTATGAATTGCCAATACCACCCAGGGATTAGTTTCACTTTCAAAAGGTGAGAGTGCGTATAATCCATGGACTCACGTTAGTCATAAAGAACTCACATACTTATTGCAAAAGTCTATTATCCCTCGAAGTAAAGTACTACTACGCATGCCCCTAGGTGATAGGTCAGAACCCGATGAACGAGTTCACACCCGAGGGTGGCCCGATCTTCACGTCATAGGATCAAATCGGAAGGGATAACTAGCTGCAAGTAGCCGGGATAACTAGCTTTATACCTGCCAAGGTTGGATGCAACCCTTACGTTGGGGCTGGCTGGCCGAAACTACAAGAACTCCAACCCGCTGTCCGAACAATCGCAGAACCACAAACTGGGACTAATCCACACAAAACAGCCAGAACCGTAGAACACAAACTAGGGGGGACCAGAGGCTCCTTCTCGCGAATCCGAATGAACTCAAAAGAGCAAAGGTAGCAAGATCTCTTGGATCTCTCTAGCAATCTTGCCGCATAAGCTTGTAGCTGAATGGTTTGACAAAAGGTTTTTAAGAGGATGGGGGAGATGGGGTTTTATAGTAGGGACAACCCCCCTTAGCTAGGTGTGAAAATGGTTTTAAAAGTAAGCATGCTTGCATGGCTTTCTTGGGTGAATAAGCACTCAACTTTGGGAGTTGTTGGAGAGCTCCTTGTAAATTCGCGAAGCCTTGACAGCCTGGACACCTTCCACGAGAATGAATAGTACTTTTGACTCACAACTCCAAATGATGTCAGATTTTTTGCATTGGAAAGTAAATTTGATGTAGCTTCAGGTGATGTACCCCTATGGCCCCGTCTCTCCACCATATGGGTGTGGCACAATGAAACATCAAAGGTAAAAATTGACAGCATTAGCTTCACTTGAAACTTGTTTTTGCCAAACTTGTTCCTTCAATCCAGTTGCTTCAAGAGCTCATAGGTTGTTGGATTTATTCCATGTGATACCTAAGTTCAAGCAACAACAATGGGGATGAAAGCATAGTTGTGTCATCAAGGTTACTAGGTAAACTTAAGTTAGTGTTCACCTGGTCATGTGTTTGCTTGATTCGGCTTAGTAATTCCTTCCAACTAAATTGTGCACTTTTTTGAAATGTCATGTATGATGTTCTCATGTGCTCATCATCCTCCCTCCCTTGATGAAGAGTCGTCCTCGACTCTACTTGATCTACCAAAGATAAGTAGAAGGGAAGTAGATCATATGTATGGAAAGGAATAATGTAATCCTAATTTATTGCTTTCACCTTCGAATTGTGTTGCATCTGATCATTTATTTGTTTGTCACAACTTGGAGTTTGTCCAAGGATGATTGGTATTTTTTCAATGACCGAGATGTCCTCATCACCCCCTGTCTAGAAAAGGAGTCGTCATCGACTCTACCTGGTCATAACACAAAAGAAAGTAGGGCAATACTAAATCATAATGCAAAGGTTTCATGATATAGAGAATTTTAATTTTCAACTTTGCTATCTTATGGACGATGCCAATATGATGCTTTGTTTGACTTAGGATTCCTTCCGCAAATGTTCCATGGAGTACAAATTTGTAACCCATCATCATCATGTTCTTATCAGCCTCCCTCTGTAGGAGAAAAGTTGTCCTCAACTTCATTTGGTTTGCAAACTTATAGCATGAGACAATACAAAATAACTAGGAAAAGAAAATGATGAATAATCATGTGCAACATTTAGTTTTATTGGATCTTTTATAGCCTCTTCAAGATTAGCAAAATCATATTGCTGGATGGATGATGTACCAAACAATTTTTCTCTAATCTTATCACGCCATTGCTTCAAAAACTCATAATTGCATACCTCTAGCTTCATCAAAATGGAAGATTATTTTTTGTTTTACCTCATTGATTACTTGAATGCCTTTCTGAAAATCAATCTTCACACATGCACCTTATGTAGTTGTACTACATGTCCTCCATATTTGTTCTTGGATTTCAACCTCCCATCATTGCAAGAGAGCTGATCGGTATGCCTTTTGCACATGCACATATTGCAAAGAAAGAGAATTTTGTGAAAGGTTAGTCATTGAATGTTCATATCTCTTTTCATTTTGTGGAATTTCACATGGTGGTGGATCACTCATCTCGCTATTCTCTTGTTGAAAAATCACAACCTCATATTTAGTGGACTCATATAACTCACTTATCCTCTCACTCTTATTCTATGGTATATTGGGTTGTGGATCACTTATCTCTCTAATGAGGTGTGGAATGATCTTAGTCTCACATTTTGTGGACTCACACAACTCATTAATCTTCTCCCCCTCAATGTGTGGTATATATAGGTGGAGATCTTTCATTTCTCTAATCTCACGATTTACAATCTGATCCTCACATATTGTGGACTCACTCACCTCACTTTTCTTACTCTTAATATATGGAATTGTGGAAAGTACTCTTCCTCACATTTGGTGGAGTCACTCAACTCATTTTTATTTTCACTCTCAAGTTGTGGGATTTTTGAAAGTGGACACTCTTCCTCACTTTTGGTGGGGTCACTCAACTCATTTTTCTTTTCACTGTCAAGTGGTGGGATTTTTGAAAGTAGACACTCTTCCTCACTTGTAATTTGTGGGACATGTTTCTTGGATATTGGGACAGTAGTGGTGATCGAGGTGCCAACATTAGGAGTGAGCCTCTTAGGTGAACATGGGCTATGAATCACCGGAGCCGCTCCATCAACCATGACCATGCTTTGCAGTGGGTTGTTGTTGTACCGATGGGTGCCACAACTTTTCCCTCGAGCATGACATCCTTGTTGCACTTCAGGAGAAGCACTGTCATGCCCATGACAAGAAACACCATGCCCTCGAGCATGTCCTCCTTGCTGTACTTCTTGAGGAGCAGTGACACGGCCACAAGCAGCAACATCACGCCCTCGAGCATGTCTTCTTTGTCGCACTTCATGAGTACTAGTGACACGCCCACGAGCAGCAACATCATGCTCTCGAGCATGTCTTCTTTGTTGCACTTCATGAACAACAGGGTATTGTTGATGTCGAACCCCATCACCACCCACTCAAAGACGCTCATTAAGCCTCCTCTGAAATTCTTGAATCATGCTCCATAATTCCAAAAACTCAGGATGTGCGAATGGGGCATCCTCTTCCCCTTGATTTTCTCCTTGAATATCCGATGTAGATCCTTCCATGTTAGTGGGGCTAAAAAGTGGAATAGGATATTTTTTTGTGGAATCACACAACCTGACCTCTTACTCACCAAAGTTCTCATGAGTTCACATCAGATTGTGCTTCTCCCGGATGTGTTAAAGTGACTAAAAGACATGGATCAAAGAACTAGCTTTGGTTTTTGGTGGAGCTTGGTGGTGTAAACAAAAAAGGGGCTTGTTCTGAAATCAAGTTGATGCAAACCAAGAAAATATGTGGATGGATCTGCTAGACCTTTGCACCAAGATTAAAAACACACAACACACAAGCTTCTTAAATTTTTCTACCTAGCTGAAACTTCTGGATCTTGCACAACACTTTCTTTTTCTCTCTTGACTTTTTTTGCCACTCTTTTTTTGTCTCTTGGATTCCTTTTTTTGCCACTCTTTTTTTCTCTCTTTTTTCAAAGCACAACAACCAAATCTGAAAGCAACTACAAAGATGAACTTGGTGCAGAACTAAAAGATGAAGAACATGCAAGGTATGCAACAACAAGATCTCAGTACCAACAAGGCTTGGATTTATTTTTGGTGGGGCTTTGGACTTCTAGGACAGAAAATATAGCATGAAAAACACTCGATCTAAAGGGATGATAGCAAGATAAACTCAGATAACAGATCCTACCGTAAGGAAGGCTCTGATGCTAGATGATAGGTGGGAACCCGATGAACAAGTTCATGCCCGAGGGTGGCTAACCAAAGCTATAAGAACTCCAATCCGCTGTCTGAACAATCGCAGAACCACAAACTGGGACTAATCCACACAAAACGTCCTGAACCGTAGAGCATGAACTAGGAGGAACAAAAGGCTCCTTCTCGCGAATGCGAATGAACTCACAAGGGAAAAGGTAGCAAGATCTCTCGGATCTCTCTAGCAGTCTTGCTGCATAAGCTTGTAGCTGAATGGTTTGACAAGAGGTTTTTAAGAGGATGGGGGAGATGGGGTTTTATAGCAGGGACAACCTTATTAAAGGTGATCATATCCTTGGCGTTAAAGATGTTATATTTGACAAGAATAGACTTTGTAGTGCTTGTCAAGGTTGGAGAAAGTCATCCCATGAATAACATCATGACCACGAGAAGACCACTTGAGCTACTTCACATGGATATCTTCGGTCCAAATGCTTATAAGAGCCTCGGTGGTAACTCTTTCGGTATGGTCATTGTCAATGATTTTTCAGGATTTACGTGGGTGTTCTTTCTTGATGACAAATCACAGGTCCAAAAGATCTTCAAGAACTTCGCTAAGAAGGCCCAAAATCAATTTGAAGTGAAGATCAAGAAGGTTCAAAGTGATAATGGAACGGAGTACAAGAACACCAATGTGGATACCTTTCTTGACGAAGAAGGGATTTTGCATGAGTTCTTGGCTACGTACACACCTCAACAAAATGGAGTTTTTGAGAGGAAGAACCAGACACTTATCAAGATGGCAAGAATGATGCTCGATGAATACAAAACGCCAAGACACTTTTGGGTGGAAGTGGTTGAGACAGCTTGTCATGCTACAAATCGACTATATCTTCACAAGCTTCTCGACAAAACGACATACAAGCTACTCACTAGTAACAAACCCCAAGTTGTATAGTTTTGAGTATTTGGTTCTAAATCTCATGAAGGTTTTCTACTCGGTTATGGCTCAAACTCTCACACTTATCTTGTCTACAACAATTTCACCCGAAATGTTGAAGAGACAGTAGATGTGAAGTTTGATTAATCTAACGGCTTTTGAGTAGAGCAACTGCCAACTGATGTAGGAGACAAAGATCCCTTGAAAGCAATTCAAGATTTGTCTATTGGCAAAATTCGCTCAACGGAGGTGAAGGAGAGTACTTTTTCCATTCAAGTGGAAGCCTCAACTTCACATCAAGGTGAACCACAAGTTGACTTGGAGGCATCCACAAGTGGAACCCGTCAAGACGAAGGAAATGAGGAAGTACAACAAGATGAACCACCTCGACCTCCTTCTCTACCTCTACAAGAGAATGAAAATGCCACCAACAAAGAAGAAGGAGAAGAAGAAGAAGAAGAAGAAGAAGAAGAAGAAGAAGAAGAAGAAGAACAACAACAACAACAACAACAACAACAACAACAACAACAACAAGAAGAAGAAGAAGAAGAAGAAGAAGATGACGATGATGAGGATGACGATGATGATGATGATGAGGATGTTCCTCCAGAACCCAAGGAAAATCCCTCACAAGTTAGAGCAAGAGTCTCAAAGGATCATCCCATTGAACAAATCTTTGAAGACATGAAACCGAGAGAATTACTCGCTCTAAAACTCATTTGGATAAGTTTTGTAAACACTACTCATTCATTTCTAGTGTTGAACCTATGAAGGTAGAAGAAGCCCTTGAGGATCCGGACTAGATAAATGCTATGCATGAAGAGCTACACAACTTAGAGAGGAATCAAGTATCGACATTGGTTGAGAAGCCCAATGATGATCAAAATGTCATTGGGACCAAGTGGGTGTTTCAGAATAAGCAAGATGAAGATGGAATAGTTGTACGTAACAAGGCACGTCGGTTTCTCAAGGCTACACTCAAGTCGAAGGTATGGACTATGGTGAGACATATGCCCCCATTGCTAGACTTGAGTCTATTCGCATTTTACTTGCTTATGCCAATCACCATGATATCACCCTATACCAAATGGACATTAAATGTGATTTTCTAAATGGTGAAATTGAGGAGGAAGTTTATGTTAAACAACCTCCCAGCTTTGTTAATCCCAACAAACCCAATCATGTCTACAAACTACAGAAAGCTCTTTATGGTCTTAAACAAGCTCCTAGAGCTTGGTATAAATGTTTGACTAAGTTACTTATTGAAAAAGTCTTTGAAATAGGGAAAATTGACTCTACACTTTTCACTAAAAGGGTCAATGGAGAATTATTTGTGTGCCAAATTTATGTGGATGATATCATACTTGGTTCTACTAACCCCCATCTTAGTGAAAAGTTTGGAAGGCTAATGTCGCAGAGTTTGAGATGTCTATGATGAGTGAACTCAAATTTTTCCATGGCGTGCAAATCAAGCAAACTAAGGAAGGTACCTTTGTCTCACAAACGAAGTATACCAAGGATATTTTCAAGAAGTTCAACATGCAAGAAAGCAAAGGTATGAAAACACCCATGCCTACTAGTGTACATCTTGACTTGACTAAGGATGGCAACCCGGTTGACCAAAAGGATTACCGATCTATGATTGGTTAATTATTATATCTTTGTGCCTTCCGTCCCAATATTATGTTAAGTGTGTGTGCATGTGTGCACGATATCAAGCGGCCCCTAAAGAATATCATCTTAAGGCCATGAAAAGGATAGTGAGATATTTGATTCATACACCAAACTTTGGCATTTGGTACCCTAAGGGGTCATCCTTTGATCTTGTTGGTTATTTCGTCTCAGACTATGCCAGTGACAAGGTTGATAGGAAGTCCACTTTGGGTACTTGTCAATTTCTTGGTAGATCCATTGTCTGTTGGTCTTCCAAGAAACAAAATTCGATATCCTTATCCACTGCTGAAGCAGAATATATTGTCGTCGGATCATGTAGTGCTCAATTACTTTGGATGACCCAAACTCTTAAACATTATGGGATACATGTGAGACATGTTCCATTGCTAGGTGACAATGAGATTGCTATTAAGATTGCACACAATCCCATGCACTGTTCTCAAACTAAGCATATTGAAGTTCCTCACCATTTCAGTTGAGATCATGTTGCTAAGGGAGATATCAATCTTAAGCATGTTCGTACCAACTAGCAATTGGCGGATATCTTTGCTAAACTGCTTGATGAAAAGATATTCTGTCATTTGAGAAGTGAGTTGAACATAATTGATGCCTCAAATTTTGAATGGAGATTCCATTTGGTACATGCAAGGCATGAGCCTATATGACTAATCCTTGGTATTTCTCTTATGATGATGATCATATATCTTGGATATATTTGCACCCTTGTATTTTATCCAACCACTTGTAGGGACTTGGATAAGCCCAAATCTATGAGATTGCAAATCACTCACATCTGGAGCAATTTCTACATCACCAAGTATCTATGATTTGGTTGTTGAAATCAAGGAAGCATGATCGCACTCAACATATTCTTTGACTATTTCAATAGAATGAATCTCCTGATTGTCAATTTGGGTACACAAGTGCTATTCCTTGCAACCCATGTGGGAAGATGAGCTTCAAATCCTAAGGATGCTCTCAACTCTCGATGGACTACATCAACATTGAGCATCCACCACAAGTTCAACTACATGATCAAGATCAAAACCACAACCTAAGGTATGTCATTCCATCTTAGAGAAGCTTTGCTCCAAGTCATGAGTTAAAGCAACTCAACAAGATGTGAATACATCAAGACGCTTAAATGAAAAATGGCAACCCCATTTTGAGCTTAACGATGAGTATGACCTATGATCAAGTGATCTCACTTGACTCCTAAGTCAATATACTCTAACATAGGTGACTTTGTCACCGACCCTCTCTAGATGAAGTTCACTAGTGTACCCCTTCTCAGTTACATTTTCCTTGCATTCCTCTTGCTAGTGAGTTTCTATCTTTATGCGAAAAAAATTCATCTAGGTTCTCTTTATTTATGTTCCTTTCTAATTTGTATCTACCAGAAAATTTATTGCAAATCTTTTAAAAAAATCCTTGAAAATCTTTGTGAAATTTCATTTGCAAGAGAGTTGTGTTGACAAAAAAAATTCCTTTGTGTTGAACTCGATTCTACTAATTTAAGCCTATCAGGCAGACCAAAATACAAGTTCTACTTGTACACAGTCCATCGGTTCAACCGAAACGGATAAACTCGGTCTCTCCGATATGCTCATCTCGTAACCTAGCTATCTCGGAGTCACCGATTGAAACAGATCGACGCCACTGACTTCACTACTGAGAAAACTTTTTGCCATCTTATATTGCCTATTTCTCTCAACACCACTCAATGATGCTTTCCCTCCATCTGCATCATGAGCTGCATTCCTCTTCTTTGTGTCTCTCAAGGACCACACTCACTTGAGTCATATCCATGAAGGACCCTTTTGGAAATTGATGTTAAAGGGGGGGAGCACGTCAAAGCTTATTCTTACAGAACTCTTCTAAGAAAGGAAGAGAGATGGACTACCATAAGAGGAGAGAAGCCATGTCAGTATGTCAGTATTTGGTTGAGTTATTTCTTCTCTTGATCTTATTCATTTCTACTCTGATTTTATCTCACCCTACCTTCCCCCATTATCCAGAGTCAGAATCAGGGGGAGAAAGAGTCCATGCTTAAGGGGAGAAAAATCCTTAGAGTTTATTGCAAAACCTTAATTCTTTGGGGGACATGTTTATACTCAAATTAAGCACTCAATCTGTGGTACTTAATTACCATTTACATGTCATCCCAGTCTTTGTATTCTTGTGGATCTTGAAATCTTTTTGTTTGAAGTTTTCGTGTGTTATTTAACCATGTTTTCTCAGGCCTACTTTTTCAAGGGTTAGCTCAAGAATCACAAGGTAATTGTATGCATCACGCTCATGTGCATGATGATCTCTTGCTTTTGCACATATTGCTTGCAAGAGGGAAACATAAACATGAAGGTACATCTCATTTCATCTTTTTGCTCTGATGCATATGGCCAAGATACATGTAACTCATTACCTACTTAGTCATTCTATGCATTCACATGTCTTTCAAATTATTCGTTACATGATTGCATACATGTAAGGCGAGCTTATGCAAGTTACATGTTTCTCCAGAGCTTCACTTACTACTCTTCATATCATTTACTTGAAGCTTTGATGTATGTTGTCATCAATTACCAAACGGGGGAGATTGTAAGCACAGGTGCTCCCTGGGTGATTGATACATCTCCAATGTATCTATAATTTTTATTGTTCCGTGCTGTTATATTATCATTCTTGGATATTTTACAATCATTTTATATCATTTTTGGTACTAACCTATTGACATAGTGCCCAGTGGCAGTTGTTGTTTTCTACATGTTTTTTACATCGCAGGAAATCAATATCAAACGGAGTCCAAACGAAACGCAAGTCCTGGAGGATTTTTTTTAGGCTAGAAGAAAGCCAATGGCCAAGGAAGCACCTGAGGGGCTGCTCGAGGGGAGCAACACCCACCAGGGCGCAGCAGGAGGCCCAGGCGCGCCCTGGGGGGTTGTGCCCACCTCGGGTGCCCCCCGAACCGCCTCTTTGCTCTATAAATACCACAATATTCTAGAAACCCTAGGGAAGTCGACGAAATATTGATCCAGCCCGCAGAGTCTAGAACCACCAGATCCAATCTAGACACCGTCATGAAGGGGTTCACCACTTCCATTGGTGCCTCTCCTATGATGCGTGAGTAGTTCTTTGTAGACCTACCGGTCCGTAGTTAGTAGCTAGATGGCTTCCTCTCTCTATCTCTCTTGCTTATCAATACAATGGTCTCTTGGAGATCCATATGATGTAACTCTTTTGGCGGTGTGTCTGTTGGGATCCGATGAACTTTGAGTTTATGATCAAATCTATGTTTTTATCCATGAAAGTTATTTGAGTCTTCTTTGATCTCTTATATGCATGATTGCTTATAGCCTCTTATTTCTTCTCTGATATTTGGGTTTTGTTTGGCCAACTTGATCTATTTATCTTGCAATGGGAAGAGGTGCTTTGTAGTGGGTTTGATCTTATGGTGCCTGATCCCAGTGATAGAAGGGGAATCGACACATATGTATCATTGCTACTAACGATAACAAGATGAGATCTATATCTGCCGCAATAGATAAACGGATCTCGTCTACATCATGTCATCGTTCTTATTGCATTACTCCGTTTTCTCATGAACTTAGTACACTAGATGCATGCTGGATAGCGGTCGATGTGTGGAGTAATAGTAGTAGATGTAGGCGGGAGTCGGTCTACTAATCTTGGACGTGATGCCTATATAATGATCATTGCCTGGATATCTTCATGATTATTTGAAGTTCTATCAATTGCCCAACAGTAATTGTTTACCCACAGTTTGCTATTTTTCTCAAGAGAAGCTACTTGTGAAACCTACGCCCCCAAGTCTCTTTTCATCATATTTGCCTTTGCGATCTATTTCATCTTGCATTTATTTTCAGATCTATTAAACCAAAAAATACAAAAATACCTTGTTGCAGTTTATTTGTTCCGCGATCTATTTATCCTATCCACCACTTTTTACCTCACATTTTTGCCTATCTTGAGGCGTCATACCCGAAAGGGATTGACAAACCCTTTAACACGCCGGGTTGCGAGTATTTGTTATTTGTGTGCATGTGTTGTTTACATGGTGTGAGGAGGTTCTCCTACTGGTTCGATAACCTTGGTCTCATCACTGAGAGAAATACCTACCGTCTCTATACTACATCATCCCTTCCTCTTTGGGGAAATACCGACGTAGTTCTAGCAGACATCGAAAGGAATTTCTGGTGCCGTTGCCGGGGAGGATCTTCAACATCAACCAGGTTCCTAATAACAAATCTCATCTCCTCCCAATTTACATTATTTGCCATTTGCCTCTCATTTTCCTCTCCCCCACTTCACAAAAATTTGTCGTTTTATTCGCCCTCTTTTTCATTCGCCGTTTTCTCGCCAGATCTGTTTTTGAGTGCAATCTTGTTGTGTAGTCATCATGACTCAAGAGAACACCAAGTTGAGTGATTTCTCAAATACCAACAAGAATGATTTTATTAGCATTCTGGTTGCTCCTCCCTCCACTAGTGCAGAGTCTTGTGATATTTATACTGCTTTGTTGAATCTTGTCATGAAAGATCAATTTGCTGGTACTCCTAATGAGGATGTCGCGTCCCATCTTAACACATTTGTGGAATTATGCGATATGCAAAAGAAAAAAGATGTGGACAATGATGTTGTGAAGTTGAAATTATTTCCCTTTTCTTTGCGAGATCGCGTAAAAATTTGGTTTTCTTCTTTGCCTCACAATAGTTTTGATTCTTGGAACAAGTGCAAAGATGCTTTTAAGTATTTTCTGCCCGCAAAAAATATTTCCCTTAGAACCCAAATCATGAATTTCGAGCAACTTGAACATGAGCATGTTTCACAATCTTGGGAAAGGATGAAATTGATGCTAAGGGATTGCCCAACTCATGGGTTAAATCTTTAGATGATCATACAATTTTTTATGTGGGATTGAATTTTGTTTCTCGCAATCTTTTAGATTCCGCCGCGGGGGTACTTTTATGGAAATTACTTTGGGTGAAGCTACTAAATTTCTAGACAATATTATGGCAAATTACTCGCAATGGCATACCGAAAGAGCTCCTACTAGTAAAAAAGTCAATTCAGTAAAAGAAATAAATTCTTTGAGTGAAAAAATTGATGCTCTTATGAAGTTGGTTGCTAATAAAAGTGCTCCTATTGATTTTAATGATGTGACTTTTTCTACTTTGATTGAGCAAAATAGTGATGCCATAGATGTGAATTTTGTCTCGCGAAATAATTTCACCAACAATGCTTATAGATGTAATTTTAATCCTAGGCCTTTCCCTAGTAATTCCTCTAATAATTATGGTAATTCCTATGGTAATCCCACCTACAATAATAATAGAAACACCTCCGATCTTGAGCAAAATATTAAAGAATTTATCAATACGCAAAAGACTTTCAACACATCGATAGAAGAAAAGTTGAATAAGATTGATGATTTGTCTAGAAGTATTGATAGAATTACTCATGATGTAGAAACTCTCAAGATGAAATTTTTGTGCCTAAAGTTGAAGAATCAATTAAAGCTCTTTATGTTTCTACGGATGAAAGTAAGAAAAGAACCGCTATGCTTAGAGCTAAAAGTTTTTTTTTAGAAAAAGCGCTTTCTAGTGATTATTATCATAAAAGTGATGAAGATCTTAAAGTGATTGGTGCTTCTTCTATTGATTCTTTGTTTAGTAAATTTAAGATTGATGAAAAAGGGACTGGAGAAGAGTCAACTTTAGTTAGAAGGCATCCCTATGATTCGGAGGGTGAAAATCTTGTTGAAAAAATTGATAAAAGTGGGTTTGAAGAGGTCAAGACTTTTACTAGTGATGTGCCCATTATTTTGGCTTACAAAGACTTCAATTATGATAGTTGCTCTTTGATTGACTGTATTTCGTTGTTGCAATCCATGATAAATTCACCCCATGCTTATGAACAAAATAAACTTGTTACTAAACATATTGTTGATGCCATGATGAAAGCTTTTGAAGAAAAGTTGGAATTAGAAGTTTCAATTCCTAGAAAATTGCATGATGAATGAGAACCTACTATCAAAGTCAAGATTAAAAATTATGAGTGTTTTGCTTTATGTGACTTGGGTGCTAGTGTTTCTACAATTCTGAAATCTTTATGTGATGTGCTTGGTCTTACTGATATTGAAGAATGCTCTTTAAATTTGCACTTAGCGGATTCTACTACTAAAAAGCCTATGGAAGAATTAATGAGGTTCTTATTCTTGGAAATAGGAATTATGTGCCCACAGAATTTATTGTTCTTGATATTGATTGCAATCCGTCTTGTCCAATTATTCTTGGTAGACCATTTTTGCGTACTATTGGTGCCGTGATTGATATGAAAGAAGGCAATATTAAATTCCAATTTCCACTAAGGAAGGGAATGGAACACTTCCCTAGAACAAGAATTAGGCCACCATATTAATCAATCATGAGGGCATCTTATGGATCTAGAACCAAAGATGACAACACTTAGATCCTACGCGTTATGCCTAGCTAGGGGCGTGAAACGATAACGCTTATTGGGAGGCAACCCAATGAATAAAATTTATTTTTGCCTTTTGCTTTATGTTCTTGAGTGTTAGCACAATTATTCTACTGTTATGATTGTGTTTTTTGTGTTTTAGTTAGTGTTTGTGCCAAGCAATGCCTTTGTCAAGACTTGGGTGAAAGTTTATTTTGATCTTGCTGAAAAACAGAAACTTTTGCTCTCACGAGATTCGTTGTAATTTTTTTACACAAGAGTGATTTTAAGTTGATTCTTTTTTCAGAGGATTAATAGACAAATTTCTCACGACCAACAATTTATTTCGTAATTTTTGGAGTTACAGAAGTACTCAAAATTTGCAGATTGATATAAACTATTCTGTTTTTGACAGATTCTGTTGTCTTTGTGTTGTGTGCTTGTTTTGATGATTCTATGGTTTTCTTTGATGAGTTTTTGCCATAGAAAAGTTGGAATACAGTAGATATAATGCAAAAACAAAATAAGAATAGGTTTTCTACAATACTTATAGTAGTGGTTTAGTTTCTTATACTAATGGATCTCACGAAGGTTTTGTTTGAGTTTTATGTGATTGAAGTTTTCAAGTTTTGGGTTATCTTACGATGGATGAAGGAATAAGGATAAGTAAAAGGCTAAGCTTGGGGAATCCCAAGGCACCCCAAGATAATATTCAAATAAGTAGCAAGCAACTAAGCTTGGGGATGCCCCCGAGTGACATCCCCGCTTTCTTCTAACAACCATCGGTATTTTACTTGAAACTATATTTTTATTCGTCACATTGATATGAGTTTTGCTTGGATCGTCTTGTATGATATGAGTCTTTTCTTGTTTTGCTTTGTGTATTAAGTGTTGAATCCTTGCTGGACACACCCATTTGAGAAAGCCAAAAATTATGCTATACTTGCTCCTATGCTTCACTTAAATTTTTAGAGCCATGGACTTCTCTAGTACTTCACTTATATCTTTTTGAGCACGGTGTGCTTTGTTAATTTTGAAGAAATGCTCTCATGCTTCACTTAGATTTATTTGGGAGTTAGTAAATTTTTAAGAAATTCTATCTTGTTTCACTTAGATTATTTTGAGAGAGAAAAAATTATGCTCATGATCTTCACTTATATTTGTTTGAGCTTATCAAAAGCAACATACGAAAATAGTCCAAAAGTGATAGATATACAAGGAGGATATAATAAAAACTTTCTTGAAGATCATTGAACAAAATAAACTTGATTCTTAGTAATGGTTTTGAGATATGACGATATGATATGTGAGTCATGTTGATGAGTAATTGTGCTTTAGTAAGAATATTGATGTTAAAGTTTGTGATTCCGTATGCAAACATGAAAGTCAATAGTTATGCAATGAAATTTATATCCTACTTATGGTGCATTATTCGGTATTACTTATGCTTAATGCTTGGGAACGAGATTTTTTGCTTTTTGGTTGGTCGCTTCTCAATTTTTTTGCTAGCCTTCATTTTGCACTAAGTATGATCACTACTTGTGCATCCAAAACCCTTTAAACCAGTTTTGCCTTATGAGTCCACTATACCTACCTATATGCGGTATTTCCATGTGGTTCTAAGAAAATTTGCATGTGCCATCTCTAATATTCAAAATAAATTTCTCTTTTGTGTGCTCTACTACTCGCGAGGCGGTAAAGGGTAGCCAATATTTTCCATGCAAGATGTGTTATTCTCACGATGAGTGTTTATTCACTTGTCATTGCACGAGAGTACGACAAAGGTATTAGTGATGCCTAGTCCCGAAATGAATAAATGAATTTACTTTATGTTGTCAAATAATAAATTCTTTGCAAAGTGTTGGTATTGAGGGCACCCATGGATACGATTAGCCATGGAAAGTGAAAGTTATGGTGGAAAAAGAAAAAAATATATTTTCTGTTTGGGAACCTCCCATGATGTATCTAGCATGGAAAGTGTTGGGATGCTCCAAGTCGTTTTTGTTGTTAGGAAAAGTATGCCTCTCAAAAATAATTTTATCTCTCAATTTAAGCTTTGAGCTTTGGCACCTCTACAAATCCATACTTCCCTCCGCGAAGGGCCTTTGTTTTACTTACGCAATTTTTATTTTGAATTTGAGTCTCCATCTTCTCTTATAAAGCACAAACTAAGGGGCACTATGATCTTATTGGAGCATTGGGTGTAGCTAATATTCGAGTGTGTTTCATGAATGGATCAATGATTGAGCATGATGGGCTAGGGATAACTTGCTTTAGTGTTGATATTTTGAAAGACATGGTTGCCTGTTGGTATGCTTGAGTATTAAAGTCTTCATGTCAAAACTAGACTATTGCTTTGAATCATATAGAAGTCCATATGTCCATGATATAAAGAAAAGAATGTGATGAACATGTTAGGCAACATTCCACATCAAAAATTCTATTTTTCTCATTTACCTACTTGAGGACGAGCAGGAATTAAGGTTGGGGATGCTGATACGTCTCCAATTTATCTATAATTTTTTATTGTTCCATGCTGTTATATTATCATTCTTGGATGTTTTACAATCATTCTATAGTCATTTTATATCATTTTTTGGTACTAACCTATTGATATAGTGCCCAGTGCCAGTTGCTGTTTTCTGCATGTTTTTTACATCGCAGGAAATCAATATCAAACGGAGTCCAAACGCAATGCAACTCCTGGAGGAATTTTTTTGGGCCAGAAGAAAGCTAATGGGCTAAGGAAGCACCTCAGGGGCTGCTCGAGGGGAGCAGCACCCACCAGGGTGCGCCAGGAGGCTCAGGCGCGCCCTGGGGGGGTTGTGCCCACCTCGAGTGCCCCCGCAAACCACCTCTTTTCTCTATAAATAGCACAATATTACATAAATATTGATCCAGCCGCCGCAGAGTCCAGAACCACCAGATCCAATCTAGACACCGTCATGGAGGGGTTAACCACTTCCATTGGTGCCTCTCCTATGATGCATGAGTAGTTCTTTGTAGACCTACGGGTCCGTAGTTAGTAGGTAGATGGATTTCTCTCTCTCTCTCTCTCTCTCTTGATTATCAATACAATGGTCTCTTGGAGATCCATATATGTAAGTCTTTTGGTGGTCTGTTTGTTGGGATCCGATGAACTTTGAGTTTATGATCAGATCTATGTTTTTATCCATGAAAGTTATTTGAGTCTTCTTTGATCTCTTATATGCAGATTGCTTATAGCCTCATATTTCTTCTCCAATATTTGGATTTTGTTTGGCCAACTTGATCTATTTATCTTGCAATGGGAAGAGGTGCTTTGTAGTGGGTTCGAACTTATGGTGCTTGATCCTAGTGACAGAAGGGGAACCGACACATGTGTACAGTTGCTACTAAGGATAACAAGATGAGATTTATATCTGCCGCAATAGATAAACGGATCTCGTCTACATCATGGCATTATTCTTATTGCATTACTCCGTTTTCTCATGAATTTAATACACTAGATGCATGCCGGATAGCGGTCGGTGTGTGGAGTAATAGTAGTAGATGCAGGCATTAGTCAGTCTACTAATCTTGGACGTGATGCCTATATAATGATCATTGCCTGGATATCGTCATGATTATTTGAAGTTCTATCAATTGCCCAACAGAAATTGTTTTCCCAACGTTTGCTATTTTTGTCGAGAGAAGCCACTAGTGAAACCTATGCCCCCCGGGTCTCTTTTCATCATATTTGCCTTTGCGATCTATTTCCTCTTGCATTTATTTTCAGATCTATCAAACCAAAAAAATACCTTGCTGCAATTTATTTGTTCTGCGATCTATTTATCCTATCTACCACTTTTTACCTCACGTTTTTTCCTATCTCGAGGCGCCGTACCCGGAAGGGATTGACAACCCCTTTAACACGTCGGGTTGCAAGCATTTTTGTGTGCATGTGCTGTTTACGTGGTGTGAGGAGGTTCTCCTACTGGTTCGATAACCTTGGTCTCATCACTGAGGGAAATACCTACCGTCGCTATACTGCATCATCCCTTCCTCTTTGGGGAAATACAGACGTAGTTCTAGCAGACATCAGTGACTTTGGTAATTAATGTCAACATATCTCTTGTTGGACTAATAGTTTGCATTAGTACATTGAGGTGCTATACAAACGGTTTTTAACCCCTTTCTGCGATGACATTTGGAACCGTCGCTAAGTGAGTGTGGGTGATAGGGGGGTCCTTCCCACATGACCCAGAAACCGTCGAGGATAGGCCCTCCGGCTACACAAGCTCGGCAAAATGAGGCCATGTGCAATGGGCAAGCGATCAAATACGATTATACGTACAGTTGTATTAAAAAAATTATACATGCCAAATTGTTTCCAGTCGTAAGTACATCCCACATAGTCGGTCTCGGTTAAACATTTTCGTTTGTATGTACATTCCACACAGTCAATCCAAGGAATACATTTCTGTTAGTACGTACATCCCAGATAGTCAATCCAAGAAGTACGTTTTCATTTGTATATACATCCCACATAGTCACTCCAAGGAAAACGTTTCCATTTGCTTGTACATCACACACAATTTTCCCCATTGAATCATTTGTGATAGCGTTGCCATTGCAGACGATATTAACAATTTTACCGTTTGTGTTATTGAATGCATCACACACAGTGCATAGAAGAAACTGTGTGGCATAGGATGTCCATCACACAAACTTTTTATGTGGTAAATGTTTGCGCAAGGTGGCCTAACGCAAACAGTTATCAAGAGGAAGTCGTGTGTGATTGTTCATTGATCCAACAAGTTTTATTCCTAGAAACTGTGTGCGTTGTCTGAGGTCATCGCCCATGGTGTTTTCGCAATAACCGTTTGCAATAGAAAACCCCAATTAGCAGGCTAATTGTCCTATTATTAATAATCCATTTATTAATTGACATTTCATATTAAGCACACAATATATTTCATTTTCGTATTAAGGAAGCAGGAATTCATAATTAAAATACATCAGAGTACAACATCATATAGCTTCAGCACTCAGCTACCCACATTACACAACTGCACCAGCACCAAGTTTCACATGCAACATCTATAACCTTTCGAGATTAGCATCATAGACAGTACATAGACAGATGAATCTCATCTGGAAAACTGCTGAAGACTGAGCCTTCATTGATGTTAAAGGTCTTGCAACTTTAGGCTAGTGCCTGTGGATGATTGACTGACCATCCTTCATCCTCTTCAAGAAGACTTCAATATTGAACTGTGGGTGTTGTATGAATACCTTGATCGCCTCCTAACCATACATGTGGTTTGAGAGGTAATTATCAGTGAACTGCTTTGGAAAGGCCTGAAAACAAGGATATGCATAAATATCTTCTCTACATTTGAAATGGCACAAAGGAATTAAAAAGACAAGGTATAACAGTTAGTACCATCCTATAGTGAACTGATGTCTTCTTGATTGTGCAGACAAAGATCTTGTTTTTTTTGTCACTAACTTCTTTATCCTAACAATCTTTCTAAGTTTCTTGACTTGACTGATATTCATGGACAACTCATTTCCACATATGCAAAAAGGGTTGAACAATGGGTCAAAACCTCTGACAACAGGACCCACAGGCGAAAGACCAAATTGTTAAAAGCCTAATATTTCAAAACAAGAAGCGGAAAGGTGTGTTATTAACTGCAACATGCCTAATATTTTAAAACTAGCAAACATAGTCATTCAAACTTGTATTGTGCAGGTCTAAGTACACTAGTTATTGGCCCTGTTTGGATCCATGGGTTAGAGTTAGTTTGAGCTAGTTTGGGCTCAAATAGTCCTTATCCAAACATGAGGACTAGTTTGAGCTAGTTGTGATAACCCACCCAAAACAACTATCCCACCCAAGAAGTGCTGATTGGGGCTAGTTCTCCTAGTGCATTTATTGTCAATCTAACACTGTCATCCAAACACTTCTTTGGTTAGAGTTTGTTCAGGGTTAGTCATTGTTGAGTATCATTGTTGTTTAGGAAACGTAGGATAGCGTAGGATTTATTCTACCTTGAACTCATTCTTTATTTATATTGGTGTAATATCTACTATTTTTCAACTTTTCCATGGTTCATTCCCCCCGATACTACCCATAGATTCATCAAAATAAGCAAACAACACATAGAAAACAGAATTTGTCAACAATAGAATATTTGTAGTTATCTGTAAACTTCATATACTTATGTAACTCCAAATATTATGAAAAATTAGGAAATTAGAGGCAATTCATATATAAATCTTGTGTAAAATATTCACGAATTTATCACGTTTCTGCAGCTCAGATCAATGATGTTTCTGGGCGCAAAAGTTTCTGTTTTTCAACAAGATCAAATCAACGATACACCAAAGTATCCCAAAGGTCTTACTTGGCTCAAACACTAACTGAAACACCAAAACACAATTACTACAAAGGTAATAATGTGTATTTATTCAAGAACAGAAACAAAAACAAAAAATTTAAAAATAAAATTGGGTTCCCTCCCAACAAGCGTTATTGTTTCACACCCCTAGCTAGGCTTAAAACATAGATATAGGTATTGTCATAATAATAAGGGAGATCATCCATGCTCATCTCATACTCCCTTCTTTCAGTGGCAAGTTTCCTTTGTGATAAGCAAAAATAATCAAAAGGGCTAAATTTAATAGGATAAGGATCCCTAAGATCAAGTTTGGGAGGAATAGGTTCCTCCTTCGACCCCTTGTATTTTATAATAAACTCATCATCATAAGTGTTCCTTTGGTGGAACGTCATAATCCTATCTCTTAACCCGAATCCTAATCCATTGTTTTGTATAGCAAAATTATCATTGAGTTCAGAAATCTTATCAACCAAAACCTCGGTAGGGACCCCTTTTCTCAAAGTTTCATTATAGGTAGCATATGTGGAGATTGCAATCTCATTATTTTCTCTTGCTTACAAAGGATCTCCTCTATGGGGGACAACCACCATTTATTTTATAATGTGCAAAAATTTCACTATCTTCTTTCATAATGAATCTAAACTCCCGAGCTAAAAATATAGTGGCGGCACGCTTAACAGAAGAATGTTGAATATTGTAGAATTCTAGAAAATCTTTTGTATGCATGGATTAATATGAACAAATTGTCTTTCAAGTTCAATTATAAGCAAAGTTATTGCATCCGAAAGGCTATTAGTTTTATTAAGAATAGATCCTCCTAGCGTAGGTAGCATACTAACACAAGTAAAGAAATCTTGAATCACCCCTTTTCCAATAATATTACCGCTACCCACATGGAGTTTTTCAGTATGGATAATAGTGGGTTCTTCATGAGGACCATTATTGGAAAATCATTAAAACCTTCCTCAAGATTATTGCTACCTTTTTCAATGATAAACTCCCCAGATTCAGACATGGTGGCAACAAACCTATCTAGCAATCTAGCAAACAAAAAGTAAACGAAAAGACGAACAAAAGAAGGGCGAATAAAAGGCAAATATTTTTGTGTTTCTCTGAAATCATTTTAGAAGTGGGGGACAGGAAAACAAGAGGCAAATGGCAAATAATGTAATGCAAGAGACGAGAGTTTATGATGGGAACTTGGTAGGCTTGATATAGAACCTCCCCGGCAATGGCGCCAGAAATTCTTCCTGCTACTTCTTGAGCTTGCGTTGGTTTTTCCCTTGAACAGGAAAGGGTGATGCAACAAAGTAGAGATAAGTATTTCCCTAAGTTTGAGAACCAATGTATCAATCCAGTAGGAGGTACACGCAAGTCTCCAATCTATGCACCTGCACAAACAATCAAACACTTGCACTGAACGCGATAAAGGGGTTGTCAATCTCGTCACGGTCACTTGCAAGGACAAGATCTGATAGAGATAGATGTAAAATATTACTAAAACATAAAACAAAGTAAAAACAAATAAATTACAGCAATTTATTTTTGTTTTTTGGTTTATAGATCTGAAAATATATGATGGAAAATAGACCCGGGGGCTATAGGTTTCACTATAGGGCTTATCTCTTGAAGGAAAGGACACGGTGGGTGAACAAATTATTGTCGAGGCAATTGATAGAAAAGCGCCAAGTCATTACGATATCTACGGCAATGATTATGAATATAGGCATCACGTATGTGTTAAGTAGACCGAAACGATTCTACATCTACTACAATTACTCCACACATCGACCGTTATCCAGCATGCATCTAGAGTATTAAGTTTGTAAGAACAGAGTAACGCCTTAACTAAGATGACATGATGTAGAGGGATAAACTCAAGCAATATGATGAAAACCCCATATTTTTACCCTTGATGGCAACAATACAATATGTGTGTCGCTAACCCTACTTTGTCACTGGGTGAGGACACAGCAAGACTGAACCCAAAACTAAGCACCTCTCCCATTGCAAGAAGAACCAATCTAGTTGGCCAAACCAAACCGATAACTTGAAGAGAAATGCAAAGATATCAAATCATGCATATAAGAATTTGGAGAAGACTCAAATAGTATTTCATAGATAATCTGATCATACATCCACAATTCATCGGATCTCAACAAACACACAACAAAAGAATATTACATCGGATAGATCTCCAATAACATCGAGGAGAACATTGTATTGAAGATCAAAGAGAGAGAAGAAGCCATCTAGCTACTAGCTATGGACCCGCAGGTCTGTGGTAAACTGCTCACGCTTCATTGGAAGGGCAACAAAGTTGATGTAGAAGCCCTCTATGATTGAATCTCCCTCTGACAGGGTGCCGAAAAAGGCCCCAAGATGGGATCTCACGGGAATAGAAGGTTACAGCGGCAGAAAAGTATTTAGGTGGACGCTTATGGTTGTTTGGGAATTTTTGGGAATTTATAGCGAAAGAATTAGAGTTGGAGGAGTCCTGTGGGGCCCACAAGCCAGGGGGCACCCCCCTAGGGCGCGGCCTCAGGGCTTGTGGAGTCCTCGGGACTCTTCTGGCCCCCTCTCCAAGTCCGATGGGTGTCTTCTGGTCCAAGAAAAATCATCGCGAAAGTTTTATTCCATTTGGACACGGTTTGATATTCCTTTTCTGTAAAACTAAAAAAAAGGGAAAAACAGAAACTGACACTAGGGTCTAGGTTAATAGGTTAGTCCCAAAAATAATATAAAATATCATATTCATGCATATAAAACATCCAAAACATATAATATAATAGCATGGAATAATAAAAAAAATTATAGATACGTTGGAGACGTATCAATCTACCATGCTAAAGTTATACAATATGAAAATTTAAGTCATGACGCATGTACTGATATTGATTTCTTATTGTGAATGTTGGAATTTTTTTCTATAAGTTGGACAAACTTTACGAGGCTTGACTTTAGACAAATCTTATATGCAAACTAAAAAGATTTGGAGGGAGTAGAACATTCTTATTAGCAACCAAATATAGTCATTCATAGAGCTATTGTTAAATTGGTATTAATGAAATTGAACTCCACAGTTAATACTAGCACATATAGAACATCACACTTTTAATAGCTAAAATAAACATGGCATACTACGAACAACCAAAGATGGCAATTGAAACTAGACATATGCTAACTACAAACAACCGAACAACCAAAAACTGTGGAAATAAACAAGGCGTAATACAAACAACCAAATATAGCAATAAATACTAGACATGTTCTCACTACAAAAGGGGTTCGAGAAAACAAATCATGGGTTTCCTCACTTCTCACAGATTGGCTCCTCCTCGTGCTCGTCGTCGATGAGGTCTGACTTGCCAGCTGAGGATCCCAAGCCAGCATCGCAGAACGTGTCCTTTAGAAATGACAAAAGGGGCTCCATGGCGATGAAGGATGGCAAATTGTTCATAATGAGACGCAGGAGATCAATGGCAGGGCCATTGATTAGATCGACGGTTGTGTAACCCGAAGGGTTGGGGGTGGGCAACTTAACCTGTGACATAGCCCGCATCAAGCCATCGGTGTCGACAACCTCAATGTCATAGCCAGCGACCGCGACATGCCAGAATACTTTAGCCTGATGACTGAAAGGCTCCATCCAGGTCCAGTATCGGCATCAGCTTCCTCGGTGGCCACCTCGCCGACGTCGAGCAAAGAGGCCGCGGTAAAGCTCTTTTGGGCTATTTGCTCCTCGAGCTCCCCGGGAAGCGTAGTCGGGCTTAGGTTACGATGCTCTAGAGTGGGGGAAGGGGGATGGGGATCTATTGGAAAGGGGGTGTTTCACATGCGTCATCTAAGAAACTCAGGGTGGCGAGCGTATTTATATCGCTGGTTAAACTGCATGAGCAGACCGACAGAGGTTGATGATGGAGGCGGCGAGGCGGCAGCGACGACCTAGCTAGGTTTCGAGCGAAGGAGGGGTAGTGTGAAAGTGTGTGAGCGGGAGATTTGGGGTGAGCGAAGGATTTGGGGTGCGTGTGTGTGTGTTTGGAGGGGGTCCAAGGTGGTGTTTGAGGAAATGTTGCGGGTACTGAAATTTTTACTAGGCGGGAGTAAAATGGCAGGGCTACCAAAAATTTGGATCAACGGATCAAAGCAGAGTGGGGCGGGTGTAACGAACATCACACACGGTTAAAACATATCAAACAAAAAACCACTCCAGCCGAGCAGATATTTTTGAGATTGCGAGGGATGCAGGCGGGAGTAAAATGTCGGGGCTGCAGTTCAAATACAATCCGGGGCTAATGAAAATTTGGATCAGCTGATTGAAGCAGAGCGGGAGTAACATACATCGCACATGGTCCACACATATGAATCATGTGCCATCAAACAGAAAAACCCTCTACGAGGGTAGATAATTTTGAGATTACAAGGCAGTAGATATTTTTGAGAGCGGGAGGCAAGCTTCGTGGAGCCCAATCTACTATGCCGATGTGAGTGACTGCAGGGCACGGGTGTGGCACACGGGTAGTCTGACCGAACCGTGTCTGTTGCGTACCAAATCGCAGACGGTTTCTGTATCCAACTCATGTGCTGTTTATAAATTTGGCAAAAGGAATAATGTGGACCAAATATATGTATGAAAAGGGTGGTTTGATGTTCGAATACCCAATGCACAACTTTGATGTGGCACCTGTCGCACAAAGCGCACAGGATTGCTAGTCAGCCACCCCCTACAAACCCCACTTCGTGTAGGCGGTAAGGGAATCCTAGCTACAAATGCATGCCCGCAGATAGTTAGGTTTGAAATCTCACCCTATTGTAACACAAAACCTATAGGAGTCCATCATATATATGGTCAAACTTCCTCCTTTCGCTTCCAGACGAAGGTGGACCGTGTGCCGACCCACAAATGCGTGTTTGTGGTTGGAGATGGGTGAGACCACATACGAACCACCTGCGGGTGGCCCTATACTATATGTATGGAAAGGGTGTGCTGCGATATTTAACTACCATTCACAACTTTGATGTGGCATGTGTGCCTCACAAAATAACCGGACTTTCCTGACCCCACGGAGGTTGCGGGTAGTGGGAAGTATCCCCCCCACGCACACGTGCCGGGGGAGGGCATCTCACCAAGACATACTATAACACAGACCAAATATAATCCAACTTGATCGTACAACCTCTCTCGCTCGTTGTTGGTCAAAGTGATGGATGTCCACAAGACCCCACAAAATGGGCTACATTGTCGCCGATAAACTTGTCTGATGGACGTCCACAAGACCCTGCAAAATCGTACCCACTCTGTGCATGTGGTCCAATTATGTATATGGAAGTGGTGTGTGTGGTGTTTGAATATGCAATGCGCAAGTTTGATGTGGCACCATGTTTTGGAACCGTAAAATCCCCACACTGATCAGGGGTTTATGATGCATGGCATGCATGCGCTCAAACTAAATTAGGCCTAGAATGATCGACCTACAATAGGAAACACAAACCAAAGAAGAAGAATCCACCCTGGTAACCTTTCTCATCATCGGTCGAAATGATGGACGTCCATGCAGGCTCACAAATACATATAGGCTTGCCGCCCATAACCAAGCGAGTGAGAGTGTGCAAAGACAATCATTGCATGCATGCATGTGTCCCAAACATATTTATGGAGGTGCGTGATGCATGCATATGTGTTGAATACCTAATGCACACCATTGATGTGGTTCATGCGTTCAAAATCGCACAGGTCCCCACACAGAGCAAGAGGTTCATGACGTGTCGTGTGCTCGCCCCCCTTCATCCAGCGGGATGGATTCGTGTGTACACATGCGCTATTATATATGTAATCTCACATCATGACCTATATCGCGAGACAAACAAAAAATTAATCCCCTCCCAAGTTAAAATAATGAACCTCTCTCGTTGTCGGTGAAAGTGATGGACCAAGCGGGCTGACAGATGGAAGCATCGCCAATAACCACGTGAGTTAGTGCCACAGGACAAACACCATCGCTTGCATGTGTGCCAAAACATATATATGGATAGGTGTGTGGTTGTGATGTTTTGAATACCTAATGCACAACCTTTGATGTGGAATTTGCCTAAAAAACCGCAAAGTCCCCACACAGAGTGAGGTTCATGTGTGACAACTAGTATATGTTGGTCCCATCTCCCCTTCGACACATACTATATATATACTCCTACCCTAGCACATCCCTAAAAGAATTAATCCTCCTTGTTCGTCAAATGTGCCTCTCTCTCGTTGGGTCAAAGTGATGGAGGACGACCTCGCAGGCCCACAAATGGAAGCGCCGCACGCGAGTGAGTTCCTATAGGGCAACCACAGGCATGCATGGTATTGCGTGATGTTTTAATACCAATGCAGAACTTTGATGTGGCACCTGCCTCAGGAACCGGAAAGTCCCCATATGGAGCGAGGTTATGACACATATATACTATACATGCTGCCCCCTCTTTGACATGCACTACATACTCCTACGTGCATATAAGTAACACAAACCACAAAAGAACCATCCTTGTTGGTCAAATTAACCTCTCTCTCGCTGTAAGTTCAACTGATCGACGACGACCTTGCGGGCCCACGGAGAGATGCGAGTGAGTGTCATAGGACAACCACCACGTGCATGTGCCCAAAAGAGGTGTGTTGTGTGAAGTTTGAATACCCAAATGCACAAATTTGATGTGGCATGATAACCCACAAGTATAGGGGATCGCAACAGTTTTCGAGGGTAGAGTATTCAACCCAAATTTATTGATTCGACACAAGGGGAGCCAAAGAATATTCTCAAGTATTAGCAGTTGAGTTGACAATTCAATCACACCTAAAAAACTTAATATCTGCAGCAAAGTATTTAGTAGCAAAGTAGTATGGAAGTAACGGTAACAGTGGCAAAAGTAACAGTAGCCGTTTTGTAGTAATTGTGACAGTGGCAACGGTAAAGTAACTAAGCAAAGATCAATATGTGAAAAGCTCGTAGGCATTGGATCAATGATGGATAATTATGTCGGAGGCGATTCCTCATGCAACAGTTATAACATAGGGTGACGCAGAACTAGCTCCATTTCATCAATGTAATGTAGGCATGTATTCCGAATATAGTCATACGTGCTTATGGAAAAGAACTTGCATGACATCTTTTGTCCTACCCTCCCGTGCCAGCGGGGTCCTATTGGAAACTAAGGGATATTAATGCCTCCTTTCAATAGAGTACCGGACCAAAGCATTAACACTTAGTGAATACATGAACTCCTCAAACTACGGACATCACTCGGAGTGGTCCCGATTATTGTCACTTCGGGATTGCCGGATCATAACACATTGTAGGTGACAATTGACTTGCAAGATAGGATCAAGAACTCACATATATTCATGAAAACATAATAGGTTCAGATCTAAAATCATGGCGGACCCTAGTGACAAGCATTAAGCATAGCAAAGTCATAGCAACATCAACCTTAGAAAATAATGGATACGAGGGATCAAACCCTGACAAAACTAACTCGATTACATGGTAAATCTCATCCAACCCATCACCGTCCAGCAAGCCTAAGATGGAATTATTCACGCACGGCGATGAGCATCATGAAATTGGTGATGAAGGATGGTTGATGTTGAAGACAACGACGGATTCCCCTCTCCGAAGCCCCGAACGGACTCCAGATCAGATCTCCCGAGAGAGTTTAGGGCTTGGCGGTGGCTCCGTATCGTAAAACGCAATGAATCCTTCTCTCTGATTTTTTTTCTTCCCGGACGTGAATATATGGAGTTGGAGTTGAGGTCGGTGGAGCGTCAAGGGGCCCACGAGACAGGGGGCGTGCCCGGGGGGTAGGCGCGCCCCCACCCTCGTGGATAGGGTGTGGGCCCCCTGGTCTTGATTCTTTCGCCAGTATTTTTTATTACTTCCAAAAATATTCTCCGTGAAGTTTCAGGTCATTCCGAGAACTTTTATTTCTGCACAAAAATAACACCATGGCAATTCTGCTGAAAACAACATTAGTCTGGGTTAGTTCCATTCAAATCATGCAAGTTAGAGTCCAAAACAAGGGAAAAAGTGTTTGGAAAATTAGATACGATGGAGACGTATCAACTCCCCCAAGCTTAATCCTTTGCTTGTCCTCAAGCAATGCAGTTGACAAACTGAAAGTGATAAAGAAAAACTTTTACAAACTCTGTTTGCTCTTGTTGTTGCAAATATGTAAAGCCAGCATTCAAGCTTTCAGCAAAGATTATGAACTAACCACATTCACAATAACATCTTGGTCTCATATTTACTCATATCCATGGCATAATCAACTAGCGAGCAATAATAATAAATCTCGGATGACAACACTTTCTCAAAACAATCATAATATGACATAACAAGATGGTATATCGCTAGCCCTTTTTGAGACTGCAAAACATAAATGCAGAGCACCTTTGAAGATCAAGGACTGACTGGACATTGTAATTCATGGTAAAAGAGATCCAGTCGTAGTTATACTCAATATAAATTAATAGTAATGGATGCAAATGACAGTGGTGCTATCCAACTGGTGCTTTTTAATAAGAGGATGATGACTCACAGAGGGAAGCAGGGATTTGTAGAGGTGCCAGAGCTCGAGTTTTGAAATAGAGATAAATAATATTTTGGGTGGTATACTTTCATTGTCAACATAACAACCAAGAGATGTCGATATCTTCCATGCTACACACATTATAGGCGTTTCCCAAACAGAATGGTAAAGTTTATACTCCCCCACCACCAACAAGCATGAATCCATGGCTTGCCCGAAACAACGGGTGCCTCCAACTAACAACAATCCTGGGGGAGTTTTGTTTGCAATTATTTTGATTTGAGAATGGGACTGGGCATCCCGGTTACCGGCCATTTTCTCGTGAGTGACGAGCGGAGTCCACTCCTCATGAGAATAACCCACCTAGGATGGAAGATATAGACAACCCTAGTTGATACATGACCTATTCGAGCATACAAAACAGAATTTCATTTGAAGGTTTAGAGTTTGGCACATACAAATTTACTTGGAACGGCAGGTAAATACCGCATATAGGAAGGTATGGTGGACTCGTATGGAATAACTTTTGGGTTTATGGAAGTGAATGCACCAACAGTATTCCTGCTTAGTACAAGTGGAGGCTAGAAAGAGACTGGGAAGCGACCAACTAGAGAGCGACAACAGTCATGAACATGCATTAAAATTAATCAACACTGAGTGCAAGCATGAGTAGGATATAATTCATCATGAACATAAATATCCTGGAGGCTATGTTGATTTTGTTTCAACTACATGCGTGAACATGTGCCAAGTCAAGCCACTCGAATTGTTCAAAGGAGGATACCACCCTATCATACCACATCACAACCATTTTAATAGCATGTTGGCACGCAAGGTAAACCATTATAAACTCCTAGCTAATTAAGCATGGCATGAGCAACTATAATCTCTAATTGTCATTGCGAACATGTTTCATTCATAATAGGCTGAATCAGGAATGATGAACTAATCATATTTACAAAAACAAGATAGGTCAAGTTCATACTAGCTTCTCTCATCTCAATCAGTCCGTCATATATCGTCATTATTGCCTTTCACTTGCACGACCGAACGGTGTGGATAATAATAATAGTGCACGTGCATTGGACTAAGCTGGAATCTGCAAGCATTCAATTCAAGGGAGAAGACAAGGTAATATGGGCTCTTGGTTATATCAACAATAATGCATATGAGAGCCACTCAACATTTTCATCATGGTCTTCTCCTCTCGACCCCCAAAGAAAAGAAAAAAATAAAACTATTTACACGGAAAACTCCCAACAAGCAAAAGAAGAACGAGAAATCTTTTTGAGTTTTCTTTTAATTACTACTACTATAGGCATGGAAAGTAAACTAGCTAAAAGCTATAACTAATTTTTTGTTTTTTCTAACACACAAGAAGAAAGCTTAGAAAAGAGAATAAACTAGCATGGATAGTACAATGAAAAAGTATGAGCACCGACAAATAGAATGAGTGTGTGAACATGAAAGTAATGTCGGTGAGATATACATAGTCCCCCAAGCTTAGGCTTTTGGCCTAGGTTGGTCTATGCCCATGGATCAAAGCTACTCTCTCCGGTGTTCTGAGGAGGGTCCTTAGGGTGCCACTGGTTAGCAATCTCCTTCGGATCCCACTGATAAACAGACTGTCGATAAGGGTCAAGTTGTGGCTCTGGCTCATCCTCTGGAGAAGTTGTCATGCTCAAGTATGCATGAATGTCCTCCGGCAAAATGAGGTACTTGCCTGAAAATATGTTAAACAGAGAGGGCGCATGCAAGGTAATAATCTCACAATAATTTTTATCAAATATCAAATTATACTTAAGCAGTTTCTTATTATTTTTAACAATAAAATCATGTGCTACCGTACTCTTATAATCTGGAAAACAAAGGGCAGCAACTTTTCTTGTTTCTCATAATGCCTAATAGGCATATTAAAGTGTGCAGCAAGGCGCGGAGCAAAGATACCACCGAACATGGGGTCCTTTGTATGGTTCAGACTTAATCGCTTAGCAATGACAACACCTAAACTGAAAGTTGTATCACGAAACAAAGCATGGCGGAAAATAACAATATCAGGTGCACGAAGATTTCCACTGTTCCCACGACCAATTAAACATCTACTAGCAAATATTGCAAAGTAACGTAAAACAGGAAAATGTATGCTAGTAATTCTTGCACCTGAAGCTTTCCTCATTTCCCCTACAGCAATCATATCAATAAACCCCTCCACATCATTATGGTGTGGTTCCTCTATGCTTCCCTCAAAGGGTATCTTGCAGACATGACAAAAATCATATAATGACATCTCCTTAACCTCATCATATAAATGAAACTCCACTGAAGGTGGTGATTTCCTAGCATGAAAGTAAAAAAAATGCACGAAAATATTAGTGAGTAGGAGATACTGTTCGCGCTGGTCATGGAGGAAGTCGGTGAAGCCTGCATTCTCCGCCAAATGATAAAAATCATCATGAATCCCGGCTGCCTTCAAGAACTCATCACAAGGCCATTCACACGGCCGAACCTCCGCAGTGCGAGGGAGATTATATTTGGGCTTCTTATTTTCCTTACTTTCCTTATCCTTCGAGCTTCGGCTCGAAGAGCACCTCAAGAATCTCTTCATCATTTTCTTTCTCTGAAAATTCCTGAATTTTTAATGACTCGAAATAAAAGTGAACCAAACTCAACAAAATTGATAGCAACTACTCCCACAAGTGCCTAGAGGCTATATCATGCATTAGAACTACTTTTGACCATATAAATTTTACATGCAAGGTCAAGAACAGGGTCACCTTGGCAGCAGAAATTTGCAACAAATAAAGCACTAGAACAAAAACTAATTGGACCATTGGAGGAGCCACATACTGAAGAACAATCCCCCAAAACAGTTTCGTGAATGAAGCTTTGAGCAAGGAGATCGAAAATCGCAGCAAAATGAGCTAGAACACAAGTTTGAGCTGTGTGGTGATTTTTTTGGAGGAAGACGAAGTGTGTGGGTGCAGGAATAAGTGGGGGGGGGCCATGTGGGGCCCACGAGGCAGGGGAGCGTGCCCAGGGGGAGGGCGCGCCCTGGACCCTTGTGGCCAGGTGGTGTGCCCCCTGATGTGTTCTTATTGCCAAATATTCTTAAATATTCTACAAAAAAATCATATTTCATTTTTGGGACATTAGGAGAACTTTTATTTTCGAGGTATTTTTATTGCAAGGATAAATTAGAAAACAAACAGAAAAATACTATTTTTGCTTTATTTAATCTAAATGACAGAAAGTAAAAGGAGGGTACACAGAGTTGTGCTTTCTAACTTCATCCATCTCATGCTCACCAAAAGGAATCCACTAACAAGGTTGATCAAGTCTTGTTAACAAACTCATTCCGAATCGCATGAAATAGGAGAATCTTCGAATAGCACTAAGTTACCTCAATTGGGATATGCATGTCCCCAACAATAAGAATATCATATTTCTTCTTGACAGTAGGAAGAGGAAATTCAAAACCTCCAATAGTAATCGTTGAAAATTTTCCAATACAATTGATACTGTGGACTTGAGGTTGTTTCCTCAGAAAGTGTACCGTATGCTCATTACCATTAACATGAAAAGGGACATTGCCTTTGTTGCAATCAATAACAGCCCCTGCAGTATTCAAAAAGGGTCTACCAAGGATAATTGACATACTATTGTCCTCGGGAATATTAAGAATAACAAAGTCCATTAAAATAGTAACATTTGCAACCACAACAGGCACATCCTCACAAATACCGATAGGTAGAGCAGTTGATTTATCGGCCATTTGCAAAGATATTTTAGTAGGTGTCAACTTATTCAAATCAAGTCTGCGATATAAAGAGAGAGGCATAACACTAACACCGGATCAAATATCACATAAAGCAGTTTTAACATAGTTTCTTTCAATGGAGAATGGTATAGTTGGTACTCCTGGATCTCCTAGTTTCTTTGGTATTCCACCTTTAAAAGTATAATTAGCAAGCATGGTGGAAATTTCAGCTTCCGGTATCTTTCTTTTATTTGTAACAATATATTTCGTGTACTTAGCATAAGGATTTATTTTAAGCATATCAGTCAAACGCATACGCAAAAAGATAGGTCTAATCATTTCAGCAATGCGCTCAAAATCCTCATCATCCTTTTTCTTGGATGGCTGAGGAGGAAAAGGCATGGGTTTCTGAACCCATGGTTCTCTTTCTTTACCATGCTTCCTAGCAACGAAGTCTCTTATCATAACATTGATTCTTTGATTGTGGGTTATCAAGATCAACAACAGGTTCAACCTCTACATCATTATTATTGCTAGGTTGAGCATCAACATGAACATCATCATTAACATCATCACTGGGTTCATGTTCATTACCAGATATTTCAGCATCAGAAATAGAAATATCATTGGGATTCTCAGGTGTGTCAACAACAGGTTCACTAGAAATATGCAAAGTCCTATCATTTTTCTTCTTCTTCTTTTTAGAAGGACTAGGTGCATCAACATTATTTCTCTGAGAATCTTGCTCAATTCTCTTAGGGTGGCCCTCAGGATACAAAGGTTCCTGAGTCATTTTACCACCTCTAGTCACAACTCTAACATCATTATCATTTTTCTTATTATTTAATTCATTGAGCAAATCATTTTGTGCTTTAAGCACTTGTTCTTCTTGAGTGGTAACCATGGAAGCACGTTTACTAATAAGTTTAAGTTCACCTTTAACTCTAGACATATAATCACTCAAGTGTTTAATCATATAAGCATTGCATTTCAATTGTCTACCAACATAAGCATTGAAGTTTTCTAGTTTAACAATAAAATTATCAAACTCATCCAAGCATTGACTAGTAGACTTATAACGAGGAATATCACCTTCATCAAATCTATAGAGAGAATTTACCTTTACTACCTCTGTCGGGTTATCAAGACCATGTATTTCTTCAATAGGCGGTAAATTCTTAACATCTTCAGCTTTAATACCCTTTTCTTTCATAGATTTCTTTGCCTCTTTCATATCTTCAGGACTGAGAAATAGAATACCCCCTTTATTCGGAGTTGGCTTAGGAGTTGGTTCAGGAAGTGTCCAATTGTTTTTGTTAGTCAACATATTATTCAATAACAATTCAGCTTGATCAACAGTTCTTTCCCTGAAAACACAACCAACACAACTATCCAGGTGGTCTATAGAAGCATCGGTTAGTCCATTATAAAAGATATCAAGTATTTCATTTTTCTTGAGAGGATAATCAGGCAAGGCATTAAGTAATTGGAGAAGCCTCCCCCAAGCTTGTGGGAGACTCTCTTCTTCAATTTGCACAAAATTATATATTTCCCTTAAAGAAGCTTGTTTCTTATGAGCGGGAAAATATTTAGCAGAAAAGTAATAAATCATATCATGGGGACTACGCACACAACCAGGATCAAGAGAATTAAACCATATTTTAGCATCACCCTTTAATGAGAATGGAAATAACTTAAGGATATAGTAGTAATGAATTTTTTCCTCGTGAGTGAATAGGGTGGCTATATCATTCAATTTAGTAAGATGTGCCACAACAGTTTCAGATTCATAATCATAAAAAGGATCAGATTCAACCAAAGTAATTATTTCAGGATCAACAAACAAATCATAATCCTTATCAGTAATACAGATAGGTGAAGTAGCAAAAGCAAGTTCATATTTCATTCCAGCATTTAGAGACTTTTCTTTCAGCTTAGCTAATAATTTCTTAAGATCAGATCTATCATTGCAAGCAAGAAAATCTCTAGCAGTTTCTTCATCAATAACATAACCCTCAGGCACAACAGGCAATTCATATCTACGGGAGAATCTTCATCATCACTTTCATCAGTATTATCAGTTTCAATAATTTCATTCTCTCTAGTCCTAGCAAGTTGTTCATCAAGAAATTCACCTAATGGCATAGAAGTAGTTTCATCATAAGCATCACGCATAGCAGAAGTGGCATCATCAATAACATGCGACATATATCAGTATTAATAGTAGAAGCAGGTTTAGGTGTCACAAGTTTACACAAAACAGAAGGAGAATCAAGTGCAGAGCTAGATGGCAGTTCCTTACCTCCCCTCGTAGTTGAGGGATAAATCTTGGTTTTCTCATCTTTCAAGTTCCTCATAGTGATCAGCAGAAATAAATCCCAAGTGACTCAAAGAATAGAGCTATGCTCCCCGGCAACGGCGCCAGAAAATAGTCTTGATAACCCACAAGTATAGGGGATCGCAATAGTTTTCGATGGTAGAGTATTCAACCCAAATTTATTGATTCGACACAAGGGGAGCCAAAGAATATTCTCAAGTATTAGCAGTTGAGTTTTCAATTCAACCACACCTGAAAGACTTAATATATGCAACAAAGTATTTACTAGCAAAGTAGTATGGAAGTAATGGTAACAGTGGCAAAAGTAACGGTAGAAGTTTTGTAGTAATTGTAATAGTGGCAACGGTAAAGTAACTAAGCAAAGATCAATATGTGAAAAGCTCGTAGGCATTGGATCAGTGATGAATAATTATGTCGGATGCGATTCTCGTGCATCAGTTATAACATAGGGTGACACAGAACTAGCTCCAGTTCATCAATGTAATGTAGGCATGTATTCCGAATATAGTCATACGTGCTTATGGAAAAGAACTTGCATGACATTTTTTGTCCTACCCTCCCGTGGCAGCGGGGTCCTATTGGAAACTAAGGGATATTAAGGCCTCCTTTTAATAGAGTACCGGACCAAAGCATTAACACTTAGTGAATACATGAACTCCTCAAACCATGGTCATCACCGGGAGTGGTCTTGATTACTGACACTTCGGGGTTGCCGGATCATAACACATATTAGGCGACTATTGACTTGCAAGATAGGATCAAGAACTCACGTATATTTATGAAAACATAATAGGTTCAGATCTGAAATCACGGCACTCGGGCCCTAGTGACAAGCATTAAGCATAGCAAAGTCATAGCAACATCAATCTTAGGACATAATGGATACTAGGGATCAAACCCTAACAAAACTAACTCGATTACATGGTAAATCTCATCCAATCCATCACTGTCCAGCAAGCCTACGATGGAATTACTCACGCACGGTGGTGAGCATCAGGAAATTGGTGATAGGGGATGGTTGATGATGACAACAGTGACGGATTCCCCTCTTTGGAGCCCCAAACGGACACTAGATCAGCCCTCCCGAGAGAGTTTAGGGCTTGGCGGCGGCTCCGTATCATAAAATGCGATGAATCCTTTTCTCTGATTTTTTTTTCTCCCTGAACGTGAATATATTGAGTTGGAGTTGAGGTCGGTGGAGCCTCAGGGGGCCCACGAGACAGGGGGCTCGCCCAGGGGGGACAGGCGCGCCCCCACCCTCGTGGACAGGGTGTGGGCCCCCTGGTCTTGATTCTTTCGCCAGTATTTTTTATTAATTCCAAAAATATTTTCCGTGAAGTTTCAGGTCATTCCGAGAACTTTTATTTCTGCACAAAAATAACACCATGGCAATTCTGCTGAAAACAGCGTCAGTCCGGGTTAGTTCCATTCAAATCATGCAAATTAGAGTCCAAAACAAGGGCAAAAGTGTTTGGAAAAGTAGGTACGATGGAGACGTATCATGGCATGCTTCACGAACTTGAAACGCTCTACACGGAGGTTCACAATGCGTAGCCCCCTCACTTCGAGCGGGTGGGAGGGACACATTTGTATGCACGTGCCCAAACTTTGATATGGAATCTCACCATGATCCACACTGTAACACACATGCCAAGATGAATCCACCATCAGTCTGATGCCTCTCATTGTCGGTGGAAACTGAAGACCTTTGCGGTCTAATGAATGGGCACGTCGCTGCTAACCGCATGAGAGAGTGTCAGAGAGGACCACCAATGCATGCGTGTGGCCCGAACATGTATGTATGAAAGGGTTGTGTAATGCTTTAAATAACCAATTCATGACTTTAAAGTGGCATATATACATGACTCACAAAATGATCAATAATCCCACGTCACGGAGGCTCACGACTGGAAGTATTGTACTCATGGACCCCCCCCCCCACACACACACAGACACACATCCCGCACCACCACCTCCACTCTGAGGCATGTCAAACTTTTTCTGCAATGAACATGTGACCAAAGGAGTGTCGTGTTAAAGTTAAAAAAACAGAGATCATTTGACCAGTTTTATACATTGATTGATTTCCTAGGGATTTAATGTGCAAAAATCAAATTTGAGCTACATGTGCAGCAAAATAGATTGCAAAATCATATGTGTGTCCCTTGGTGCATGTTTAGCCCGTGAAAGAAATTTCAAAACGTTGAGAAATTGATTTTTAAAATTCAGTAAATCCAAAACTTAGTTTAAATTCAACTTATCGTGGTGTCATACACGGGCACTAGTAGACTGTGATATTGTATTTTTTCGTCAAATTTGAGACAATTTTTTATATAATCTACCACTACAAAAAAATACACTTCCATGATGTTACGTGTTTGTCATAGTAGGTCACGTTTTCTGTCATGCATGTACATCCATGACGATTTTATGACAGAATCAAGATAGTCATACATGTGTTATGTAGAAGTGTTCCATGACAATACCAAAATTATCACCACGGAAGTGTCCACTTCCATGACGATAAATGCCGCGTCATAGAAGTGCTTTCGTCAAGGGTAACCGACACATGGCATCCACCGTAATGGGGCGCCGTGTAGCTATCGGGTCCAGTTTTGGATCCGATAACCCGCTAACAGCCACGACCAATGGCGATTTTCCACATGTAAAATTTTCATTGGCCGACGGAACCACGTGTCAGATCGGCGTTGGCACAGATGTCACTCATCCAATGGGCGAGATGCGCCTATGATATGTTGACAGGTGGACCGGCCAAAAAGTGGCCCATAGATATTAAATGGCTTGGCTCAACTAAAGGCCCACAAGTTTTTACGGACCATAATGGGCCGGCCCATCTAAAGGCCCACAAGATTTTGCAGACAATAAAGGGCTGGCCCAGCTAAAGGCCCACAAGATTTTGAAGACACTAGTGGGTCAGCCCGTTAATAGGCTGCCATGTTTTGGGCCAAATACCGGCCCATATTTAATCTGGTCCATTAACAACTTGCCACATTTTGGGCCTAATAAGGGCCCATATGAGATCTGGCCCGTTAATAGATTACCACGTTCTAGGCCATATTACGGCCCATATTAGATCCGGCCCTTTAAGAGCCTTTGGGATAAATTATGGCCCATATCAAATTCGGCCCATCAACAGGACCCTGTGCTTTTGGGCCCACTTGAGGCCCAATTAGGATTTCAGTTTGCTAAAGGCCCATTTAGTAATACGGCCTGATATAAGTTTCGGCCTGCTAAAGGCCCGTTTAACATTTCGGCCCTATATTTATTTGTTAATAGCCCGTCATATAGTTTGGCCTAACTATGGCCCGCTTTGCATCCGGCATGCTCACACCCGATAATTTTATTAGGCCAAACAAGGACCGAGACAATTTTGGCCTGTTAACGGCCCGTGATGTGATTGGCACAACCATGTGTTCGGATCTATTTCGGCCTACTATCGGCCCATGAGCTGTTCGACGCGTTTTAGGCCCAGCCTACTTTTGAGCCTCCTAAAAGCCCATTGAATTGTCTTGCAAAATAGGGCCGGCGGTTTACTTGACCTATTAAAGGCCCAAAACTACTAGTGAGCCAATTTACATTTAGGCCTGTTAACGGACCAAGATGACTGGGCCCATGGTGCGGCCCATACATAGTGATTTGCATGTCGGCTGGATTGTGTACCATAATTTTACGGTTTGGCCAGTTTACTTTTCATGGAGTGAACACATGATATATATATATATAGGGTGGGTCTATTCTACAATTTATTGTAGAATGATATTCTACAATAGGCAAGCCCCTATATAAGGATCCCGAAAACAGATCCCCCGATCCCGCCGCCACCTCCCCACCCCCGATCCCGTACTCTCCCTCCTTGGCCCGCAGTTCGCCACCACCAGCTAGCTAGTCCAGCGCCACCGCTAGGCAGCCCACGGCCGCAGCAATGGCGCGCCTCGCCACCATCCTCACCTTCGGGGACCACGCCGAGGAGGGCGCCGGTGCCTTCCCGGAGCCACAGGAGGACTACCAGCAAGAACACGACGACGACGGCGACGCGGTGTCGTATGCCAGTGGCGACAGCTTCGAGTTCGCGTTCGCGCGGCGGCTGGCGCCGACGGGCGGGGAGGCGCTGGCCGATGACCTCTTCGCGCACGGCCGCATCCTCCCGGCCTACCCGGTCTTCCACCGCCGCCAGGCCCACGACGACGACGTCTCGGCCTCGACCACCTCCGTGACGGCCACGCCCTCGCCGGACACGTACTACGCGTGGGCGCAGCGGTCCGCGCCCGGGTCGCCCGCGCGCGAGCCAACCGCCTTCCCCAAGAGCGCGTCCACGAGCACGAGCGAGGCCGCGCGCCGGTTCCGCCTGCGCGACATCCTCGGCTCCAGTGGTCGCTCCCACAGCGATGACAAGGAGAAGTTCCTCTTCCTCCAGCCGACCCCCACCAAGCTCAAGCCCAGGACCTGTGCATTATGCACCGCCGCCGGAGGAGACAAGCGCGCGGCCAAGAAAACACAGCCGCAGCCGCAGCAGAAGCAGAGCAAGAAGAAGGGGGCGGCCGCCGCTCTGATGGAGATGGACATGGCCACCGCGCACATGCTCTTCTACAACAAGCCGGGAGCCGCGGCCGGCCCCGGCGACGAGACGACGGCCAACACCAAAACGTCGTACCTGCCCCGGGCAGTACAATTTATTCATTTTGAGCAGTACAATTATTATTATTATTATTATCGGACAGTACGAAACTCATATTCCACGGAAGTACAAGGTACATGTGAAGGGAATTTGAGTTCTCTGGAAGAAATTATGGGCAGTACAATTTAATCATTTTGAGCAGTACAAAAACTTCTTTATTGCCAGGCAGTACAAAACCCGTATTCCACAGAAGTACAAGGCAAATTTGTGTTCTTTTAAAATAAATCCGAGCAGTACAATTTATTCACTTTGAGCAGTACAATTATTATTATTATTATTATCGGGCAGTATGAAACTCATATTGCACGGAAGTACAAGGTACATGTGAAGGGAATTTGAGTTCTCTGGAAGATATTATATGCAGTACAATTTAATCATTTTGAGCAGTACAAAAACCTCTTTATTGCCGGGCAGTACGAAACCCGTATTCCACAAAATTACAAGGCAAATTTGTGTTCTTTTAAAATAAATCCGAGCAGTACAATTTATTCACTTTGAGCAGTACAATTATTATTATTATTATTATCGGGCAGTACGAAACTCATATTCCACGGAAGTACAAGGTACATGTGAAGGGAATTTGAGTTCTCTGGAAGAAATTATGGGCAGTACAATTTAATCATTTTGAGCAGTACAAAACTTCTTCTTTATTCAGGCAAGTCTGAAGGAGCAGGAGGGCGCGCAGACGCTGGTCGAGGACCTCGAATGGGGTGGGGGCGGGGCCTGGTCTTTGGAAGATTTGGCGGTGCTAAGCGGTTCTGAAAGTGCCGAGCAGGAGGAGGTCGTCGCCGCTCATGGCGCAGCACACCGCTGCCAAGACGTTGATGAGGTTGTGTCCGGAGCTCACGGCGGGGAGCCCCTTTCATGGGCCAGGCACCAAAGTGAAGAAGTTGACGGGCGACCGGTCGTCGGTGCTGGCCGTGTCCGGGAGCGGGTCCAGCCGGCGGCGTGCTCGGGACGGAGACGCGGGAGGCGAAGCGGGCGGGCGAGCGACGGACGCATGCAGCGACCGCGGACTCCTCCGCCGTGGAGATCCGGTAGACCATCGCCCAGGCGGGGCGCGACGCGGCGGTGGAGAGGGAGCGGCGGAGGGGGGCCGAGAGGCGACGGAGTGGGAGAAGCATCTCGCCGGAGGAGTCGGCGGTGGTTGATTTGGTGGTGGTGGGCTGGTAGGGGTGGCTAGCAGCCTAGCAAGCAAAAGGGGAGAGGGTTTTGGAAGGGAATCGTAGAAGCAGAGGAAGCTCGGGCTTAGAAGCAGAGGAAGCAAAGCGGTTTAGAATTTATTAGTGAATTACTATGCAAGTACAGAAGAGTAGTACCGACTTTACGAAAAAGAAGTACGGTAGTGTTATGCGAAGCGATGCAGATCTTTATTCCGGCGACGAGATTATTGCGAATATTATTCTATCATCGATTGTAGAATAGACGGCATGTATATATATATATATATATATATATATATATATATGTGTGTGTGTGTGTGTGTGTGTGTGTGTGTGTATAGTAAAGAAACCGCATCATCGTGAATAAAAAATAACCTACACCATACAATAAAGAAATTATGGCATATTACGTCCACTAGGCATCAAAGTTAGCCACTATGATAATAAAGCACAAGCAGACAGCAGATTACATACAATGGGCATCAAAGATCTCCACCAGTGCAAATAAACACGCGACAAAATAATATACAAAGATAGGTTAGCCCTGCTCGGGAGCTGCAGCTCAAGAAGCTGAGCAAGCTTATGAGACTATGCTTGTTTGACGCTTATATGCTCCTCACTCTGAAAGAGAAACAAGCAGACAGATGAAAGGTTTTGCATATATAAGTATCAGTGCTGACAATTCATCACATTTCTTATTGACGAATAAAGTGACACAGTTTAAAATAACATTAACACAATATGATATTGTTCAGGTTAAGACATGGCAGGAAATGACATTGTGAAGGAGTTGTCAGCTTTACGACACCACTGGATTACAGATCAAGAACTCATAAGTATCAATGATTAGTGTGCTATCAATTTATCCCATTTCAAAATGGCAAATAAAGAGATGGTTTAAATAATAGTAGAATGATATGACATTGTTCATAGTTAAGACATTGCAGAATATGACATTGTGCTGTAGTGGGTAGGTTCACCACACCACTGGATTACGAATCAAGAACAGAAGCATACATGCAGTGCAAAAGAAGATCACTTGCTCTGCATAGTTTAATTCACATGGTATGAAGAAGGAACTTGGTTGTATAACTGAAAACTTAAATTGAGAAGCGCAAACTTTTGTATGAACTATATAATAAACTTTAAACATGCAATTTGATGCAAACACCAAAAATAAATAGTTGTTGTAGCCAAGCCTAACCAAATATACACAACAAAGTTTGAAGGCTTGATAAGGGAAACTTACATTAGTGGTCAAGACTGGCTCTATAAAGCCCTTGTCCATGCCGATGGGGCGGGGGGATTTAAGAAGTTTACCATAGAATCTTCTTCATAAGCATTGCCTTTATTCTACATTTTGTTAAGAGTAAATATGGATGTGATAATATAAGAAAAAATGGAGAATATTTAGTATAAGATGAAGAGCGATACAGGCAAAAGGTATAGCCAAGTGCAATGCAGAGCTAAACTTCTTCAGTACCATGTGTGTTATCCAACCTTATGGTAAGAGTATATATAGATCTGATGTGTAGAAAATTGACGGTAAAGGAAAATAAGCTGCAGAGTGATGGTACATGAACAACTAGCTGTCAATATAAGTACACTGATAAAGGACATCAGGTACTTACAAGAACAATGCAGAGCTAAACTTTTTCATTGGCATTGGATATATTCTACACTAATGTAACCATTAATACATATCAGATAATTTGGAGCGAACAATTGATAAGCAAGCTATCATGCATACTATTGTCACATAACGAACTAGGTATGAATGCAAGCACAGTGATACATGACAACAGGTACTAACAAGAGCAAAGCAGCGGGTAGCATATTTGTGATATCCTGTCGTCGTTTTCAAACCAGAATTCTTCTTCGAGCAGATTTCCTACAAAACAGATCTATAAGGCACATGCGGCAGATCTGTAAGGCACATGCGGCAGATCTGTAAGGCACATGCGGAAAAGTAGAAGTTCAAATTGTCATGTGATATCATAGACAGTACCTCATCCTGGGAATGAGACCACTGCATAACAACGTTTTTCCATTCAATGTCTTCTAAATTTAGCACATGAGATTTCACCGAAAATTCGTTTATAGACTTGCCATCAAAGTGTGATTTCCTCAGGTAACACCGATATTGCTGGAATGCTTCCTTGAAAAGTGCAAGCAAGCTTTGATTGTCATGACTATCCAGATTGACCCTCGCCAACTTACAACAATGTAATATAAATCATTGATGTGTTCACTCAGCAGAAAAAAGGAAAATAATCACCATGAATAATAGCACTTACACGTACGTGGGATAGGAAGATGTGAAAATGGTGTTTGTCTTCACTATAATCTTCCCATGATGGGAATATATGCACGTAGTCCCTAACAACATTGAAAGAATTGTCTTTTAAACTGGGAATAACTGGAATGGGGTTCCAATCTGCAGCAATTGGTCGTCTCTGTAGTTGGGATATGTCTTTGGCCGGTGGACTTGCTGTAGTTTTTGCTGGAGTGGGATTTTTCTATGATACGGCTGGTGCTATGGCAACTGAAATCAGCATACCTTTTACGGGAGTGCAGGTCCTGTGTGGTGGGGCGAGTGGTGTGTCTAGTGAAGTATGGGTACAGTCTGCTGGAGTCGGTCCTACATTTTGTGTCACTGGTTATAGAGCCAATATAAGTGGGGTGTTGTCTGATTTCTCCGGCACCACCACGTTTTTCAAGGACTTTGCTGGTGCTCCTTCAAGTTCGGCAATCACCCTCTACCTTTTTGATGTTTGATGCACAAGAACATCATTTCAGTGGAAAAACATGGTATAACGACAAATGGAATATGTATTAATAATGGATGGGCATGGCATCTTGACATATATGATGAGTAAACTAAGCGGATGGAGGTGCAACAAAGTAGAAGAAATGCAAGACACCTTATGCAAGATGAGCAATCAATAAACCCTGCCAAATTAGAACATGCAGCTTGATGGGTGAATAGGAATGGCCATCTGCCTTCGACTCCTCGAGGTCAGAATAGTCATTAGGATCATATTCTGAACAAGAATCTACAGGTGGGGAGCGCATGAGTTTCATTGCATCCAGAATGGCACTCAATGCCTTGGTGCCAATTTTGTTAATCCTTGAAGTGTTCCACAATATTCTTCTGATGCATGCATTCTGATATTCATTGTGATTACGTAAAATATCTGAGAAGCATGAAAACATAAATAGCAGTGAGATTATCTTTGTAATGCAGATGATATTCTAATATAGGGGCTCCCTGTAAACCCTTGTATGCTATCACTGGATTCTGATGAGAGAGCCCATGTGTGCTATAATATGGTGCATGCATTAATATAATCTGGCACAAGTAAACAAAATAGGCTCCAAAAGTAAGGATAGTTGGCAGATGATAGGTTCATAATATACTGTACGGCTAGAAAGGCTTCGGATACCAGCTCTCTTCAGCTGAAGGAGCGTCACTGTTAATATTATACTACTGGAAACAACTTCTTTGCCGTCCGCCATGGTAGACGGCAAAGGCATAGATCCCGGATGGCAAACATCTTTGCCGTCCGCCAGCAGATGACAAACTGTCCATCTGAACAGGTGCCAGCAAAGGCCTTCTTTGCCGTCCACTTTTGCGAAACTGACGACAAACAATTGTGCCGTCCACCGTCTGAGGCCAGAAGACGGCAAAGACAGCGGATGACAGTGGGGTGGCGTCAGAGCCGTTAGGGCGTTAACAGCGCTCTTTGCCGTCCGCCAGCAGATGGCAACGATTCAAAGGTCTTCGCCGTCCGCCAGCGGATGACAAAGAGCACAGTTAGGCCAGCTTTGGGAAGCTTCCATGTGGCCAGCTATGCTGTCCGCCAGCGGACGGCAAAGATTCAAAGGTCTTTGCTGTCCGCCAGCAGACGGCATAGCTGACCAAATAGGCAGCCAGTGTTCCCAGTGTCTACAGGAAGCTGCCACATGTACTCTTTGTCGTCTGCTAGCAGACGACAAAGCTCTTTGCCATCCGCTAGCAGACGACAAAGAGGCTATATATATCCCCTATTTGCATTTATATCCATTTAATTTCACTGGAATTCACACACAGATATACATATTTTTTTCATAGGCACAACAGACATATGATCTATGCAACACATATATAGCTCCATCCATGAAAACATATATACATACATAAGAAAATTAGTGTCATCCATACATCTTACACTACTTTCAAAATATTCATCCAACACATTGTTCCATGCATCCATATAACAAGTTCCACATTATTCTCTGATAAAAACAAAAGGAAGAACAGAGAAACAAGCACTCCATCCATGCAAGCTTCCATATAGTGAATTAAATCTGCAAATTGGGAAACAAGAAAGTTAGAAGAAGTGATAGAGGCAAAGGTGTCCCATCTTTCGATGAGATGGTGGCTATCGTTTTGGATGAAGTCGAATTTGATGATCCGACTATGAACGTGCGAGGACGTCGCGCCTTAGCAATCGCTAAACCAACTCCGAGAGGTTATTGACCACACCGGAGCACGATCAACCTGACCACGAAGGTCTGTTTCCTGCAGGCAAATGAAGAACAAGCAAGAAAGTAAGATTGCAATCTGGATATTGCGAATATAAGAGGAAAGCTTTATTGATCAAGGTGGGGTTCTGTGACGCCTTTGTCTGGTCGTTGAACACAAACGAAGTACACGAAGTTGCAGCTATGGCGAGCTTTTAATCTAAACAAAACCCAAAGTCTAAACGGTGCCCTAAGGGCTGTATATATGGAGGAAGAGGGGGTGAATTTCGTGGACCTTGGTGGAGGTGTCCGAAACTAACCCTATCTCTTGTTTCCCCACACATACGGACTCTAAAAATAGCCTATACTTATGTATTTCGAAATTACATGGGCCTGGCCCAATAATAAGGTGATGCAGCACCTAGAATAGCCTCTGGACGAAATTTATGAAGTGGCATCTTGTATATTTCTTCCAAGGCTTCATGCACTCATTATGGTGGCTTCAAAGTCCTGAAATCATCACTTGTAACTCCGTTCTTGTTCCCCTCACGCATGCCATCATCTCCATGCTTGTTCTTGCTCCAATGTTCATCCTTCTCCAAGCTAGCCCCTTCATTTGTAAGAAAAACAAATGTATCCAATTTAGGCAGCATCATATTCTCATGAACATTAGAATTATTACCAAGAAACAAAAGTACCAGATAATTTAATTGGCGTGCGCGAGCTCTAGTAATTGGTCCAGTATATGTAACAGTCGGGGGTGTGGTGTGACAATGGTATTGATGTCCTCATCATCCTCCCCTTCTTGAAATGAAGTCGTCCTTGATGGAAGCTCATCTTCCTCACCCAAATAAGGCTTCAAATCTGCAATGGTAAAAGTGGGAGTAACCCCACAATCTGCAGGCAGCTCAAGTTTATGTGCATTATCATTTATTTTCTCCAACACCTTAAAAGGACCATCAGCACGTGGCATTAACTTTGATTTGCGCAAATCAGGAAATCTATCCTTACGCAAATGTAACCAAACAAGATCTCCAGGTGAAAACACAAGATGTTTTCTACCCTTATCTCCAGCAAGTTTATATTTAGCATTCATATGCTCAATGTTTTCCTTAGTTAACTCATGCATTTTTAAAATCAATTCAGCACGTTGTTTGGCATCAAAGTTAACCTTCTCCGAAGATGGAAGAGGCAACAAATCAATAGGTGCACGAGGTAGGAAACCATACACCATTTCAAAAGGGCACATCTTAGTAGTAGAATGCAATGAACGATTATAAGCAAATTCAATATGAGGCAAGCATTCTTCCCACACTTTCTTATTATTCTTCAAAACAGCCCTAAGCATAGTAGACAATGTTCTATTGACTACTTCAGTTTGTCCATCAGTTTGGGGGTGACAAGTAGTACTAAAAAGCAGTTTAGTCCCCAATTTATCCCATAAACATCTCCAAAAGTGGCTAAGAAATTTAGTATCATGATCTGAAACAAAAGTATTGGGCACACCATGCAAGCGAATAATTTCACGAAAGAACAAATCAGCAACATTAACGACATCATCGCTTTTATGACATGGTATAAAGTGTGCCATTTTCGAGAATCTATCCACGACAACAAATATGCTATCCCTCCCCTTCTTTGTTCGAGGTAAACCTAAAACGAAGTCCATAGATATATCCTCCCAAGGAACACTAGGTATAGGCAAAGGCATATATAAACCATGAGGATTGAGTCGTGACTTAGCTTTTTGACATGTGGTGCAGCGAGCAATAAAACGCTCAATATCCCGTCTCATCTTTGGCCAAAAGAAATGTGTAGCAAGTACGTCGTCCGTCTTCTTCACGCCAAAGTGTCCCATTAATCCTCCTCCATGCGCCTCCTGCAACAACAAAAGACGAAAAGAGCTAGCCGGAATGCATAGCTTGTTAGCACGAAACACAAATCCATCATTAACGACGAACTTGTTCCATGTTCTCCCTTCTTTACAATTCTGCAATACATCTTTAAAATCACCATCATGCACATATTGATCTTTGATGGTCTCCAAACCAAATATTTTGAAGTCAAGTTGTGAAAGCATAGTATAGCGATGAGACAATGCATCAGCAATAACATTTTCTTTACCCTTCTTGTGTTTAATAACATAAGGGAAAGTATCAATGAATTCAACCCATTTAGCATGTCTACGATTCAGTTTAGGTTGACTTTTGATATGTTTCAAAGATTTATGATCAGAATGTATAACAAATTCTTTGGGCCATAAATAATGTTGCCATGTCTCTAAAGTCCGAACAAGAGCATACAATTATTTATCATAAGTAGAATAGTTCAGACTAGGCCCACTTAATTTTTCAGAAAAATATGCAACAGGTTTGCTATCTTGTAATAACACACCTCCTAATCCAATTCCACTAGCATCACATTCAAGCTCAAAAGTCTTATTAAAATCAGGAAGTTGGAGTAAAGGAGTATGTGTCAACTTATCTTTCAATACCGTAAAGGCTTCTTCCTGTGAGGTACCCCAAACAAAAGGCACATCCTTCTTTGTAAGCTCATTGAGAGGTGCAGCAATGGTGCTGAAATCTCTCACAAAATGCCTATAGAATCCAGCAAGGCCAAGAAAACTCCTCACTTGTGTGACCGTTTTGGGCTGCGGCCAACTCTCAATAGCTTCAATCTTGGCTTTATCAACTTCAATTCCCTGTGGAGTAACAACGTAGCCAAGAAAAGACACTCGGTCGGTGCAAAAGGTGCACTTCCCAAGGTTACCAAACAAACGTGCATCACGTAGAGCAATAAAAACAACACGTAAATGTTCCAAATGTTCCTCCAAAGTTCTGCTATAAATCAATATGTCATCAAAGTAAACTACCACAAATCGTCCAATGAAAGCACGTAAAACTTCGTTCATTAATCTCATGAAAGTACTAGGTGCATTAGTTAACCCAAAAGGCATGACTAACCACTCATATAATACAAACTTAGTTTTAAATGTTGTTTTCCATTCATCCCCCAATTTCATACGAATTTGATGGTATCCACTACGCAAATCAACTTTAGAGAATATTGTAGAGCCACTCAATTCATCAAGCATATCATCTAGCCTAGGAATAGGATGACGATAACGAATAGTAATATTATTGATGCCTCTACAATCAACACACATACGCGATGTACCATCCTTTTTCAGCACTAAAATAATAGGAACAACACAAGGACTAAGAAATTCGCGTATATAACCTTTGTCGAGAAGTTCTTGTACTTGACGCATAATCTCCTTCGTCTCCTCTGGATTGGTACGGTATGGTGCACGGTTGGGTAGCGATGCACCGGGAATTAAGTCAATTTGATGTTCAATCCCTCGAATAGGTGGTAATCCCGGTGGCACGTCTTGTGGGAAGGCGTCGTGAACTCTGCAAAATGTTAGTGACAGCAGGGGGCAAAGAGGAAGGCACTTCCTCGAATGAAAATAATGCCTCTTTGCACACAAAAGCATAGCAAATAGATTTGCTAAAATCTAGCTCATCAATATCAGATTTAGTGGCAAGTAAACATGCACTTTTGAATTTAATTTCAGAAGCAACACTAGATGGTTTATTATTAGGCTTCATTTGTTGCTCAAATTCTTTTGCCACAATCTGATTTTCACTCTTATTCTTCTCCTGTTTTTCTTTATTAGCTCTATTAATATCATCTTTCAAAATGGAATCAGGAGTCATAGGAAGCAAAGTAATATTTTTATCCTTATGAACAAGAGTATACTGATTGTTTCTGCCATGGTGACACTTAGATGACTAGAGGGATGTCTAATCTAAGTGGGAGTTCATAATTTGATTAGAACTTTATTATCATGAACTTAGTCTAAAACCTTTGCAAATATGTCTTGTAGATCAAATGGCCAACGCTAATGTCAACATGAACTTCAACACGTTCCTAGAAAACCAAGCTGAAAGATGATGGAAGCAACTATACGGATTGGGTCCGAACACGAGATCATCCTCATAGCTGCCGAGGAAGCAATATGTCCTAGAAGGACCGCTAGGTGACGCTCCGTCGAGAGAACCAAGACATTATGAATGCTTGGCAAACTCGTGCTGATGATTACTCCCTCGTTCAGTGTGGCATGCTTTATAGCTCAGAACCGGGGCTCCAAAAGCGTTTTGAGCATCACGGAGCATATGAGATGTTCGAAGAGCTGAAACTAGTTTTCCAAGCTCATGCCCGGGTCGAGAGATATGATGTCTCCGACAAGTTCTATAGTTGTAAGATGGAGGAGAACAGTTCTGTCAGTGAGCACATCCTGAAGATGTCTAGGTTGCACAACCGTATGACCCAGCTGAACATTAACCTCCCAGATGAGGCGGTCATTGACAGAATCCTCCAGTCGCTCCCACCAAGCTACAAGAGCTTTGTGATGAACTACAACATGCGGGGATGGTGAAGACCATTCTGAAGTGTTCTCGATCTTTGAAGTCAGCAGAGGCTGAAATCAAGAAAGAACATCAAGTGTTGATGGTCAATAAGACCACTAAGTTCAAGAAGGGCAAGGGCAAGAAGAACTTCAAGAAGGATGGCAAGGTGTTTCCGCGCCCGGTAAGCCAGTTGCCGGGAAGAAGTCAAAGAATGGACCCAAGCCTGAGACTGAGTGCTTTTATTGCAAGGGGAAGGGTCACTCGAAGCGGAACTGCCCCAAATATTTAGCGGATAAGAAGGCCGCAACACCAAAGGTATATTTGATATACATGTAATTGATGTGTACCTTACGATTACTCGTAGTAACTCTGGGTATTTGATACGGTGTCGTTGCTCATATTTGTAACTCACGCAGAGCTGCGGAATCAACGGAGACTGGCGAAGGACGAGGTGACGATGCGCGTCGGGAATGGTTCTAGAGTCGATGTGATCGCCGTCGCACGCTGCCTCTACATTTACCCGCTGGATTAGTTATGAACCTTAATAATTGTTATTTAGTGCCAAGTTTGAGCATGAACATTGTATCCGGATCTCGTTTATCTGAGATGGCTACTCATTTAAGTCTGAGAATAATGGTTGTTCGATTTATATGAGAGATATGTTTTATGGTCATGCTCCGATGGTCAATTGTTTATTCTTAATGAATCTCGAGCGTAATATTACACATGTTCATAGTGTGGATGCCAAAAGATGTAGAGTTGATAACGATAGTCCCACATACTTGTGGCACTGCCGCCTTGGTCACATTGGTATCAAGCGCATGAAGAAGCTCCATGCTGATGGACTTTTAGAGTCTCTTGATTATGAATCGTTTGACACATGCGAACCATGCCTCATGGGCAAAATGACCAAGACTCCGTTCTCCGAAACAATGGAGCGAGCAACCAACTTGTTGGAAATCATACATACCGATGTGTGCGGTCCAATGAGCATTGAGGCTCGCGGAGGATATCTGTCGCGGCCGGATGGGTGGCGCGGCACCTATGGGGCCGGGGCCCCTTCGTGTGTTGATGCAGGCGGAGGCTGCGCGGAGAGCGGATCGAGGCGATGCACGCGGGATTTTACCCGGCCGGGCGCGATGGTCGCGTAAACCCTCTTGCTGCATTGTGTTGTATTTGATCTTGCTCGAATGCGAGCAAATGGTGGAGTGGTGTATGAAAACCTTCGCGAGGGTAGCCGTGGTGAACCCTTGGCGTGAGTAGCCGATAGTCCAACCCCCTCGTTGTGCATGGGCCTCCTTTTATAGGGCAAGGGTCACCGGCGGTGTCAACGTGAGGTAGAGGGGTAAAAACGTAAAAGAGGTGGTAGTTGGAATAGTGCGGGAACAGTGCAGCTACAGTGCTTTCTACCTACTTTTGACAGAGGGGGACAAGGGCATTAAATGCCCGTCGCCGTCGCCCCAAAAGCTCCCGCCATCGCGTCTTCTTTCGCCACGGCGGCGAAGCCACCACCGTTGAGTGCCACCGCATTCCTCATGCAGCACGGCCACCCGCCACGCGTCTCTGGAGAAGGCTGGAGGCGACGCGTGGGCAGATGAGCTGGAGTGCGGGCACGTAGCGTAGCTTTCCCCGGCAAGCACCTTGCCGGGGCCTTGGTCTTGCCGGACCCGGGGGCTTGTCGGGCTCTGTGACTTGCCGCTCCCCGGGTCCTCGCCGGGGCGCGCGCGGCGCCGAGGCGTGTCTTCTGCGACATGATCTTCTAGTCCTCCGGCAGCTCCTCTCGCCGGGATCTGCAGGAGTAATGTAGCCTTGAGCCTCGAATGGCCTTCCGGCAAGCTCCTCTTGCCGGGTCTTGAGCTTCTATCTTATATACTTTGTTCTTGAGCGGCTTGGTGTGGAGCGGAGATGGTCTCGGCAAGCATTTGATGGATCTAGCTGTAGGAGCTGGGGCTGCCCGTGCACAAGTTGGGGTCTTGAGGTACCCCTACCTTAGTACACCGGACAGAGCCCCCGGCCTGGGCCATACACGGTGCCGAAGCGCTGTTGGGCAGGCCCAAGGCAAGGTCTGGGCCTTGAAGCCCACGGCGCGTCGAATCCACTTCCGCTTGCCGCCTTCCGTGCGGCAGACGCAGCGTCGATTCTTGGCGCCGTGGGATAGGGCGTGCCCACGTCCCTTAATGAGGAAGGCGGAACGCGCCCCCACTTCCCCATAAAAGCAGAGGCAGCGGCGCGTTCCCCTCCATTGCTTTCATTGCTTCTTCTTCCTCCGCCAGAAAACCCTCCTCGCGCTCCACCTCCGCACCTCCTCTTTCTTTCGTCCGCGGCGTCGCCGGACCCTCATCCCCCTTCCCTCGCCGCTGCCGCTATGGCCCCGAAGACCAGGAAGGGGAAGGAGAAGGCGGAAGGCACCAAGAAGGAGAAATCCGAGCAGGCGGAAGAACTTCGCTTTCAGATGCGGAGGAGAACATCGTCTTCTCGCCGCGGCTCGGCGTGGGCGAACTCTGGGGCAAGTACTTCTTGTTACGGTCCAAGAGGACCTCAGCGCATCCTCGGACCAGCGCCCACCGGCCGATCTCAAGGACAACTATCCCGGGTACCATTTCTTCGCAGCTTTCTTTCACTGCGGTCTTTGTCCTCCTTTCTCTGAATTCTTACGTACCATTATGCACACATATGGCTTCCACCTTCTCGATTTCACCCCAACGCCGTCCTCACAATGGCGGTTTCGCATATGTGTGAGAACTTCGTGAGATCCACCCAAATGTAGCTCTGTTCAGGGCATTTCTTTACCCCGCGAGCCGGCTCGCCCCCTCTCCGGAGGGATTTCTTGGGTTTTCCGTCGAACACGAAGAGGTCAGACTTGCCGGGAGCTCCGCATCAAGTGGGGACGAGTGGCGCTTGCAGATGGTGCTGGATCGTCGAGGACGAGCCGCAGCCCTTCACCGCGCCGCGCACCAAGGCCGTTGAGCGGGGCAGAGATTGGAGCGAGCTGGACTCCGACGACGTCAAGCTCGACACCGCCCTCATCCGGATCCTTCGCCTCCGGCACGCGGGGCTGTCCGTCGCAGCGGTAGGCGCAGACTTTCTCCGCCGCATCGCCCCCCTCCAAGACAGGAAAAGGCCGGCCTGGGAGTATGGCGGCGCGGCGGATATAATGAGGCTGCGCACCGGGCTGAACTTCAATTTCACGACGCTGGAGCTGAGGGGGATGGTCCGGGAGCTCTTTAAATCGACCGGCCCATCGAGTGGTTCGAGCTTCCCGGCAAGTGGTGCCCCTCGCAATAACGTAGCCGGGATCGTCTTCGCCATGATGCCAGCGTGTGATTCCCACGGCGTGGGCGTTCATGGATTCTGCTGAGCGGTGACATCATCAACTTCTTCGACACCCTCGAGGAGGTGGCGAAAAACAGAGATGAGATCCGCGGGCTGACACGGGACACCACGGATCGGAGATCGCGTACATAGCCTCTCGGGCTGAGGAGGCTCTGCAGCCGCAGCAGCGCAGGAGAATTCGATTACGCCCGAGGAGGAGGAGGCCGCGGAGAAGTCCTATCAAGTGGAGGCGGCGGAGATCTGCCGGTTGCTGAAACTTCCTCCCGGCGCGCTTGCCGGGGTCCCATCTCTGAGGCACTCCGGGATCCACGGAATCGTGGCTGAAATCGCGGCAAGCGGTGGCGCTGCCGGAGGGAGCAGAGGCGCCGGAGGGAGCAGAGGCGCCAAAGGTAAAGGGGTCGCGGCGCAAGGTGCCGGGCCCGGCGAACCAGCCGGCGAGGAGGAGGGGGAGAACGTCGCGGTCGCCGATGATGCCGGCGGGTCCACGGACCTTTATGACGCAGCGTCTCCTCGTCGTCGAAACCTCCCGCCTCGGCGAGCCCCTAGCGTTCTCCTTGGCGCCGCAAGGCTGCGGCGGAGGTGAGCACGCAAGCCCCCGGCAAGCTGCCGCTCGCCGGGCAGCGCAAGCTTCGAAGTCGAGCAGCCGGGCGACCAGCGCACCAGATGTGGCGGAGGCGACTGCAGCGAGCCACAGCAAAGGCGCCCATAAGTCGGCGCCAGCAGTCGAGGCCTCCCGGGCGGGCGGCGGCTCCGCCCACTTCCCGGTCTCGATCGCCCACGGGCTGGGTCTTCGCAGCCCCCAGGCCCGAGGACCGCCAAGCGCCGAGAGGGCGCCGTCTCCTGCTCCTCACACCAGCGCATCTCGGGTGTGGTACGACCTCTCCGCCTTGGCGAAGGCGGCGAGGAGGAACAGGAGTGAGTCCCCAAGACCTTCATCTTCTTTAAATTTCGCCTTGGTTATTGCTGATGCTAATCTTGTTTTTGTATTGACTCGGGACCTTGGAAGCGGGCGGCGAAGAGAGCCAAGGTGCCCGTGGTCGAGATTGCAGACGACTTCGCCTGTCGAGGGACCGGGACGCCCGGACCCGAGTTTGCGGACCAGCGCCCGTCGAGGAGCAGCCCCCAGTGCAGCCCCCAGCGTAAGTCTGGGTCCCGCATCTTCGCTTGTCGGGTTCATCTGATAGCTTTATCTCGTCCCAATATCTTGATGCGTTTGTCTTGACTTGCGCAGGGATGGAGCCGCAGCAACAGGAGCACCCGGAGGTCGCCCCCGAGGAGCAGGTAGTCCCTCCATCCCCGCCAAGGTCGGATCCCCCGGCAAGGGAGAGCGTCCCGACAAGGGCGGGCACTCCGCCAAGGGCGAGTAGCCCGACGAGGGCGGCTACTCCGGCAAAGGATGGTTCCCCGGCAAGAGAGCCTGCCGCTGAAGACGTCCACCAAGGTAAGTTCTGCGACTTCGCCTCCTCGGTGTTGTCTCTCTTTGGATATTTGCTTGAACCGTTTTTTTGCTTTTCCTTTCTTCTTCTAGATCCTCCCCCTCCCCCGGAGCGGACGGAGACGGAGGTCGTCGTCGGGGAGGAGGAGGACGTGCATGGTGGCGGCGATGGTGCTCCTGCTGTCGAGGACGCGGCGGGGCCGCCGAACCACACGCGCCGGAATCGCCTCGGCTTCCGCACGCAGCGCCGGAGAGGGGACGGCAAGCGCACCACCGGTCCGGAGGCTGCAGGAGCGTCAGCGCTGTGCGATCGCCGATCCTTCCGTCGGGCGTAACAGCCCGGCTGCTACTTGAAGCCCCAGCGGTGTCTTTATCCAGATGCCGTGGGCTTCCTCGTCGCGGCGCCTGGAGGGCGAGGCCTTGACGGAGAGATCCCGCCCCGCTGGGTTTGAAGGTCGTCGAGGGCGGCGGGAGCGGTGGGCCCGATGAGGAGAAGCTGCTTCAGCAGATCGGCCCTTACCGGGCCCGGCAGCGGCTTGCTTCCCGGGAGGCCCTTGCCGCCAAGGCCGAGGAGATGGAGAAACGCTACGGCGGAGCTCCGTGCCGCTAATCAAGCTGCTCTCCGCGAGGTGTCGGAGAGACGCGATCAGCTCGCCGGGCGTATGAAGAGTGGCTGTTGGAGAAAGCCGAGGCCGACGAGCAGCAACGGCTCGCCGGGGTGGAGCTGTCCCGGCGAGAAGGGGAGCTCAACCAGCTGAAGGTTGCCCTCGACGCCCATGAGGAAGACCTCGCCGCTCGGGAGCAAGCCCTTGGCGGGGAGTTGAAGGAAGCGAAAGACGCTGCGGCGGCCGCGGAGGCTGCCAAAGAGGATCTCGCCGCCAAAGTCGCGCAACTGGAGGAGCTGTTGAAGGTGGACTCGGAGAAGATCGCCGCGCTCGCCACGGAGCGCGAGGAATTCACTCGCACCAACTCAGAGCTCCAGGTGCGTCTTGCTGAGAAAGGCGACGAGCTGAAGGCCGCCAGGGATTCCGTCGAGGTCTTGAGCGGAAAGTTTCTGTGCTGACGGACTCGCTCGACGCTGCCCGGGCCCAGAAACCAAACTGAAGGAAGAGCTCCGTGAGGAGCGATCCTTAGTGGCCGGCGCCAACAGAGCAGCCGAGGATTTCCGCCGCATCGTCGAGATATGGACCGAGGAATTGGTGTCTTCCGCAACCGCCATTGACCAGGAACTGCTGGCGCTGAAGTTGGAGCACCTCATTTACTCCCGGATCAAACCTCGCTCACGGTGCCAAGCTCAGCCTCTTCTTGAAGTCGCGCAGCTCTCGCAAATCTGCGGACGAAGAAGATCCCAGCAGCTTCGCCGAGGAGGCGCGCCTGTTGTGCGCGGGAACCATGGAGCGTGTGCTGACGAAGATCGTATACCGCAACCCCGGTATAAACCTCTCCAATGTCCTTCGCAGCTTGCCGGCCGACGCGGACATGGAGGCCTTGAAGGAGCAGGTCGCCCACATCATCGCCAAAGTGAACAAGATCCCCAGGATGGAGGGCGGCCGCGTAGACTAGGCCCTTCCTCTTTCTTCTTCTTTTTTTTTGTTTCCCTTTGCTGCTGCACAAGTCGCTACGAACTTATTAGTTACCGCGACAAGTTATCCTTTGCAGGATATTTACCTTTATTTCGATCAATGATCGCAGAATCAACTCCCTTGTTTTGATTCTCAACTCTGTACGCTTTAACCTTATGCTTCCAGGAAAGACTTGCCGGCAAGGGGCGAGGCCTTACCGGCAAGCAACCTTGTCATGACGATCGCAACACACTTAACTTGGAGAGTCGGCTCGAACGCAAGATAAGGGCACGGCTGTTCGTCGGTAGGTTCCTCCGAGCACAGGTTTTCCATACAAGGTGTGGTTGTTCAAGGAAGGCAATCTCAAAATTTGAAATTTTGGGCTGCGCAAATCCCGACAACTTAGCTTTCGTGGCCTACGCGTTCTCCGGCAGGCTTCTCTTTCTTGAACAGCACTTGGAGTGCTTGGTTCACCCTTCATTCCTCCCCCCCCGGCAAACTTGTGCGGGAGGAACGTTTCTTTTGCTTAAGAAATAAGGAGAAAAAAAGAAGATGACGGGCACGTAGCTTTTTGACGTGCTATTGCTTGTCGGACATGCGTGCCATACTTAAAAGATGCCAAATAACTCATGCAAATAGCAAAGAAGAGCATGGAAAAAAGGCAAATAACGCAAGGCACGGAAACTTTATTGCTGCACGGGTCTGCGCCCGCTTTGTACAAAGGGTTACATGCAACGCGGCAAAGCTTTTGTACAAAAGGTGGTTGCCGGAGCGGATCACGCAACCGCGCTTTATGGGTAGAACTTGCGAAGATGCTCTATGTTCCAGGAATTACTCACTGGCAAGCCTTCTTCGGTCTCGAGTCGGACAGCGCCGGGTCTCGTGACTTGTCTCACCCGATAAGGGCCTTCCCACTTCGGCGTCAACTTGTTGGAATTCTTGGCGGACTGAACACGCCGAAGAACAAGGTCGCCTTCCTCGAGGCTCCTGGCTTTGACCTTGCGGCTATGGTAGCGGCGCAAGGCTTGCTGGTATCGAGCAGCTCGTCTGACAAAGCAGTTCGAGACGCCCCTCCTCGAGGAGCAATGCGTCATCTTGTCGCAATTGCTCTTGCTCAAGCTCATCATAGCGAGCACTCGAGGAGATCCGATATCTGAGTTCCGTGGGGAGAACCGCTTCGCTCCATAGACTAGAGCAAAGGGTGTCCGCCCGGTGGCTCGGTTTGGTGTCGCTCGACGACCAAAGAGCCGCAGCTCCTCTATCCAATTTTTCCGCGACTTGCGCAGCCTGCCGAAAGTTCTTGTCTTGAGCCCGCGCAGCACTTCCGCATTGGCCCTTTCTGCTTGACCGTTGCTCCTTGGGTGAGCAACGAAGCTTAAACAGACCTTGGCGCCAAGGTCTGGACATATTGCATGAAGGTGCGGCTGGTAAATTGTGTACCGTTGTCGGTGATAATCCGTTGGGGATCCCAAACGGCATACAATCGACCGAAGAACTTGATCGCCGATCAGGTTGTCACCTTTCTCATGGCTCTACTTCGGCCACTTTGTGAACTTGTCATCGCTACGTACAAGTACTCAAAGCCCCGACGGCACGGGAAGGGGCCGAGGATGTCGAGCCCCTGCATCGAGAAGGGCGGGACAAAGGGATTGTTTGGAGAGCTTGAGCTGGTGATGAATCTGCTTTGCATGGAATCGACACGCTTCGCGCTTGGTTACTAGTGCGATTGCATCTTGGAGGGCTTCTTGCCAAAGAACCCTTGCGGAAAGCCTTTTCCGCAAGTGCCCCTTGCGCCAATGTGGTGGCCGCAGATGCCTCCGTGAATCTCGCCAACAGCTGTTGTCCATCTTCCCTAGAGATGCACTTCAATCGACACCATTGAGCCTTCTTCTGCATACAGCTCGTTGTCCACGAACTGGTACATACTTGACCTGTCTCGGGTTATCTTTTCTATCTCTTCGTGGTCGTCGTGAAGTTCTCCGGTTTGCAGGAAACGGACGATTCTGCTGCGCCATGCCGGAGCCTCGGGCTCGGACGACAAGGACTAAAGGCATGAGGGCGCTGCGGGAACCTTCGCTTCTCGGCAAGAATCTACGGCTCCGCCGAGCTGAAGGTTCCCCGCAAGCTTGTCGGGCAAGTCTTGTCGGGAACACTTGCTTCGATCGCACAGATCCGATGATCGGTGGGAGCAGATTGTTCCTCAGCGTTCTGGAGGTTGATCCTGGGGACTTTGGCGGCGGCCTCAGGGAGGCCCGCCGGCAAGTAGTCGCCGGACACCAACTTTCTCTTCTTGGACTGCCCAATTGATGGCGCCACGGAAGGTTGAGTCAGCCTGAGCAAGAAGGTCCCTGGTTCCACAGGTAACTTCATTGAAGCACACTTTGAAAGGCCGTCTGCGATTTCATTCTGAGCTCTCGGAATGTGTTCCATTTGCAGACCTTCAAAGTGCTCCTCGAGCTTCCTTACTTCATCTACATAGGTTTCCATCAAAGGGCTCTGATAGTTCTTGTTGACTTGCCGGACCACCAACCAGGAATCCCAAGACAATCAGCTTCTTGATCCCAAGCTCGGCCGCAATCCTGAGGCCGGCAAGCAAGCCCACGTATTCAGCGGTGTTGTTTGTCGCTTGCTCTCTTGGAAAGTGCATCTGGATAACATACTTGAGGTGCTCTCCGGTTGGCGCGATGAGTACGACGCCGGCACCGGCGCCTTGTAGCGAGAAGGCACCATCGAAGTACATTACCCATTCGCCGTCGCTCCTTGTGCGGGCGTATTTGTTTCTTGAACTTCTTCATCGGTGTTGGGGTCCATTCTCGCTATAAATTCTGCAGAGCCGGCTCTGTATGGTTGAAGTACTTTCAAACTTGAGTCCGGCTCGACAACCCAAAGGTGCCCACTCAACGATCCCGCCTGTTGCTTACGGGTTGTGCAATATCCTTGATCGGCTCCACGGAGAAGGAGCTTACAAAATACACCGGACGCTGCACCATCTTTTTTCCGCACCTCACCTTGCTCCTGCGCAGGGCTGTCCTTGCCGGGGCCAGGGCTTGCCGGAGCAGCCCCCTGCTTGTCGTTGGGCTGGCTTGCCGGTGATGCGGCCTCCTCGTCGGACTCCCTCTCCGCTACTAGCGCAGCACTAACCACTTGGTTGGTTGCCGCTAGGTATAGCAGCAATTTCTCCTGTGGTTTAGGTGCGACAAGTATTGGAGTGGAGGGATGTAATGTTTCAAGTCTTACTGCATTGTCTCGCTTCGAGTCCACTTCATGGGTCCCGCCTTCTTCAAGATTTTGAAGAAGGGCAGGGCGCGCTCGGCAGACTTTGAAATGAATCTACTGAGGGCAGCCACACAACCTGCGAGTCTTCTGACATCCTTGATCCGCTTTGGGGCTTGGATCTGCTCAATGGCTTTAATCTTGTCGGGGTTGGCTTCGATCCCCCTCTGCGACACAAAGAACCCGAGAAGCTTGCCGGAGGGGACCCCAAAGACGCACTTCTCAGGGTTCAATTTTAATTGTATCCTGCGCAGGTTCTGGAATGTCTCTTCTAAATCTTGAATCAGTGTATCCTTGCTCTTGCTCTTCACCACGATGTCATCCATGTAAGCTTCTACATTTCTGTGGATCTGTGGCTCAAAAGCAGTATACACTACCCTGCATAACGTTGACCTGCATTCTTCAGCCCAAATGGCATGCGATGAAGCAATAGGTGCCACATGGAGTGATGAACATGAGTTTTCTTCATCTTCTTTGGCCATGAAGATCTGGTGATAGCCGAGCACGCATCAAGAAAGCGTAGTAGCTCACATCCGGCGGTGGAGTCAACAATCTGGTCGATGCGCGGCAAGGGAATGGATACTTGGGACATGCTTTATTCACATCGATGAAGTCTATACATAGTCTCCATTTCCCATTGGCCTTGGCGACGACAACCGGGTTTGCTAGCCACGTCGGATGGATCACACCCGACTAGGCCAGCTGCCTCTAGTTTCTTGATTTCTTCATTGATGAACTCTTGGCGTCCACGGCTTGTTTCTCACTTTTTGCTTGACGGGCGCAAGATGGGGCAAACGCAAGCTTGTGCTCAATTACCTTCACAGGAACACGGGGATGTCGATGGTTGCCAAGCAAACACATCGACATTCGCCCGAGAAAGCAATGAGCGCTTTCCTATTTGTCGTCAGCGTGGCATCGATGGTGAAGGTACCACGGTCTGCCGCCCTCCTTGGCGGACACCTTCTTGGTTGCCGGTGGAGCAGCCATTCCTTTTTTATCCTTGCCGGTGGAGTTCGACGGGGCGTCCTCGCTGGCAGCGCAACACTCCGAAGGGGCGCAGTTGCCGGAGTGGGCCTCGGAGCGCTTGCCGTATTTGGTCTTCGTCTTTTTTCCTTTGGGAACTTCAGCGGCAAGTGCATCCTTGTCGGCCGCCGCGGCCGCATCCCGGTAAATCTGGTCGGTGCAGATAAGCGCGTCTTTCTTGTCGCTGCGGACAGTGATGACGCTTATCGGACCCGGCATCTTGAGCACGTTGTAGGCGTAATGGGAAGCCGCCATGAACTTGGCGAGGGCGGGACGCCCGAGTATCCCGTTGTATGGCAACGGAATATCGGCAACGTCGAAAGTAACGCGCTCGGTCCTGAAGTTGACCTCCCCGCCAAAGGTCACCGGCAAGGTGATTTTTCCCTTGGGCCTGCTCCTCCCCGGGTTGATTCCTTGGAAGGGGCCGGTCTCTTCGAGCTCGTCATCTGAGATTTGGAGTTTCTTGATCACAGCAGAGGAAATCAAGTTCAGCCCGGCCCCGCCGTCGACCAACATCTTGGTGACCTTGAGGTTGCGGATGGTGGGCGAGACCAGCATCGGCAGGCACCCGACCGCGGTAGTGCGGTCGGGGTGATCCTCAAGATCGAAAATGATGGGCGTGCTGGACCATTTGAGGAGTCTGCGTGACTCCATGGGCGGCTCTGCCGCATTCACCTCACGTGCCCACTGCTTTAGTTGGCGGTGAGAAGTGTGTAGCGAAGCGCCACCGTCAATGCACAGGACCTCCGTGGCCTTCTGAAATTCCTGCTCACTGTCGTCCTCATCCTCCACGTCCTCTTCGCCGTCTTCTTCATCCTTGTCGCGGCTCCGAGAAGGTCGATCACCTTGTCGCCGTTTGGCCTTGCCGGGAGGTCCTCCCCGACCAACGAACGGTCGCTTCTTGCTCGGTTCTCCTCCGCCACCTTGGGCCCTCTCCTTGTCGCGCCTCTCGTACTCAGCTTTCTGCTGCTCGACGAGATAATCGACGCGCTTGCAATTGTAGAGGTCGTGGCCTTTGGTGCGGTGGATTTTGCAGTATTGCTTGCCGGGGGCGTCCTGCTTGTCGGCTGCCGCCACAGGGGCAAGCTCCTTGCCGGAACTGCCAACCTGTGTTTGTTTGGCGGGAGCTTCCTTGCCGGACTTTTCGACGGCAAGCACCTGTTCCTTGTTCTTCTTCTGGAAGACCTGTCGCCGGCGCTTCTTTGCCGGGGCGACGTCGTCGGAGTCGCTCCCTCCTGCGCCAAAGATCCTCCCGGAAGCCTCCTCCCCTCTTCCGCGCGTGCGCATTTATCAGCCAGGGCATAAAGCTCGCTGACATCCCGAATCTTGGTCATCGCCATCTCTTCACGCATGCGGCGGTTACGCACGTTCTGGTGGAACGCGCTGATAACCGCGGCAGGGTGAACGTCGGGAATGTTGTGTTGCACACGGCTGAAGCGTTGGATGTACTTGCGCAGGGATTCTCCTTCTTTCTGGGCCAAAATGTGGAGATCACTTTCTTGGCCGTGGGGTTTGTGGCCGCCAGTGAAGGCACCAACAAACTGATGACAAAGATCCGCCCAAGAGGAAATGGAGCCCTCCGGCAAGTGCATGAGCCAAGAACGAACGTTCGGCCTAAGCACGAAGCGGAAGTAGTTCGCCGAGAATCTTCGTCGCGCTTCGCCGCTTGCATCGCGATGGTGTAGATCTTGAAACTCCGAGGATGTGTCTTGCCGTCGTACTTCTCGATGCGTCGGGCTTGAAGTTTTTCATGCTAGGCCACTGGACGCGCCTCAGTTCACGGGTGAACGCGGGGCAGCCTGCAGCGTCTGACAAGTCGCTCGCTTTCGCCGGGCGGCGATTTCGGCAGTGTTCTCGGCTCTTTGGTCAGATTGTCGCCGAGTCTCGGCGGCTTCGATCGTGGTCCGGGCATCTTCTTGCCGCCGCTCGTCGAGGAACTGACGTTGATCTCGACGAGCCCGCGGGTCCGACGATGCCGTGGAGTCGCCGTCGGCGTTGTTCCGGCGGGGCGGCGTCTTTCGTTTCCGCGGCGGGGAGTGCACGGTAGTTGCAACCCCGGCGGTCTTGTCGCCGCAGGCCTTCGCCTTCCCCGCTTGCCGCGGCCGCGAGGCCGGAGGCTGCTGTTGACGGTCGTTGTTGGCGAAGGCGACCAGGCTCTGGATGGTAGCCCTCCAGTCCTCGACCTTGTCCGCCGCCGAGGGAAGTCGAGGAGCATTGCGCTCGTGGCGCTTCGCTGGAGTGGAGGGAAGCGGAGCGAAGCGGCGCAGGAGCGGACGCGCGGGCTTCCGGCAGTGTTGGAAGGAGCAGGTCTGCCCGCGCCTTCGCTTTGCGATCGGTTCGACGGGGTCCGGAACATCTCGCGAGCCCCGACGTGTCTCTGTTCCAACAAGCGGATACCACCTCTCGCGGTATGGCGCTCTTTGGTCGTCGTCGCGGCTGAGATGGGCGTGGATCGGCGGAGGCCGGCGCGTCCTCCGCCCTGTCTCGATCTGGTGGCACCGCGGCGCCCCGCCGGTGTCCACCCTTCCACCGGCGTCTCCCGTCCGCCGTTAGCTCCGGTGGCGGCGGGAAGACGGAGATGGGTCTGCGACCGAAGCTCTCGTCTCGGGCCATGACGCAGCTTGTCGGCGAAGCCGCCGACGAAAGCCGGAGAGGTTGATGAAGAGTCTTTGGCGCTGAACGCCGGATCAGGTTCGCAGAACCTCGACGCCCTACCGGGCGCCGCGAGAGATGTCGCGGCCGGATGGGTGGCGCGGCACCTATGGGGCCGGGCCCTTCGTGTGTTGATGACGGGCGGAGGCTGCGGAGAGCAGATCGAGGCGATGCACGCGGGATTTTACCCGGCCGGGACGCGATGGTCGCAGAAACCCTACTGCTGCATTGTGTTGTATTTGATCTTGCTCGAATGCGAGCAAATGGTGGAGTGGTGTATGAAAACCTTCGCGAGGGTAGCCAGTGGTGAACCCCTTGGCGTGAGTAGCGATAGTCCAACCCCCACGTTGTGCATGGGCCTCCTTTTATAGGGCAAGGGTCACCGGCAGTGTCAACGTGAGGTAGAGGGGTAAAACGTAAAAGAGGTGGTAGTTGGAATAGTGCGGGAACAAAGTGCAGCCACTGATGCTTTCTACCTACTTTTGAGAGAGGGGGACAAGGGCATTAAATGCCGTCGCCGTCGCCCAAAAGCTCCCCGCCATCGCGTTTTCTTCGCCACGGCGGCGGTTACCACCGTTGAGTGCCACCGCATTCCTCATGCAACCGGCCACCCGCCACGCGTCTCGAGAAGGCCGGAGGCGACGCGCGGGCAGATGAGCTGGAGTGCGGGCACGAAGCGAGCTTTCCCGGCAAGCACCTTGCCGGGCCTTATCTTGCCGGACCCGGGCTTGTCGGGCTCTGTGACTTGCCGCTCTCGGGTCTCGCTGGGCAAAGGCGCCGAGGCGTGTCTTCGCGACATGATCTTCTAGTCCTCCCGACGAGCTCCTCTCGCCGGGGATCTGCAGGAGTAATGTAGCCTTGAGCCTGGAATGGCCTTCCCGGCAAGCTCCTCTTGCCGGGGTCTTGAGCTTCTATCTTATATACTTTGTTCTTGAACGGCTTGGTGTGGAGCGGAGATGGTCTCCGGCAAGCATTTGATGGATCTAGCTGCGGGGAGCTGGGGCTGCCCGTGCACAAGTTGGGGTACTGAGGTACCCCTACCTTAGTACACCGACAATATCGTTATGTTCTCACTCTCACTGATGACTTAAGTAGATATGGGTATGTCTACTTAATGAAACACAAGTCTGAAACCTTTGAGAAGTTCAAGGAATTTCAGAGTGAGGTAGAGAATCAACATGACCAAAAGATAAAGTTCCTACGATCAGATCATGGAGGAGAATACTTAAGTCACGAATTTGGTACACACTTAAGGAAATGTGGAATTGTTTCACAACTCACGCCGCCTAGAACACCTCAGCGTAACGGTGTGTCCGAACGTCGTAATCGCACTCTATTGGATATGGTGTGGTCTGTGATGTCTCTTACCGACTTACCACTGTCATTTTGGGGATACGCTCTAGAGACAGCTACATTGACTTTAAATAGGGCACCGTCTAAATCCGTTGAGACGACACCGTATGAATTATGGTTTGGGAAGAAACCTAAGCTGTCGTTTCTAAAAGTTTGGGGATGCGATGCTTATGTCAAGAAACTTCAACCTGAAAAGCTCGAACCCAAGTCAGAAAAATGCGTATTCATAGGATACCCTAAGGAAACTATCGGGTATACCTTCTACTTAAGATCCGAGGGCAAAATCTTTGTTGCCAAGAAAGGATGCTTTACGGAAAAGAGTTTCTCTCGAAAGAAGTAAGTGGGAGGAAAGTAGAACTCGATGAAGTACTACCTCTCGAGCAGGGAAAGTGGTGCAGCTCAGAAGATGTTCTGTGATGCCCACACCAACCAAGAGGAAAACAATGATGATGATCAAGGTACTTCGGATCAAGTTGCTCTTGAACTTCAGAGGTCCACAAGGACACGTTCCGCACTGTGAGTGGTACGGCAACCTGTCTCCGGAAATCATGTTGTTAGACAACGGTGAACTTTCGAACTATAAAGAAGCGATGGCGGCCCAGATTCCAACAAATGGCTTGAAGCCATGAAACCGAGATAGAATCCATGTATGAAAACAAAGTATAGACTTTGACAGACTTGCCCGATGATCGTGCGAGCGATAGAAAACAAATGGATTTTTAAGAAGAAGACGGACGCGATGGTAATGTTACCATTTATAAGGCTCGACTTGTCGCTAAGGGTTATCGACAAGTTCAAGGGATTGACTACTGACGAGACATTCTCTCCCGTAGCGAAGGTTGAAGTCCGTCCGAATCATGTTAGCAATTGCCGCATACTATGATTATGAGATATGGCGATGGATGTCAAAACGGCATTCCTTAATGGACATCTTAAGGAAGAGCTGTATATGATGCAGCCGGAAGGTTTTGTCGATCCTAAGAACGCTAACAAAGTATGCAAGCTCCAATGATCCATTTATGGGCTGGTGCAAGCATCTCGGAGTTGGAACATTCGCTTTGATGAGATGATCAAAGCGTTTAGTTTATGCACTTATGGAGAAGCCTGCGTTTACAAGAAAGTGAGTGGGAGCTCTGTAGCATTTCTCATATTATATGTAGATGACATACTCTTGATGGGAAATGATATAAAACTTCTGGACAGCATTAAGGCCTACTTGAATAAGTGTTTTTCAATGAAGGACCTTGGAGAAGCTCCTTATATATTAGGCATCAAGATCTATAGAGATAGATCGAGACGCCTCATAGGTCTTTCACAAAGCACATACCTTGATAAGATTTTGAAGAGGTTCAAAATGGATCAGTCCAAGAAAGGGTTCTTGCCTATGTTACAAGGTGTGAGATTGAGCTCGGCTCAGTCACCGACCACGGCAAAAGATAAAGAAGAGATGAGTGTCATCCCCTATGCTTTAGCCATAGGATCTATTATGTATGCCATGCTGTGTACCAGACCTGATGTAAACCTTGCCGTAAGTTTGGTAGCAAGATACCAAAGTAATCCCGGCAAGGAACACTGGACAGCGGTCAAGAATATCCTAAAGTACTTGAAAAGGACAAAGGACATGTTTCTCGTTTATGGAGGAGACGAAGAGCTCGTCGTAAAGGGTTACGTCGACGCTAGCTTTGACTCAGATTTGGATGACTCTAAGTCACAAACCGGATACGTGTATATGTTGAATGGTGGAGCAGTAAGCTGGTGCAGCTGCAAGCAGAGCATCGTGGCGGGATCTACGTGTGAAGCGGAGTACATGGCAGCCTCGAAGGCAGCACATGAAGCGATTTGGGTGAAGGAGTTCATCACCGACCTAGGAGTCATACCCAATGTGTCGGGGCCAATCAAACTCCTCTGTGACAACACTGGAGCCATTGCCCTTGCCAAGGAGCCCAGGTTTCACAAGAAGACCAGGCACATCAAGCGTCATTTCAACTCCATCCGTGAAAATGTTCAAGATGGAGACATAGATATTTGCAAAGTACATACGGATCTAAATGTCGCAGATCCGTTGACTAAACCTCTCTCGCGAGCAAAACATGATCAACACCAGAACTCTATGGGTGTTCGATTCATCACAATGTAACTAGATTGGTGACTCTAGTGCAAGTGGGAGACTGTTGGAAATATGCCCTAGAGGCAATAATAAAAGTATTATTATATTTCATTGTTCATGATAATTGTCTTTTATTCATGCTATAACTGTATTATCCGGAAATCGTAATACACGTGTGAATACGAAGACCACAATATGTCCCTAGTGAGCCTCTAGTTGACTAGCTCGTTGTGATCAACAGAAAGTCATGGTTTTCGCTATGGATTGATGGATCTAATGCGGGGGCTGGGCTGCCCGTTACAAATGTTTGAGGTACCCCTACCTTGTCTACCGACAATATCGTTATGTTCTCCTCTCCTGATGACTTAAGTAGATATGGGTATGTCTACTTAATGAAACACAAGTCTGAAACCTTTGAAAGTTCAAGGAATTTGAGTGAGGTGGAGAATCAACATGACCAAAGATAAAGTTCTCTGATCGGATCATGGAGGAGAATACAAGTCACAATTTGGTACACACTTGGAAATGTGGAATTGTTTCACAACTCACGCCGCCTAGAACACCTCGGTAGCGGTGTGTCCGAGCGTCGTCGCACTCTATTGGATATGGTGTGATGCGTGATGTCTCTTACCGACTTACCCTTGTCATTTTGGGGATCGCTCTAGAGGCAGCTACATTGACTTTAAATAGGGCACCGTCTAAATCCGTTGAGAGACGACACCGTATGAATTATGGTTTGGGAAGAAACCTAAGCTATGGTTTCTAAAAAGTTTGGGGATCACGATGCTTATGTCAAAAACTTCAACTTTAGCTTCAGAGACCCAAATCGGAAAAAATCTCGTATTCATAGGATACCCTAAAGGAAACTATCGGGTATACCTTCTACTTAAGATCGAGGCAAAATCTTTGTTGCCAAGAAAGGATGCTTTTGGAAAAAGAGTTTCTCTCGAGAAAGTAAAGTGGGAGAAAGTAGAACTTCGATGAAGTACTACCTCTCGAGCGGGAAAGTAGTGCGGCTCGGAAGATGTTCTGTGATGCCCTGTGAAGAGGAAAACAATGATGATGATCAAAGTTGCCCGGATCAAGTTGCTCACGAACCCGTGAGTCACAGGAACCCGCTTCCAGTGGTGCGCAACATGTCAAAATCATGCTGTTAGACAACGGTGAACTTCGAAGTATAAAGAAGCCAATGGATGGGCTCAGATTCCAACAAATGGCTTGAAGCCATGAAATCCGAGATAAGAATCCATGTATGAAAACAAAGTATAGACTTTGTGAGCTTCTGCCTGATGATGTTGACGATAGAAAACAAATGGATTTTTAAGAAAGAAGCGGGGCGGATGGTAATGTTACCATTATAGGCTCGACTTGTCGCTAAGGGTTATCGACAAGTTCAAAGGGATTGATTCTGACGAGACATTCTCTCCCGTAGCGAAGCTGAAGTCCGTCCGAATCATGTTAAATTGCCGCATACTATGATTATGAGATATGGCAGATGGATGTCAAAAGCGGCATTCCTTAATGGACATCTTAAGGAAGGCTGTATATGATGCAGTAGGAAGGTTTTATCGATCCTAAGAGCGCGTGCAAAGTATGCCAGCTCAGCTGATCCATTTATGGGCTGGTGCAAGCATCTCGGAGTTGGAACATTAAGCTTTGATGAGATGATCAAAGCGTTTGAGTTATCTTGAGACTTATGGAAAGCTGCGTTTACAAGAAAAGTGAGTGGGAGCTGTACATAGCATTTCTCATATTATATGTAGATGACATACTCTTGATGGGAAATGATATAAAACTTCTGGACAGCATTAAGGCCTACTTGAATAAGTGTTTTTCAATGAAGGACCTTGGAGCTCCTTATATATTAGGCATCAAGATCTATAGAGATGATCGAGGGCGCCTCATAGGTCTTTCTGGCTTTACCTTGATAAGATTTGAAGAGGTTCAAAATGGATCAGTCAGAAAGGGTTCTTGCTGTATGTTACAAGGTGTGAGATTGAGCTCAATCGGCTCGATCCCCAGACCCACAGCAAAAGATAAAGAAGAGATGAGTGTCATCTATGCTTTAGCCATAGGATCTATTATGTATGCCATCTTGTACGGACCTGATGTAAACCTTGCGTAAGTTTGGTAGCAAGATACCAAAGTAATCCCGGCAAGAACAACTGACAATGGTCAAAGAATATCTAAAGTACTTGAAAAGGACAAAGGACATGTTTCCTGGTTTATGGAGAGCGGCTCGTCGTAAAGGGTTACGTCGGCGTAGCTTTGACTCGAATTTGGATGACTCTAAGTCACAAACCCGGATCGTGTATATGTTGAATGGTGGAGCGATGGCTGTAGTGCGGTACCATGAAGCACGTAAATAAGGCGGGATCTACGTGTGAAGCGAATTACATAGCAGCCTCGGCTGCACACATGGCGATTTGGGTGAAGGAGTTCATCACCCACCTAGGAGTCATACCCAATGCGTCGGGGCCGATCAAACTCCTCTGTGACAACACTGGAGCCATTGCCCTTGCCAAGGAGCCAGGTTTCACAAGAAGACCGAGCACATCAAGCGTCATTTCAACTCCATCCGTGAAAATGTTCAAGATGGAGACATAGATGTTACAAAGTACATCGGGATCTAAATATCATGGATCCGTTGACTAAACTTCTCTCTGCGAGGCAAACGCATGATCAACACCGAACTCTGTAAGGTGTTGATTCATCACAATATAACTAGATTGGTGACTCTAGTGCAAGTGGAGACTGTTGGAAATATGCCTAGAGGCAATAATAAAAAGTATTATTATATTTCATTGTTCATGATAATTGTCTTTTATTCATACTATAAGCTGTATTATCCGAGTATCGTATTACTGTGTGTGAATCTGAAGACCACAATATGTCCCTAGTGAGCCTCTAGTTGACTAGCCCGTTGTGATCAACGTAAAGTCATGGTTTCTGGCTATGGACATTAGATGTCATTGATAACGGGATCACATCATTAGGAGAATGATGTGATGGACAAGACCCAATCATAAGCATAGCACAAGATCGTGTAGTTCATATGCTGAAGCTTTGCCAATGTCAAGTATCTCTTCCTTGACCATGAGATCGTAAGTAACTCCCGGATGCCGTAGGAGTGCCTTGGGTGTATCAAAGCGTCTGGCAACGTAACGGGTGACTATAAAGGTGCACATGACGGTATATCTCGAAAGTATCATTGGGTTGACCTGGATCGAGACTGGGATTTGTCACTCCGCATGACGGCGGAGGTATCTCTGGGCCCACTCAAGTAATGCATCATCATAATGAGCTCAAGGTGACCAAGGTGTTGGCCGGGATCATGCATTCTGATGACAGTAAAGTGACTTGCAGTAGCAGAGGCGAGAACAAGATATTGGGATACCGGCGATCGAAGTCTCGGGCAAGTAACATACCGATTGACAAAGGGAATTGTATACAGGTGTTTTGATCGAATCCTCGACATCGTGGTTCAACCGATGAAATCATCGAGGAGCATGTAAGGAGCCAACATGGGTATCCAGATCCGCTGTTGGTGTACTGCCCGATGCGTCTGGTCATGTCTGCGTGTCTCGAACCCGTGAGGTCTACACACATAAGGTTCGGTGGCGCTAGGGTTATTAGGAAAACTAGTATGTGACTACCGAATGTTGTTGAGTCCGGATGAGATCGGGGCGTCACGTAGAAGTTCGGAATGGTCGGAGGTGAAGTTTTTATATGAGAAGTTGTCATACGGACACCGGAAAGTTTGAGGTCTATCGGTAAATGTCGGGACCACGGAGGGTTCAGGGATCCCACTGGGAGGGCCACCCCTCGGAGGAGTTATGGGCGCAAGGGGAGCCAGCCTGGAGGGCTGGGGCGCCCCCGCCTTGGGCCCATGGGCCTGAGGTTGAAACACAAGGCGCCCCCCTTGGCAGGGCAAGCCTCCCTCTTGGCCGCCGCCCCCTCTAGATCCCATCAGAGGTCATTGCCCCCCTTCCCCTATAAATGAGGGGTGGGGGGGCTGCTGTGTACCCATCTCCAGGCGGCCCTTCCTCCCAACACCTCTCTCTCCTCCGTAGGCGCTTGAAGCCACAGCCGAGATCTTCGCACCAACACCACCCACGCCGTCGTCTGCGTTGGGCGAGCTTCCTCAACCTCTCCTTCCCCCTTGCTGGATCAAGAAGGAGGAGCGTCTCCGTCCCGTCGTGTGTTGAGCGGAGAGTGCTGTCCGTTCAGCACTTGGACATCAGTGATGTGAATCACGCCGGGCGCCTCATAGGTCTTTCACAAAGCACATACCTTGATAAGATTTTGAAGAGGTTCAAATGGATCAGTCCAAGAAAGGGTTCTTGCCTATGTTACAAGGTGTGAGATTGAGCTCGGCTCACCACCGACCACGGCAAAAGATAAAGAAGAGATGAGTGTCATCCCTATGCTTTAGCCATAGGATCTATTATGTATGCCATGCTGTGTACCGCACTGATGTAAACCTTGCCGTAAGTTTGGTAGCAAGATACCAAAGTAATCCCGCAAGGAACACCGGACAGCGGTCAAGAATATCCTAAAGTACTTGAAAAGGACAAAGGACATGTTTCGCTTATGGAGGAGACGAAGAGCTCGTCAGAAGGGTTACGCCGACGCTAGCTTTGACTCAGATTTGGATGACTCTAAGTCACAAACCGGATACGTGTATATGTTGAATGGTGGAGCAAGAAGCTGGTGCAAGCCGCAAGCGTAGCATCATGGCGGGATCTACGTGAAGCGGAGTACATGGCAGCCTCAAGGCAAGACATGAAGCGATTTGGGTGAAGGAGTTCATCACCGACCTAGGAGTCATACCCAATGTGTCGGGCCAATCAAACTCCTCTGTGACAACACCTGGAGCCATTGCCCTTGCCAAGGAGCCCGTGTTTCACAAGAAGACCAGCACATCAAGCGCCATTTCAACTCCATCCGTGAAAATGTTCAAGATGGAGACATAGATATTTGCAAAGTACATACGGATCTAAATGTCGCAGATCCGCTGACTAAACTCTCTCATGAGCAAAACATGATCAACACCGTAACTCTATGGGTGTTCGATTCATCACAATGTAACTAGATTGGTGACTCTAGTGCAAGTGGGAGACTGTTGGAAATATGCCCTAGAGGCAATAATAAAAGTATTATTATATTTCATTGTTCATGATAATTGTCTTTTATTCATGCTATAACTGTATTATCCGGAAATCGTAATACACGTGTGAATACGAAGACCACAATATGTCCCTAGTGAGCCTCTAGTTGACTAGCCCGTTGTGATCAACAGAAAGTCATGGTTTCCTGGCTATGGACATTAGATGTCATTGATAACGGGATCACATCATTAGGAGAATGATGTGATGGACAAGACCCAATCATAAGCATAGCACAAAGATCGTGTAGTTCATATGCTAGAGCTTTGCCAATGTCAAGTATCTCTTCCTTCGACCATGAGATCGTGTAACTCCCGGATACCGTAGGAGTGCCTTGGGTGTATCAAACGTCACAACGAATCGGGTGACTATAAAGGTGCATTACGATATCTCCGAAAGTATTTGGGTTGACACGGATCGAGACTGGATTTGTCACTCCGTATGACGGAGAGGTATCTCTGGGCCCACTCAAGTAATGCATCATCATAATGAGCTCAAGGTGACCAAGGTGTTGGCCACGGATCATGCATTACGGTGACGAGTAAAGTGACTTGCCGGTAACGAGACCGAACAAGATATTGGGATACCCACGATCGAAGTCTCGTGCAAGTAACATACCGATTGACAAAGGGAATTGTATACAGGGTTTTGATCGAATCCTCGACATCGTGGTTCAACCGATGAAATCATCGAGGAGCATGTGGGAGCCAACATGGGTATCCAGATCCCGCTGTTGGTTATTGCCCGAGAGTCGTCTCGGTCATGTCTGCGTGTCTCCCGAACCCGTAGGGTCTACACACTTAAGGTTCGGTGACGCTAGGGTTATTAGGAAAACTAGTATGTGACTACCGAATGTTGTTCGGAGTCCCGGATGAGATCCCGGACGTCACGAGAAGTTCCGGAATGGTCCGGAGGTGAAGTTTTATATATGAGAAGTTGTCATACGGACACCGGAAAGTTTCGGGGTCTATCGGTAAAGCATCGGGACCACGGAGGGGTTCCGGGGTCCACTGGAGGGGCCACCCTCCGGAGGGCCACATGGGCGAAGGGAGGAGCCAGCCCCTCGAGGGCTGGGCGCGCCCACCTTGGGCCCATGGGCCTAGGGTTGGGGAAACCTGGCGAGCCCCCTTGCTTGGGGGGCAAGCCTCCCCTCCCTGGCCGCCGCCCCCCCTCTAGATCCCATCTAGAGGGGTCGGCCCCCCTTGCCCCTTCCCCTATAAATAGAGGGGTGGGGGGAGGGCTGCTGTACCCATCTCCAAGGCGCAGCCCCTCCCCTCCCCAACACCTCTCCTCCTCCGTAAGCGCTTGGCGAAGCCCTGTCGGAGTACTGCTGCACCAACACCACCACGCCGTCGTGGCTGCCGCTTGAGCGAAGCTTCTCAACCTCTCCTTCCCCTTGCTGGATCAAGAAGGAGGACGTCTCCGTCCCGCACGTGTGTTGAACGCGAGGTGCTGTCCGCTCAAGACTTGGACATCGGTGATGTGAATCACGTCGAGTACGACTCCATCATCACCTTGCAAGCTTCCGCACGTGATCTACAAGTGGTATGTAGATGCAAACTCACTCCCTTGACTCGTTGCTTAGATGAACTCATAGATGGATCTTGGTGAAACCGTAGGAAAATTTTTAATTTTCTGCAACGTTCCCCAACACCTTTTTGCCTCCTCCAAAAGCGCATGGGTCTTCAATCTCTCATTTTCAACCGCTGCCTGTAACACAACACTCATTAGAATTGTAATCATCGACGGACACACACACAATGTAATGGAGGAAAGGTCAGAGAGTCCATATAACTAACCACCACGGCGAGCTCCGCGGGCCGTGCACGAGGCGTTCTCTCAGGATCAGAGCTACTCTGGCGCTTCTTGATCCGTGGGAGAGTCTTAGGACAATGTATCAGTCCATCAGCAATGGCTTGAGAGCCATGGAACTCCCGCCACCAGATATCATCACCAGCTCTGTATCAAAAGGATCCTGGCTCAAGTTAAAGTCCTCCCCTTTCCTCATCTTCCCCTCGTCTCCGTACTTCACAAGCTTCTGGTGGGAGGAGATGTTGGTGAAGTTCTCTGGATGATCTAGGCCAGACTCCATGAATGGCTTGGACTTCTTGTACGAGGCCATATGGGCCATGCCATAGAGGTCGAACATAGAAGGCACATGCTTCTTGTGGTAGTGCACCTGAGAGAGAGGAACAAAATATTAGTTAATTAGGCTCAAGCTAGCATTAAGAATGATATTACTATGTAAATAGGTCATTTTGGAGCTAAGAAAGGTTATTATATCATTTTCGAGGAAAATAAGCTAAGTTTAGGTCATTTGGATCTAAGAAAGGTTATTATGTCATTTTCGAGGAAAATAAGCTAGGTTTAGGTCATTTTGGAGCTAAGAAAGATTATTTTGCCATTTTTTTTACCAAAGTATGCTAATTATGTCATTATTGAGCTATCGAAGGTAGTTATGCCATTTTTTAACTAACTAAAGCATATTAAGTCATTTTATAGAACTATATAAAGGTTATTATGTCATTTTAGAGCTAAATATGTCATTATTGAGCTATCCAAGGTAGTAATGCTATTTTTTAGCTAACTAAAGCATATTAAGTCATTATTGAGCTATCGAAGGTAGTTATGCCATTTTTTAACTAACTAAAGCATATTAAGTCATTATTGAGCTAATTATGTCATTATTGAAGTATCTGTTGGGGAACGTTGCAGAAAATTAAAATTTTTCCTACGGTTTCACCAAGATCCATCTATGAGTTCATCTAAGCAACGAGTAACGGGAGAGAGTTTGCATCTACATACCACTTGTAGATCGCGTGCGGAAGCTTGCTTGGTGATGATGGAGTCGTACTCGAACGTGATTCAGATCACCGATGCCAAGTGCTGAACGGACAGCACCTCCGCGTTCAACACACGTGACGGGACGAGCGACGCCTCCTCCTTCTTGATCCAGCAAGGGGAAGGAGAGGTTGAGGAAGACGGCACCACCGGCAAGACGACGGCGTGGTGATGGTGGTGATGCAAGATCTCGGCTGTGGCTTCGCCGAGCTCTCACGGAGGAGGAGATGTGTTGGGAGGGAGGGCTGCCTTGGGAGATGTGTACAGCAGCCCCCTCCCCCCTTTATATAGGCCCTCAGGGTGGCTGCCCCTAGAGATCCAATCTCAAGGGGCGGCGGCCAAGGGGTGGAGTGCCCCCTGCCTGGTGGGCGCCCACCCCTAGGGTTTCAACCCTAGGCGCTAGGTGGGCCTAGGGGCGCACCAGCCCCTGTGGGCTGGTTCCTTCCCCTATGGCCCATGGGGCCCTCCGGATGGTGGCCCCACCGGTGGACCCTCGACCTTCCGTGGTCCCGATTTTGCTTAGAACCCCAAACTTTCCCGATGGTCAAACACCACTTCCTATATATTATTCTTTACCTCCGGACCTTCCGAACTCCTCGTGACGTCCGGGATCTCATCCGGACTCAACAACATTCGGTATTCACATACTAGTCTTCCTACTAACCCTAGCGCCACCGAACCTTATGTGTAGACCCTACGGTTCGGGAGACACGCAGACATGACCGAGACGACTCTCGGCAATAACCAACAGCGGATCTGGATACCCATGTTGGCTCCTACATGCTCCTCGATGATTTCATCGGTTGAACCACGATGTCGAGGATTCTATCAAACCTCGTATGCAATTCCTTTGTCAATCGGTACGTTATTTGCCCGAGACTCGATCGTCGGTATCCCAATACCTCGCTCAGTCTCGTTATCGCAAGTCACTTTACTCGCATCGTAATGCATGATCCCGTACAACACCTTGGTCACATTGAGCTCATTATGATGATGCATTACCGAGTGGGCCCAGAGATACCTCTCCGTCATACGGAGTGACAAATCCCGCCTCGATCCATGTCAACCCAATGATACTTTCGAGACACCTGTAATGCACCTTTATAGTCACCCGATTACGCCAGACGCTTGATACACCCAAGGCACTCCTACGGCAACCGGAGTTACACGATCTCATGGTCGAAGGAATAGATACTTGACATTGGCAAAGCTTCTAGCAAACGAACTATACGATCTTTTATGCTAAGCTTGTGATTGTCTTGTCCATCACATCATTCTCCTAATGATGTGATCCCGTTATCAACGACATCCAATGTCCATAGTCGAAACCATGACCATCTATTGATCACAACGGGCTAGTCAACTAGAGGCTCACTAGGGACATATTGGGGTCTAAGTGTTCACACGTATTATGATTTCGGATAACACGCTTATAGCATGAACAAAAGACAATTATCATGAACATTGAAATATAATAATACTTTTATTATTGCCTCTAGGGCATATTTCCAACAGTCTCCCACTTGCACTAGAGTCACTAATCTAGTTACATTGTGATGAATCGAACACCCATAGAGTTCTGGTGTTGATCATGTTTTGCACGCGAGAGAGGTTTAGTCAACGGATCTGCGACATTCAGATCCGTGTGCACTTTGCAAATCTCTATGTCTCCATCTTGAACATTTTCACGGATGGAGTTGAAACGACGCTTGATGTGCTGGTCTTCTTGTGAAACCTGGGCTCCTTTGCAAGGGCAATAGCTCCGGTGTTGTCACGGAAGAGTTTGATCGGCCCCGACGCATTGGGTATGACTCCTAGGTCGGTGATGAACTCCTTCACCCAAATTGCTTCATGCGCTGCCTCCGAGGCTGCCATGTACTCCGCTTCACACGTAGATCCCGCCACGACGCTCTGCTTGCAGCTGCACCAGCCATCGCTCCACCATTCAACATATACACGATCCGGTTTGTGACTTAGAGTCATCCAGATCCGAGTCGGCTTAGCGCCGACGTAGCCTTTACGACGAGCTCTTCGTCTCCTCCATAAACGAGAAACATGTCCTTTGTCCTTTTCGTGTACTTCAGATATTCTTGACCGCTGTCAGTGTTCCTTGCCGGGATTACTTTGGTATCTTGCAACCAAACTTACGGCAAGGTTTACATCGGTCCGTACACAAGATGGCATACATAATAGATCCTATGGCTGAAGCATAGGGATGACACTCATCTCTTCTTTATCTTTTGTCGTGGTCGTGATCGAGCTGAGCTCGGTTTCACACCTTGTAACATAGGCAAGAACCCTTCTTGGACTGATCCATTTTGAACCTCTTCAAAATTTTATCAAGGTATGTGCTTTGTGAAAGACCTATGAGGCGCCTCGATCTATCCCTATAGATCTTGATGCCTAATATATAAGCAGCTTCTCCAAGGTCCTTCATTGAAAAACACTTGTTCAAGTAGGCCTTAATGCTGTCCGAAGTTTTGTATCATTTCCCATCAAGAGTATGTCATCTACATATAATAGGAGAAATGCTACAGAGCTCCCACTCACTTTCTTGTAAACGCAGCTTCTCCATAAGTCTGCGTAAACCCAAACGCTTTGATCATCTCATTAAAGCGAATGTTCCAACTCCGAGATGCTTGCACCAGTCCATAAATGGATCGCTGGAGCTTGCATACTTTGTTAGCGCTCGAGGATCGACAAAACCTTCCGCTGCATCATATACAGCTCTTCCTTAAGATGTCCGTTAAGGAATGCCGTTTTGACGCCCATCCGCCATATCTCATAATCATAGTATGCGGCAATTGCTAACATGATTCGGACGGACTTAAGCTTCGCCACGGAGAGAATGTCTCGTCAGAGTCAATCCCTTGAACTTGTCGATAACCCTTAGCGACAAGTCGAGCTTTATAAATGGTGACATTTCCATCCGCGTCCGTCTTCTTCTTAAAAATCCATTTATTTTCTATCGTCGCCGATCATCGGCAAGTCTGTCAAAGTCCATACTTTGTTTTCATACATGGATTCTATCTCGGATTTCATGGCCTCAAGCCATTTGTTGGAACTGGTCCGCCATCGCTTCTTCATAGTTCAAGGTTCATTGTTGTCTAGCAACATGATTTCCATGACAGGTTGCCGCATTCACTCTGTGCGGAACGTGTCCTTGTGGACCTTGAGTTCAAGAGTAACTTGATCCAAGTATCTTGATCATCATCAATGATTTCCTCTTGATGGGTGTGGGCATTACAGAACGGTTTCTGCGCGGCACCACTTTCCTGCTCGAGAGGTAGTACTTCATCGAAGTTCTACTTTCCTCCCACTTACTTCTTTCGAGAGAAACTCTTTCTCTAGAAAGCATCCGCTCTTGGCAACAAAGACTTTGCCTTCGGATCTTAAGTAGAAGGTATACCCGACAGCTTCCTTAGGGTATCCTATGAATACGCATTTTTCCGACTTGGGTTCGAGCTTTTCAGTTGAAGTTTCTTGACATAAGCATCGATCCCCAAACTTTCGAAACGACAGCTTAGGTTTCTTCCCAAACCATAATTCATACGGTGTCGCCTCAACGGATTTAGACGGAGCCCTATTTAAAGTGAATGTAGCTGTCTCTAGAGCGATCCCCAAAATGACAAGTGGTAAATCGGTAAGAGACATCATAGACCGCACCATATCCAATAGAGTGCGACACGACGCTCGACACACCGTTTCACCGAGGTGTTCCAGCGGCGTGAGTTGTGAAACGATTCCACATTTTCTTAAGTGTGTGCCAAATTCGTGACTTAAATATTCTCCTCCACGATCCGATCAGAGGAACTTTATCTTTCGGTCACGTTGATTCTCCACCTCACTCTGAAATTCCTTGAACTTTTCAAAGGTCTCAGACTTGTGTTTCATTAAGTAGACATACCCATATCTACTCAAGTCATCGTGAGAGTGAGAACATAACGATATCCTCCATGAGCCTCAACGCCATTGGACCGCATACATCGGTATGTATGATTTCCAACAAGTTGGTTGCTCGCCCATTGTTCCGAGAACGGAGTCTTGGTCATTTTGCCTAAGAGGCATGGTTCGCATGTGTCAAACGATTCATAATCAAGAGACTCTAAAAGTCCATCAGCATGGAGTTTCTTCATGCGCTTGACACCAATGTGACCAAGGCGGCGGTGCCACAAGTATGTGGGACTATCGTTATCAACTTTACATCTTTTGGCATCCACACTATGAACATGTGTAATATTACGCCGAGATTCATTAAGAATAAACCATTGACCATCGGAGCATGACCATAAAACATATCTCTCATATAAATCGAACAACCATTATTCTCGGACTTAAATGAGTAGCCATCTCAGATCAAACGAGATCCGGATACAATGTTCATGCTCAAACTTGGCACTAAATAACAATTATTGAGGTTTAAAACTAATCCCGTAGGTAAATGTAGAGGCAGCGTGTCGACGGCGATCACATCGACTGGAACCATTCCCGACGCAAGATCGTCACCTCGCCCTTCGCCATCTCCGTTTATTCCGCAGCTCTGCCGTGAGTTACAAATATGAGCAACGGCACCGTATCAAATACCTGGGAGTTACTACGAGTAATGGTAAGGTACACATCAATTACATGTATATCAAATATACCTTTGGTGTTGCGGCCTTCTTATCCGCTAAGTATTTGGGGCAGTTCCGCTTCAAAGGACCCTTCCCTTGCAATAAAAGCACTCGGTCTCGTGCTTGGGTCCATTCTTTGACTTCTTCCCGCAACAGACTTACGGGCGGCAACATCCTTGCCGTCCTTCTTGAAGTTCTTCTTACCCTTGCCTTTCTTGAACTTAGTGGTCTTATTGACCATCAACACTTGATGTTCCTTTTTGATTTCAGCCTCTGTGACCTCAAAGATCGAGAACACTTCAGAATGGTCTTTACCATCCCCGCATGTTGTAGTTCATCACGAAGCTCTTGTAGCTTGGTGGGAGCGATCGAGGATTCTGTCAATGACCGCCTCATCTCGGGAGGTTTATGTTCATTTGGGTCATACGGTTGTGCAACCCGGACATCTTCGGATGTGCTCACCGACGTAACTGTTTTCCTCCATCTTACAACTGTAGAACTTGTCGAGACATCATATCTCTCGACCGGGCATGAGCTTGGAAAACTAGTTTCAGCTCTTCAACATCTCATATGCTCCGTGATGCTCAAAACGCTTTTGGAGCCCCGGTTCTAAGCTGTAGAGCATGCCGCACCGAACGAGGGAGTAATCATCGAACGAGTCCGCCAGACGCTCAAATCGTCTTGCAAAGGCTTTGGGAGAACAGTGGGTCACCTAACGGTGCTTCTAGGACATCTTGTTTCTTGGCAGCTATGAGGATGATCTCGGGTTAGGACCCGATCCGTATAGTTGCTGCCATCATCTTTCAGCTTGGTTTTCTAGGACGCGTTGAAGTTCATGTTGACATTAGCGTTGGCCATTGATCTACAAGACATATTTGCAAAGGTTTTAGACTAAGTTCATGATAATAAAGTTCTTAATCAAAATTACGAACTCCCACTTAGATTAGACATCCTCCAGTCATCTAAGTGTTACACGATCCGAGTCGACTAGCCCGTGTCCGATCATCACGTGAGACGGACTAGTCATCATCGGTGAACATCTTCATGTTGATCGTATCTTTCATACGACTCGTGCTCGACCTTTCGGTCTCCGTGTTCCGAGGCCATGTGCGCACATGCTAGGCTCGTCAAGTTAACCCTAAGTGTTTTCATTTGTGTAAATCTGTCTTACACCCGTTGTATGTGAACGTAAGGATCCATCACACCCGATCATCACGTGGTGCTTAGAAACGATTTAACCGTAGCAACGGTGCACGTTAGGGAGAACACTTCTTGAAATTTTATAAGGGATCATCTTATTTACTACCGTCGTCCTAAGTAAACAAGATGTAAAAACATAATAAACATCACATGCAATTATATATAGTTGTGACATGATATGGCCAATATCATCAAGCTCCATTGATCTCCATCTTCGGGGCTCCATGATCACCTTGTCACCGGCTTGACACCATGATCTCCATCATCATGATCTCCATCATCGTGTCTTCATGAAGTTGTCGCGCTAACGACTACTTCTACTTCTATGACTAACGCGCTTAGTAATGAAGTAAAGTAGTTTACATGGCGTTCTTCAATGACACGCAGGTCATACAAAAATTAAAGACAACTCCTATGGCTCCTGCCGTTGTCATACTCATCGACATGCAAGTCGTGAATCCTATTACAAGAACATGATCTCATACATCACAATTCAACATTCATCACAACTTCGCCATATCACATCACATGATCAATCGCTGCAAAAACAAGTTAGACGTCCTCTAGTTGTTGTTGCATCTTTACGTGGCTGCGATTGGGTTCTAGCAAGAACGTTTTCTTACCTACGAATCACCACAACGTGATTTTGTCAACTTCTATTTACCCTTCATAAGGGCCCTGTTCATCGAATCCGCTGCAACTAAAGTGGAGAGACAGACACCCGCCAGCCACCTTATGCAACTAGTGCATGTCATCGGTGGAACCGGTCTCACGTAAGCGCACGTGTAAGGTTGGTCGGGCCGCTTCATCCCACAATACCGCTGAGCAAGAAAAGACTAGTAGGGCAAGTAAGATGACAAGATCAACGCCCACAACAAATTTGTGTTCTACTCGTGCAATAGAGAACTACGATAGACCTAGCTCATGATGCCACTTTGTTGGGAACGTTGCGTAAAATTAAAATTTTTCCTACGGTTTCACCAAGATCCATCTATGAGTTCATCTAAGCAACGAGTAACGGAGAGAGTTTGCATCTACATACCACTTGTAGATCGCGTGCGGAAGCTTGCTTGGTGATGATGGAGTCGTACTCGAACGTGATTCAGATCACCGATGCCAAGTGCTGAACGGACAGCACCTCCGCGCTCAACACACGTGCGGACGAGCGACGTCTCCTCCTTCTTGATCCAGCAAGGGGAAGGAGAGGTTGAGGAAGACGGCACCACCGGCAGACGACGGCGTGGTGATGGTGGTGATGCAAGATACTCGGCAGGCTTCACGAGCTCTACGGAGGAGGAGATGTGTTGGGAGGGAGGGCTGCGCCTTGGGAGATGTGTACAGCAGCCCCCTCCCCCTTTATATAGGCCCCTGGGGTGGCTGGCCCCTAGAGATCCAATCTCAAGGGGCGGCGGCCAAGGGGTGGAGTGCCCCCTGCGGTGGGCGCCCACCCCTAGGGTTTCAACCCTAGGCGCAGGGGTGGGCCTGGGGGCACCAGCCCCTGTGGGCTGGTTCCTTCCCTATGGCCCATGGGGCCCTCCGGATGGGTGGCCCCACCGGTGGACCTCAGGACCCTTCCGGTGGTCAGTGATTTTGCCAGAACCCCGAAACTTTCCCGATGGTCAAACACCACTTCCTATATATTATTCTTTACCTCCGGACCCTTCCGAACTCCTCGTGACGTCCGGGATCTCATCCGGACTCAACAACATTCGTATTCACATACTAGTCTTCCTACTAACCCTAGCGCCACCGAACCTTATGTGTAGACCCTACGGGTTCGGGAGACACGCAGACATGACCGAGACGACTCTCGGGCAATAACCAACAGCGGATCCGATACCCATGTTGGCTCCCTACATGCTCCTCGATGATTTCATCGGTTGAACCACGATGTCGAGGATTCTATCAAACCCGTATGCAATTCCTTTGTCAATCGGACGTTATTTGCCCGAGACTCGATCGTCGGTATCCCAATACCTCGCTCAGTCTCGTTATCGCAAGTCACTTTACTCATCAGTAATGCATGATCCCGTACAACACCTTGGTCACATTGAGCTCATTATGATGATGCATTACCGAGTGGGCCAGAGATACCTCTCCGTCATACGGAGTGACAAATCGATCTCGATCCATGTCAACCCAACAGATACTTTCGGAGACACTGTAATGCACCTTTATAGTCACCCAGCCACGTTGTGACGCTTGATACACCCAAGGCACTCCTACGGCAACCGGAGTTACACGATCTCATGGTCGAAGGAATAGATACTTGACATTGGCAAAGCTTCTAGCAAACGAACTATACGATCTTTTATGCTAAGCTTGTGATTGGGTCTTGTCCATCACATCATTCTCCTAATGATGTGATCCCGTTATCAACGACATCCAATGTCCATAGTCGAAACCATGACCATCTATTGATCACAACGGGCTAGTCAACTAGAGGCTCACTAGGGACATATTGGGGTCTAAGTGTTCACGTGTATTATGATTTCGGATAACACAGTTATAGCATGAACAAAAGACAATTATCATGAACATTGAAATATAATAATACTTTTATTATTGCCTCTAGGGCATATTTCCAACAGTATCCAAGGTAGTTATTATGTCATTTTAACTAACTAAGCATATTAAGTCATTTTGGAAAGGATAAATGCTACCATGAAGAATGAAATTGCATGAATCATGTGGCAAACCACATACCCAGTTATCCCCGTACTCAAATAGGTTGGAGCTCCCTTGATGGTGTGGCACACCTTCCATTTGGTCGCGCTTATCCTTGGCCCATTGGTGTTCGAGCCGCCATTCAGGAGAGCACCACGCATCCACCAACGCCTCCCAACAATCCATCTTATCAACACACCATCTCGGGGGCACCTAAGTGAGTCAAGAGAAATTTCAACGCTATGAATCAAATCAAGAAAACTAAGTTCAAGGCCTTAAGAATAGGTATAATTACCGGCAAGCACTTCTCCCTACTCAGAAACTTGCTGCGACACTTCTTGGCCCTCCTAATACGCTGCGAGGCGTAGTAGTCTCGAACGGCCTGCACCCGAACCTCGTGCTGTAAGTTCTTAAGTAGGCGCTTGCACTCGGCTTTGACAACCATAGCCGCGGCCTCCTGCTCTCCCTCTGAAACCCTGTAGATGGTCTGCAATCAAAGAAGACAACAATGATTAGTACAATCACTAGGTAGGTAGTGTTCATTTTTAATTCTCTAAAGGAGAAATTACCCAAAACCGACGGAACACAATGTCGGCCACCATCTCGCACACGACACCGATGACCATCTCCCCTGGAGGGGCCCGGGCAACAGAGTACAGCTCCCAGCTCAGTGCTAGCTGTGGAACCTGGCCCTCACCGGGCATCGTGACCCACCAAGGGAAGTGCTACCGGCAAAGCGTGCCAAGGACCTGGTTGGGCCTGCGGACACTATGGTCATGGGAGTAATCCCAGCCCCTGCAGTATGACAAGGCAAACGCATTAGATATTAATTTGAAGGAACATGAAGGCAAAAGGTTAAAAAATAGTAAATGCACTTACTTCAACCCTTTAGGCGCAATCAACCACCTCTGGTCGAGGGGAAAAGACGGGTGGGAGCTTTGTACCGCCACGCTTGTAGACCTTCTTGCCCTTCTCAACCATCTCGTCCTCGCTGTAGCTATCATCTGAAAAGGTGTCCTCACTACCATCATCCGGGCCACTCGCCTCCGGAGTCTCATGGGAAGAAGACGGCGGGACCGGAGTCTCGTGGGAAGAAGACGGCGGGGCCAGAGTCTTGTGGGAAGAAGACGGCGGGACCGGAGTCTTCTGGGATGAAGACCCCGTGACCGAAGTCTTCTGGGAAGAAGACCTCTTGACCGGAGTCTTCTGGGATGAAAACTCTAGGACCGGACTCACGTGGGCTGAAGGATCGGCGACCCGAGTCTGGTGGGGTGAAGGATCAGCGACTGGAGGCTCATGGACCGGATTCCGAGACGGGTCCACGTTAGACGGAGCAGTCCTATGGTCGGGTGAATCAGCTGAGGGTGGCAGCGAGGAAGGCATAACAGCCTTCCTACCTCTTCTGCTGCCGCGTCCACCTCTACCAGCCTTCTTTGTCCTCCCCCGACCTCTCCCAGCCGAAGTAGAAGCGCCCGCCCCAGTTGTCTGCATACTATCTAGCAGCGCTCTCCGGAGGGGCTGGAGTGGAATAATGGAACCACCCCTTCGAGTAGCGCTCGCAGGAGGCTCGGGGTGCTCTGGACCCTTGCCTACAATCCTGTCAACACCTGCAATGACAAACATTAAACAAAATTAGTACAACATAAAAAATTTGGATAGCTGACATGAACATAATAATATGTATATAATTTAAGTGTATCATCATCATGAACATAATAAAAATACACCCGAACAACACAAATATATGTGATGTTTTTGTATCATCATGTCTGGGGTCGATCGGGGTGTCAGGGTGTCGGGTTGTCGGGGTCGGGGTGTGCTGTCAGGGTGTCGGGGTGTGGTGTCAGGGTGTCGGTGGTCGGGGTCGGGGTGGGGGGTCGGGTGTCGATTGTCGTGGTGTCAGGGTGTCGGGGTCGGGGTCGGGGTGTCGATGGTCGGGGTGTCAGGTGTAGGGATGTCGATGGTTTGTGGTCGGGGTCGGGGTGTGGTGTCCGGGTGTCGGGGTGTCGGGGTCGGGGTGTCGTGCTGGGGTGTCGTGTCGGGGTCGTGGTGTCAGGGTGTCGGGGTCAGGGTGGGGTGTGGGTCGGGGTGTGGTGTCAGTGTGTTGGGGGTCAGGGGTAAGGGTGTCAGGGTGTCCGGGTCGGCGTGTGGTGTCAGGGTGTTGGGGGTCAGGGGTAAGGGTGTCATGGTGTCAGGGTGTCGGGGGTCGGGGTGTCGTGCCGGGGTGTCGTGTCGGGGTCGGGGTGTCTGGGTGTCGGGGTCTGGGTCGGGGTGTGGGTCGGGGTGTCCTGACAGGGAGTCGGTTGGTCGGGGGTCGGGGTTGGGGTCGGAGTGTGGTGTCAGGGTGTCGGTTGGTCGGGGTGTGGTGTCAGGGTGTCGGGGGTCGGGGTGTCGGGGTGTCGGGGGTTGGGGTCTCTTTTTTCCTTGTCTTCTTCTCTTCTTCTTCTCCTCCTCCTCTCCTCTTTCTTCTTCTTCTTCTTCTCCTCCACTCCTCTTTCTTCTTCTTCTTCTTCTCCTCCTCCTCTCCTCTTTCTTCTTCTTCTTCTTCTTCTTCTTCTTCTTCTTCTTCTTCTTCTTCTTCTTCTTCTTCTTCTTCTTCTTCTTCTTCTTCTTCTTCTTCTTCTTCTTCTTCTCCTTCTTCTCCTCCTCCTCTTCTTCTTCTTCTTCTTCTTCTTCTTCTTCTTCTTCTTCTTCTTCCCCCTTCTACTTATCTACTTTTCTTCTTCTTCTTCTTCTCCTTTAATTATGACTATTTAACTAAAACCTAACACTAGCCTAATATAATCTAATCTAATTAATCTAATCTAGCTAACTATATAACCTAAACCTAAACTAATTAAAACTAAACTATTTAAACTAATTAAACCTAAACTAATTAAACTAAATAACCTAAACTAATTAAACCTAAACTGAAAAACTTAAACTAAAAACCTAATCTAAGCAGAAAAAAAGAAAAAAGAACAGAAAATAGGACACGGGGTGGCAGGGGCTCACCGTGGGGGGGCGACGGGTGGCAGCAGGCCGGGCGGCGATGGGGCGGGGGGGCGGCGATGGGCGGCGCTCCTCGAGGCGATCGACCAGCTGCTGCAGTGGCCATGCGCAGTTGGTCGGGGTCGAGGCGAGGACGACCATGGCGTGGTGGCCGATATGGAAGGAGCGGCGGGGCCGCGATGGAGGTCGGGGAGGGGTGCGGGGCGGCCGGCTACGCCGAACGGGGTCGGCGGCGGTGGCGCGGGCCAGTGTGGGTGGGGCGACGTGGAAGGGGCGGCGGGGGTGCGTTGGAGGTCGGGGCACCACAAGGGAGGGGTGCATGGCGGCGGGATGGCCGGCTACGGCAGACGGGGTCGGCGGTGGCGGCACGGTTGTGGGTTGGGGAGGGAACAAGAGCGAGAGAGAGTGGATAGAAGAGACAGAGGACGGGGGCGGGACGGCCGTTAACGTACCCGCCTCTTTGCCGTCCGCCAACGGTCGACAGACATTCTTTGCCATCCGCTTGCGGATGGCAAAGAGGTGGGGCCGGTGGGCTTGGGATGGTTACCAAATAACTAGACCCACCAACCTCTTTGCCGTCCGCTAGCCGAGGGCATAGTTTCTTTGTCGTCAACCAGCGGACGACAAAGAGTTGGCTGATGGCAAACACCTTGTTTGCCATCAGCCATTTCTTTGCCGTCTGTTTCATTGTGGCTGACGGCAAAGACCTTCTTTGCCGTCCGTCAGCGGACGGCAAATAAGCTAATTCCAGTAGTGTTAGTGTAGCTCTCAAAGGCGACACAATTGTAGCAGGCCACTACTATTCCTATTCCTGTGTTTACAAAATTCTAGGAATAAAAGAGCCCCGGAGAGTTGAAAGTGTCCATCACAACTGACCTAATAGATCTCTACACTACAAATGTCCTTGCTTCTCCTCACTATAAGGAACATACTGTACTACTATCATACTCCCCCTATTCCAATATATAAGTCTTTGTAGAGATTTCCACTATGGATCACATACAGATGTATACAGATACATTTTAGACTGTAGATTCACTCATTTTGCTCCATATGTAGTCCATGGTGGAATCTATACAAAGACTTGTATTAAAGAAGAACAGTAGAGGAACATGCTAAAGAAGAGCAAGCAGATTTTGGATAATAAAATGTTCGTTGCGTAGTGCCCACACATGATGAGCCAGAGCGCATTAAGAATGCAAGTCCTTGCTGTCTCTCTATATGTGGTGCGCGTGCTTTTCGAAAGTAAAGTAGGAACATTAGCTGACCAATTAAAGGTTATCTGTTTTAGTACTATCAGCATCATATCAGATTCGTATTTGAGCAACAAGTTTGGAATTATGAGTGGCATGTTGTTTAGCTTGATGGATTGAGGAGCAGTGCTAAGCAGCTACGATGATCGTACTGAGTATAAAGGAATGTCTGCATGCAAGACGCATGACTTTCGTCATTTGGGTCAGTCGACCATTTCAGGCGGTTGGATGTAGATACTACGTCTCCCAACCCTTCTTCTTCCTCGTCTCTGATTCTTCCCCTACTAAACACCGCATGGGACGCCGGCCGAACCACTGGCCCGGACCCCCCCTCCCTCCCCTGAACCGCCCCCACCGTCTGTGTTCTTCCGCCACCCCCACCCTCACCCCTTCCCCTGATAACCCACAAGTATAGGGGATCGCAACACTTTTCGAGGGTAGAGTATTCAACCCAAATTTATTGATTCGACACAAGGGGAGCTAAAGAATATTCTCAAGTATTAGCAGTTGAGTTGTCAATTCAACCACACCTGGATAAATTAATATCTGCAGCAGTATTTAGTAGCAAAGTAGCATGGAAGTAACAGTAACAATTGCAAAAGTAACAGTAGCAGTTTTGTGGTAATTGTATCAGCAGCAACGGTAAAGTAACTAAGCAAAGAACAACATGTGAAAAGCTCGTAGGCATTGGATCAGTGATGGATAGTTATGTCGGATGCGATTCCTCATGTAATAGTTATAACATAGGGTGACACAGATTTAGCTCTAGTTCATCAATGTAATGTAGGCATGTATTTCAAATATAGTCATACGTGCTTATGGAAAAGAACTTGCATGACATCTTTTGTCCGACCCTCCCGTGGCAGCGGGGTCCTATTGGAAACTAAGGGATATTAAGGCCTCCTTTTAATAGAGTACCGAACCAAAGCATTAACACTTAGTGAATACATGAACTCCTCAAACTACGGTCATCACCGGTAAATATCCCGATGATTGTCACTTCGGGGTTAACGGATCATAACACATAATATGTGACTATAGACTTGCAAGATAGGATCAAGAACTCACATATATTCATGAAAACATAATAGGTTCAGATCTGAAATCATGGCACTCGGGCCCTAGTGACAAGCATTAAGCATAGCAAAGTCATAGCAACATCAATCTCAGAACATAGTGGATACTAGGGATCAAACCCGAACAAAACTAACTTGATTACATGGTAAATCTCATCCAACCCATAACCGTCCAGCAAGCCTACGATGGAATTACTCATGCACGATGGTGAGCATCATGAAATTGGTGATGGAGGAAGGTTGATGATGACGACGGCGACGGATCCCCCTCTCCGGACCCCTGAACGAACTCCAGATAAGCCATCCCGAGATAGATTTGGGCTTGGCGGCGGCTCCGTATCGTAAAACACAATGAATCCTTCTCTCTGATTTTTTCTCCCCGAACATGAATATATGGAGTTGGAGTTGAGGTCGGTGGAGCTTCAGGGGGGCCACGAGGCAGGGGGCGCGCCCCCACCCTCGTGGATAGGGTGTGGGCCCCCTAACCTTGATTTTTCCCCAATATTTTTTTTGTTAAATCCAAAAAGTTTCTCTGTGGATTTTGAGGTCATCCCGAGAACTTTTATTTCTGCACATAAATAACACCATGGCAGTTCTGCTGAAAACAACGTCTGTCCGGGTTAGTTCCATTCAAATCATGCAAGTTAGAGTCCAAAACAAGGGCAAAAGCGTTTGGAAAAGTAGATACAATGGAGACGTATCAACTCCCCCAAGCTTAAACCTTTGCTTGTCCTCAAGAAATTCAGTTGACAAACTGAAAGTGATAAAGAAAAACTTTTACAACCTCTGTTTGCTCTTGTTTGTAAATATGTAAAGCCAGCATTGAAGTTTTTAGCAAAGTTTTTGAACTAACCATATTCACAATAACACTTAGGTCTGATGTTTACTCATATCAATGACATAATCAAGTAGAGAGCAATAATAATAAAACTCGGATGACAACACTTTCTCAAAACAATCATAATATGATATAACAAGATGGTATCTCGCTAGCCCTTTCTGAGACTGCAAAACATAAATGCAGAGCACCTCTGAAGATCAAGGACTGACTAAACATTGTAATTCATAGTAAAAGAGATCCAGTCATAGTCATACCCAATATAATTTAATAGTAATGCATGCAAATGACAGCGGTGCTCTCCAGCGGGTGCTTTTTAATAAGAAGATGATGACTCAACATAAAAGTAAATTGATAGGCCCTTCGCAGAGGTAAGCAGGGATTTGTAGAGGTGCCAGAGCTCGATTTTGAAATAGAGATAAATAACATTTTGAGCGGTATACTTTCATTGTCAACATAACAACTAAGAGATCTTGATATCTTCCATGCTACACACATTATAGGCGGTTCCCAAACAGAATGGTAAAGTTTGTACTCCCCCACGACCAACAATCATCAATCCATCGCTTGCCCGAAACAACGGGTGCCTCCAACTAACAACAATCATGGGGGAGTTTGTTTGCATTTATTTTGATTTGATTTGAGCATGGGACTGGGCATCCCGGTGACCAGCCATTTTCTCGTGAATGAGGAGCGGAGTCCACTCCTCTTGAGAATAACCCTCCTAACATGGAAGATACAGACAGCCCTAGTTGATACATGAGTTGTTCGAGCATACAAAACAGAATTTCATTTGAATGTTTGGAGTTTGGCACATACAAATTTACTTGGAACGGCAGGTAGATACCGCATATAGGAAGGTATGTTGGACTCATATGTAATAACTTTGGTGTTTATGGATTTTGGATGCACAAGCAGTATTCCCGCTTAGTACAAGTGAAGGCTAGAAAGAGACTGGGAAGCGACCAACTAGAGAGCGACAACAATCATGAACATGCATTAAAATTAGTCAACACTGAATGCAAGCATGAGTAGGATATAATCCACCATGAACATAAATATCGTGAAGGCCATGTTGATTTTGTTTCAACTACATGCGTGAACACGTGCCAAGTCAAGTCACTCGAATCATTCAAAGGAGGATACCACCCTATCATACCACATCACTACCATTTTAATAGCATGTTGGCATGCAAGGTAAACCATTCTAAGCTCCTAGCTAATTAAGCATGGCATAAGCTACTATAATCTGTAATTGTCATTGTAGATATGTTTATTCATAATAGGCTGAATCAGGAACGATGAACTAATCATATTTACAAAAACAAGAGAGGTCGAGTTCATACCAGCTTCTCTCATCTCAATCAGTCCATCATATATCGTCATTATTGCCTTTCACTTGCACGACTGAACGGTGTGGATAATAATAATAGTGCACGTGCATTGGACTAAGCTGGAATCTGCAAGCATTCAATTCAAGGGAGAAGACAAGGTAATATAGGCTCTTGGTTAATTCAACAATAATGCATATGAGATCCACTTCAACATTTTCATTATGGTCTTCTCCTCTCGGCCCCAAAGAAAAGAAAATAAATAAAACTATTTACACGGGAAAGCTCCCAACAAGCAAAATAAGAACGAGAAATCTTTTTGGGTTTTCTTTTAATTATACTACTACAAGCATGGAAAGTAAACTAGCTAAAAGCTACAACTATTTTTTTTGGGTTTTTCTTAAAGTTACTCAAACACACAAGAAGAAAGCGAGAAATAAAGAAATAAACTAGCATGGATAGTACAATGAAAAAGTATGAGCACCGACAACTAGCATGAGTGCGTGAACATGAATGTAATGTCGGTGAGAAATATATACTCCCCCAAGCTTAGGATTTTGGCCTAAGTTGGTCTATGCCCATGGATTAAAGTTGTAGCTGGGATTGTACCGAGATGCAGCAGCTATTGCCTCATGAGCTGCAGCTTGGTGGCGAGCTGCCACCGTCCTCCTCTTGTACTCATTCGCCTCCTCCCTGGTTATAATATATCTCGTTTTTGCCTGAAAGTCAAAGAAACCAGGAGCAGGGAGAACAATATGGACAGTGCAACATCTGTCAAAGATTAGTCGGTATTGGAGGAACTATTCATTCCTCTCCAGAAACTGATGGCTAACCATGGCATTATAATCTAGATAAGCAGGAGGCAACTCCATATCATTTTCGTGTATGGGTATACCAAGATAATTAGCTACACGGGTTGCATAAATTCCACCAAACAAGTCTCTAATTAAACCATTATTATGCAACCTTCGTGCAACAATGGCCCCCAAGTTATATTGTTATCTCCTAGCACAACACTCTTGAGAACACTAAGATCTGGAACACACATGTGACATGCCTTGTCCTGCCATTTATGCATCTACCTATAAAGAGAGCAGAATAATGTATATCAGGAAAATGAATGCTCCCTATGGTAGCTTGTGTGATCTCTATGGATTCCCCCACAGTGATACTAGCAAGAAAATCTTTATATACAGATTTACGAGGTTCATTGACATTGCCCCACTGCGGGAGTTTACAAGCAGTATTAAAATCTTCTAGGTCCATGGTATATGATTTATCATAAAGATCAAACAGGACATTGTGAGAATTATGTGAAGATGTAAATTTAAACCTTCTCACAAAGGAATCAGTAAGGTAGTAGTGTTGGGAGCACTTATCTGACATGAAGTCGTCAAGATCGGCATTACGCACATATGCGTCAAATTCATCCTTAATACCTGCCTTGACCAGAAATTCCTCTGACGGCCATTCACAAGGCCGTACTTGAGCTTCCCTCGGTGGTTCATCGTCCGGCTCACGTATTGCGAGCCTGGGTCCTTGCTTCCTTGAAGAACCACCTTGGTACTCTTTCCTAGACATATTTCTTCCTCTGAAAAATTTCTGAAATTTTTAGTAACTCAAAATAAAAGTGAACCAAACTCAACAAAATTGGTAGCAACTACTCCCACAAGTGCCTAGAGACTATATCATGCATTAAACTACTTGGGACCATATAAATTTGACATGCAAGCTCAAGAACAGGGTCACCTAGGTAGAAAAAATTTGCAATGAATAAAGTACTAGAACAAAAACTAATTGGATCATTGGAGGAGTCGCATACCCAAGAACAATCCCCCAAAGCAGTTTTGTGAATGGAGCTTTGAGCAAGGAGATCAAAAATGGCAGCAAAATGAGCTAGAACTTGTGCTTGAGCTGGACGGTGATTATTTGGGAGGAAGAAGAAGTGTGTGGGTGCAGGAATAAGTGGCGGGGGGCCACCATGGGCCCACAAGGCAGGGGGCGCGCCCTGGACCCTCGTGGCCAAGTGCTTGCTCCTGTTGTGTTCTCAGTGCCAGATATTCTCAAATAATCTAGAAAAAATCATATTTCATTTTCAGGGCATTTGGAGAACTTATATTTTCGAGGTATTTTTTATTGCATGATAATTCAGAAAACAGACATAAACTACTATTTTTACTTTATTTAATATAAATAACAGAAAGTAAAAGGAAGATACAGAAGGTTGTGCTTTCTAACTTCATCCATCTCATGCTCATTGATGACCCACAAGTATAGGGGATCTGTCGTAGTCCTTTCGATAAGTAAGAGTGTCAAACCCAACGAGGAGCAGAAGGAAATGACAAGCGGTTTTCAGTAAGGTATTCTCTGCAAGCACTGAAATTGTAGGTAATAGATAGTTTTGTGATAGGAATATTTGTAATGGGTAACAAGCAATGAAAGTAAATAAAGTGCAGCAAGGTGGCCCAATCCTTTTTGTAGCAAAGGACAAGCCTGGACAATTTCTTATAATGAGAAAAGCGCTCCCGAGGACACATGGGAATTATCGTCAAGCTAGTTTCATCACGCTCATATGATTCACATTTGGTACCTTGATAATTTGATATGTGGGTGAACCGGTGTTTGGGTACTGCCCTTTCTTGGACAAGCATCCCACTTATGATTAACCGCAAGCATCCGCTACTACAAAAGAAGTATTAAGGTAAACCTAACCATAGCATGAAACTAGTGGATCCAAATCAGCCCCTTACGAAAAACGCATAAACTAGGGTTTAAGCTTCTATCACTCTAGCAACCCATCATCTACTTATTACTTCCCAATGCCTTACTCTAGGCCCAAATAATGGTGAAGTGTCATGTAGTCGACGTCCACATAACACCACTAGTGGAGATACAACATACATCTCATCAAAATATCGAATGAATACCAAATTCACATGACTACTAATAGCAAGACTTCACCCATGTCCTCAGGAACAAACATAACTATTCACAAAGCATATTCATGTTCATGATCAGAGGAGTATTAATATGCATTAAGGATCGGAACATATGATCTTCCACAAAGTAAACCAATTAGCATCAACTACAAGGAGTAATCAACACTACTAGCAACCCACATGTACCAATTTGTTGTTTTGATACAAGATTGGATAGAAGAGATGAACTAGGGTTTTGAGAGGAGATGGTCCTGGTGAAGATGTTGATGGAGATTGACCCCCTCCCAATGAGAGGATCGTTGGTGATGACAATGGTGATGATTTCCCCCTCCCGGAGGGAAGTTTCCCCGGCAGAACAGCTCCGCCGGAGCCCTAGATTGGTTCCGCCAAGGTTCCACCTCGTGGCGGCGGAATTTCGTCCCGTGAGCTTTCTTATGATTTTTTCCAGGGTAAGAGACTTCATATAGCAGAAGATGGGCACCGGAGGGCCAACAGGGGGCACACAAGACAGGGGGCACACCCAGTAGGGGGGGGGCGCCCCCCACCCTCATGGCCAGGGTGTGGGCACCCTCTGTTACTTTCTTTGCACAATAATTTTTATGAATTCCAAAAATGACTTCTGTGGAGTTTCCGGATTTTTGAAGTTGTGCAGAATAGGTTTCCAATATTTGCTCCTTTTCCAGCTAGAATCCCAGCTGCCGGCATTCTCCCTCTTCATGATAAACCTTGTAAAATAAGAGAGAATAGCCATAAGTATTGTGACCTGACATGTAATAACAGCCCATAATGTAATAAATATCGATATAAAAGCATGATGCAAAATGGACGTATCAACTCCCCCAGGCTTAGACCTCGCTTGTCCTCAAGCAGAAGCCTAAATTGAAAAATATGTCCACATGTTTAGAGATAGAGGTGTCGATAAAAATAAAATACGGACATGAGGGCATCATGATCATTCTTATAACAACAACATATATAGATTTTGTCATATGGTTTCTTATCCTGAAGTAACAATCTATTCACAATGTCAAGTATGGTTCAGAAACTTCATTGAGAACTAGCAAACTATAATCTCAGTCATTGAAGCAATTGCAATTTATCATAACATCAGAAAGAGTCAAGAATAGAGCTTTTCAGCAAGTCCACATACTCAACTATCATATAGTCGTCTACAATTGCTAACACTCATGCAATGCTTATGGTTATGGAGTTTTAATCGGACACTGAGAAAGATAGGGGCTTATAATTTCGCCTCCCAACATGTTCACCTTTGTGTGATGTCAACAATAATAGTTCATGCTAACTTACATCCAGTTGGATATATATACTTCCTATTAACTGCAACGATGACCAAAACTAGGTTTGTCAACTCTCAACAACTTTTATGCCTCATACTTTCTATATGTGAAGTCATTACTATCCATAAGATCAATATGAACTTTTTATTTCTTTTTATTCTTTCTATTTTCTCAAGATCATAGCAACATAGCAAAGCCATTGACTCAACACTAATATTTATTATATAGCTCATGGACTCAATTACATAAAGAGATCACAAAGCAAAACCCAAAACTAATTCATACCAAAACTTCAGTCTACTAGATCAAGATATTACTAAAAGGACCGAACTAAATAAAATGGTAAATATAGGAGTGTGATGGTGATACGATACCGGGGCACCTCCCCCAAGCTTGGCAGTTGCCAAGGGGAGTGCCCATACCCATGTGATTATGTCCTCAGAGGTGATGAAGGTGTTGTTGATGATGTAGGCTTGTCATCCATCTTCCAAGGCATAGGCTCACCATCATAGAAGGATGATCGAGTCTCCGGGATCCTCAAATCTGCAGCCAAACTCATCCTCTTGAATCTATATTCATACTCACAGTTTTGGTTTTGCAGGTCATAGATCTGGGCTTGGAGGTGCTCGATTTTCTCTTAAAGCTTGAAGATGGTCTCCCCAATGTTCTTGGCATCCAGCTTGTGGTTGTTGGTGAACTCCGCAATCATCATCTGGTTGGCGTTGAGTCCATGCTCCACCATCCCTTGGCACTTGAAAACTTGTTGTTCCATGGCTTCAAGCTTTGTCTCCATGCTTCCGGTACGCCTTGGTCCCTCCACATCGCGGATGTGCAGCACCCCCTCACGCATCTCAATGGTTTGAGGGTGTTGCAGCACCTCCGAAATATAGGGGTTGATGACCCTCTCAAAAAACTTGTCCTTGGGAGCGCTTGGAGACGTCATGGTGCTCTAGATCTGTCAAAAAACAGCTACAAAACGAAACAGAGGATATTTGCACGATACAGTGGTCAAAACCTTCGGGAGATTATATAATGAATTTTTATCGACCAAAAGAAGTAACGTACAAGAAAACGGAGTCTGGAAGGCACACGAGGTGCCCACGAGACAGAGGGGCGTGCCCAGAAGGGTGGGCGCGCCCTCCACCCTCGTGGAGGCCTCGTGTCCTTCCCGGATTACTTCTTGCTTTCCAAAATTCTTAAATATTCCAAAACGGAGAAAAATTGCCATTAGAATTATTTTGGAGTCGGTTTACTTACCGTACCACATACCTATTCCTTTCCGGAGTCTGAAACATTCTGGAAAGTGTCCCTTATGTATTCCTCCGGGGTTACTGTTTCAATAATATTGGTTTCAACATTTATAGGATTACCTGAGATATAATGTTTGATTTTTTGACCGTTCACCACACTCGGACTTGTGCCTTCGAAGTTGTTGATTTTTATGGCACCGGAATGATAGATCTCCTCGATAACGTAAGGACCTTCCCACTTAGAGAGAAGTTTTCCTGCAAAAAATCTTAAACAAGAGTTGAATAGCAACACATAATCACCTACGTTAAACTCACGCTTTTGTATTCTTTTGTCATTGCATCTTTTAACTTTTTCTTTGAACAGCTTGGCATTCTCATAGGCCTGGGTTCTCCATTCATCGAGTGAGCTAATATCAAATAACCCCTTCTCACTGGCAAGTTTGAAATCATAGTTGAGCTCTTTAATAGCCCAATATGCCTTATGTTCAAGTTTGAGAGGTAAAGTGACATGCTTTTCCATAGACGAACTTATATGGAGACATGCCCATAGGATTATTATATGCTGTTCTATAGGCCCATAATTCATCATCATGTTTCTTGGACCAATTCTTTCTAGATCTATTAACAGTCTTTTGCAAAATTACTTTGAGCTCTCTATTACTCAACTCTACTTGACCACTAGACTATGGGTGATAAGGAGATACAATTCTATGATTACTGGCAAGCATTTCTACTTGACCACGTTTTATTCATGGTGCCTTTCGTAAAATATGAACCACCATCATAGAATTCTAGATATCACTGGCAAGCATTTTACGAAAGGCACCATGAATAAAATGTGAACCACCATCAGTCATAAGATATCTAGGGACTCCAAACCTCGGAAAAATAACTTCTTTAAGCATCTTAATAGAAGTGTTATGATCAGCACTACTAGTTGGAATAGCTTCTACCCACTTAGTAACGTGATCAATAGCAACTAAAATATGTGTGTATCCATTAGAGGTAGGAAAAGGTCCCACATAATCAAAGCCCCAAACATCAAATGGTTCAATAACAAGAGAATAGTTCATAGGCATTTCTTGATGTCTACTAATATTACCAATTATTTGACATTCATCACAAGACAAGACAAACTTACATGCATCTTTGAAGAGAGTAGGCCAATAAAAACCAGATTGCAATACCTTATGTGCAGTTCTATCTCCAACGTAGTGTCCTCCATATGCTTCGGAGTGACACTTGCGTAGGATCTGTTCCTGTTCATGCTTAGGTACACAACGTCTAATGACACCATCTACTCCTTCTTTATAAAGGTGTGGGTCATCCCAGAAGTAATGTCTTAAATCATAAAAGAACTTTTTCTTTTGCTGGTATGTGAAACAAGGTGGTATAAATTTAGCAACAATGTAATTAGCATAATCAGCATACCATGGAGCAGTACGAGAAGCATTAATGACCGCTAATTGTTCATCAGGAAAGCCATCATCAATAGGTAGTGGGTCATCAAGAACATTCTCTAACCTAGACAAGTTGTCTGCAACGGGGTTCTCAGCTCCCTTTCTGTCATTAATATGTAAATCAAATTCTTGGAGCAAGAGAACCCATCTAATAAGTCTAGGTTTAGCATCTTTCTTTTCCATAATATATTTAATAGCAGCATGATCAGTGTGAATAGTAACTTTAGAATCAACAATATAAGGTCTAAACTTATCACATGCAAATACAACTGCTAAGAATTCTTTTTCAGTAGTAGCATAATTTCTCTGGGCAGTATCAAGAGTTTTACTAGCATACTGGATAACATTTAATTTCTTATCAACTCTTTGCCCTAGAACAACACCTACAGCAAAATCACTAGCATCACACATAATTTCAAAGGGTAAATTCCAATCAGGTGGCTGAACAATAGGTGCAGTGATCAAAGCTTTCTTAAGTATTTCAAATGCTTCTACACAATCATCATCAAAGACAAAAGGAACATCTTTTTGCAATAAATTAGTCAGAGGCCTAGAGATTTTAGAAAAGTCCTTAATGAACCTCCTATAAAAACTGGCATGACCAAGGAAACTTCTTATACCTTTAATGTCCTTAGGACATGGCATCTTTTCAATAGCATCAACTTTAACTTTATCAACTTCAATACCTCTTTCAGAAATTTTATGCCCCAAGACAATGCCTTCATTAACCATAAAGTGGCACTTTTCCCAATTCAAGACGAGACTAGTGTCTTCACATCTCTGCAAAACTCGATCAAGGTTGCTCAAGCAATCATCAAAAGAGGATCCACTAACGGAGAAGTCATCCATGAATACCTCACAAATCTTTTCACAAAATTCAGAGAATATAGCCATCATGTATCTTTGAAAGGTAGCAGATGCATTACATAAACCAAAAGGCATACGTCTATAAGCAAAGGTACCGAAAGGGCAAGTAAAAGTAGTTTTTGATTGGTCCTCCGCTGACACAGGTATTTGAGAGAAACCAGAATAACCATCTAGAAAGCAGAAATGTGTACGTTTGGATAGTCTTTCTAGCATTTGATCAATAGAAGGTAAAGGGTAATGATCTTTTTTAGTAGCCTTATTTAATTTACAGAAATCAATTACCATCCTATAACCTGTAATAATTCTTTGTGGGATCAATTCATCTTTATCATTAGGAACGACAGTAATACCCCCCTTCTTAGGAATGCAATGGACAAGACTTACCCAGTCACTATCAGCAACGAGATAAATTATACCTGCCTCAAGGAGCTTTAGTATCTCCTTTCTTACCACATCTTTTGTCTTAGGATTTAACCGTCGTTGAGGATCTCTAACTGGTTGGCATCTTTCTCCAATTTTATTTTATGTTGGCATAGAGTGGAACTAATGCCCTTAAGATCATCAATAGCAGCACTGTGCTTCTTCAGAGTTTTCAATAATCTTTCCTCTTCTTGCTGTGAAAGGTTAGCACTAATAATAACAGGATATATCTTCTTTTCATCAAGATAAGCATATTTAAGATTATCAGTTAAATGTTTGAGATCAAACACGGCATCACCCATGGGTGGAGGGGGATCCCCTAAGATTTCAACAGGCAAGTTGTGTTTCAGAATAGAACCCTGTTGACGGAACATCTATCTCCCTTCTTTCATTCATAAACATATCATATTCATGGTCTAACAAATATTGTTCTAACAGATCAGTAGGAGGTACGGCAATAGAAGCAAGACCAATAATTTCATCCTTACTAGGCAATTCTTTATCACAGGGTTGTCTATGAAACTTAGCAAAATTAAACTCATGAGACATATCTCCTAAGCCAATTGTAACAACATCCTTTTTGCAATCAATCTTAGCATTAACAGTATTCAAGAAGGGCCTACCAAATATAATGGGACAAAAGTCATCTTGTGGGGAACCAAGAACAAGAAAATCAGTAGGATATTTAACTTTCCCACACAAGACTGACAATCCCAACTGGTGCAATAGTATCTCTATTGGCAAGCTTAATAGTAACATCAATACCTTCTATTTCAGTGGGTGCGATATCATGCATAATTTCTTTATATAGGGAAATAGGTATTGCACAAGCACTAGCACCCATATCACATAAGCCATGATAACAATGATCTCCTATTTTAACAGAAATAACAGGCATGCCTACAATAGGTCTATGTATCTTAGCATCTGAATATTAGCAGCATGTTCACAGAAGTAAATAACATGCCCATCTATATTATCATCCAAGAGATCTTTAACCATAGCAATACTAGGTTCAACTTTGATTTGCTCAGGAGGTGTATATGTTCTAGTATTACTCTTACGAACCACAGTTGAAGCTTTAGCATGATCCTTCATTCTAACAGGAAAAGGTGGTTTCTCAACATAAGTAGTAGGAACAATAGGATCATTATAAGTGATAGTCTTTTCTTCAACTGTAACAGGTGAGGGAGTCCTGGATTAGGGGGTATCCGGACAACCGGACTATATACTTTGGCCGGACTATTGGGCCGTGAAGATACAAGACTCAAGACATCGTCCCGTGTCCGGATGGGACTCTCCTTTGCATGGAAGACAAGCTTGGCGATCCGGATATTAGATTTCCTTCTTTGTAACCGACTCTGTGTAAACCCTAGCCCCCTCCGGTGTCTATATAAACCGGAGGGTTTGGTCTGTATAGGGACAATCATAATCATCATAGGCTAGCTTCTAGGGTTTGGCCTCTACGATCTCGTGGTAGATCAACTCTTGTAATACTCATATCATCAAGATCAATCAAGCAGGAATTAGGGTTTTACCTCCATTGAGAGGGCCCAAACCTGGGTAAAACATCGTGTCCCTTGCCTCCTGTTACCATTAGCCTTAGACGCACAGACCGGGACCCCCTACCCGAGATCCGCCGGTTTTGACACCGACATTGGTGCTTTCATTGAGAGTTCCTCTGTGTCGTTGCTGCAAGGCTCGATGGCTCCTTCAATCATCAACAACAATGTGGTCCAGGGTGAGACTTTTCGCCCCAGACAGATCTTTGTGTTTCGCAGCTTCGCACTGCGGGTCGATTCACTCGGCCATCTGGAGCAGATCGACAGCTACACCCCTGGCCATCAGGTCAGGTTCGGAAACTTGAACTACAGGGCCGATATCCGCGGAGACTTGATCTTCAACAGATTCGGGCCTGCGCCAGGAGCGCCAAACAGTCACGATGAGCACAGCTTAGACCTGCTGTCGGACAATACTCGGGATATCGCACCTGCACGAGCCCCGAACCTAAATCTGGAGCAAATTGCATCATCCGAGGACGGGTGGTTGGACCCTGCCTCGGAGGCCGCACACTCATCGGCGGTAGAACCGAACACAGACTTCACCCCCAAGAAAGCCTTTGTCTCCGGATCCCTAGACTCGTGTCCAGTTGTAGGCCCCAGGCCGCGTGCCCCAGAGCCCGCCGATTCTAGCTGGGCTCCGGTAATGGAGTTCACCGCTGCGGATATCTTCCAACACTCGCCCTTTGGCGACATACTGAACTCGTTAAAGTCTCTCTATTTGTCAGGAGACTCTTGGCCGAACTATGTCCGGCTCGAGTGGGAAGCAGGCGACGAGGGAATTCGTTGCCCACCCACCAACCACTTCATTGCCACGATCGACGATTTGACCGACGTGCTTGACTTCGACTCTGAAGACATCGACGGTATGGACGACGATGCGGGAGATGAAAAGGAACCACCGCCCACAGGGCGCTGGACAGCCACCTCCTCATATGATATATATATGGTGGATACTCCGAAAGAAACCAATGGCGATGAGGCAATGGAGGATAACCCCTCAAGGAAGAAAGCAAAGCATGGGCGTCATCAGCGCCGCTCCAAGCCCCGCCATAGCAATACCGGCACAGGAGACGAAAACAATCTGGATGGTGCCAAAGATGAATACACCCCCGATCAGCCTGCCTTCGAGCAGGCCAAACAGGAAGACGGATAGGTCGGCCCAGACGAACAGGCGACGGACGGGTACCCGGAGGAGGACAACTACATGCCCCCCTCCGAAGATTTAGATTATCCTCGGCGGCATTTAATTCGGGCGTGCTCGAGGACCTCAGAGGGCAGGAGCGCTTCAAGCGCCGGCTTATGGCCACTGCGAGGAGCCCGAAAAAGAAGAAGCACCAGCTCCAAGCTGCTCAAGATCTACTAACAGACAGATGGACTGAAGTCCTGGTGGCCAAGGAATATGGACTCGAGCGCCACACCAAAGGTTATCCAAAGCACAAGTGGCTACCTCAACTCGAGGAGGAGCCTATACTACCAGCACAGGACGAGGCTAACCGGCCACCTCGTGGTCGGGATAAAACAGCGTATTAGCCCGAATACCAGCCCGCACCCCCACGCCAATACACTACGGACCGAGGCAATAGGCAGGACCTGCGAGACATATTGGAAAACAAGGCAGGACAGCCAAGATCGATCTACGGATCGCGGGGGCGCACCCCAACACGTGACGATGATCGTCATGCCGGATACGCTGCCAACAAGTCCGGCCGGGCCGAACACAGCCAACCAGACTCATTCGAACTGCGTAGACACATAGCCCGGCATAGAGGCGCCGCACACCCCCTCTGCTTTACTGACGAAGTGATGGATCATGAATTCCCAAAAGGGTTTAAACTCGTAAACATCGAATCATATGATGGCACAACACACCCGGTAGTATGGATCAAAGACTTCCTTCTCCACATTCACATGGCCCGCGGTGACGATCTACATGCCATCAAATATCTTCCCCTTAAGCTCAAAGGATCGGCCCGGCACTGGCTAAATAGCCTACCGGCAAATTCCATCGGCAGTTGGGAAAACCTGGAGGACGCATTCCTCGACAACTTCCAGGGCACATACGTGCGGCCACCGGATGCTGATGACTTGAGTCACATTACCCAAAAGTACGGAGAGTCAGCCAGGAAATTCTGGACTCGGTTCTTAACTAAAAAGAACCAAATTGTCGATTGTCCGAATGCCGAAGCCTTGGCGGCCTTTAAGCATAACATCCGCGACGAATGGCTCGCCCGAGACCTCATCCAGGAAAAACCAAAGTCCATGGCGGCCCTCACGACACTCATGACCCGCTTTTGCGCGGGCGAGGACAGCTGGTTGGCTCGCAGTAGCACCACGCCAATAAACTCCGGCACTTCAGATGTCCGCAACAACAACGGCAAGCCATGGCGCAACAGACATAAGTGTCCGAACAATGGCGACAACACCGAAGACACGGCAGTCAACGCCGGATTCAGTGGCTCAAAATCCGGTTAGCGGAAAAAGCCGTTCAAAAGAAACAAACAGGGACCGTCCAGTCTAGACCGCATACTTGATCGCTCGTGCCAAATTCACGGCACCCCAGATAATGTAGCAAACCACACTAACAGAGACTGCTGGGTGTTCAAATAGGCCGATAAAATAAATGTCGAGAACAAGGACAAGGGACTGCACAACGACGATAACGAGGAGCCCCGGCGTCCGAACACATGGGGACAGAAGAAATTTCCTTCCTAGGTGAAAACGGTCAATATGATCTACGCCACCCACATTCCCAAACAGGAACGAAAACGAGCACTACGGGACGTGTATGCGATGGAGCCAGTCGCCCCCAAGTTCAACCCATGGTCAGCCTATCCGATCACTTTTGATCGTAGGTATCACCCTACCAGCATCCGTCACGGCGGTTCAGCCGCATTGGTCCTCGACCCAATCATCGACGGATTCCACCTCACACGAGTCCTTATGGACGGCGGCAGCAGCCTGAACCTGCTTTATCAGGACACAATGCGCAAAATGGGCGTCGACCCTTCAAGGATCAAGCCCACCGAAACCACCTTCAAAGGTGTACTTCCAGGAGTAGAGGCCCGTTGCACGGGCTCTATAACACTGGAAGTGGTCTTCGGATCTCTGGATAACTTCCGAAGCGAGGAGTTAATCTTCGACATCGTCCCTTTCCGTAGTGGCTATCATGCACTGCTTGGACGAACAACATTCGCTCGATTCAATGCGGTACCACACTATGCATACCTCAATCTCAAGATGCCAGGACCTCACGGGGTTATAACAGTCAATGGAAACACGGACCGCTCTCTCCATACAGAAGAGCATACTGCAGCCCTTGCAGCAGAAGAACAAAGCAGCCTTCTTCGGCAAACCACCAATCCGGCGACAACAACCCCGAATAGCGTCAAGCGAGTCCGAAAGACCCTGCAACAGGATCGCCAGACACGCCAAGACTGCGACTACCAGTCCGACCTCCGCCCCAGCCCCATTCAGGTAGCATTCGTGCTGCGGGTACACAATTACACACTCAAAATACCATGGGCATAGGCGGAGGCGCAATAGTGATGCGGTCAACAATGCGGTTCAGCTGCAACATACTTTAAAAACCTCCTTTATCTTTCAGGACCCTACTTTCAGGTAGCCTCTTCAGAAAGCCGGATCACCGGACTCCTCACACGAGGGAAAGCCAAGGGGGCAGAAGGCTTTGCGCACAAAGGGAATACTTAGGTGGTATCTGTTAATGATCGTTATACCTGTTTTATATACCTACATGCGGCCCACACTTGGATAGGACATGTCAAATAGTCCTATTTTTTATTCTTCTTAACGCATCAATTGTACACATACTCCCGGACGTATTGTCTTACAATGGGAAACAATACATAGCGTCAGCTTATTATTCCTATCTTCACATTTTTCCTATAAATGCTTATTTAATATTGAATCCGTACATATTGGTACGTTTAGTTTGCCAGGGGCTTCTTATGGTGCCCCATAATACGGCAAGATAAGTATGAATACTTTCAACAGTGCGGCACCCCGAACTTATAGCATTATATGCATCAGCTCCGAATCATGTCTTGGGTTAATAGTTGGGTTTGCCCGGCTCCCTTGTTTTGGTACCTTACATTCCGTTATATCGGCTAAGGTAGCGCAGGGAGAACTACTGTGATTGTGTCCCGGTTCTTCCGGACGAGCACCTCAGTAGAGAAAGCCGAAAACTGACTGGCATGATGCGGCCAGAGCTGGTCGCTGTTCGAGAGGTCTTAAAATCCTTACAGATTTTTTCCGCTTTAGGCGAGGAATCGGCCTCGTCCAATTTAGGCGTATATAGCGCCCCAATTCGGCTTTCCGAATTCTAGGGGCTTCGACGAAATTTAAAATTGTAGACTTCTATGGCTAAGTGAAAGTTATAAAGCCGCATAGTCCGATTGCCTTGTTCGCTACGCCAAACACCTCCTTCAGGGACCAAATATTTGGATAAAAGAGTGTTTAGGGTTTTCCACGAACACCCCAGTACTAGTTACGTGGGGGCGGAAGCTGACGATTGGCCTACTTTCAAAATTTTATAAACAGCTGCAGAGAAGGTAATATTTTCAATCAACAAAGTGCTATATAGCGCAAACAACTTCGTTTTTACATTACAAAAACGGCAGGAGTACATTCACTCAAAGATCGTGTCCTTGGTACATTCATCGGCCATGAGGCGAGCACCTTTCATAATGCCATCATAATATTTCTCGGGATAGCGATGCACCTTGCCCTCCGGCGGTCCATCCTTCACCACCTTCTCCGCATCCAGCTTGCCCCAATGCACCTTCGCACGGGCAAAGGCCCGGCGGGCACCCTCAATGAAAACGGATCGCTTGATTACTTCAAGCCGCGGACAGGCATATACCATCCGCTTTATCAGGCCGAAGTAGCTGGCGGGCAGGGGCTCACCAGGCCACATCCGGACTATGAAATCTTTCATAGCCACTTCGTCCGCCCTGTGGAGTTCAACCAGTTGCTTCAATTGGTCACTCAGAGGCATCAGGTGTTCGGCTCCAACATACTGGGACCAGAACAGCTTCTCTGTTGAGCTCCCCTCTTCGGCACGGTAGAACTCCGCGGCATCCAATATGCTGCGTGGCAGATCTGCGAATACCCCTGGAGAGCTCCAAATTCGGGTAAGTAAAAGAAACGTCTCCTCCACATGCTTTCTTTGCATAAAGAATGTCTTACCCGCTGCTATCTTCTTGGCCGCCTGGATTTCCTGTTGGGCCTTTTTGGCTTCGGCCTTGGCGTCTTTCATGCTCAAAAGGGCCTTTGCAAGTTAAGACTCCTTCATCTTGAAGTCATGCTCCAAGGACTCGAACTTCTTGCCGAGCTCCTGGAGCTCTTGCCGTACCTCGCCCACCCTAGCATTTTTCTTTTCTCGCTCAATGCGCTCCATGGCCGCCTTGTTTTCGGCCTCGGATAGCGCTTTCTTCAGGGACGCCACTTCGGTCGTGGCCCCTATTACACAATCATGGCGCTTCTTGTTAGCGTCACCAATTTTTTCTATTCTTTGTGATATGTGAATGGGGTATCACTCACCTTTGTTCTCTTCGAGTTGCCTCTTCATGAGGCTGAGCTCTCCTTGGGCCTGCTCCAGGTCCCGTTTGAGCCCGGTGACCTCTGCTGTGCGGGCAGCAGCGGCAAGCAGCACCGCCTATTTATTCACATAGACAGGTACTGTTAGACTCCTGCGGTTTAGAGTTGACCCTCCGTTTGGCTTTTCTTTCCGAACACCAAACAGAGTATCAGGGGCTACTGTCTATTGGGTGATAATTTATCCACACTTTTGATTACTTACCTCAAAGCCTGTCAGGAGGCTGGTGCAGGCTTCGGTCAATCCGCTCTTGGCGGACTAAACCTTCTGAATCACTACACTCATAAGACTACGGTGCTCTTCATCCATGGAAGCGCCGCGAAGCACTTCCAGCAGACTATACGGTGTCTCTGGTGCAATGGAAGTCATCAGCACGGTCGGCTCGCCCTCCTTAGCGAGGGGCTGCCTGCCCGAATCCGGAACCCTTAGAGGTTCCGGTACAGTGTCCGGCTGAGAGCCCAACTTGCTGCGGCTCTCGTCGGCATAATCCGAGGGGATCTTACGCCCTGTATGCCCGGCGTCTGGGATTTCGCCTTGGGGCGTCTCCAGAGTCGCCTCCCCCTGCTCTGGGAGCCTTTGGGACAACACCTCCGTGTCGTCCGCAGGCCGAGGGGAAGTGGCCGACGGGAGCGAATTCATCGCTGAATCGCTCAAAGACCCATCCGAAGAGGATACCTTGGGATGGACCCTGGCCGGACTGCATATACGTATTCGGCGTTATAACAAACTATGAAACGAAGTCGCACTAAAGTACAAAAGAGTGCAGATACTTACGATCTTACTAGGGGCTTCCCCCTGGGCAGCCACTCCTCCTCGCTGTAGGCGGCGGTGGTGGAGTCATCCGGAAGGGACGCCTTTCCCTTCTTGGGCGTCCTATCCTCCCCTCTAGCGGCTTTCCTTTTCTTCTCCTCCCCAGTGCGGGGAGGTGGAATTTCCTCGTACTTTCCCTTGCCTCTGCAGGAGGAATATGCCTCTTCGTCCTCGGACGACGAGCCTATGACGGCCTTGCGCCGGGGACCCTTCCTGGTTCCCTAGGCCGCCCTCTTAGGCCCTTCGGCCTCCCCGGATGGGGTGTCCCTTTCCTTTTCTTCCTCCCCTTCGTGGGAGGAGTGTGCCTCATCGTCTTTGGACGAGGCGTCCGATACGACCTTACGCCGAAGACCCTCCCTGGTCCCCGGGGCCTTCTTTTCGGCCTTCTTTTCCGGCGCCTTGTAGGGCGCCAGGACTAGCATCTCCGTCAGGAGAGCATTTGCTGGACCTTCTGGCAATGGAGCCGTACAGTCAATCCGCTCCGCCGTCACCACATACTCCTGATTAAATACACACAATGACTTAAAATCCTCCCATGAGTATGCTAGGCTACACCTGATGATTGTCAGAAAACTCACCGGACGGGGGAGCCGTGTGGCGTGAAGTCCGCGGTCCTCGGATGTGGGAGGAGGTATTTCGAAGGCCTTGAACAGCACCTTCCATGCGTCCTTGTGTGTCGTGCCGTAGAGCTCTTGAAGTGTCTGGTGTTCGGCCGGGACGAACTCCCACAGATTAAATGCCCGTCTTTGGCACGGAAGAATTCGGCAGCTGAGCATGACCTGGACCACGTTGACAAGCTTGATTTTCTTGTCCATCATATTCTAGATGCAGTTCTGAAGCCCGGTCAGCTCCGCAGGTTCGCCCCATGCCAGGCCCTTCTTTTCCCAGGAGGTGAGCCGCATGGGAATTCCGGATCAGAATTCAGGGGCCGCCGCCCAGTTGGCGTCGCGTGGCTCGGTGATGTAGAACCACCCCGATTGCCACCCTTTTACGGTCTCCGTGAAGGATCCGTCAAGCCAGGTAACGTTGGGTATCCTGCCCACCATGGCGCCTCCGCACTCCGCTTGCTGGCCGCTCACGATCTTCGGCTTCACGCAGAAGATTCGTAGCCACAAGGACGATAAACGCCGATATGTTGAGGACGAAATTTGGGGCCAGATCATGGAAGTCCAGCCCATAGTAAAACATGAGCCCGCGGACAAAGGGATGAAGTGGAAATCCTAGTCCACGGATGAAGTGGGCAAGGAACATGACCCTCTCATGGGGTCCCGGAGTCGGAATGATCTGCCCTGCGTCTGGCAGCCGGTGCACGATATCTACGACCAAGTATCCGGCCGCCCGGAGCTTCGTAATATGCTCCTCCTTGACGGTGGAGGCCCCCACTTGCCTCCTACTCCGGACATGTTTGGCTATGCGGAGAAAGTGTAAACTAGGGCGCTGGAGCTCGAGGGCGCAAGAATGGGTAAGCGAAGGAAGAAGAAGGTGTGGGTAAAAATGGGGAATCCTTATCCCTTTATAGAGGCGACGAAAATGGTGCGTCTCCCCACTTTCCCGTTGAAAATCGCTTATTTCCCAAGCACCATGATTGATGGCGCAGTTGGGTTACCCGTACTCATATTGATGAGAATCCCGTGATAAGGGGACATGATCTCTGCTTCGACAAGACGTGCCGAGGAAACCGCCTCGCGATATGTGCGGTAGCTGGTTGTGGGAAGACGGTTCAATAATGACTCGACCATGGTGTCGTGTCGCGTTACCTAAAGTTGTCAGCAGATTATATTTGTGGAATATCGTTCTCTCTACGGTGGAATGCAAAAGTTATTTTGTAGAGCCGGACACGATTTAAGTGTTCGAGGTTTACTTTGGAGTATTCGGAGATAGAACCCGCCTTGCAATGCCGAAGACAAACTGCACGCCGGACTCATCGTCATTGAAGCCTGGTTCAGGGGCTACTGAGGGAGTCCTGGATTAGGGGTATCCGGACAGCCGGACTATATACTTTGGCCGGACTGTTGGGCCGTGAAGATACAAGACTCAAGACTTCGTCCCGTGTCCGGATGGGACTCTCCTTTGCATGGAAGACAAGCTTGGCGATCCGGATATTAGATTTCCTTCTTTGTAACCGACTCTGTGTAAACCCTAGCCCCCTCCGGTGTCTATATAAACCGGAGGGTTTGGTCTGTATAGGGACAATCATAATCATCATAGGCTAGCTTCTAGGGTTTCGCCTCTACGATCTCGTGGTAGATCAACTCTTGTAATACTCATACAATCAAGATCAATCATGCAGGAAGTAGGGTTTTACCTCCATCGAGAGGGCTCGAACCTGGGTAAAACATCGTGTCCCTTGCCTCCTGTTACCATTAGCCTTAGACGCATAGATCGGGACCCCCTACCCGAGATCCGCCGGTTTTGACACCGACAACAGGTGCAACTACTTTTACTTCAATGGGAGGATTATATTTAATCCACTTCTCCTTAGGGAGATCAACGTGAGTAGCAAAAGATTCATAGAAAGAAGCTACTATCTCAGAGTCAGGTCCATATTTAGCGCTAAATCCACGAAAAGCATCAGTATCCATAAAAGATTTAACACAATCAAACTTAGGTGTCATACCTGACTCCTTACCATCGTCGGAACCCCAATCTTCAGAGTTGTGTTTAATTCTTTCGAATAAATCCCACTTGAATTCAGTAGTCTTCAGCATATAAGAACCATCATAGGAAGTATCGAGCATGGTGCGATCATTGAGAGAAAGCCGAGCATAAATTTTTTGAATAATCATTTCTCTTGAGAGCTCATGATTGGGGCATGAATATAACATCGACTTAAGCCTCCCCCAAGCTTGAGCGATGCTTTCTCCTTCGCGAGGCTAGAAGTTATATATGTAATTACGATCACGATTAACAAGATTCATAGGATAGAACTTCTGGTGAAATTCCAATTTCAATCATTTATAGTTCCAAGATCCCGTATCATCACATAGCCTATACCATGTCAATGTGTCTCCCTTCAAAGATAAAGGAAATACCTTCCTCTTAACAACATCATCGGGAATACCTGCAAGCATAAATAATCCACAAACTTCATCCACATAGATAAGGTGTAAATCGGGATGCAATGTTCCATCTCCTGCAAAGGGATTAGCTAGCAGTTTCTCTATCATACCCGAAGGAATCTCAAAGTAAACATTTTCAGTAGGTGCAGTAGGTTGAGGAGCAACTCTTTGCTCTACTAGTCAGGGCGAAGATGCCCCGAACAAGCCCCTCAAAGGATTAGTTTCCATAGTAACAAGTGACAGAAAATTTCAGCACACTATATAAATGTTTCCATACCAAGTTCCACTCACCAAAGGCGCTTCCACTACTAGAAAAAGCCTTCTAATGGCGCACCGGTTTTGCCTACTAATGGCGCACTACCGGTGCGCCATTAGCATCACGCCACTAGAATTTTTTTCTAATGGCGCACCTGCGGTGCGCCATTAGAATCTGGTATTCTAATGGCGCACCGCTGGTGCACCATAAGTATGGCCCACGGTGCACCATTAGTATCTGGTATACTAATGGCGCACCACATAGGAGTGCCATTTCTTAATCTCAGGTCACTATGGCTTAATCTCGAGTCAATATGCTTAATCTCAGGTCAAATCGCACTCCATGGTCAAACTTCCCGAAAGGTCACCCATCCTCACACTACTCCAGCCCAAGCACGCTTAACTTCAGAGTTCTATCCAACCTCAGCAACAGCTCACTTCACAAGCACTTGTTGATATATCTAGCATATCAATCCTATTATACCTTGTTGATGTCTAGGACTTTGTTCATGTTCATGACTATGATGAAAATTTTGAAAAATATTTCAAACTTCCGGGTCATATTACATATCATTTTTTGAAAAAAAAATAAAAAACCAAATTTTTTTGAATTTTTTTTGCCTCTAGATCTTGAAAGCCCCGTAACTTTTTTTCTGTTAGGTTTTTGGGGATTTTGAAAATGTTTAACATTGTTCCCCCGATTAAATTCGGATGTAACTTTTCGAGTAGATGATTTTTCATATATAAAACTTTTTAATCCGAGTTCGTATGCAAAAGTTATGCCCATTTTACAAATTTTCAGAGAGATTTTACAAATAAAGTCGAAATTTATATTTGTAAATTTTCCCAACAACTAGACCACATATCACATGGGAAACTTATTTTCTTTCATTTTTTTGACATTTTTATCATTTTTTTAGTTTTTTTTAAAACTGAAAAGGCGGTCCACCTGGGGAGGGGGGTGCATTCGGTGGAAGCTGGGCAAACTACTAATGGCGCACCGTGGGGTGGTGCGCCATTAGTAGTTAAACTAGTAATGGCGCACCACAACCACGGTGCGCCATTACTAGTTTTGAAAAAAAAATTGAAATTTTGTTTGAAATTTTTTGAAAAAAACTTAGTAATGGCGCACCAGTGGACGGTGTGCCATTACTAGTTAAAACTAGTAATGGCGCCTTTGCCCACCGGTGCGCCATTACTAACTAAAAATTTTATAAGTTTTTTATAATTTTTTTTTTTTTTTTCAAAACTTCTAATGGCGCGCGGTGGGTGTGGTGCGCCATTACTAGTTAAAACTAGTAATGGCGCACCACACCCATCATCTTAGAAGTTTTGAAAAATTAAAAACAATTTTTTTACTAATGGCGCACCGTGGGATGTGGTGCGCCATTAGTATTTGGAAACTAATGGCGTACCAACACATGGTGCGCCATTAGTATATAGTAATGGCGCACCACATGTCTGGTGCGCCATTAGTGTCAATTCCATCTATAGCCCTTTTCCTAGTAGTGTTCACTCCCCGGCAACGGCGCCAGAAAAAGAGTCTTGTTGACCCAAAATATAGGGGATCTATCATAGTCCTTTCGATAAGTAAGATTATCGAACCCAACGAGGAGCAGAAGGAAATGACAAGCGGTTTTCAGTAAGGTATTCTCTGCAAGCACTGAAATTGTAGGTAACAGATAGTTTTGTGATGGGAAAATTTGTAACGGGTAACAAGCAATGAAAGTAAATAAAGTGCAGCAAGGTGGCCCAATCCTTTTTATAGCAAATGACAAGCCTGGACAATTTCTTATAATGAGAAAAGCGCTCCCGAGGACACATGGGAATTATCGTCAAGCTAGTTTCATCGCGCTCATATGATTCGCGTTCGGTACTTTAATAATTTGATATGTGGGTGGACCGGTGCTTGGTTTCTTCCCTTTCTTGGACAAGCATCCCACTTATGATTAACCCCTATTGCAAGCATCCACAACTACAAAAGAAGTATTAAGGTAAACCTAACCATAGCATGAAACTAGTGGATCCAAATCAGCCCCTTACGAAGCAAGGCATAAACTAGGGTTTAAGCTTCTATCACTCTAGCAACCCATCATCTACTTATTACTTCCTAATGCCTTCCTCTAGGCCCAAATAATGGTGAAGTGTCATGTAGTCGATGTTCACATAACACCACTAGAGGAGAGACAACATACATCTCATCGAAATATCGAACGAATACCAAATTCACATGACTACTAATAGCAAGACTTCACCCATGTCCTCAGGAACAAATGTAACTACTCACAAAGCATATTCATGTTCATGATCGGAGGAGTATTAATATGCATTAAGGATCTGAAAATATGATCTTCCACCAAGTAAACCAATTAGTATCAACTACAAGGAGTAATCAACACTACTAGCAACCCACATGTACCAATTTGTGGTTTTGATACAAGATTGGATACAAGAGATGAACTAGGGTTTTGAGAGGAGATGGTGCTGGTGAAGATGTTGATGGAGATTGACCCCCTCCCGATTGGATGATCGTTGGTGATGACGATGGTGATGATTTCCCCCTCTGGGAGGGAAGTTTCCCCGGCGGAACAACTCCGTTGGAGCCCTAGATTGGTTCCGCCAAGGTTCCGCCTCGTGGCGGCGGAGTTTCGTCCCGTGAGCTTTCTTATGATTTTTTCCAGTGTAAGAGACTTCATATAGCAGGAGATGGGCACCGGAGGGCCAACAGGGGGCCCACGAGACAGGGGGGCGCGCCTAGTAGGGGGGGCACCCTCGTGGCCAGGGTGTGGGCCCCCTCTGGTACTTTCTTTGCTCAATAATTCTTATTAATTCCAAAAATGACTTCCGTGGAGTTTCAGGATTTTTGGAGCTGTGCAGAATAGGTTTCAATATTTGCTCCTTTTCGGCTGGAATCTCATTGCCAACATTCTCCTCTTCATGATAAACATTGTAAAATAAGAGAGAATAGCCATAAGTATTGTGACATAACGTGTAATAACAGCCCATAATGCAATAAATATCGATATAAAAGCATCATGCAAAATGGACGTATCACTCATCAAAAGGAATCCACTAACAAGGTTGATCAAGTCTTGTTAACAAACTCATTCCGAATAACAAGGAACCGGAGAAATTTCAAATAACACTAGGTTACCTCAACGGGGATATGTACATCCCCAATAATAAGAATATCATATTTATTATTCAATTCATCCTCAGGATACAAAGGTTCCTGAGTCATTTTACCCATTCTAGTTGCTACTCTAACAGCAAAATCATATTTATTATTCAATTCATCGAGCGAATCATTTTGAGCTTTAAGCACTTGTTCTACTTGAGTGGTAACCATAGAAGCATGTTTACTAATGAGTTTAAGTTCACCCTTAACTCTAGACATATAATCACTCAAGTGTCCAATCATATAAGCATTACTTTTCAATTGTCTACCAACATAAGCATTAAAGTTTTCTTGTTTAGCCATAAAGTCATCAAACTCATCCAAGCATTGGCTAGCAAACTTAGTAGACGGGATTTCAACTTTATCATATCTATAGAGAGCATTTACCTTTACTACCTGTGTCGGGTTATCAATACCATGTATTTATTCAATAGGTGGTATATTAAGGCCATGTATTTCTTCAACATGAGGTAAATTCTAAACATCTTCAGCTTTAATACCTTTTTCTTTCATAGAATTTTTTGCCTCTTGCATATCTCTAGACTGAGAAATAGAACACCTCTTTTGTTCGGAGTTGGCTTAGGAGCTGGCTCAGGAAGGGTCCAATTATTTTCATTAGTTAACATATTATTCAATAACAATTCAGCTTGATCAACAGTTCTTTCCCTGAAAACACAACCAGAACAACTATCCAGGTGGTCTCTGGAAGCATTGGTTAGTCCATTATAAAAGATATCAAGTATTTCATTTTTCTTAAGAGGATGATCAGGCAAAGCATTAAGTAATCAGAGAAGCCTCCGCCAAGCTTGTGGGACTCTCTTCTTCAATTTGCACAAAATTATATATTTCCCTTAAAGCAGCATGTTTCTTATGAGCAGGGAAATATTTAGCAGAGAAGTAATAAATCATGTCCTGGGGACTACGCACACAACCAAGATCAAGAGAATTAACCAAGTTTTAGCATCACCCTTTAATGAGAATGGAAATATCTTAATGATATAATAGTAGCGTGTTTTCTCATCATTAGTGAATAGGGTGGCTATATCATTCAATTTAGTAAGATGTGCCAGAACAGTTTCAGATTCATAGCCATAAAAAGGATCAGATTCAACCAAAGTAATTATATTAGGATCGAGAGAGAAATCATAATCCTTATCAGTAACACAGATAGGTGAAGTAGCAAAAGCAGGGTCATATTTCATTCTAGCATTCAGAGACTTTTGTTTCAGCTTAGCTAGTAACTTCTTAAGATCAGATCTATCATTGCAAGCAAGAAAATCTCTAGCAGTTTCTTCATCCATAACATAACCCTCAGGCACAACAGGCAATTCATATTTAGGGGGAGAATCTTCATCATCACTTTCATCAATAATATCTGTCGTGGAGAAGCTGGATCCACGAGCACCCATGGGGCCGGCGGATCGGGCCCCTTTTGGTTCGGTGGGGGGCGGAGATCGCACGAAGAGAAGATCGAGGCAAAGCACACGAGCGATTTACCCAGCTTCAGAGCTCTCCGGAGAGATAATACTCCTACTGCTGCTTGTCTGATTGTATTGCGTTCTTGCTCGGGAGCGCGGAGTGCTACAGTACACCTCAGCTGCTAACGAGACCGAGCACGAGTGCTTTCTGGTTTCCAACCTCCTGAACCCCCTTTTCTACGTTGCGCATGGGCCTCCTTTAATATGCTCAAGGGGTCACCGACAGGTGGCAACGTAGACAAGGGCAAAAATGGAAAAGGAATGTGGTTGGTACAACTACTTGTACAGTGTATCATACCTAACCCTGACGGCAGGGGACAAAAGCATTAAATGCCCGTCTGTGTCACCCAAACAGTGCAAGAAAAGGACCGTCAGGGGCGCCACCGCCTGCCACGATGGCTATCTTGTCATCTCTGCTTGCCACCTCGCACCGCTAGCTGCACAGCCTCTTGCCACAGCGCTGGGAAGGTCCAGGCGACACGTTGGTGGATGTCTTTGGAGCGCTGAGTACAGAGGTAGCTTGTCGCATGCAAGCACCTTGCCGCGGTCGTCGTCTTGTCGGGTCCGGAAGCTTGTCGCTCACCGGGTCTTGTCGGGACGCGCGGCGCGTCGCGGCAAGTTCCTTGAGATGCCTTAGTTGGCCTTCTCGGTAAGCTCCTCTTGCCGGGGTCTCGTCTCCTCGTCTTGAACACTTTGTTCTTGAATGGCTCCAAAGGAATCACGGAGGACCTTGGCGGTCACCCGGCAAGCCTTGCCGCGGGGCGCTGCGACTGCCCGTGCACAAGTTCGGGATACTAAGGTACCCCTACTTTAGTACACCGACAGGAGCCCCCGGGCCTGGGCCACATACGGTGCTGAGCGCTATTGGGCCAAGCCCAAAACAGGGTACGGGCACGCGCGGCCTGGGTTACGCCGTATCTTACTCCGTATCCACCGCGCCCTCCCCTAACGGCACACGTTGAATGCGGCGTCGTGGGAGAGATCGTGGGTGGTTCTTTATTCGGAAAAGCGGAACGCCCACCCCCTCCCTCTTTATAAGTAGTGGAAACAGGGCAGTTCGCCCACCTCACCAGTTGCTAATCCAATCTCAGAAATCTCCGCCGCTCCCCCTTCTTCCAAAGTCGAAAGAGAGCAGCGCTTCGCCCCCCATCGCCGCCGACGCCACCAACGCCTTTGATCTCCCCCACTACCTCCGCCATGGCTCCGAAAGCCGGGAAGGCTATGAAGTCGGCCGAGGCGCTGCGGTTCGAGGCGCTGCGAAAGGAGTGGGCAACCTTCCCCCCCGAGCTCGCCGCGAAGGAGCTGAGGAGTGGTACTACCTCTTCTGGTCGACGGAGACACGAGCGCATCCGCGCACGAAGGTACTCTCCGCCGCTGCTTCGGAACGGGCTCCGAATGGATATCCGTTCTTCGCACTGTTCTTCTACTACGGGCTCTGCCCGCCTTTCTCTGAGTTCTTCTGCGATATCATGAACACCTACGGGTTCCACCTCCTTGATTTCACCCCCAATGTTATTCTGACCATGGCAGTTTTTGCACATCTCTGCGAAAACTTTGTCAGAGTCCATCCAAATGTAGCCCTTTTCTGCCACTTCTTTATGCCCCGAGTTGAGAGAGGGGAGCCCCTATCCGGTGGAATCGCCTGGATCTCGAGAGCCGGCAAGAAGGAAGCGTATCTCGAAGGAGAGCTCCGCAGCAAGTGGGAGGAGTGGAGAGCAGAATGGTGCTGGATTGTTGAGGAGAACCCGCAGCCATTCACCGCCCAGCGCCAAGCCCCAGTAGTGCTTGGCAACGATTGGAGCGCCCTGGCTGCGGACGACGATAAGCTGAAGATTGCCATCACCCGGATCTTGCGGCTCAGGCTTGCCGGGCTCACTGTAGGCGCTGTTGGTGCGGGTTTTCTTCGCCGCCGCATCCCCCCCTGCAAGAGAGGAGGAGACCCGCCTGGGAGTTCGGGGGTCCGGCGGACATCATGAGGCTGCGCCCGGGCCTCAACTTCAACTTCACTGTCATGGAGCTGGACGCGATGCTCAAGGACCTGTTCAAGCACGACCCTCAGCATCCCGAATGGTTCAGGTTGCCGCAGGGTGTCGTTTCGCTATGCAACAATTCCTCGCTCGACCGCATCCGTGCAATGATGCCGCTGTGCGACTCGCATGGACTTGTCCCGACTTGGCAAGAGCCTGCGGACGACGTTGTGCAGCAGTTCTTTGACGGCTTGGTGGAGGTGGCGGTCCACTCCGATGAGCAGGGAAGCCTCACCCGCGACACCACCGACGCGGAGATGCGGCGCATTGCCACCAGGGCGGAAGAGGCGGCGGCAGCCGCTACCGCGGGCGAGTTTGGATTCACCGTGGAGGACGCAGAGGCAGCAGAGGCGGCAAGCCTTGCCGATCGAGATGAGCTTGCCGGACAGCTTGCCGGCGAGGGAGAGCTTGCCGAGCCTGAAGCCGAGTCGAGCGAGCCCGCCGAGGGTGCGAGCGGCCCGCCATCTTCAATCGGCTTGCTGTAGGCAGAGCCCCCAGCTCCACCAAGAAGGCGTCTCCGCAGGGCCGGGGACATAGCAGGGTGGCAGACGGGTCAACAGCCGTCGCGCCGCGCGACACGCTCCACCGCGACAAGCGACGTTGCCGTGGGAGTGCCTCACGTTGCTGCGGCAACTAGAGCAGGGTCTTCCCGGACCACCGCCACTGCCCCCGCCAAGCGGTCAAGGGAACCTACTCCTCCACCTCGTCGCGCCGAAGGTGGGCCGGACTTCGAGCTCTCCGCGCTCAGCTCCGACGAGGAAGAAGAAGAGTAAGATCTCTGTTGTACTTGTAGTTCTTCAATTCTTGTTGTTTCGTCTTATATCTGATTTGCTTTCACTCTGAATCTATTCCTTTTCAGGATGCTGGCCCAGAGAGCGGCGAAGAGAGCCAAGGTCTCGGTGATTGTCATCGAGGACGAGCCCACCGCGATAGCAGGGGGCGCGCCCGAGACCACCTTGCCGGACCTGGCAATCATTCCCCAAAGCAGCCCCCAGCGCAGCCCCTAGCGTAAGTATATGGTTTACTTCCCGCTGTTATGGCGCGCATGGGTGCTTCTCCTTTTGCTGACATCTGTCTATTGGTTTGTGTAGGAGCAGAACAGCCTCACCGGGAGCACCCGGAAGCCACCCCCAAGATGCTATCTGCTTTGACTACGCCGCCAAGGGAGGATTCCCCGACAAGGGAGCGTTCTCCGGCAAGGGAGAAGTCTCCGGCAAGGGACAGTTCTCCGGCAAGGGACGGTTCTCCGGCAAGGGACAACACCAGCGACCCCCCGGTGGTGGAGCCCATGACTGCAGATCCCAGTGCAGGTAACCCTTCTTGCTTGAAAACTTCCCTTGTGTCTTTCTTCTTCTGATCTTCTTTTTGGATATTTGTTTGACTTTTTCTCTCTTTTCCCGGCTGTCAGATCCATCTTCCACGGAGCCGATGGAGACCGAGGCCACCGGCGATGAGAACGCGCACGGCAACACTGACGATGCCGCTGCCACCAAAGAAGCAGCTGGCGATGATGAGCCCGCTGGCGAAGAGGCCGCCAGAGATGCCGCCGCAGGAGCCGGCGAGGGATCTGGCGATCGCACTGACGGCCCTGAGGCCGCAGGAGCGTCAGGCGCTACGCCGACCGCCGATCCCTCCGCCGCTACCGCAGCGCCAGGCTTTGAGGAGCCCCAGCCCAGCGCCTATTTGAAGGCCGGCGATGGCGTCTTCATCAAGCTCCCCTGGGCGTCAAGCTCCAGGGCGCCGGTGGAAGGAGAAACTTTCGATGGAGAGGTGCTCGCCTCCGCTGGGCTGACGCTGGTTGACGCGCCAAGCAGTAGCAGCGGCGAGTCTGAGGAAGAGCAACTACTGCGGAAGCTGGTGTCGCTCTACCGCGCCCGACAAGCCAAGGTGGAATCCCGGGAAGCGCTTGTCGCGCAGGCGGGAGTGGATATTGAGAAGCATGCGGAGGAGCTCCGGAGCCGCAACCAGGAAGCCCTCCGGTCCATTGCAGAGGAGCGGGCGCAACTCGCTAAGGCGCGGAAAGCCTTCCTCCTCGAGAAGGCCGAAGCTGAAGAGCAACAGCGGCTTGTCGCCGAGGAGCTGTTTGCGCGGGAAGGCGAGTTGGCGCAGCGGAAGGTCAATCTGGACAGCCATGAGGAGGAGCTTGCCGCGCGAGAGCAGACATTTGGCGGGGCTCTCAAGGAGGCAAAAGATGCTGCCGCAGCTGCTGAGGCCGCCAAGAAGGAGCTGGAGACGAAGGTGGCGCAGCTAGAGGCCGATCTCAAGGCGAGGGATGAAGAGCTTGCCGCGCTCCAGCGTGAGCGCGAGAAGGACGCCCATGCCCACGGTGAGCTGCAGGGTCGTCTCGTCAAGAAGGGCAAGGAGCTGAGTGCCGCCAAGGACTCCAACGCAGATCTTGAGTTGAAGCTGGCTACTTTGACCAAGGCACTGGACGGCACCAGGGAGCAGGAGGTGGCCTTGAAGAAGGAGATCAAGGCCAAGGAGGAGCTGCCGCCACCCAAAACACCTTCAGGGAGAATGTGGAGCACTGGACGGAGGGTCTCGTGGATGTTGCCGCAGACATCGACAGGGAGCTAGTGCAGCGAGGGATGGAGGATTTTGGGTATTCCTCCGATGAGAACCTCCAGCCCAGCGCCAAGCTCACCTTGTTCTTCAAAGGCGTGGCGACGGCCCTCCAGCGACTCCGGGAAAGGATCCCAAAGCAGCTGGCTGACGAGTCGCGCATGATCTACGCGAGAGTTCTGCAAAAGGTGTTGGTGAAGGTGGCCTTCCGCAACCCAGGCCTCAACCTCACCAACGTCCTTAGGAAGCTGCCTCCGGATGCTGATCTGGACGCGCTCAAGGCCCTTGTCACACCCATTGTGGACAAGGTGAACGAGGTCAAGAGGGTTGATGGCGACCGCGTAGATTAGGCCGCCCGTTTCCTCCTTTCCTTGTCGCTGCTAGCCATGTTACAGGAACAATCTATTAGGGCTGCGACAAGCTATCTTGTAATATAACTTTATTTTGGGTATCAATTGCTATGTTATTTCCTCTACTTGATTCCTTCCTCTTTATGTTTTTACCCTACGCTTTTAGGGAACTTGCCGGCGCAGGCACCTTAGCCGCGAGCATTGAGTGCGGGACATCAGTAGCCTGCTGGCGGTGCTGCCACCGACAAGAAACCTTGACACAACTAGTCGCGGCTCACTTAAGTTGTTGAGCGGACTCGAAACAAAGTAAGGGCGCAACTAGCTACGAGTTGGTTCCTCCGCGCACAGGTTTTCCATACAAAGCACGGTCGTTCGAGGAAGATAACTTAAAAATTTTAAAACTGATTGCTCAAACTTTGGTAACTTAGCTTTTCTGTCGTTTGCGTCCCGGCAAGGCGAAACTTTCTTGAACGACGCCTGGTCCACACCATTATCTCCTCCTTCCCCCCGGCAAACTTGTGGGCGAGGGAACCTTCCTTTCTTTGAGAAAGAGAAAGAAGAGAAAATAAAGATATGGAGCCTTACGGCTCGTTATTGCTTACCGGGGGTAGGTGCTGCACAAAATGTTAGATAACACATGCAAAAAATAGAAAGCGTGAAATTGACAAGATGTGCGGAGCACACGAACTTTATTTATGCACGGGGTCTGCGCCCGGCTTTGTACAAAGGATTACATGCAACAGCGGCAAGACTTGTACAAAAGGTGGTTCCGGAACAGGTTCCGCAACCGCGCTTTCTGAGTAAAACTTACGAAGATGCTCAATGTTCCGAGTTGCTCACGGAAAGCCATCTTCGGTCTCAAAGCGGACAGCGCGCCAGGCCTAGTGACTCGTTTCACCGGTAAGGGCCTTCCCACTTTGGCGTCAACTTGTTGGAATTCTTGGCGGACTGAACGCGCCGAAGAACAAGATCGCCTTCCTCGAGACTTCTGGCATTAACTTTGCGGCTATGGTAGCGGCGCAAAGCTTGCTGGTATCGAGCAGCTCGTACAGCAGCCTGAAGACGGTCCTCCTCAAGGAGCAGCGCGTCATCTTGTCGCAGCTGCTCTTGCTCGAGCTCATCATAAGCGAGCACTCGAGGCGACCCGTATACGAGTTCCGTGGGGAGAACTGCCTCTGCTCCATAGACTAGAGCGAAAGGTGTCTGGCCAGTGGCTCGATTTGGCGTCGTCCTGATCGACCAAAGAACCACCGGCAGCTCCTCAATCCAGTTCTTTCCGCATTTGTGCAGCCTGTCGAAAGTCTTGGTCTTGAGCCCACGCAGCACTTCAGCATTTGCCCTCTCCGCTTGACCATTGCTTCTCGGATGAGCAACAGAAGCGAAGCAGACCTTGGCGCCAAGATCTTGGACGTACTGCATGAAGGTGCGGCTTGTGAATTGTGTGCCGTTGTCGGTGATGATCCTGTTAGGTACCCCGAAACGGCAAAGAATCAACCTGAAGAACTTGACTGCTGACTGTGCTGTCACCTTCCTCACTGCCTCCACTTCTGGCCACTTTGTGAACTTGTCGATTGCAACGTACAAGTACTCAAAGCCCCCGACAGCTCATGGAAAGGGGCCGAGGATGTCGACCCCTAGACCGAAAATTGAAGGAAATATGCCCTAGAGGCAATAATAAAGTTATTATTTATTTCCTCATATCATGATAAATGTTTATTATTCATGCTAGAATTGTATTAACCGGAAACATGATACATGTGTGAATACATAGACAAAACTATAGTCACTAGTATGCCTCTACTTGACTAGCTCATTAATCAAAGATGGTTATGTTTCGACCATAGACATGTGTTGTCATTTGATTAGTGGGATCACATCATTAGAAGAATGATGTGATTGACATGACCCATTCTGTTAGCCTAGCACTTGATCATTTAGTATCTGCTATTGCTTTCTTCATGACTTATACAACGTTCCTGCAACTATGAGATTGTGCAACTCCGTTTACGGAAGAACACTTTGTGTGCTACCAAACGTCACAACGTAATCTGGGTGATTATAAAGGTGCTCTCTGGTGTTTCGAAGGTACATGTTGGGTTGGCATAATTCGAGATTAGGATTTGTCACTCCGATTGTCGGAGAGGTATCTCTGGGCCCTCTCGGTAATACTCATCAAATAAGCCTTGCAAGCATGTAACTAATGAGTTAGTTATGAGATGACGTATTACAGAACGAGTAAAGAGACTTGCCGGCAACGAGATTGAAAGGATCGATATGGTTGACTAGAGGGGGGGGGTGAATAGGCAACTAACAATTTTTGAGCTTTTCTTTACCAAATTAAACTTTGCAACAAATAAGTTGTCTAGATATGCAACTAAGTGAGCAACCTATATGATGCAAAAACAACTAGCACGCAAGCAAGCAAGAGATGTGACAATAAGTAAACTTGCGTAAGTAAAGGCACGAAATAACCAAGAGTGGAGACGGTGAAGACGAGGATGCGTTACCGGAGTTCCTTCCTTTTGAGGGGAAGTACGTCTCCGTTAGAGCGGTGTGGAGGCACAATGCTCCCCAAGAAGCCACTAGGGCCACCGTATTCTCCTCACGCCCTCACACGATGCGAGATGCCGTGATTCCACTATTGGTGCCCTTGAAGGCGGCGACCGAACCTTCACAAGCGAGGTTGGGGCAATCTCCACAACAATCGGAGGCTCCCAACAACAACACCACCACGAAGCTTCACCACAATTGAGTATGGCTTCGAGGTGACCTCAACCGTCTAGGGTGCTCAACACCCAAGAGTAACAAGATCCGCAAGGGATAAGTGGGGGGAATCAAATATCCTTTGGTGGAAGTGTAGATCGGGCCCTTGTCACCCAATCCCGAGCAAATCAACAAGTTTGATTGGCTAGGGAGAGAGATCGAGCGAAAATGGAGCTTGGAGCAACAATGGAGCTTAGGGGTGGAAGAGGTAGTCTACTAGAGGTAGAAGACATCCCTTATATAGTCGAGGAAAAGATCCAACCGTTATCCACTAGTTCTGCCCGCGACTCACGGTATTACCGCTCCAAGGGAGCGGTACTACCGCGACGGCCCGCGGTACTACCGTGGGTGATCACGGTACTACCGTGGCAGCTGCACAGGCCGGAACAAGCCTGAGCTAGAAGCGATACTACACTGCTGGCGGTAGTACCGCTCCCCTTGCGGTACTACCGCAAGGCAGGAGGGTCACGGCTCTGGGAAGGGCGCGAGACGAAATAAATTTCATCCGTGCCTACTTCGCGAAACTAGGGTGGTGCAAAACCCGATGTGGTACTACCGCTGCGCAGGTGCGGTACTACCGTGGTAGGCACGGATGTAAAAATTACATCCGCGCCTACTACCGCGACGCAGCGGTACTAGGCAGAAGGGCCACGGTACTACAACTCCAAAGGAGCGGTACTACCGTGGGCCCCCGCGGTACTACCGCGCAGGACGAGCGGTACTACTCTGGGTGCCGTGGATGTAAAAAAATTACATCCGCCCCTACTACCGCACCGGAGCGGCACTAGGCCAGAGTGCGGCGGTACTACCGCACCAGAGGAGCGGTACTACCGTGAGGGGCGCGGATGTAAAAAATTACATCCGCCCCTACTACCAAGACCTGGGCGGCACTAGGCCAAAATCTCGCGGTACTACGTGTGAGGGGCGGTACTACCGTGACTGTCGGTACTATCGCGTGTACTTGCGGTACTACCGCAAGTACAGCAGTAGTTGTCAGTTTTTCGCACAACTATGATAACAATGGGTAGCTCCAAAGTGCAAGGAAAGGAGGGGCAAGTGTACGTGTGATTCCACCCTACCTTTCCGACGGACCCCTCTTAATAGTACGGCTCTCCTACGACTCAACTCCACCAAAGAGAAACGAGAACAACGCCGGCTTCACTAGTCTCCGAGGGCACCGAATCGCTCTTGTGCCTAATGATGAAGTATCTGTGGGACTCAAGGGACACGATTAGTCCAAGACGAGTATTGTCATCAATCACCAAAACACTTAGGGATAAATATGCCCTTACAATCTCCCCTTTTGGTGTATTGATGACAACACGGATTTGCACATAGATAAGATATGTTTAAAGCGTGGCAAACCCACTCCTCTAAAATATAGACGGGCTCCCCCTAGATGTGTGCACTATATATGAATGCTTTGGACTGCATGGCACACAAACTAGGATCAACACTCCCCCTATATTTTAGAGACCAAGACATGATAATAAGCCTAGCATAGCATGAAGGTAGCACAATATAACACGAGCTAGCTAGGATAGATAGAGTGCATATGTCTTACACCATATGAGATAAGATAACCAAGGTTCAAACGATAAAAGCAGCAAAGAGTTCAACTGGCAAACACACAAACTCGCAAATCCAAATCCCTACACTCTCTCCCCCTTTGGCATCGACACGCCAAAAAGGCAGAGAGGACACCTAAACACACAAGAGGTGGCTCAAGCAAAGAAACTGTCCCACTCCTCTTCGTCAGACTCCTCCGCAGCTGGGATGGACTCCTCGGCCTCCTCCTCAGAATCAGTCCACTTGAATCCTTGCTTCTCCATCCACTTGGTCTCAGGAGTGATGCGCTCCTCGAGACCATGAGACACATCCTCGCCATAGAGCTGCAAGATCTTGTTGTGCCGGCGACGACTCTCCTTGGACTCCACGTGAGCCCTGTACTGTCCCTTGGCTTGCATGCAGAAAAGAGACTTCATCTTATCCTTCAACCTCTTGGCCCAAGATGGCCTAGAGTCACTCTGAGTGGGCCTAGCAGAACGGCCCCAAGAACATCCTCGGCTCAAAGAAGATCCTCATCAACAGCAGCAGCCCTAGCAGCAGACGCCTCAGCACGAGTAGCGGTGTTGGCCCAGTTGGGTTTGACCCTCAGACAAATGGGCTCATGGCGAATCCAGTCTGGAGCCAGGAACTCCTCCTCGGGGTACATCTTCTCCCAAGTCTTCGAAATCAGCAGAAACAGGTAGGGTCCATAAATAGGCACCTTGCGGTTGAACACAGCAAACCGAAGCTCACACCACATGATGTGAGAGACATCAAGTGGCTGAGTCTGAGACGAGCGAGCCTCCTCGCACAGAAGCATCATGTCCACCATGTAGGCATGAACCTTGTCTTTGTCACCGATGCGTGGGAACAGAGAGTTGCGGAAGATGCGGTACATGATATCCAGAAACGGGTTGAGAACCGAGACTATCTTGCCAGTGGTGAGCGTCTTCTCAACCATGAACGGAGTGAGCTTGTCCTTGTCAGCAGAGTTAGTATTGCCGTGAGGGCGAACACCAACAGGAGTGTCAAGTCCATCATCAGCAACTTGAAGCAAATCCATGAACTCCTTCCAGGTAGCAGACAGCTGGCGGCCATTGGTCATCCACGTCATCCTCCTCTCATCATTGGTGTGAAAGCACACTGAGGCAAAGAACTGACAAATGATCTCAGGGTCATAGTCCATGTGGAACGAGATCACATGCTCAATTCCAAACTGCTCCACCAAGTCCGAGCCTCCCCAAAGTAGTCACGAAACTTGTCCTTCCTCATGTGGTGCATCTCAATCCACTTCACCTCTACATAGGTATTCTCGCTTGTTCTTGATGACATCCAAGTAGATCTGGGTTTGAGTCTTGTTCCGAACAGTTCACACCTCTCGATAGTGGGCGTGGGGTCGATATGGGTGAAGCTGCCTGAGACGGACATACTCTTGAGCGCCTATCTCATCCATGCCCTTGGCGGGCTCCTTGTGCTTGCTGGCGGTGGACTTGACATTGCGCTTCGATGCAGATAATCCCTCAGGAACTTCTCCTGGGTTGCGCAGACGCTTGGAACCAGTGTCACGAACGGGATTGGCCCGGCGAGAGCCACCACCTAAAACACACACGCAAAGCACCAAAACAAGTCGAAAAGGATCAATGCAAAGGCTAAAAGACAGCACATGAAACCCATAGAAGATAAACGAGAAAGTTGGCATGCGATACATGTGAGCCACGGTAGAACTGCCATGGGGTGCGATGCTAAAGTCTTAGTACAGCTCCAGACGCGGCAGTAGTAAGGCGTTAGTACCGCACGGCGCGTGGTAGTACCGCGTCATAGGGGCGGTAGTACCGTGGGAGCGGTAGTACCGCTCCCTACGGGCGGTAGTACCGCGTCGCGTCGGATCAAGCAGGATTTGAATCTGAAAAAGACCCGTGAAGCCATGGCGGTGCTACGGTGACCAGATCTAGTGCAAGACAACAAAAGTATAAATCCTATGCAATACTACACTCCTTCATCCTACTCTTGCAGAGATCTAGCCTAGAAATCTCAAGAACATACAAGCCTCCCCCAAAACCTAGAAGAACCAAATACAATCAAAACGGAGAAGGATTTGGGGAAAAACCTTGGTCCATAGCAAGAGCACGTGGTGGGGAACGATCCCACCGGACGGAATCACGGGAGGGCAGCCGGTGGAGGAGATCCGGCGACGAACGCCGGCTCCGTTCGTGAGCACGAGAGAGGAAAGGGCGATGTGGAGAGAAGGGGACGAATGGGTATGGGGGAGTTAGAACTCCCCCTGCCCGACCTTATCCCCACGCGCCCGAACCGGCGCGGTAGTACCGCGGGTCATCGCGGTAGTACCGCCCGGGCGGAAGTACCGCACCGTGGCGGTAGTACCGCTCAACCAGGCGGCAGTAAAAAATTACTGCCGCTTGGGGGCGGTAGTACCGTGCTCCCACCAGCGGTAGTACCGTGATTGGCCGCGGTAGTACTGTGGCCGACCGCGGTAGTACCGTGAGCTCACGCCACCGAAGGTTTCGAACAAGAGAAAAACATGCCTTTGCACCGAAAACAGACACAACCCAAAACATCATAGAAGCAAGCACATACAAAGGGAACAACAGGAAATCCCAATGACAAAACCGCTCATGGAGAGAGGGCGGTGGCCGAAGCCACCTATGTTTGAGTTGGATGGTATGGCACCGCGAAGAATTATCCTTGGGCCCATGACCAAAACTCGTCTTTGAAGCACAAGTACCATCAAAAATGGCTAATGTGAAAGAGGTGATCTATTTATGCATAATGGGGGGAGGGAGAGTTCATTGAGAGAACAACACTCCCCCTATGTCCATGCCTACATCTAAACTAGACAACAAGTTGAGTGTGGTGGGGGCGCACGGGTTCAAGTCACATTGCTCAAATCAATGATATTTAGCTCATGCCTTAACTCGCGAAATCTTGCTTCATCCAAGGGCTTCGTGAAAATATCTGCAAGGTTATCATGAGTGTTGACATACTTGAGCTCGATCTCCCCTCGCCTAATGTGATCCCGAATGAAGTGATACCGAATCTCAATGTGCTTCGTCTTGAAGTGTTGCACCGGGTTGAGGGAAATCTTGATGGCACTTTCATTATCACACCAAAGAGGCACTTTGTCACAAGTGACACCGCACTCCTTTAAAGTTTGCCTCATCCATAGGAGTTGAGCACAACAACTACCGGCCGCCACATACTCCGCTTCGGTGGACGAGAGGGACACACAACTTTGCTTCTTGGAAGACCAACTTACCAAAGAGCAACCAAGAAATTGGCACCCTCCGGAAGTGGACTTCCTATCCACTTTGTCTCCCATAATCGAATCCGTGAAACCTTCAAGCTTGAAGTTTGCTCCTCTTGGGTACCATAAGCCAAAGTTTGGGGTATGAGCCAAATATCGAAAGATTCGCTTGACCGCCACAAAGTGACTTTCCTTTGGTGCGGCTTGAAAACGTGCACACATCCCCACACTCAACATGATATCCGGTCTAGATGCACAAAGGTAAAGAAAGGATCCAATCATGGAGCGATATACCTTTTGATCCACCGCTTTACCATTGGGATCGATGTCAAGTTGGCACTTGGTAGGCATTGGTGTAGTAGCCGGCTTGACATCACTTAGCTTGAATCTTTTAAGCATGTCTTGAGTATATTTGGCTTGGTTGATGAAGGTTCCTTCTCTTCTTTGCTTGATGTCGAAACCAAGGAAGAACTTCAACTCTCCCATCGAAGACATCTTAAACTTGGAGGTCATGAGAGCGGCAAATTCTTCATTGAAAGCTTTGTTAGGGGAACCAAAGATAATATCATCAACATATAGTTGGCATACAAACAACTCCCGTTGACCTTCTTAGTAAAAAGAGTGGTGTCGATTAGCCCTACTTCAAAACCACGATCTTGTAGCAACTTCGGTAAGGTGGTCATACCACGCATACGGGTCTTGTTTAAGGCCATAGAGTGCCTTATCGAGTTGATACACATGATCCGAAAGTAGGGATCCTCGAACCCGGGGTTGCTTGACATAGACCAACTCATTAATGGGACCATTAAGAAAAGCACTTTTCACATCCATTTGTTGCAACTTAAAGTTGTGATGGGAAGCATAAGCAATCAACAAACGAATGGATTCAAGACGAGCAACGGGAGCGAAGGTTTCACCGTAGTCGATACCGTCGACTTGGGAGTAGCCTTGTGCTACCAATCTTGCCTTGTTGCGAATGGTGTTCCCATTGGGCATCTTGCTTGTTCTTGAAGATCCACTTGGTCCCAATGACATTGTGGTTCCCGGATGGTCTTGGCACCAATCTCCACACCTTGTTGTACTCGAAGTTGTTGAGTTCTTCATGCATGGCATTGAGCCAATCCGGTCTTGGCGCCTCATAGACCTTTTGGGGTTCAACACAAGAGACAAACGCGTGATGTTCACAATAGTTTGCCAATTGTCTACGAGTGCTTACCCCTTTACGTAGGCTTCCAACCACATTTTCCATGAGATGGCCTTGGGTGGTGAGCTTGGAAGCAATCTTCACGGCACGACGCTCTAATTCCTCCTCGGGTGTGGAAGGAGGAGGGTTGACTTGATGATCTTGAGCGCCGTCTTGAGTTAGTTCTTGATTTTGAGGTTGATCTTGATCTTGAACTAGCTCGAGGGGGAGAACTTGACCTTGGGCATCATTTAGTGGTTCATCACCGTCTTGAGGTAGATCTTGCCCTTGGTCTTGTTCACGAGGTTGAGGGCCTTCACGTTGTTCTTCGGAAGCGTGTGGGTCTTGATGAGGTGATGGCTCTATTTGAGTATAGCATTGTCCTTCTCCTTCGGCCACAAGGGGTTCCTCAATGGGTAGGATGTGACCAATACCCATTCTTCTTATGGCTTGGGGAGGAATTTCATCACCTATATCACAAGTACCACTTTGCTCCACTTGGGAGCCGTTATTTTAAATCAAACTCACGTTACCGTCTCCTCAATGAGTCCGTGGACTTGTTGAGGACACGGTAAGCATGAGAGTTTGTAGCATAACCAACAAATATGCCCTCATGAGCTCTAGCTTCAAATTTAGACAACCGAACACCTTTCTTGAGAATGAAACACTTACAACCGAACACCGGAAGTACTTGAGGTTGGGCTTGTTGCGGTGAGGATCTCATAAGGAGTCTTGTTCAAGCCTTTGCGAAGATAGAGCCGATTGGATGCATGACATGCGGTGTTGATGGCTTCGCCCAAAAGTTGTATGGAGACTTGAACTCCGCCATCATGGTCCTTGCCGCATCCATCAACGTCGGTTCTTCCTCTCCGCAACACCATTTTGTTGAGGGGTATAAGGAGCGCATATTGATGCTTGATCCCTCGTCACTAAGAAACTCATCCAAGGTGTAGTTCTTAAACTTCGGTGCCGTTATAAGCTTCTTATTGTCAAGATCTTTGCATCATGTTGACGTTGAGCTTCATTTGCAAAGTTGATGACGGTTTGTTGGGTCTCACTCTTCCTCTTGAAGAAGTATACCCAAGTGTATCTTGAATAATCATCCACAATCACCAAGCAATACTTTCTTCCTCCAAGACTATCAAAAGATGGAGGCCCAAAGAGATCCATGTGAAGGAGCTCCAAGGGTCTCTTCGAGTAGATGATGGTTGAGGGAGGGTGTGCCTTTTCATGAAGCTTTCCTTCGATACAAGCACTGACGCACGATCTTTGGCAAAACTCACATTTGTTAGTCCACAAACATGGTCCCCCTTGAGGAGACTTTGCAAAGATCTCATATTGACGTGGGCTAAACGGCGATGCCAAAGCCATCCCACGTCAACTTTAGCCATTAGGCATGTCGCGGTCTTAGTGGGTTGCTCCGAAAAGTTAACCACATAGAGACCGTTCTCGACATGCCCAACAAAGGCTACTTTAAGAGTCTTGCTCCACAAGAGGGCCACAGTATCAATATCAAAGAATGTGGCAAAGCCCATGAGTGCAAGTTGATGAACGGAAAGTAAATTGAATGCAAGGGACTCAACAAGCATGACTTTCTCGATCGTTAGATCATGAGAAATGACAACCTTGCGAGACCCAATACCTTAGAATGTGATGCATCACCCCACTCGACATTGGTGGGCATAGATGGAATCTCTTGCACATCCACCACCAAGTCCTTGCTCCGGTCATATGATTTGTTGCTCCACTATCGAGCAACCATGATCCCCAGGAAGCAAACACCTACGAGATCAATGCTTGGTTTTAGGTACCCATTTAGTAATGGGTCCTTTGATGTTAGTAACAAGGGTCTTGGGAACCCAAATAGACCATTCAATGTACTCATAAGGAGAACCAACAAATTTAGCATAAACATGTCCATCACTAGCACGGCACAACACATATGAAGGGTTAAAGTCGCCGGCTTTGTTTGAGGACACGTTCTTGCCCTTTTGGATATCAACTTCCTTCACTTTCTCCTTCTTCTTCTTAGAAGCACCCTCTCCCTCTTTCACGAACGTTTGTTTGAGGGGAGGAGGACGATTTGCCTTGTTGTTCTTCTTCTTCTTGCTCTTGGACTTGGGTGCAAACCCAATTCCTTCTTTCCCCACAACTTCCTTTTGATTGCTCAAAAGGTCGTTGAGGTTCTTCTCACCTTGAATGCAAGTCACAAGGCCCTTCTCAAGTTGATCTTTCAACTTGGCATTTTCCTCCACAAGATGCACATGCTCACAACAAGGGTTAGTAGCACATGCATTATCAACTAATACCATATGAGGAAAGGTGGCCTTTTCCTTGATTAGCTTGACTTGGAGTTGAGCATGAGACTCTTTGAGGCTAGCATGAGCACCTTTCAAGGCCTTGTGGGCCTTGTCAAGTATCTCGAACTCCTCTTTGAGTCTAGCATGATCAACCCCAAGTTTAGCCTTCTCGGAGGTTAGCACACGCGACATAACAAGAGCATGATCAAGATCTTTCCTTAACTTAGCATGGTCATCATTGTGTGACTCCTCAAGAGTCAAGCGATGCACACTCTTCCTCAAGAGCATTAGAGAGTCCGATATCTCATCGGCATAGTCACGACTATGACCTTCCATCTTGGAGATGGTTTCTTCGTGAGCCTCGATCATGTCATTGGCCTCACCAAGTTGTTCCAAGAGAGCAACAAAGTGCTTCTTGGACTTTCCCTTGAGCTTACTCATGAAGGACTCAAATTCATTCACTTCCTCATTAGATGGGGGTTGTGATGTTGGGGGTTACCTTGTTTGAAGCCTTCGCCATGAGGCATCTAGCGGTGATATTTTCGTTGGATGATTCGAAGAGAGACACCCGAGGAGTAGCAATGGCAATGGATGCCATGGCCGTTGCTTCTTCATTCTCATCATCATCGTCATCCTCTTGGTATTCTTCTTGAACCACCAACCCACGAGTGGGAGTCTTCTTGGCGAAGTTGTTCTCGTTGGGGATGGACTTGGCTTTGTCTTTCGAATGAACTTGCCACCATTGTCTTCCCGCTTCTCATAAGGACAATCCGCAACGAAATGGCTCACATTGCCACAGTTGAAGGAAGTTCTAACTCGTTGCTTGCCCTTGACGCCACTTGAGTTGTTCTTGTTGAAGTTGGTTCTTGAGCTCTTTTTGCTCCAAAATTGTCTTGAAGCAAGGGCCATGTGCTCATGGTAGTCGAACTTGGTGTCTTCGGGGTTGCTTTCCTCATCTTCCACTTCTTCCTCTTCTTCGACAATGACCTTGGCCTTCAAGGCAAGGTTAGGCTTCTTAGCTCTTTGAGAACGGAGCACCGCATTTTCGGCGGTCTTGTCCAAGATACTCATTGCAACGAACTCATCCAACACTTCACTTGAGGTCATGGTGTGGAAGTCCGGTCGTTGACGAATGACGGAGGACATGGCTTTGTTGTAGGGCATCATGGCCTTGAGGAACTTTCGCTTGATCCAATTGTCATCCGTGTCCTTGCTTCCATGATCTCGAAGTGCCACGCGAGTTTGGTCACTCTTGAAAGAGCTCACGAGGTTCTTCATCTTCTTTCATTGCAAACTCGTCGGCTTCATCTTGCACCACTTCATAGTTGGACCGTTGAATGCTAGCACTTCCACGATAGAGGCCCTCAACACATTTCCATGCTTCTTTAGCCACGACATGGGGTCGAAGGTGAGGGAGATCTTCGGGAAGAATTGCATCTTGAATGATGAAGAGAGCATTCTCATTGAATTGATTGTCCACGGCTTCTCGAGGGTGAAGTTGCTTGGGTCATGAGGATAAAACCTTCTTCAATGACTCTCCAAAGGTTAGTGTTCACATGTTTCAAATGGCGCTTAAAGCGATAGACCCAATTATCAAAATCTACACCTTTTTCATACTTAGGAGGTGGACCGGCATGATTCAAATGAGTGGAGGGGATTGGCCCTCCATAGACCGGGGGTTCCACATGGGCAAAGATGCCGGTGCCATTTCTACCACTAGTAGAAGGACTCTTTTCATTGTTAGCTTCCCCCTTATTGGAGAAAGCATCCATCACCTTGTTAGTGGGATCACCCACTTTCATAGGTGCGGTAGATAGTTTAAGTCCCTCTAAGAAATCATTAAACATGCTTTTAACCTCGGCCGTCATGGAGGTTTTCAATGTGTCCAAAGCCACATTGAACTCCTCACGAGAGACCGAGGTTCCCCCTTCGGCCGACGATGAGATGGGATTGACACCGGAGTGTTCCTCCACACCATCGTTGGTGTCAACCATACTCTTCGGACGGTAAAGTTCTTAATAAAGAGACGAGGCTCTGATACCAATTGAAAGGATCGATATGGTTTACTAGAGGGGGGGGGGGGTGAATAGGCAACTAACAATTTTTAAGCTTTTCTTTACCAAATTAAACTTTGCAACAAATAGGTTGTCTAGATATGAAACTAAGTGAGCAACCTATATGATGCAAAAACAACTAGCACGCAAGCAAGCAAGAGATGTGACAATAAGTAAACTTGCGTAAGTAAAGGCATGAAATAACCAAGAGTGGAGACGGTGAAGACGAGGATGTGTTACCGGAGTTCCTTCCTTTTGAGGGGAAGTACGTCTCCGTAAGAGCGGTGTGGAGGCACAATGCTCCCCAAGAAGCCACTAGGGCCACCGTATAATCCTCACGCCCTCACACGATGCAAGATGCCGTGATTCCACTATTGGTGCCCTTGAAGGCGGCGATCGAACCTTCACAAGCAATGTTGGGGCAATCTCCACAACAATCGGAGGCTCCCAACAACAACACCACCATGAAGCTTCACCACAATGGAGTATGGCTTCGAGGTGACCTCAACCGTCTAGGGTGCTCAACACCCAAGAGTAACAAGATCCGCAAGGGATAAGTGGGGGGAATCAAATATCCTTTGGTGGAAGTGTAGATCGGGCCCTTGTCACCCAATCCCGAGCAAATCAACAAGTTTGATTGGCTAGGGAGAGAGATCGAGCGAAAATGGAGCTTGGAGCAACAATGGAGCTTAGGGGTGGAAGAGGTAGTCAACTAGAGGTAGAAGACATCCCTTATATAGTCGAGGAAAAGATCCAACCGTTATCCACTAGTTCTGCCCGCGACTCACGGTACTACCGCTCCAAGGGAGCGGTACTACCGCGACGGCCCGCGGTACTACCGTGGGTGATCACGGTACTACCGTGGCAGCTGCACAGGCCGGAACAAGCCTGAGCTAGAAGCAGTACTACCGCTGGCGCGGTACTACCGCTCCCCCTTGCGGTACTACCGCAAGGCAGGAGGGTCACGGCCTGGGAAGGGCGCGGACGAAATAAATTTCATCCGTGCCTACTTCCGTAGAAACTAGGGTGGTGCAAAAACCCGACGCGGTAGTACCGCCTGCAGGGCGCGGTACTACCGTGGTAGACACGGATGTAAAAAATTACATCCGCGCCTACTACCGCGACGCAGCGATACTAGGCAGAAGGGCCACGGTACTACAACTCCAAAGGAGCGGTACTACCATGGGCCCCCGCGGTACTACCGCGCAGTACTACCGCCTGCAGGGTGCCGCGGATGTAAAAAAATTACATCTGCCCCTACTACCGCACCGGAGCGGCACTAGGCCAGAGTGCGGCGGTACTACCGCACCAGAGGAGCGGTACTACCGTGAGGGGCGCGGATGTAAAATTACATCTGCCCTACTACCAAGACCGAGCGGCACTAGGCCAAGGTACTGCGGTACTACCGCGCCAGAGGGGCGGTACTACCGTGACCTGTCGCGGTACTACCGCGTGTACTTGCGGTACTACCGCAAGTACAGCAGTAGTCGTCAGTTTTTCGCACAACTATGATAACGATGGGTAGCTCCAAAGTGCAAGGAAAGGAGGGGCAAGTGTACGTGTGATTCCACCCTACCTTTCCGACGCGGACCCCCTCTTAATAGTACGGCTCTCCTACGACTCAACTCCACCAAAGAGAAATGTAGAACAACGCCGGTTTCACTAGTCTCCGAGGGGCACCGAATCGTCTTGTGCCTAATGATGAAGTATCTGTGGGACTCAAGGCACACGATTAGTCCGCACGAGTATTGTCATCAATCACCAAAACACTTAGGGATAAATATGCCCTTACAGAGATTGAACTAGGTATTGGATACCGACGATCAAATCTCGGACAAGTAACATACCGATGACAAAGGGAACAACGTATATTGTTGTGCGGTTTGACCGATAAAGATCTCGGACAAGTAATATGGGCATCCAGGTCCCGCTATTGGTTATTGACCGGAGATGTGTCTCGGTCATGTCTACATAGTTCTCGAACCGTAGGGTCCGCACGCTTAAGGTTTCGATGATAGTTATATTATGAGTTTATGTATTTTGATGTACCGAAGGTTGTTCAGAGTCCCGGATGTGATCACGGACATGATGAGGAGTCTCGAAATGGTCGAGACATAAAGTTTGATATATTGGACGGATATATTTGGACACCGGAAATGTTCCAGGAGAGTTTGGGAATATACCGGAGCTCCGGGAGGTTACCGGAACCCCCCGGTAAGTATATGGGCCTTATTGGGCCTTAGTGGAAGGGAGGGAGAAGGAGCAAGGAGGCGCGCCCCCAAGCCCAATCCGGGTGGGAGGGGCCGGCCCCCTTTCCTTCTCTCCTCCCCCCTCTTCCTTCCTTCTCCTACTCCGAATAGGAAAGGGGGGGCCAAACCTACTTGGAGTAGGATTGCCCTCCTAGGGCGCGCCACCCCTTGGGCCGGCCTCCTCCTCCCTCCCTCCTTTATATACGGGGGTAGGGGGGCACCCTAGACACACAAGTTGATCATTGAGATCGTTCCTTAGCCGTGTGCGGTGCCCCCCTCCACGATATTACACCTCGGTCATATTGTAGCGGTGCTTAGGCGAAGCCACGCAACAGGAGAACATCAAGATCGTCACCACGCCGTCGTCTTGTGGAACTCCCCCACGCCTCTGCTGGATCGGAGATCGGGGTGCGTCATCGAGTTGTACGCGTATCAAGAACTCGGAGGTGCGAGTAACGGTGCTTGGATCGGTCGGACCGGGAGGACGACGACTACTTCCTCTACGTTGCGTCAATGCTTCGCTTCGGTCACACAGTGCGTAGACAAGACTCTCCCTCTCATTGCTATGCATCACCATGATCTTGCGTGTGCGTAGGAATTTTTTGAAATTACTACGTTCCCCAACAGTGGCATCGAGCCTAGGTTTTATCGTTGATGTTATATGCATGAGTAGAACACAAGTGAGTTGTGGACGATATAAGTCATACCGCCTACCAGCATGTCATACTTTGGTTCAGCGGTATTGTGAGATGAAGCGGCCGGACCGACATTACAGCAGACGCTTACGCGAGACTGGTTTCACCGTTACGAGCACTCGTGCTTAAAGGTGGCTGGCGGGTGTCTGTCTCTCTCACTTTAGTTGAACTGAGTGTGGCTACGCCCGATCCTTGTGAAGGTTAAAACGGAGTCTATTTGACAAACTATCGTTGTGGTTTTGATGCGTAGGTAAGAACGGTTCTTGCTAAGCCCGTAGCAGCCACGTAAAATTTGCATCAACAAAGTAGAGGACGTCTAACTTGTTTTTGCAGGGCATGTTGTGATGTGATATGGTCAAGACATGATGCTATATTTTATTGTATGAGATGATCATGTTTTGTAACGAAGTTATCGGCAATGGCAGGAGCCATATGGTTGTCGCTTTATTGTATGAAATGCAACGCATACTGTAATTGCTTTACTTTATCACTAAGCGGTAGCGATAGTCGAAGCAATAGATGGCGAACGACAACGATGCTACGATGGAGATCAAGGTGTCGCGCCGGTGACGATGGTGATCATGACGGTGCCGAAGATGGAGATCACAAGCACAAGATGATGATGGCCATATCATATCACTTATATTGATTGCATGTGATGTTTATCCTTTATGCATCTTATCTTGCTTTGATTGGCGGTAGCATTTTAAGATGATCTCTCACTAAAATTATCAAGTAGTGTTCTCCCGAGTATGCACCATTGCCAAAGTTAAATCGTGCCCGGACACCACGTGATGATCGGGTGTGATAAGCTCTCGTCCATCTACAACGGGTGCAAGCCAGTTTTGCACATGCAGAATACTCAGGTTAAACTTGACGAGCCTAGCATATGCAGATATGGCCTCAGAGCACGGAGACCGAAAGGTCGAGCATGAATCATATAGTAGATATGATCAACATAGTGATGTTCACCATTGAAAACTACTCCATCTCACGTGATGATCGGTTATGGTTTAGTTGATTTGGATCATGTGATCACTTAGATGACTAGAGAGATGTCTGTCTAAATGGGACTTCTTAAGTAATATGATTAATTGAACTTAAATTTATCATGAACTTAGTACCTGATAGTGTCTTGCTTGTCTATGTTTGTTTGTAGATAGATGGCTCATGCTGTTGTTCCATTGAATTTTAATGCGTTCCTTGAGAAAGCAAAGTTGAAAGATGATGGTAGCAATTACACGGATGGGTCCGTAACTCGAGGATTATCCTCATTGCTGCCTGGAAGAACTACGCCCTGGAAGCACCGCTGGGTGCTGTGCCTCTTGCTGATGCAACCGACGGCGTTAAGAACGTCTGGCGAGCAAAGCGATGACTACTCTATAGTTCGATGTGCCATGCTTTACGGCTTAGAACCAGGTCTTCAACGGCGTTTTGAGCGTCATGGAGCATATGAGATGTTCCAGAGTTGAAGTTAATATTTCAAGCAAATGCCCGGATTGAGAGATATGAAGTCTCCAATAAGTTCTATAGCTACAAGATGGAGGAGAATAGTTACATCGGTGAACATATACTCGAATGTCTGGGTATAACAATCACTTGATTCAAGCGGGAGTTAATCTTCCGATGATAGTGTCATTGATGTAATTCTTCAATCACGCCACCAAGCTACAAGAGCTTTGTGATGAAATATAATATGCAAGGGATGAACAAGACTATTCCCGAGCTCTTCGCGATGCTGAAAGCCGCGGAGGTAGAAATCAAAAAGGAGCATCAAGTGTTGATGGTCAACAAGACCACTAGTTTCAAGAAGAAGGGCAAAGGGAAAAAGAAGGGAAACTTCAAAAAGAACGCAAGCAAGTTGCTGCTCAAGAGAAGAAACCCAAGTCTGGACCTAAGCCTGAAACTGAGTGCTTCTACTGCAAGTAGACTGGTCACTGGAAGCGGAACTGCCCCAAGTATTTGGCGGACAAGAAGGATGGAAAAGTGAACAAAGGTATATGTGATATACATGTTATTGATGTGTACCTAACTAGAGCTCGTAGTAGCACCTGGGTATTTGATACTGGTTCTGTTGCTAATATTTGCAACTCGAAACAGAGACTATGGAATAAACGAGCACTGGCCAAGGATGAGGTGACGATGCGCGTGGGAAACGGTTCCAAAGTCGATGTGATCGCGGTCGGCATGCTACCTCTACATCTACCATCGGGATTAGTCTTAGACCTGAATAATTGTTATTTGGTGCCTGCGTTGAGCATGAACATTATATCTGGATCTTGTTTGATGCGAGACGGTTATTCATTTAAATCAGAGAATAATAGTTGTTCTAATTATATGAGTAATATCTTTTATGGTCATGCACCCTTGAAGAGTGGTCTATTTTTATTGAATCTCGATAGTAGTGATACACATATTCATAATGTTGAAGCCAAAAGATGCAGAGTTGATAATGATAGTGCAACTTATTTGTGGCACTTGCCGTTTAGGTCATATCGATGTAAAACGCATGAAGAAACTCCATCTTGATGGACTTCGGAATCACTTGATTATGAATCACTTTGTACTTGCGAACCGTGCCTCATGGGCAAGATGACTAAAACACCGTTCTCCGGAACTATGGAGAGAGCAACAGATTTGTTGGAAATCATACATCTGAGATGTATGTGGCCGGTGAATGTTGAGGCTCGTGGCGGATATCCTTATTTTCTCACCTTCACAGATGATTTGAGCAGATATGGGTATATCTACTTAATGAAGCACAAGTCTGAAACATTTGAAAAGTTCAAAGAATTTCAGAGTGAAGTAGAAAATCATCATAACAAGAAAATAAAGTTTCTACGATCGATCGTGGAGGTGAATATTTGAGTTACGAGTTTGGTTTACATTTGAAACAATGCGGAATAGTTTAGCAACTCACGCCACCGAACACCACAACGAAATGGTGTGACCGAGCGTCGTAATCATACTTTACTTGATATGGTGCGATCTATGATGTCTCTTACCGATTTACCGCTATCGTTTTGGGGTTATGCTTTAGAGGCGGCCGCATTCACGTTAAATAGGGCACCATCAAAATCCGTTGAGACGACGCCTTATGAACTGTGGTTTGGCAAGAAACCAAAGTTGTCGTTTCTTAAAGTTTGGGGCTGCGATGCTTATGTGAAGAAACTTCAACCGGATAAGCTCGAACCCAAATCGGAGAAATGTGTCTTCATAGGATACCCAAAAGAGATGTTGGGTACACCTTCTATCACAGATCCGAAGGCAAGACATTCGTTGCTAAGAATGGATCCTTTCTAGAGAAGGAGTTTCTCTCGAAAGAAGTGAGTGGGAGGAAAGTAGAACTTGATGAGATAATCGTATCTACTCCCTTATTGGAAGGTAGTTCATCACGAGAACCGGTTCCCCGTGACAACTACACCAATTAGTGAGGAAGCTAATGATATTGATCATGAAACTTCAGATCAAGTATCTGCTGAACCTCGTAGGTCTACGAGTAAGATCCGCACTGAGTGGTACGGTAATCCTATTCGAAGTCATGTTACTTGACCATGATGAACCTACGAACTATGAGGAAGCGATGATGAGCCCAGATTCATAAAATGGCTAGAGGCCATGAAATCTGAGATAGGATCCATGTATGAAAACAAAGTATGGACTTTGGTTGACTTGCCGATGATCGGCAAGCCATTGAGAATAAATGGATCTTTAAGAAGAAGACTGATCTTGATGGTAATGTTATTGTCTATAAAGCTCGACTTGTTGCGAAAGGTTTTCGACAAGTTCAAGGGGTTGACTACGATAAGACTTTCTCACCCGTAGCGATGCTTAAGTCTGTGCGAATCATGTTGGCTATTGCTGCATTTCATGATTATGAAATTTGGCAAATGGATGTCAAGACTGCATTCTTGAATGGATTTCTAGAAGAAGAGTTGTATATGATGCAGCCGAAGGTTTTGTTGATCCAAACGGTCTTGACAAAGTGTGCAAGCTCCAGCGTTCCATTTATGGACTGGTGCAAGCATCTCGGAGTTGGAATAAGCGCTTTGATAGTGTGATCAAAGCATATGGTTTTATCTGAGACTTTTGGAGAAGCCTGTATTTACAAGAAAGTGAGTGGGAGCTCTGTAGCATTTCTAGTTTTATATGTTGATGACATATTATTAATTGGAAATGATATAGAATTTCTGGATAGCATAAAGGGATACTTGAATAAAAGTTTTTCAATGAAAGACCTCGGTGAAGCTGCTTACATATTGGGCATCAAGATCTATAGAGATAGATCAAGACGCTTAATAGGACTTTCACAAAGCAAATACCTTGACAAGATTTTGAAAAAGTTCAAAATGGATCAGGCAAAGAAAGGATTCTTACCTGTACTACAAGGTGTGAAGTTGAGTCGAACTCAATGCCCGACCACAGCAGAAGATAGAGAGAAAATGAAAAATGTTCCCTATGCTTCAGCCATAGGCTCTATCATGTATGCAATGCTGTGTACCAGACCTGACGTATGCTTAGCAATAAGCTTGGCAGGAAGGTACCAAAGTAATCCAGAGTGGATCATCGGACAGCATCAAGAACATCTGAAATACGAAAAGGACTAAGGATATGTTTCTCGTATATGGAGGTGACAAAGAGCTAGTCGTAAATGGTTACGTCGATGCAAGCTTTGACACTGACCCGGATGATTCAAAGTCGCAAACCGGATACATTGAACGGTGGAGCTGGAAGTTGGTGCAGCTCTAAACAAAGCGTCGTGGCGGGATCTACATGTGAAGCGGAGTACATAGCTGCTTCTGAAGCAGTGAATGAAGGAGTCTGGATGAAGGAGTTCATTTCGATCTAGGTGTCATACCTAGTGCATCGGGACCAATGAAGATCTTCTGTGACAATATGGTGCAATTGCTTGGCAAAGGAATCCAGATTTCACAAGAGGACCAAGCACATCAAGAGACGCTTCAATTCCATTCAAGACCAGGTCCAAGTGGGAGACATAGAGATTTGCAAGATACATACGGATCTGAATGTTGCAGACCCGTTGACTAAGCCTCTCTCACGAGCAAAACATGATCAACACCAAGACTCCATGGGTGTTAGAATCATTACTATGTAATCTAGATTATTGACTCTAGTGCAAGTGGGAGACTGAAGGAAATATGCCCTAGAGGCAATAATAAAGTTATTATTTATTTCCTCATATCATGATAAATGTTTATTATTCATGCTAGAATTGTATTAACCAGAAACATGATACATGTGTGAATACATAGCAAAAACTATAGTCACTAGTATGCCTCTACTTGACTAGCTCATTAATCAAAGATGGTTATGTTTCCTGACCATAGACATGTGTTGTCATTTGATTAGTGGGATCACATCATTAGAATAATGATGTGATTGACATGACCCATTCTGTTAGCCTAGCACTTGATCGTTTAGTATACTGCTATTGCTTTCTTCATGACTTATACAAAGTTCACGCAACTATGAGATTGTGCAACCCCGTTTACGGAAGAACACTTTGTGTGCTACCAAAGCGTCTGGCGTAAGCGGGTGACTATAAAGGTGCTCTCTGGTGTTTAGAAGGTACATGTTGGGTTGGCATAATTCGAGATTAGGATTTGTCACTCCGATTGTCGGAGAGGTATCTCTGGGCCCTCTTGGTAATACTCATCAAATAAGACTTGCAAGCATGTAACTAATGAGTTAGTTATGAGATGACGTATTACGGAACGATAAAGAGACTTGCCGGCAACGAGATTGAACTAGGTATTGGATACCGACGATCAAATCTCGGACAAGTAACATACCGATGACAAAGGGAACAACGTATGTTGTTGTGCGGTTTGACCGATAAAGATCTTCGTAGAATATGTAGGAACCAATATGGGCATCCAGGTCCCGCTATTGGTTATTGACCGGAGACGTGTCTCGGTCATGTCTACATTGTTCTCGAACCGTAGGGTCCGCACGCTTAAGGTTTCGATAGCGAGTTATATTATGAGTTTATGTATTTTGATGTACGAAGGTTGTTGAGTCCGGATGTGATCACGGACATGACGAGGAGTCTCGAAATGGTCGAGACATAAAGATTGATATATTGGACGGATATATTTGCACACCGGAAAGGTTCCGGAGAGTTTGGGAATATCTCGAGACTCAGGAGGTTACTGAAACCCCGGTAAGTATATGGGCCTTATTGGGCCTTAGTGGAAGGAAGGGAGAAGGAGCAAGGAGGGGTGCCCCCAAGCCCAATCCGAATTGGGAGGGGCCGCCCCCCTTTCCTCTCTCTCCCCCTCTTCCTTCCTTCTCCTACTCTGAATAGGAAAGGGGGGCAAACCTACTTGGAGTAGGATTGCCCCCTAGGGCGCGCCACCCCTTGGGCGGCCTCCTCCTCCCTCCCTCCTTTATATACGGGGTAGGGGCACCCTAGACACACAAGTTGATCATTGAGATCGTTCCTTAGCGTGTGCGGTGCCCCCTCCACTATATTACACCTCGGTCATATTGTAGCGGTGCTTAGGCGAAGCCTGCGACAGAGAACATCAAGATCGTCCCACGCCGTCGTCGTCTTTGAAGGAACTCCCCCGCTTCGCTCTATCGGAGATCGGGTGCGTCATCGAGCTGTACGCGTGTCAAGAACTCGGAGGTGCCGAGTAACGGTGCTTGGATCGGTCGGACCGGGAGGACGTCGACTACTTCCTCTATGTTGCGTCAACGCTTCGCTTGGTCTCACGAGGGTGCGTAGACAACACTCTCCCCTCTCGTTGCTATGCATCACCATGATCTTGCGTGTGCGTAGGAAATTTTTTGAAATTACTACGTTCCCCCAACAAAAATGGCCAGGATAAAGGGATCGTCTGGAGAGCTTGAGCTGGCTGGTGTATCTGTTTGGAATGGAACTGCACGCTTCACATTTGGTTACTTGTGCAGTTGCATCCTGGAGGGCTGTTGGCCAAAAGAAGCCTTGCCGGAATGCTTTGCCGGCAAGTGCCCTTGCGCCAATGTGGTGACCACATATGCCTCCATGTATCTCCGCCAACAGCTACTGTCCATCTTCCCGTTGAATACACTTCAATTTCACACCGTTGAGTCTCCTTCTGTACAGTGTGTTGTCGACAAACTGGTACATACTTGACTGCCGGGCTACTCTTTCTGCTTCTTCTTGCTCTTGGGAAGTTCTCTGTCTCAAAGAAGCGGACAATCTGCTGCGCCCATGTTGGAGCTTGCGGCTCGACAACAAGGACTAAAGGCACATATGCTGCTGCGGGAACATCCGCTTCTACGGCAAGAACCTGCGGCTCAGCCGGAGCTGGATGTTCCCCGGCAAGCTTGCCGGAGCAAAACATGTCGGGAGCGTCTGCTTCATCGGAACAAACCCTAGGGCTTGCTGGAGCAGACTGCTCCTCAGCACTCTTGGTGTTGATCTTGGGGACCTTATTGGCGGCGGCTTCGGGGAGCTCTGCCGGAAAATAGTCACCAGAAATCAACTTCCTCTTCTTGCTTTGTCCAGTTGATGGTGTTACAGACGGTTGAGTCAGCTTGAGCACAAAGATCCCTGGTTCCACAGGTAGCTTAAGTGCAGCGCACTTTGACAGGCCATCGGCAATGTCGTTCTGAGCTCACGGAACATGTTCCATCTGTAGGCCGTCAAAGTGCTCTTCTAACTTTCTCACTTCATCAACGTAGGCTTCCATCAATGAACTCTGATAATTCTTGTTCACTTGGCGGACGACAAGCTGCGGGTCACCCCTGACAATGAGCTTCTTGATCCCAAGGTCTGCTGCGATCCTGAGACCGGCAAGCAAACCTTCATACTCTGCAGTATTGTTTGTTGCTTGCTCCTTGGGAAAGTGCATCTGGACTGCGTACTTGAGGTGCTCTCCGGTGGGTGCGACAAGTAGCACGCCCGCACCGGCGCCTTGCAGCGAGAAGGCACCATCAAAGTATATCAGCCACTCTTTGCTTGCTTCCTTGACGGGGATGTTCGTTTCTGGAATTTCTTCATCTGGTGTTGGCGTCCACTCCGCTATGAATTCTGCCAATGCCCTGCTTTGGATAGTTGAAGTGCTCTCAAACTTGAGGCCAAAGCTTGACAGTTCCAGTGCCACTCGACAATCCTGCCTGTTGCTTCTGGATTCTGCAGTATCCTCTTCAGCGGAAAACGAGTGACAATTGTGATCTCAAGTGCTTGGAAGTAATGACGCAGCTTTCTCGAGGCCATGAGAAGGCCGAAAAGCAATTTCTGCACACGAGAGTACCTTGACTGGCCCCTGCAGAAGGGGCCGACAAAGTAAAGCTGGCGCTGCACCATTTTCTTCTGTTTCTCCTCCCGTGCTGCGCAGATCCGTCCTTGTCGGGACGAGCTTGTCGGGAAGCCCTCGCTTGTCGATGGATGCATCCGCATGATCGCTGGCTCATCATCCGCCTCCCTCTCCGCTACTAACGCAGCACTAACCACTTGATTGGTTGCCGCTAAGTACAGCAGCAACTTTTCTTGTGGTTTAGGTGCGACAAGTGTTGGAGTGGAGGACAGGTACCTCTTCAAGTCCTGCAGCGCAGCCTCCGCTTCTGGAGTCCATTTCATTGGACCTGCCTTTTTCAAAATTTTGAAAAATGGCAGGGCGCGCTCAGTAGACTTAGAGATAAACCTGCTGAGAGCAGCCACGCAACCGGCAAGTCTTCGTACATCCTTGACGCGCTTTGGTGCTTCAATCTGCTCAATGGCCTTGATCTTTTCGGGATTGGCTTCAATTCCCCGCTGAGACACGAAAAACCCGAGAAGCTTGCCGGAGGGGACCCCAAACACGCACTTCTCGGGGTTAAGTTTGAGGTTGATCTTGCGCAGATTTGCAAAGGTTTCATCTAAATCTTGAATCAGAGTTGCCTTGTCCTTGCTCTTGACCACTATGTCATCCATGTAGGCTTCCACATTTCTGTGTATTTGTGGCTCAAAAGCGTCATGAACTACTCTTTCAAATGTTGAACCAGCATTCTTTAAACCAAAAGGCATCCGTACGAAACAGTACGTGCCACATGGAGTGATGAATGCGGTCTTCTCCTCATCCTCTTCTGCCATGAAGATCTGATGGTATCCTGAGTATGCATCAAGAAATGAAAGCAAGTCACATCCGGCCGTGGAGTCAACAATCTGGTCAATGCGCGGAAAGGGAAATGGGTCTTTGGGACAAGCTTTATTAACATCGGTAAAGTCGATACAAAGCCTCCATTTCCCGTTTTCCTTGCGCAGGACTACAGGATTGGCCAACCACGTAGGATGGAGCACTCCTCTGACAAGGCCTGCTGCTTCCAACTTCTTGATTTCTTCTGCGATAAATTCTTGGCGCTCCACTGCTTGTTTCCTGACTTTCTGCTTGACGGCCCGCGCATGAGGACAGACGGCAAGATGGTGCTCGATTACTTTCCTGGGAACACCGGGGATGTCAGACGGTTGCCATGCAAACACGTCGACGTTCGCCCGCAGGAAAGCAACGAGCGTGCTTTCCTATTTAGGGTCGAGAGTGGCACTGATGGTGAAGGTACCACCAGTTCCGTCCTCCTTGGTGGACACCTTCTTGGTCTCTGGTGGAGCTGCCTTTGTCTTCTTACACTTGCCGGTGGAGCTCGATGGTGCGTCCTTGATGGTAGCGCAGCACTCCGAAGAGGTGCGCTTGCCGGAGTGGGCATCAGATCTCTTGCCGGACTTGGTATTCTTCTTCCCCCCGGGAGCTTCAGCGACAAGCGACTTGCGTTCTGCTACGACTGCTGCTTCCTGGTAGATCTTGTCGGTGCAGATAAGAGCATCCTTCTTGTCGCCAGGGACAGAGATGACACTTATCGGGCCTGGCATCTTGAGCACGTTGTAGGCATAGTGAGAGGCTGCCATGAACTTGGCGAGCGCTGGACGGCCAAGTATCCCATTGTAAGGCAATGGAAAATCAGCAACGTCAAAAGTGACCCTCTCAGTCCTGAAGTTCAGCTCGCTGCCAAATGTTACCGGCAACATGATCTTCCCCTTCGGCTTGCTCCTTCCCGGATTGATTCCTTGGAATGTGCCGGTCTCTTCGAGCTCGCTGTCAGGGATTTGGAGTTTCTGGAGCACCGCGGAGGAGATCAGGTTCAAGCCGGCCCCGCCGTCAACTAGCATCTTAGTGACCTTGAGGTTGCGGATAGTTGGTGAAACCAACATCGGCAAGCACCCGACCGTCGTTATGCGATCAGGGTGGTCCTCAATATCAAAGATGATAGGCGTGCTGGACCATTTCAGAGGCTTGCGTGACTCGACGGGTGGTTCTGCTGCATTGACTTCCCGCACCCATTGTTTGAGTTGGCGGTGTGAAGTATGCAGAGAAGCACCGCCGTCAACGCACAGGACCTCTGTGACTTTCTGGAACTCCTGCTCATCGGCCTCGTCATCATCCATATCTTCATCTTCGTCATCATCTTCATCCTTGTCGCGGCCGCGGGGAGGTCTGTCTCCTTGCCGCTGCTTGGCCTTGCCGCGTCGTCCCCCCCCGGCCGGGACGTTTCTTGCCGGATCCTCCAGTACCTTCTTGGGCCTTCTCCTTGTCGCGTCGCTCGTACTCAGCTTTTTGCTGCTCGACAAGCTGCTCGATCTTCTTGCAGCTCTGGAGATCATGGCCCTTGGTGCGGTGGATCTTGCAGTACTGCTTGTTGGCGCCTTCCTGCTTGTCGGCGACCGCCACAGCCTCGCCGAAGCTACCAGCTTTGGCTTTCTCGGCGCCACCTCCGTTGCCGGACTGCTCAACAACTAGTACATCTTTGCCTTTCCTCTTCCTGTTGTTCTGCCGTCGGTTTTTCTTTGCCGGGGCGGCATCCTCGCTGTCAGATCCTCCTGCTCTTGTATTCTCTCTAGGGAGTCTCCTCCCTTCCTTAGCACATGCACACTTGTCGGCCAGGGCATATAGCTCACTGACGTCTCTGATCTTGCACATCACCATCTCCTCCCGCATCCTGCGGTTGCGCACGTTCTAATGGAACGCGCTGATGACCGCGGCAGGGTGGACATCTGGGATGTTGTGCTGTACACGGCTGAATCTCTAAGTGTACTTTCACAGGGACTCTCCTTCCTTCTGGACGAGTATATGAAGGTCGGTCTCTTGGCCATGAGGTTTGTGGCCGCCTGTAAAGGCGCCGACAAACTGATGGCATAGATCTACCCATGAGGATATGGAGTTGTCCGGCAAGTGCATGAGCCAAGATCTGACATTGGGCTTGAGCACCAGCGGGAAGTAGTTGGCCAGGATCTTGTCCTCCCGTCCCCCGGCAGCTTCCACCGCAATGGTGTAGATGCTGAGGAACTCTGACGGATGCGTCTTGCCGTCGTACTTCTCGGTACGTCTGGCTTGAAACTCTTCGTCTTTGGGCCTTTGGACATGCCGCAGCTCACGAGTGAACGCAGGGCAACCTACCGCGTACGGCAAGTCGCCTGGTTCCCCTGGCGCATGCATGTAGACAGTGGGCCCAGCGTGCTGGTCCGATTGACACCACGCTTCTCTTCGGCGCTCGATGCGAGTACGAGCGTCCTCTTGCTGTCGTTCTTGAAGAACTTGGCGTTGATCGCGACAAGCTCGTGGATCTGATGACGCGGTGGAATCAGTGTCGAGGTTGACCCGGCGAGTCGGCGATCTTGGCCTTCGGGGTGGAGAGTGCACGGTGGTTGCACCCCCACCGGTCTTGTCGCCATCGGCTCGTGCCCGGCAATCTTGCCGCCGCTCTGATGTACTCGGCTGCCGTGGAATATCGCTGTTGGCGAAGCCGATGAGACTCTGAATGGTGGCCCTCCAATCGTCGATCTTGTCCGCCGTTGGAGGGTAATCCAGGAGTAGTTGGGCTCGGGCCAACGCTTCTTCTGGAGTCTTCGGTGGCGGCGGCGAACGGTGCGAGGAGCGGGATATGCTCGGACTTCCAACTGGGTTGGAAGGAGCAGCATCCCGTCCAGGCGACCGTGACATGCTCGTGCCAACATGTTGGCGTGCATGCTGGTCTTGAGCGCCCTGAGATCCACCAGCTCGATCTTGGTCCAACAAACGTATGGTACCGCGAGTACCATGACGCTGTCGGTCCCGCGCCTCCTGAGATGGGCGCGGTGCATGTACGGACGCCGAGGTCTACGCAGCCTTGTCATTGGACCTAGCAGCATCGTGAGCTCCCTCGTCGATGCCCGTTCCTCCGCCGGCGTCTACCCCACCACCCGTTTGCTCCGGTGGTGGTGGGATCGACGTGGACGGAGCAGCCACCTCCGAAGCCTTCTTCTTCGGTGGCATGTTGATGAAGAAGATGAAGATCTAGCTCACGTGAACGCCGGATCAGGTTCACACAACCTCGACGCCCCCTACCTGGCGCGCCAAAGATGTCGTGGAGAAGCTGGATCCACGAGCACCCATGGGGCCGACGGACCGGGCCCCTTTCGGTTCGGCGGGGGCCGGAGATCGCACGAAGAGCAGATCGAGGCGAAGCACACGAGCGATTTACCCAGCTCCGGAGCTCTCCGGAGAGATAATACTCCTACTGCTGCTTGTCTGATTGTATTGCGTTCTTGCTCGGGAGCGCGGAGTGCTACAGTACACCTCAGCTGCTAACGAGACCGAGCGTGAGTGCTTTCTGGTTTCCAACCTCCCGAACCCCCATTTCTACGTTGCGCATGGGCCTCCTTTAATATGCTCAAGGGGTCACCGACAGGTGGCAATGTTGACAAGGGAAAAAATGGAAAAAGGAATGTGGTTGGTACAACTACTTGTACAGTGTATCATACCTAACCCTGACGGCATGGGACAAAAGCATTCAATGCCCGTCCGTGTCACCCAAACAGTGCAAGAAAAGGACCGTCAGGGGCGCCACCGCCTGCCACGATGGCTATCTTGTCATCTCTGCTTGCCACCTCGCACCGCTAGCTGCACAGCCTCTTGCCACGCGCGCCTGGGAAGGTCCCAGGGCGACACGTTGGTGGATGTGCTGGAGTGCGGGTACAGAGTGGTAGCTTGCTGCGGCAAGCGCCTTGCCGCGGTCGTCGTCTTGTCAGGTCCAGAAGCTTGTCGCTCACGGGTCTGTCGGGGCCTTGTGGCGCTGTCATGACAAGTTCCTTGAGATGCCTTGGTTGGCCTTCCCGGCAAGCTCCTCTTGCCGGGGTCTCGTCTCCTCGTCTTGAACACTTTGTTCTTGAATGGCTCCAAAGGAACCACGGAGGACCTTGGCGGTCACCCGGCAAGCCTTGCCGCGGGGCGTTGCAACTGCCCGTGCACAAGTTCGGGATACTAAGGTACCCCTACTTTAGTACACCGACAATATCAGTTTCAATAATTTAATTCTTTCTAGCCCTAGCCAGTTGTTCATAAAGAAATTCACCTAATGGCAAAGTAGTATCAAGCATAGAAGTAGTTTCATCATAAGTATCATGCATTGCAGAAGTGGCATCATCAATTACATGCGACATATCAGAATTAATAGCAGAAGCATGTTTAGGTGTCGCAAGCTTACTCATAATAGAAGGAGAGTCAAGTTCAGAGCTAGATGGCAGTTCCTTACCTCCCCTCGTAGTTGAGGGATAAATCTTAGTTCTTTTGTCTTTCAAGTTCCTCATAGTGATCAGCAGATATAAATCCCAAGTGACTCAAAGAATAGAGCTATGCTCCCCGGCAACGGCGCCGGAAAATAGTCTTGATAACCCACAAGTATAGGGGATCGCAACAGTTTTTTAGGGTGGAGTATTCAACCCAAATTTATTGATTCGACACAAGGGGAGCTAAAGAATATTCTCAAGTATTAGCAGTTGAGTTGTCAATTCAACCACACCTGGATAACTTAATATCTGTAGCAAAGTATTTAGTAGCAAAGTAGTATGGAAGTAACGGTAATGATAGCAAAAGTAACAGTAGCCGTTTTGTGGTAATTGTAACAGTAGCAACAGTAAAGTAACTAAGCAAAGAACAATATGTGAAAAGCTCGTAGGCATTGGATCAGTGATGGATAATTATGTCGGATGCAATTCCTCATGTAATAGTTATAACATAGGGTGACACGGAACTAGCTCCGGTTCATCAATGTAATGTAGGCATGTATTCCGAATATAGTCATACGTGCTTATGGAAAAGAACTTGCATGACATCTTTTGTCCTACCCTCCCGTGGCAGCGGGGTCCTATTGGAAACTAAGGGATATTAAGGCCTCCTTTTAATAGAGTACCAGACCAAAGCATTAACACTTAGTGAATACATGAACTCCTCAAAAGTCATCACCGGTAAGTATCCTGATTATTGTCACTTCGGGGTTCACGGATCATAACACATAATAGGTGACAATAGACTTGCAAGATAGGATCAAGAACTCACATATGTTCATGAAAACATAATAGGTTCAGATCTGAAATCATGGCACTCGGGCCCTAGTGACAAGCATTAAGCATAGCAAAGTCATAGCAACATCAATCTCAGAACATAGTGGATACTAGGGATCAGACCCTAACAAAACTAACTTGATTACATGGTAAATCTCATCCAACCCATCACCGTCTAGCAAGCCTACGATGGTATTACTCACGCACGGAGGTGAGCATCATGAAATTGGTGATGGAGGAAGGTTGATGATGACGACGGCGACGGATCCTCCTCTCCGGAGCCCCGAACGAACTCCAAATCAGCCCTCCCAAGAGAGATTAGGGCTTGGCGGCGGATTTTATCGTAAAACGCGATGGATCCTTCTCTCTGATTTTTTTCTCCCCGAACGTGAATATCTGGAGTTGGAGTTGAGGTCAGTGGAGCTTCAGGGGGCCCATAAGGCAGGGGCGCGCCCCCCACCCTCGTGGACAGGGTGTGGGCCCCCTGACGTTGATTCTTTCGCCAATATTTTTTATTAAATCCAAAAAGTTGCTCCGTGGATTTTCAGGTCATTCCGAGAACTATTATTTCTACACAAAAATAACACCATGGCAGTTCTGCTAAAAACAGCGCCAGTCCAGTTAGTTCCATTCAAATCATGCAAGTTAGAGTCCAAAACAAGGGTAAAAGTGTTTGGAAAAGTAGATACGATGGAGACGTATCACCCCGACCCGTGTTGAGTTTTCTTCATTCAGCGAGGCCCCACCACTGCCAGGCCACCGCCCCCACAACCACCATCCCCACCTGAGCCCCTTCCTTCCCTCCGGTGAACTCCGGCGAGCTCTCAAAAATCGACTAACCCAAATTTGAAATTTAGTCTACTGTCATTTAACTAGTGTGGAATATAAACGGGGAAAACCATAAGCATTGCGAGTATAGTGTTGAGTGTACCACGCGGACCTGAAGATGCAAACCAGACAAAGGCAATTTCGCAACCAATGTTTGCTTTCAACTAACAAGTAAGATCCTAAGCGATGGACAAGAAATCACAGTAAAGCAGTGGCGATCTATTTTCTTGCTGCGATAACTAAGTTGAGCAGATACGAAAGAGTACCGCCTCAAGTGCGGCGCCATGTATGCATCTGCTGAGAATTTGACGGTGTTGCGGTAGCGATGGCTGTTGGTAGTGTGGAATATATCTAGGAGGGTAGACGGTGGCAGCGAGGAAATATCCCGGCGCGATGAACGAGACAGTCATAGGAGCGGCACCGGCAAGGTGGACAACAGCGGCGATGAAGCGAGAGGGCGGGATGCAAGGATCCTGGTCCAAAGGCATGGAGGAGAGAGAGGTCAATCTCTTATAATGGACGATGGCGTCGGGGTATCAGCTCCGGCATGGTGGAGGAGGACGGTGGTGGATGGGGTGGCGGGCGGAGGAGGCTGGGGTGGAGAGGGTGTTTTGGCACCCACAGAGTATGAATGGGGAAATTGAGGGAGAGAGGAAGGTGGGAACCATGCCTTCAGGGCGAGCTTGTCTGAAATGCGAGGAAATTTACAAACTTAGCCCTTGTTTAGAATTTCCTACATCACAAAAATATTAGTAGGTTGGGGATAGGACGGTAATCTCGCATACACCGAATATTTGCCGCCGGAGTTTTCGGCCGAGGAGAGATTGTTTTGGCGCCCACCGTGTATGAGTCCGGGTGAGAGGCAATTTCGGTCGAGGAGACACTGTGTTTTGGCACACACCGTGTATGAATCCGGGTGAGAGGTGGTTATGTCATGTTTGAGTGAAATTACAAACATGCCCCTATCAAGACCTATTGAAATCAAGCCGACATGTGTTGCATGTCATGGACATGCGGTAATTTCCATCTCCCATGTTTTGGTTTATGGTGGTTACTGCGAGTTTGGCCTCTTCGTTCAATTTTTTGAGAAAAAACTTGCACGTTTACCGTGCCAACTCAATTCCAATCCATTTTGTATTCTATTTTTGTTCGGGCAGGATCCATTTTCGATTGGAATAAAATTCTATATACATCAAAGCACAACAAAGAATTCTACTCCTTTATATATATATATATATAAAATATGATTTACAAATACAATGATCTCAAAATCATAAGGTTGAATTCAAATTTGTTAAACCAATTTATGTTCTATTAAAATGTATGGATCGATAATATCTACATATTAAATAACATAGATGGGCGTGAATTCATATGAGTATGCATGTTTGACAAATCAATTTTGGTTCAAGTATGAATTACATGTATCATCCTCTCGAATTCAAATATTTGAATCCCTTTTATGTTGACATTTTCTGTACATGCAACTAAATATTTGAATCTCCTTTCACGCCCACCTTTGTCGCATGGTCCTTCATGTAGCTGTCACTCTCTTTTCTCCAGCTCATCCGCACGCTCACTTCATGTTTCTCCTATATTTTCACAAACATGGTCTCTCAAAGTCTCCCTTGAGAAGTGTCACACTCTCCCTATCATTATACATTACACAGTTTTCATTATCTCTCACGTCCCTATCGTTCTCTAGTATGACTAGGTACCTAAGCTTTCTTTTTCACCGCCACACACACACACACACACACTCATTCATCTTTCACTTTGTCTTTCTCTCCAGGGTTCTCTCACGCACCCCATATCTCTCTAGATATGACTCCTACCACTAAAATTACTCTCTCCCGCACACACAACATTTGTTGCGGTCTCCTTTCTGTCTTCATCTCAGTTACAAAACTGACATTATTCATTTGTTTACCGATCAGGCAAACTCCCCCTCCCTTTCTCTCTCTCTCCCTGTCTCTCTCTCTCTCTCTCTCTCTCTCTATCTATCTATCTATCTCTCGCACACACACACAACTCCTGCTTCCACTCCTCTTCCCGACTACTGTCTCTCTCACTGACACACAAAACTCTCGCTTTCGCACCCCCGACTCATATTTCTCTAACAAACATAGATCGACTAGCCTCCAGATAGGTTTATACACCCGCACACTCTTGCTTCCACTATCTTGTACATGTCTCTCACGCGCTCCTTGTATCTATGTAGATTTGTCGTCCCTTCTTGAGACACGCCCTCTTGATCGTGCACACACACACACTATCGCCTCATTTTATGGTGATACCTCTCGCAAACACACTCTTTGTGTCTTTGTCACTGATACGTCATTTTGCATAATGTTTACCTACTGTTATTTATGTTGCTTTATTGCATAATACTGCTTTTCGGAGTAATTCCAATGCCTTTTCTCTCATAATATGCAAGGTATACACAAAAACGAGAATTCTGGCAGCTAGAAATCTGGACCTGAAAAAGCTACGTCAGGCTACCTATTTTGCACAACTCCAAATGAGCTGAAACTTTACGAGGAATTTTGATGGAATGTTTGAGGAATATTGGAGCAAATACGTACCAGAGGGGGCCCACCAAGTGGGCACAACCCACCTGGGCGCGCCAGGGAGCCCAGGCGCGCCCTGGTGGGTTGTGCTTACCCAGGCCCACCTCCGGTGCCCCTCTTCTGGTATATAAGTCATTTTGACCTAGGAAAAATAAGGAGAGGACTTTCGGGATGAAGCACCCACGTCTCGAGGTGGAACCTCTGCAGGAGCACTTTTGCCCTTCGGTGGAGCGATTCCGCTGGGGGAACTTCCCTCCCAGAGGGGGAAATCATCGTCATCATCATCACCAACAACTCTCCCATCTTGGGGGGGGGGGGATATATTCATCAACATCTTCAACACCACCAACTCCTCTCAAACCCTAGTTCATCTCTTGTGTTCAATCTTTGTACTGGAACTATAGATTGGTGCTTGTGGGTGACTAGTAGTGTTGATTACATCTTGTAGTTGATTACTATATGGTTTATTTGGTGGAAGAATATATGTTCAGATCCATTATGCTATTTAATACCCCTATGATCTTGAGCATGATTATCATTTGTGAGTAGTTCCTTTTGTTCTTGAGGTCACGAGAGAAATCATGTTGCAAGTAATCATGTGAACTTGATATGTGTACAATATTTTGATGATATGTATGTTGTGATTCCCTTAATGGTGTCACATGAACGTCGACTACATGACACTTCACCATATTTGGGATTAAGGGAATTCATTGTGGAGTAGTTATTAGATGATGGGTTGCGAGAGTGACAGAAGCTTAAACCCTAGTTTATGCGCTATTCCGTAAGGGATGATCGAATCCAAAAGTTTAATGCTATGGTTAGAATTTATTCTTAATACTTTTCTCATAGTTGCGGATGCTTGTGAGGGGGTTAATCATAAGTAGGAGGTTTGTTCAAGTAAGAACAGCACCTAAGCACCGGTCCACCCACAAGCCAAATTATCAAAGTAGCGAACACGAATTAAGCCAACATGATGAAAGTAACTAGATGAAATTCCCGTATACCCTCCAGAACGCTTTGCTTATCATAAGAAACCATTTTTGCCTGTCCTTTGCCTCAAAAGGATTGGGCTACCTTGCTGCACTTTTGTTACTACTACCGTTACTTGCTTGTTACAAATTATCTTGCTATCAAACTAAGCTGCTACTTACAATTTTAGCACTTGCTGACATTACCTTGCTGAAAACCACTTGTCCTTTCCTTCTGCTCCTCGTTGGGTTTGGCACTCTTACTTATCGAAAAGGCTACAATTGACCCCATATACTTGTGGGTCATCAAGGCTATTTTCTGGAGCTGTTGCCGAGGAGTGAAGCTCTTTTGGTAAGTGGAAACTGGTAAGGAAACATTATTACTACGTGATGGAATTTATTGTCACTTGCTACTATGGAAAACAATCCTTTGAGGGGTTTGTTCAGGGTATCTTCACCTCGACCGGAACCACAATTAGTTGCCCCTCAACCTACCGCACCTACTGAAAATATTGAATATGGAATTCCTTCGAGTATGGTAGCTCAACTGCTAGCTAATCCTTATGCAGGAGATGGAACTGAACATCCTGATATGCACTTGATATATGTGGATGAAATTTGTGGATTGTTTAAGCTTGCAGGTTTAACAAGAGATGAAGCTAAGAAGAAGGTTTTACCTTTATCTTTGAAGGGAAAAGCATTGACATGGTATAGTCTATGCGATGATATTGGATCTTGGAACTGGAATCGGTTGAAACTGGAATTCCATCAAAAAAAATTATCCTATGCATCTGGTTCATCATGATTGGAATTATATATAATTTTTGGCCTGGTGAAGGAGAAAGTATCGCTCTAGCTTGGGGGAGCCTTAATTCAATGTTATAATCATGCCCCAATCATGAGCTCTCAAGAGAAATTATCATTCAGAATTTGAATCCTCGGCTTTCTCGTAATGATCAATCCATGCTCGATACCTCTTGTACTAGTTCTTTTATGAAGATGACTATTGCATTCCGGTGGGATCTTTTGGAAAGAATTAAACATAACTCTGAAGATTTTGAACTCTATGAAGGTAAAGAGTCAGGTACTGAACCTAAGTTTGATTGTGTTAAATCTTTTATGAATACCGATGCTTTTCAAAAGTTTAGCACTAAATATGGACTTGACTATGAGATAGTAGCTTCCTTTTGTGAATCTTTTGCTACTCATGTTGATCTCCCTAAGAAGAAGTGGTTTAAATATCACCCACCTATTAAAGAAGAAATTAAAGAACCGGTAAAAGCTAAAAAAGAAACTATCATTTACAATGTTGATCCAGTTGTTCCCACTATTGAAAAACCACCTTTCCGTGTTACAATAAAGGAACATGCTAAAGTTTCAACTATGGTCAACAAAAGTTATATTAGAACACCTAAACCAGCTGAACAAATTAGATTTGAACCTAGTGTTGCTATGGTTGAAGATCTCTTTGTCGGATGGGCATGTTATTTACTTCTGAGATGAAGCTTCTGGAATTGCCAAACCTGATGAAAAAGGTAAACATAGACCAGTTATTGGCATGCCTGTTGTCTCAGTCAAGCTAGGAGATCACTATTATCATGGGTTATGTGACATAGGTGCTAGTGTGAGTGCTATTCCTTTTTCCTTATATGAAGAAATTAAGAATGAAATAACACCTGCTGAAATACAAGACATAGATGTTACTATTAAACTCTTGCCAATAGAGATACTATATTACCAATTGGGATTCTTAGAGATGTTGAAGTCTTGTGTGGGAAAATAAAATACCCTACTGATTTTCTTGTTCTTGGTTCCCCACAAGATGACTTTTGTCCCATTATCTTTGGTAGACCTTTCTCGAACATCATCAATGCTAGAATATATTGTGAGAAACAAACTGTCGGTGCTAGCTTTGGTGATGAATCTCATGAATTTAATTTTTCCAAGTTTAGTAGAAAACCTCATAAAAAGGATTTGCCCAGTAAGGATGAAATTATTGGTCTTGCTTCTATTCTTGTACCTCCTACTGATCCTTTAGAACAATACTTGCTAGACCATGAAAATGATTTGCATATCCGTGAAAGAAATGAAATAGATAAAATTTTATTTGAACAACGACCTCTGCTTAAACACAATTTTCCTATTGAAACTCTAGGTGGACCTCCTCCACCTAAAAGTGATCATGTGTTTGAATTAAAGCAATTGCCACACACTTTGAAATATGCTTATCTTGATGAGAAAAAGATATATCATGTTATTGTTAGTGCTAACCTTTCAGAAAATGAAGAAGAAAGATTATTGAAAGTTCTAAGGAAGCACTGAGATGCTATTGGATATACTCTTGATGATCTTAAGGGCACTAGGCCCACTCTATGTCAGCACAAGATTAATATGGAACCTGATGCTAAACCCGTTGTTAATCACCAGCGTTGGTTAAATACGAAGATGAAAGAAGTGGTAAGAACGAAAATATTGAAACTTCTAGAAGTAGGTATAATCTATCCTATAACTGATAGTAGATGGATAAGCCCTGTTTATTATGTCCCTAAGAAGGGAGGTATTACTGTTGTTCCTAATTATAAGAATGAGCTTATCCATAAAGAATTGTCACAGGCTACAGAATGATAATTGATTATAGAAAATTTAACAAAGCAACTAGGAAAGATCATTACCCTCTGCCTTTTATTGATCAAATGTTAGAAAGATTATCTAAGCACACACATTTTTGCTTCCTTGATGGATATTCTGGTTTTTCACAAATACCTGTTTCACAACTTGATCAAGAAAAGACCACTTTTACTTGTCCTTTTGGAACTTATGCTTATAGACGTATGCCTTTTGGTTTATGCAATGCACTGCTACATCTCAATGATGTATGACAGCTATATTCTCTGATTTTTTGTGAAAAGATTGTTGAGGTTTTCATGGATGACTTTTCTGTCTATGGGAAGTCTTTTGATGATTGTTTGAGAAATCTTGATCGAGTTTTGCAGAGATGTGAGCAAATGAATCTTGTCTTGAATTGGGAGAAGTGCCACTTCATGGTTAATGAAGGTATTGTTTTGGGCCATAAAGTTTCTGAAAGAGGCATTGAGGTGGACAAATCCAAGGTTGATGCAATTGAGAAAATGCCATGTCCTAAAGATATCAAATGTATTCATAGTTTCCTTGGTCATGCTGGTTTCTATGGAGGTTTATCAAAGACTTCTCTAAAATTTCTAGGCCTCTTACAAATCTTTTATAAAAGGATATCCCTTTTGTGTTTGATGATGATTGTTTGCAAGCCTTCGAAACACTCGAGAAAGCCTTAATTACTGCACCTGTTGTTCAACCACCTGATTGGAACTTGCCTTTTGAAATTATGTGTGATGCTAGTGATTATGTTGTTGCTACTATTCTAGGACAAAGAGTTGATAATAAAATAAATGTTATCCATTATGCTAGCAAAACTCTAGACGGTGCTCAACGAAATTATGCTACTACCGAAAAGGAATTCTTAGCAGTGGTGTTTGCTTGTGATAAATTTAGATGCTACATTGTTGATTCTAAAGTGATTGTTCACACCGATCATGCTGCAATAAAATATCTTATGGAAAAGAAAGATGCTAAACCTAGACTCATTAGGCGGGTTCTTCTGCTACAAGAATTTGATTTGCATATCACTGATAGGAAAGGAGCAGAGAACCCTGTAGCTGATAACTTGTCTAGGCTTGAAAATATTCTTGATGACCCACAACCTATTAATGATAGCTTTCCTAATGGACAATTAGCTACAATAAATGTTTCTAATAGTACACCTTGGTATGCTGATTATGCTAATTATATTGTTGCAAAATACATACCACCTAGCTTCACATACCAACAAAAGAAAAAAATTCTTCTATGATTTAACACATTACTTTTGGGATGACCCACATCTTTATAAAGGAGTAGATGGTATTATTAGACATTGTGTACCTGAGCATGAATAGGAACAAATCTTACGGAAATGTCACTCCGAAGCTTATGGCGGACATCACACGGGAGACAGAACTGCTCATAAGGTATTGCAATCTGGTTTTTATTGGCCTACTCTCTTCAAAGATGCCCGTAAGTTTGTCTTGTCTTGTGATGAATGTCAAAGAATAGGTAATATCGGCAAGCGTCCAGAAATGCCTATGAATTATTCACTTTCTGTTGGACCATTTGATGTTTGGGGATTTGATTTCATGGGACCGTTTCCTTCCTCTAATGGGTATACTCATATTTTGGTTGTTGTTGATTATGTTACTAAGTGGGTAGAAGCTATTCCAACTAGTAGTACTGATCACAACACCTCTATTAAAATGCTTATGGAAGTTATTTTCCCAAGGTTTGGAGTCCCTAGATATTTAATGACTGATGGTTGTTCACACTTTATTCATGGTGCTTTCCGTAAAATGCTTGCTAAGTATGATGTTAACCATATAATTGCATCACCTTATCATCCTTATTCTAGTGGTCAAGTTGAACTTAGCAATAGAGAAATAAAACTAATCTTACAAAATACTATCAATAGGTCCCCGAAGAATTGGTCTAAGCAATTAAATGACACACTTTTGGGCTTATAGATTAGCATATAAAAATCCTATGGGTATGTCTCCTTACAAAATGGTTTATGGAAAAGCTTTTCATTTGCCTCTTGAGTTGGAACATAAAGCATATTGGGAAATTAAAGAACTCAATTATGATTTCAAACTTGCTGGTGAAAAGAGGTTATTTCATATTAGCTCATTAGATGAATGGAGAACCCAAGCTTATGAAAATGCAAAGTTATTCAAAGAAAAGGTTAAAATATGGCATGACAAAAGAATCCAAAAGCGTGAGTTCAAAGTTGGAGAATATGTTCTTTTGTACAACTCTCGTTTCAGGTTCTTTGCAGGAAAACTCCTCTCCAAATGGGAAGGACCCTATGTCCTCAAGGAGGTTTATCGATCTGGAGCTATCAAAATAAATAATGCCGAAGGTACTAACCCGAAGGTTGTTAATGGGCAACGAATAAAACATTATATCTCAGGTACGCCCATTAATGTTGAAAGCAATATTATCCAAACTATGACACCGAAAGAACACATAAAAGAAACCTTCCAGAACATTCCAGAATTGTGAAAAAGAGGAGGTGCTTGATACGGTAAGTAAACAGACTCCAAAAATCCGCAAAAATGATATTTTGACAGTTTTGGAATATTTAAAAAATTAGGAAAATAAGAAACTTCCAGGAAAGTGACCTTGGTGGGCACGATGGGTTGCCCCGGTGGGTTGTGCCCACCTCGGGTACTTTCCGGACTCCATTTTTCTTCTGTTCTCCTCGTTCCCCAAGATAAAAAATCTTTATATGCCCCCGAACCTGTTGACCTCTGTATCGCGGAGAAATCTTTTGTTTTCTTTTCTCGCTGTTTTCTGTCAGATCTGTTGAGCCAGGCATCATGTCTTCTTCTTCCTCTAACCATATGGAAGAGGATGCTTGGTTGATGAAGGTCGAGCTGAAGAGGGAAGACCCCGTTGGAGCATCTAAGGAGGACAAGAGCAAGGAGGCCACCGGAGATCAAGTGCCTATGGTCGAGCAAACCTTGCTTGCCGATGCGGAAGAGGAAGATATCCTTAAACCTTATTATGCTCATCTTACCCCCCCTGAGATTGCAACATTCAGGATCATTGAAACGGTTCATGTGCAAAATAAGTATCTTACTCGTGAAAATATTCTGCATCTGGAGCACATCGCCTCCCTACAGTGCGTCATCCGAAGATTGGAGAGTCTCTTGGTCCTTAAGGACCGGGTCACTTCTACTTCATGACCACCACCTCCTTCTTCATCACCAAAAGAGAGTATCGGGTATGGGCACTCCCCTTGGCTTTCGCCAAGCTTGGGGGAGGTGCCCCGGTATCGTATCATCTCCACTATCTTTTGTCTTTACTTTTCTTAGTTCAATCCACAGTTATCTTTTGCTTTAGATGAATAAAAGTTTAGTTTGACCTTTCTTTTCAAGAGTTTCCTTAGTGATCTATCTTTGTAATCGTGTGCGAGATATATAATAAAGTTTAGTTTGAGTTTTGCTTTCTTTACTTACTTGTTTCAATAAAAAGGAAGGAAATAAATGGAAAGATCATATGCTAATCTTATGGTAAGTGATGACATTACACAAGGAAAAGTATAAGTAGTAAATTTTATTGTAGATTGACAAACATAGCATTAGTCAATGATGCAACTCATGAAAGAATTAATAAGGGAAGAGAAGATTCACATGCAAATACACTATCCTGGAAATCTTTTGTGATTGTGAGAACCCATCAAAATATTATATTCCAAAATTGTTGACGTTGGACAAGGAAGACAACGTAATGATTTATGTTTGTTCATATTCACATAGAAGTTATATTGTCATAGATCCCTCAACATGTGGTGCTTGCCCCTATCTTTGCTAGCCAAAAGCTCCGCACTAAGTAGAGATACTACTTGTGCATCCAAAACCCTTAAACCCAAATCTTTTTTTGAGAGTCCACGATACCTACCTATGGATTGAGTAAGATCCTTCAAGTAAGTTGTCATTGGTGCAAAAAGGCAAGAAGAATTGCTTCGAAAAGTGTAAGATCATTTTGTGGAAGGGAAAACTGAGCATTGTACGAACTTGTGATGGTGAAGAATAAAAGCGACAGACTGCATTATAAAGGTTGCCATCATAAGGAGCAATATAAAGTGACTTTCTCTTACACTAAGGGGTTAAGCATACAAACAAGAAAGAGCATGGAAACCTCTACTTCCCTCTGCGAATGACCTATCTTTTACTTTCATGTATTTCTCATGCAAGAGTCAAAGTTCTTCTCTCTATTCCTTTTTATTTTCTCCTTTGGCAAGCATCATGTGGTGAGGAAAGATCTAGGCATGTATATCTAGTTGAATATGGGTAGCATGAGTTATTATTGTTGACATCACCTTTGAGGTGAATGCGTTGGGAGGCGAAACTATAAGCCCCTATCTTTCTATGTGTCCGGTTGAAACATTTTGCTCATGTGTACGCGATGAATGTTAGCAATCATAGAAGACTAAATGATGGTTGAGTATGTGGACTTGCCTAAAGGCTCCGATACGTGACCCTTCCTGAAAAGATGATGAATTGTAGTTGAAAAGTTGACTGAGAACATAGTTTGTTGGTTTCCAATAGAGTTTATGCTTTATACTTTGATGTTGTGATGAATTGTCACTTGTTCATGAGAAGTTTATGATAAAAGTTATATGATAAAAGTTTTATGCTAGAATTTGTTGCTGTTATAATAAGTTACAGATGTTGCTATGTCCGTATTTTTGTTTTTATCGACACCTCTCTCTCTCTCTCTCTCTCTCTCTCTAAGCATGTGGACATGTTTTTCGATTTATGTTTTTGCTTGAGGACAAGCGAGGTCTAAGCTTGGGGGAGTTGATACGTTCATTTTTCACCATGTTTAGCTACTATATTTATGTTGTTTTATTGCATAATAATGCTTTTTGTAGTAATTCTAATGCCTTTTCTCTCATAATATGCAAGGTATACACAAATGGGGAGAATTCTGGCAGCTCAAAATCTGGACCTGAAAAAGCTACGTCAAGCTACCTATTCCGCACAACTCCAAATGAGCTAAAACTTTATGAGGAATTTTTATGTAATATTGGAGCAAATAAGTACCAAATGGGGCCCACCAGGTGGGCAACCTGGACGCGCCAGGGAGCCCAGGCGCGCCCTGGTGGGTTGTGCTCACCCAGGCCCACCTCCGGTGCCCCTCTTCTGGTATATGTCATTTTGACCTAGAAAAAATATGGAGAGGACTTTCGGGACGAAGCGCCGCCATCTCGAGGCGGAACCCGGCAGGAGCAATTTTTCCCTCCAACGGAGCGATTCCGCCGGGGGAACATCCCTCCCAGAGGGGGAAATCATCGTCATCATCATCACCAACAACTCTCCCATCTTGGGGGTGGGCTATCTTCATCAGCATCTTCAACAGCACCAACTCCTCTCAAATCCTAGTTCATCTCTTGTGTTCAATCTTTGTATCGGAACTATACATTGGTGCTTGTGGGTGACTAGTAGTGTTAATTACATCTTGTAGTTCATTACTATATGGTTTATTTGGTGGAAGAATATATGGTCAGATCCATTATTCTATTTAATACCCCTCTGATCTTGAGCATGATTATCATTTGTGAGTAGTTACTTTTGTTCTTGAGGTCACGGGAGAAATCATGTTGCAAGTAATCATGTGAACTTGATATGTATTCGATATTTTGATGATATGTATGTTGTGATTCCCTTAGTGGTGTCATGTGAACATCGACTACATGACACTTCACCATATTTGGGCCTAAGGGAATGCATTGTGGAGTAGTTATTAGATGATGGGTTGCGAGAGTGATAGAAGCTTAAACCCTAGTTTATGCGCTATTCCGTAAGGGACCGATTGGATCCAAAAGTTTAATGCTATGGTTAGTATTTATTCTTAATACTTTTCTCGTTGTTGCTGATGCTTGCGAGGGGGTTAATCAAAAGTAGGAGGGTTGTTCAAGTAAGAACATCACCTAAGCACCGGTCCACCCACATACCAAATTATCAAAGTAGCGAACATGAATTAAGCCAACATGATGAAAGTGACTAGATGAAATTCCCGTGTACCCTCAAGAAAGCTTTGCTTATCATAAGAGACCGTTTTGTCCTGTCCTTTTGCCTCAAAAGGATTGGGCTACCTTGCTGCACTTTTGTTACTGCTATTATTACTTGCTCGTTACAAATTATCTTGCTATTAGACTACTCTGCTACTTACAATTTTAGCACTTGGAGACATTACCTTGCTGAAAACCACTTGTCATTTCCTTCTGCTCCTTGTTGGGTTCGACACTCTTACTTATCAAAAAGGCTACAATTGAACCCATATACTTGTGGGTCATCAGTCACACATGCGCTCCGTCCTCCTCCTCTCTCCCTCTCTCTCTCACACAGACACCACACACACACATGGGCTTTTTGCAACAACTAGCAAGATGACAATGTGTTGCACGGAACATCAAGATGCATTTGTATGAGTAGTTTATCTTGTGGGAAAAAAGGATGAATGAGGGAAGACCTTATTTGAAAAATTGGAGAGGTGTGGGTATCTTTTTGCCAAATTGCCATAGTTTCCTTCCTATCCGTAAGATATAAATTGGACGACCTGTATTGCAGGATGGCAAGCACACCATCATCACGAACTTTGTTTTTTATAAGAGTAGAGATATACCACTTCTCGAATCTTGAAACCAACCACATTCCTCCCTTATCTCATCAAAATCGCCAAAGGAATATATTTTGAGTGAAACATAACATTTTTTTACTTTCATACGTATTTCAAAACTAGACTCTTTTCTATCAAATCGGTAATATGTATTAATCTACTCTGATCGTGTGGCAACGCATTGGCACATTGCTAGTTATTACTACTGTATAATTTTTTGGACACCAGACAAATGGTGGAGTACATATACGAGGAGAAGCCACGCACGCACGCAGTCAGTCTCTCGCTGTCTCGCACACATGAGAGTTACGTAAAGGCACCGTAAACAAATAAACCCTAAAACCCTAGGTGCATGATTACTGCATGCGCGGGTATCGGGTACGTGGTGGAGTGCACCTTTTTAGGAATAGTCACCTTCGGTGATAATTTTATACGTCGGAGTTGATGGTCGGGACCACAGGTGAACAACCTGGAGGCAGTGGCTCGCCAGTCGCCACTGATCGAGTAGCCATGTTTAAAGTATCATTTTTTAGCTAGGTAAGAGTTTTGATTTTCAACGGCATGTTATAAGTACTAGTTTTTAGAATGATTAGTATGGAGCGAAAATGGAATTCATAACCACTACCACTGTCCTGGTTTACTAGTCCCCATCGTATTTTGGGTCAAAGTTTGTCCACAAATTTTACTTGTAAAATGTGAATGGAAAACGAGATTTTGTCATACCCAAACAAAAAGGAGTGGAGGGAGTGATTGCTCTGACTTGGACTCAACCTCTCATAGCGCAGGCATTGAACCGGTGCGTCGGCCAAGAGGGCCCCACTTGCTGCAGGCCAGGCTGAGCACGCCTCCTCGCCACATGCAACTGACTTCAGACTGTCCCACCTGCCTCCATTGAATCCGCCGAGTGCCGGCAACACGTCCTTCCGTGAGCCGGCCGGCATTTTAGAACACAACGCCAGTTGGCTCCTCTCGTCCACCTACTATTTAAATGAGCCCAAACGCCTTGCAAGAACCACACCACACCGCCGCTCCCCATATCCTCCTTGCACCATTTCAACACACTCTCCATAGCATCTGGTGAGTAGGAAGACGAGTTCTCCGGCATAAAAGCCGGCTGGGTGCCCCGACAAGCCAGGCAACTCGCTGCCCCACCTCCCTCCTCTCCCCAGGCCGTCAGTACCATGGGCGAGGCTGCAGGCGGACAAGCGGAGGAGCAAGCCGCCGCCCCAAGCTGGCCCCTGGTGCATCAAATCGACGCTCCAAGCCTGCTCGCAGAAGATTCGCCAGTTGCTACATGCCGGCACACGGGGGACCACGACGTCCAGTGCATCTTGGTTGGCCTCGCCATCCGATGCAAACGTTGGTGAAACCGCGGCATGCTGGCGGAGGTGGCCAACACGTCTGTGGCCACCGCCGACACCAAGGTCGGGAGGCACCGCCGCTCAGAACCCACGAATGCTACGACCACCGTGTTGCCGGCAGACACCCGGTGAGTTGCCCGGTTTGGCTCAAAACATCATGGACCCCAGCCGTGGCGGGCATTAGAAATATTATACCTGCCTCCAGAAGTTATTCGCGTTTAGTCAAAAAATGTCCAAAATATAATTAATTTTGTATGGTCTTGACTTTTTGTGTTTGCACTGGTAGTAGGAACTAGAGATTTTTCTTTATTTATAACTCTCCACACATTTTTTTGGCTTTGAAGTGAATCATGGTTGTGGACATTATCTATGAATGTGCACATATCTGTGAACATGAGTTTGATGTGGAAGTTGAACTGGGAATGTTGGGCTTGCGTGTGAACTATACCATGTCCAATGCTTCGTCTATTATTGTTTGGAAAGTAATTGCTGTTATTACATGACCCGAATTTTTTTTATTTTGTGCCACATCAGTAGATGCACAGACATCACAACAGGCATGCTGACTAGATAAACTTTTGAACCTAGCTATAATGAAGGAAAATTTGTATTGACAACAATTTTAGATAGCATGATACGCCTAGCCTGCTCAGCCTCTGCTAGCTTCTTTTTGGCTTCTTCAGGAACTCACCTACATTCTCAAGGGCTGCTGCATGCTTTCTTCCATCCTTTACTAGAGCCACAAGGACACGAATAGTTGACGACTCCACCTGGCTTATGTGTAATCCAGCATCATCTAGGAATTTGCACCTTGTGTCTAAACCAGCATCATTAGGGAACGGGCAGCTTGTGTGTAAACCAACCTCATTTTGGAAACATGATCTCGAGATTGACCATACGTCCCTCCTCGTAGGAACTACATCCTGACATGAAGTAACTTACTTTTTAGATCAATACTCAGAGCAACCCAAATCCATTTAGTAAAAGCCAGATAAACATGACTCGGAGAAGTGAATTCAAAAGGAGAAATATGAAAACAGACTCCAAGGTGAGAACACCCACTTCCAACATCAAGCTAAAAACGAAAGCATTAGGACGATTAAGATTCTTCTTATTACACATCAAAGAACACGAGGCTAAGAGAAACAGAAACTACAACATATACACATCGAAGAACACGAGGCTAAACGAAAGTTATTGAAAGGGTGTTACTTACCAAAGCTCGTTTTATAGGTTCGGTGCAACTCCTCTTTAACTTGCCATGTTCCTCGAAGATGTCCCTAATATCCCTTGTTCGGTCTTCATTGCTGCTCTGCATGTTCGCCCTCGTGGTTTTAAAATCTCAACATGGCAAGAAAAATATAGTAATACTCATGCATCTTGTGGGCAACATTAAAGCACTCATCTGGCATGTTAGAGCATCTCCAATAGAAGCACAACGCGCAACGTGTTAAAAAGCGTTTACGGCGCTGGAATAGCCAGTTTTTGCGGGCCGCGGAGTGCTAGCTCCAGCGGCCGCTTCAAAATTTTTGCGTGCCGCTTCAGCAGTCGCGCTATATTTTTTTCTACTTTCTACTCTGACTCAATACACATTTGACTCGGAGTCGATACTGGCATAGATAGATACATAGATAGTTCTCAGCATAGATATAGTATAGATAGATAGAAAAATAGATAGTTCAACTACTCCTCATCGTCCGACTCGGTGATGTCCTCCTCCGACGTCTCAACGTAAGTGTCAAGATACCGATCGTTGTCGGAGTCCCATGGCGACGCTGCTCCTAGCTTGATGTTGAATTGAGCAGCCGCCTTCCGTGTATGCTTGTCCTCGCGATAGGTGGCCCACTCTGCCCTCCTCTTCTCCCTCTTCGCCCTTCTTTGCGCGTAGAACTCGTGCTCGTTGATGATGTCCTGTGGGAAGCATTGGCGCCACAGTGCCATGGCTTCCTCATCCATCTCGGCGATGCCGAGACAGTGCTCCCGCCTCCCGTTGTCGCGACGATCCTCGTCGGTGATAAGCCGCGGGGGAGGCGCGAGCTCCTCGCCCACTCCCGCGTTGGCCTGTTGGGGAAGTGCAATGTTCTACGAGGCCACCGGAGGCGCCACACCGTAGCGTCGTACGTGTGGGCCGCCTCGTGGGTGGTGTCGAAAGTGCCGAGGGAGAGACGCGTCTCGCAGAACCGGATCTCGATGGAGAAGCAGCCAGAGGGGCGCGCGCAGACGTCGTGGTATCCCGAAGTTTCCCGACGACGCGGCGGCATGGTGACGCGGCAGCGGCGAGGCAAGAAAGAGCGGGGATAGAGCGGTGGCGAGGCACAGAGCGGGGGAGAGTAGTGGCAAGGCACAAAGCGGTGGGAGGTCGTTGGGTTTTATAAAGCACGTCGGACGCCGCGCACCCGACCGCTTTTTCCGCGCGCGCGATCCTTTCTCGACGTCCCTGCTATCTCTACTAGCTTCTATACTCTTATATTATATATATATATATGTATGTATATATATATATTATAATTATATTTATCACTACTTATATCTTATATATCTCTTATATATATTATAGATATATCTACTACTCTTTCTTTCTTATAAAAAAGTATTAAAAAAACAGAGTTGGTGATGATGGTATGTCTACCATCCCGCAATATAGGCCGTCTGATTTATATCTAACAGATAGGAAGGAAACTATGGCAATTTTGCAAAAAGATACCCACACCCCTATCCACATTTGCAAATAAGGCCTTCCCTCGTTCATCATTTTCTCCCACAATATAAACTACTCGTACAAATGCATCTTGATGTTCCGTGCAACACATGGGCATCTTGCTAGTTCTAAGAAACTTTCCATCATTTGTCACACTACTAGTTGCAGATGAAGAACCTACCCAAGCATAGTGCAATATAGGAGCGACTCACAATTACAAGGTGATATTCTGATGGACTATGCAAGCTAGTATAACCAATTACTTTTACAGGAACAATAGCAACCAGGAAATTTGAAGGGTAGGTATGAACAAAATTGGAACTGCACATGTACTGCTAAGAGATTCAATACACACATTACCAATCGAGGAGGAGTACGATGGTCGCGGCGACCTCTTTGCATCATGGTCGGCAACAGGAGTCAGTTCATTGTCCACGACGGTGGTGCTTCTGCGCTTGGCATCGGCTTCAGGGAAGCAGATCCGAGACCGTGGAAGACGTGCCAGCGAAGAGGCTCCGTGTACGACGATGGTGGACCGGCTCCAGTGTGGCGTACAACATCGTCGATGAGGCAGATGCGCTGCGGTGGATGACTGCACCGACGTAGAAGGGGAGGAGCACAAAGGTTGCGGTGTCGTGGAGAAGTCTATTTTGTGGTGGGGATAGAAAATGGGGAGTATTCACATGTACTACTCTGGGTGCCGGGTGGGCTTGGCTAGGTAGGGTGAACCTGAAGTTACCAAAACAGCCCCTACCAACCAGCATCCATAGGCCTGTTCCGAAGGGTATGATGGTAACTTCACACTGCTCGAATCAGGGTCGCGGGAGAATTTCCCGCCAACCTCAAAATTTTGTAAGACTGCACTCCCTGTTTGGCATGTTGGGTGATTGGGTTAAGCAACTAGCGAGTAGTACTAGTAACTACTAGTACTCCCTCCGTTTTTATTAACTCTGCATATTAGGTTTCACCAAAATCAAACTTCCTAAAGTTTGACCAAGTTTATAGAAAAATATAAACATTTACCATAACAAATATGTATGATGTGAAAGTACATTCAATAATGAATCTAATGGTATTTATTTGTTATTGTATATGTTAATATTTTTTGTTATAAACTTTGGGAGAGATTACAAAACTTGACTGTGACCAATGCTAATAAGCAAACTTAAATAAAAACAGAGGGAGTACACATTTGTTTTCTTAGTTTGTAGTGGAATTAATCATTTGTTGTAATCATGAAATAAATATATTATGCTACTGACTTCGAATGTAATGGTTTATACAATTTAATAGTTAGAATCATTGTTGAATTCCAAGATGTATACGAGGTCTATAGTACGTCACAATATGCTCAAACTCACATAATCCCAGTCAAATGAAAATCTAAATGCATTTCATAGTTATTACTTTGTAGGATGCAAATAAACCAACCATAACTCTACATGATCCATTATAAAAGCAACACTTTGAATACATCCCCATGTGTGAATGAAATGTGTAGAGAGAGCTTGCAAAGATGGAACAAATAGGGCAGGAAAGATTGTATGTATGTGGGCGAGAGAGTGATACGTCTCTAACGTATCTATAACTTTTGATTGTTCCATGTTGTTATATTATCATTCTTGGATGTTTTACAATCATTTTACAGTCATTTTATATCATTTTTTGGTACTAACCTATTGACATAGTGCCCAGTGTTGTTTTCTGCATGTTTTTTACATCACAGGAAATCAATACCAAACAGAGTCCAAACGCAGCGAAATTTTTTGTGGATTTTTTTGGACCAGAAGACATCCAGTGGGCCTGGAGTGCACCTAAGGGGAGCTCCAAGGGGAGCACAACCCACCAGGGCGCGCCTAGAGGCCCAGGTGCACCCCAGTGGGTTGTTCCCTCCTTGTTGGCCTCCTGCACCACCCCTTTGCTCTATAAATACCTCGGTATTCCAGAAACCCTAGGCGAGTCGATGAAAATCAATTCCAGCCGCCGCAAGTTCCAAAAACACCAGATCCAATCTAGACACCATCTCGGAGGGGTTCATCATGTCCATTGGTGCCTATCCGATGATGCGTGAGTAGTTCTTTGCATACCTACGGGTCTGTAGTTAGTAGCTAGATGGCTTCCTCTCTCTCTCTCTCTCCCTTGATTATCAATACAATGGTCTCTTGGAGTCTATACGATGTAAGTCTTTTTGCGGTGTGTTTGTTGGGATCCGATGAACTTTGAGTTTATGATCAGATCTATGTTTTTATCCATGAAAGTTACTTGAGTCTTCTTTGATCTCTTATATGCATGATTTATTATAGCCTCTTATTTCTTCTTCGATATTTGGGTTTTGTTTGGCCAACTTGATCTATTTATCTTGCAATGGGAAAGTTGCTTTGTGATGGGTTCAATCTTACGGTGCTTGATCCTAGTGACAGAAGGGGAAACAACACGTATGTATCGTTACTATTAAGGACAACAAGATGGGGTCTATTTCTACATAAATAGATCTTGTCTACATCATGTCATCATTCTTATTGCATTACTCCGTTTTTCCATGAACTTAATACACTAGATACATGTTGGATAGCGGTCGATGTGTGCAGTAATAGTAGAAGATGCAGGCAGGAGTCGGTCTACTAATCTTGGACATGATGCCTATATAATGATCATTGCTTGGATATCGTCATGATTATTTGAAGTTCTATCCATTGCCCAACAGTAATTGTTTTCCCACTGTTTGCTATTTTTCTCGAGAGAAGCCACTAGTGAAACCTACGGCCCCCGGGTCTCTTTTCATCATATTTGCCTTTGCGATCTATTTTCCTTTGCTTTTATTTTCAGATATATTGAACCAAAAATACAAAAATACCTTTCTACAATTTATTTAAGACGCGATCTATTTATCCTATCTACCACAATTATCTCAGGTTCTCTTGCCTACTTGAGGCGTCGTACCCGAAAGGGATTGACAACCCGTTTAACACGTCGGGTTGCGAGTATTTGTTATTTGTGTGCAGGTGCTGTTTACGTGGTGTAGGAGGTTCTCCTACTGGTTCGATAACCTTGGTATAATCATTGAGGGTAATACCTACCATCGCTATACTGCATCATCCCTTCCTCTTTGGGGAAATGCCGACGTAGTTCTAGCAGACATCAAAAGGAATTTCTGGCGCCGTTGCCGGGGAAGATCATCAACATCAACTAGGTTCCTAATCACATATCTCATATCCTCACAATTTACATTATTTGCCATTTGCCTCTCGTTTTCCACTCCCCCACTTCACAAAAATTTACCGTTTTATTCGCCCTATTTTCCGCTCGCCATTTTCTCGTCAGATCTGTTTTTGTGTGCAATCTTGTTTACCACTTTTTGTCGTTATGGATTGCTCTTCCTCTATTGCATACACCCCCGAGAACTAGGTTCTTAACTTTTAAAAAAGGGGAGGGGAGAACTTAAAAGATGATTGGTATAGGATTTGCAATGCTCATAATAGATCTATCCGTAAGCAATATATCGTTATTCTTCTTCGCTGTTTTTATGTGGGATCACCACTTGGTATAGATTCGTCCTTGATACTTTTACCGGTGGAAATTTCTTGATGTGTCCTTCTCTTGATTCTTTTAATGCTTTGGGAAATTTAGTGGGTTCACCCCCTCTCATGATCGATGAAACAATCTTTAGCCTTGAGCATGTTATGGAAAGACTAGATGCTATCGAAAAGAAAATACTTACCAAAGAACATATTGAGAACTTGGATAGAAAAATGCAAAGTTATGCTATTAAAATTGGGTCAAAAGCGGGAGACGTTTTTAAGTTGTTAAAAGAAAAGGGGACTATAATTCATGAAAGAATCGAAGAAAGCCCATCTAAGATTGATAAACTAGAAGAATTTTTTTCTAATATAGGTACGGCTTTGGCTTCCGCTAAAACTCCCGTAAAAATTAGTAAGACTACTCAATCACTAAAAACAAGGGTGCAACTTCTACCAATGATAAAGGAGATCTTAAGATGATTAGTATCCATCCCAATTTTATTGAAGTCATAAGAGACCCTTTCTGCGAAAGTAAGTTTTTCAATCTTGTGCCTAGAAGTATTGTCGTTGAGAATTTATATGCAAAATCCTTGGAAAATCCTAAGTGTTCGATCAAATAATTGGAGGATAAAGATGTCTAGATCCTACGCGTTATGCCTAGCTAGGGGCGTAAAACGATAGCGCTCGTTGGGAGGCAACCGAACTTGAATCTTTTTGCTTTTTGGGTTTCTTGCTGTTTTCAATAAAATACCCAATTATGCCTCTGGTTAGATGTGTTTTTGTGGTTTAAATTAGTGTTTGTGCCAAGCAAGGCCTTTGGGATGATTTGGGTGGGAGTTGATTTGATCTTGCTGAAAAAACAAATACATTTGCGCTCACGGAATTATTTTTCATTTTTATGAGAAGAGTTCTTTTGAGTTGATTCTTTTTGCAGAAGATTAATAAACAAATTATTCACGTCGTCCTAATTTTTCAGAGTTTTTGGAGTTATAGAAGTATTCGAAGTAGTCAGATTGCTACAGACTGTTCTATTTTTGACATATTCTATTTTCTTTGTGTTGTGTGCTTGTTTTGATGATTCTATGGTTTTCTTTGATGATTTTTTCCATAGAAAAGTTGGAATACAGTAGATATAATGCAAAAATGAAATATGAATGGATTTTCAACAGTACCTATAGTAGTGGTTTGCTTTCTTATACTAACGGCTCTCATGAAGGTTTTGTTGAGTTTTGTGTGATTGAAGTTTTCAAGTTTTGGGTTATCTTACGATGGATGAAGTAATAAGGATTAGCAAAAGGCTAAGCTTGAGGATTCCCGAGGCACCCCAAGATAATTTCAAGAAGTAGCAAGCAACTAAACTTGGGGATGCCCCCGAGTGGCATCCCCTCTTTCTTCTAACAACCATCGGTATTTTACTTGGAACTATATTTTTATTCGTCATATATTATGAGTTTTGCTTGGAGCGTCTTGTATGATATGAGTCTTTGCTTGTTTTGCTTTGGTTTTTTAAGTCTTGAATCCTTCCTGGACACACCTTTTTGAGAGAGCCAAAAATTATGTTATGCTTGCTCCTATGCTTCACTTAAATTTTTAGAGCCATGGAATTACTCTAGTGCTTCACTTATATCTTTTTGAGATTTTTGAAGAAATGCTCTCATGCTTCACTTAGATTTATTTGGGAGTTAGTAATTTTTTTTTAAGAAATTCTCTCTTGCTTCACTTAGATTATTTTGAGAAAAAGATATTATGCTCATGTTCTTCACTTAAATTAGTTTGAGCTTATCAAAAGAAACATATGAAAATAGTCCCAAAGTGATAGATATCCAAGGAGGATATACTAAAAACTTTCATGAAGATCATTGGACAAAATAAACTTGATTCTTAGTAATGGTTTTGAGATATGATGATATAATATGTGAGTCATGATGATGAGTAATTGTGATTTAGTAAGAATATTGATGTTAAGGTTTGTGATTCCCTATGCAAGCACGAAAGTCAATAGTTATGCAATGAAATTTATATCCTACTTGTGGTGCATTATTCGGTGTTACTTATGCTTAATGCTTGGGTATGAGATTTTTTGCTTTTTGCTTGGTCGTTTCTCAATCTTTTTTCTAGCCTTCATTTTTGCACTAAGTATGATCACTACTTGTGCATCCAAAACCCTTTAAACCAGTTTTGCCATATGAGTCCACTATATCTACCTATATGCGGTATTTCCGTGCCGTTATAAGCAATTTGCATGTGCCATCTCTAATTTCAAAATAAATTTGTCTTTTGTGTGCTCGTACCGCTCGCGAGGCAGTGAGGGGTGGCCAATATTTTCCATGCTAGATGTGTTATTCTCATGATGAGTGTTTATTCACTTGTAATTGCATGAGAGTACGGCAAAGGTATTAGGGATGCCCAGTCCCGAAAATAAAAATGAATTTACTTTATATTGTCAAATAATAAATTCCTTGGAAAGTGTTGGTATGGAGGGTGATGGAGTCCTAGATTATGGGGTCCTCAATGTCACGCCCAATATGCGACCCTATCCAAAAGGAACTCGAATGTCCCACCAAGGATAGACCCGCATATTGGAAAGCTTTTGCAAGGTGGATATCATTACATCAACATTACATTAATAGATGGGGATACATACATAAGGCATACAATGCCACACGAATACAACAATACATCATACATAATATCAACATCCGACTACGGATGGTACATAAACAAAAACTCAAACAATATCCACCCTGCTAGCCCAGGCAGCCGACCTGGAACCTATCCCCTGATCGAAGAAGAAGCAGGAGAAGAACTCCAAATCAAGCAAACATCGCTCTCGCGTCAAGATCATCGTAAAACCTGTACCTGGAACTGTTGTTGTAGTAATCTGTGAGCCACGAGGACTCAGCAATCCCATTACCATGGGTATCAAGACTAGCAAAGCTTAATGGGAAAGGAAGGGGTAAAGTGGTGAGGTTGCAGCAGCGACTAAGCAAGTATGGTGGCTAACATACGCAAATGAGAGCGAGAAGAGAAACAAGCGGAACGGTCATGAAGCTAGCAATGATCAAGAGGTGATCCTGAACTCCTACTTATGTCAAACATAACCAAAAGACCGTGTTCACTTCCCGGACTCTGCCGAGAAGAGACCATCACGGCTACACACGCGGTTGATGTGTTTTAATTCGAATCAGGTGTCAAGTTATCTACAACCGGACATTAACAAATTCCCATCTGCCACATAACTGCGGGCACGGCTCTCGAAAGTTTAAACCCGGCAGGGGTGTCCCAACTTAGCCCATAATAAGCTCTCGCGATCAACGAAGGATATTCCTTCTCCCAGGAAGACCCGATCAGTCTCGGAATCCCGGTTTACAAGACATTTCGACAATGGTAAAACAAGACCAGCAAAGCCGCCCGATGTGCCGACATCCCGATAGGAGCTGCACATATCTCGTTCTCAGGGCAACACCGGATAAGTCAAGCTACGAGTAAAACCAGACTTGAGTTTCCCGAGGTGGCCCAGAAGTTGCTCGATTCGGACCAACACTTAGACAAGCACCGCCCGGGGCTATAATAAAGATGACCCTTGGGTTAATTACTCCCAAGGGAAAGGTAGGTGGTGGTGAGGCAAATGGTAAAACCAAGGTTGGGCCTTTCTGGACAAGTTTTATTCAAAGCGAACTGTCAGGGGGGTCCCATAAATCACCCGACCGCGTTAGGAACGCAAAATCCGGGAACATAACACCGGTATGACGGAAACTAGGGCGGCAAGAGTGGAACAAAACACCAGGCATAAGGCCGAGCCTTCCACCCTTTACCAAGTATATAGATGCATTAATAATATAAGAGATATTGTGATATCCCAACCATAATCCTGTCCACCATGGAGAAATCTTCAACTTCACCTGCAACTAGCAACGCTATAAGAGGGGCTGAGCAAAGCGGTAACATAGCCAATCAATGGTTTGGTAGGAAGGGTGTCACAGGTTAGAGGTTCATGGCAATTTGGGAGGCTTGAGGAGCAAACGATAGGTAACGCAGCATAGCGATAGAACGAAGCAACTAGCATAGCAATGATAGTAGTGTGATCCAGGGTAGCGGTCATCTTGCCTGAAATCCCACAAGGAATAAGAACGAGTCCATGAAGAAGATGAAGCCACGACGACGAACCAAGCGTAGACGAACGAATCCTCACGATCGCAACGAAACGGGAACTATCGAGAAGAAGCACACAACATAGTAAACACGCCACACATAGACAAGACATGATGCACAACAAGCATGATGCATGACAAAGGCTACATGAAGCTACTCATGGCAAGAGATGATGCATACAAGAGCAACACATCAAAGCAAGTTTAAATGAGGCCGGAAGCAACATATAACAATTCCGGTAAGTCCTCATATGCAAATTTCGAAATTGGTCCAGATCTGAATAAACCTTATGTTCAACTTGTTAAACAGCAAGTTAAGATGCACCACGAGGATCTACACGAAATTCTAGTCAAGTTACATATAAAGTTCATTTAGTTCGGAGCTATGGCCTAGAAGATATGAGCAACACAAGTTAAACATGGCATTGATGCAAAATGCATACAAACATCAAGCAAACACCTCAAAACAAGGATGCAACATGGTAATATGAAGCTACATGCAAAATCAAGCAAGTTTCATATAGAGCTCACTCAAAACGGAGCAACGGTGTAACACATACACACTATACAAGTCATAGCAACAATCTGTCCAAAACAGCAACTAGGCATATTGCAAGCATCAAAACAATAAGCTACAACACCCCAACATAAGAACAAAAGGCATGGGCACGAAGTACGGGTAAAGCATAACAAAACATGAACACTGAGCTATCTCCAGAAATCACTAGAACATGCTCAAACACACATGGTAAGATTGCAAATGATAACAGTTTCAGACTTTAGCAGAAATAACATCAGGTTGCAATGTTTAGAGCTACCAAACGACATGTTATAGGAACTTATCATGGCAAACAAAGGCATGGAATGAACCTACTAATAGCATAGATCAAAAGTCCCTTACTGACCATGAGCCAAAAAGGATCAGAAAATATGATGGAACCCATGTAAACATGGCAAGTTATATTACAGATTCATACATGGCAGGAACAACAATAAGTAGGCATGTTGGTGAGCTTGAACCACTCACCATAGAGCAATACATGGCATGGCAAGGCAACCAACAGTAAGAAGGCATGCTTATGAAGCTAAGCATGGCAAGAACAAGTTCATAGGGTGCATGGGTCACTAACAAACAATCATGGAAACATTGAACTTAATGTTAACAGGCTGATAGCAACATCATTTAGCAACTTTGGAGCAAGATTACAACAATCTAACGCAAGCTATAATTTCAACAAGGGGCATGAATGGATAGAGCAAGACATGTATAACAACTCATCCTTAGTGAACAAACTCCAGATTATGCACGAAATGACTTGTAGGAGCAGGTTAACATAGCAACAAAATATAACAGAATCTGTCAAGAAAACAGCAACAGCAAGTACCCTACTTAACAAGCTCGATGCACTCAGCATACAAGTCACAAAAATACATGGTTTGCACCTCTGGAAAGATGGCATAGCATAGATCAAAACACATGTAGACATCAACCTCATAGGATGCACACATCAATCATGGCAAAAATGACAAATGAGCAAGTTATAACAGTTTCAGTAGATTAACATCAACATGCACTCTTCCAACAGAATTTCGGGCATCAAGATGAGCTCAAATGAAAATGATTCAATGGAATGAAATGATGTACACGCTGAGGCGAACAATTTGACATATTACACGGGCAAAACGGAGCTACGGATGCAGAGATACGGCATGACGAACATGGCATGAAAATTACACAGAAACGGGGACTTGGTGAAACATATACCTCCGCGAAAATCAACGCGGGACGGAGGCGTGCGGGACGAGGAGATCCGGGATCGGGGGAGCTGTTTGGTTGGGGGGATGGGTGGATCTCGTCCACCCCGACGAGATCTCACCGGAGAAGAACTCCGGCGAGCAGCGGGCGGCTCCGGTGAGGTCGGGATGGCCGGAGGGAGGACGCGGGCGGCGGACCCGGCGAGGCCGGAGGCGGGCAGCCGCCGGCGGCGATTCTGGCTGGCGGCGCGAGGAGCTCGCCCGGCCGGGCGGCGGCGCTGGGCGGACGGCGCGGGTGGCCGGAGGGCGGCGACGGAGGGAGCACGGCGGCGGGAGCGGTGGCAAGGGCGGAACGGGCACCAAGGCTGCGGCGGCGGCGCGCCGCAGACGGGCAGCATGGCGGTGGCGCGCGATCGGGCGGTGGAGGCCGGAAGGCGCGACGCGACGGCGGGGAGGCGGGCGCTGGGCCCGTCGCTGCCCGGGGACGGCCTCCGTGGGCAGGCGGGCGGCGCGGGGAGAGAGAGGAGGCCGGCGGGGACACGTGTCAGCGCGGGAGTGGCTGCAGACGGAGGCGCGGGTGTGTCCAGCGGGAAACATACATGTCCGGCGGGGGAGGTAGGTGGAGGCTAGGGTTAGGGGAAAATCATCCGCGAATTTGGAGAGGGTTGCACATATTTATAGGTAGAGGGAGCTAGGAGAGTCCAAATGAGGTGCGGTTTTCGCCCACACGATCGTGATCGAACGACCGAGAGCATGGAGGGGAGTTTGCTGGGTTTTCGGCCACTTTAGAAGGGGTGTTGGGCTGCAACAAAAGAGGCTTCTGCGGTTACCCGGTTAACTGTTGGAGTATCAAACGACCTCCGAATGGCACGAAACTTGATAGGCGGTCTACCGGTGCTATACCAAGGCCGCTTGGCAAACCTCGGTCCATTCCGAGAAAGTTTAACACCCGCTCACAATGAAAGACCAAAGGGGAACGCCGGATGACATAGGAGTGCCGGATTGCAAAACGGACATCGGGGAAAATGCTCGGATGCATGAGACGCAAAATGAAATGCACATGATGACATGATATGAAATGCAGATGATGACATGGCAAAGTGCAACACGCAAGCAAATGACATGGCAACGACGGCGAATAACTGACGGACACCTGGCGCATCGAATCCGGGGCGTTACAACACTCCTCCACTAACAAGAGATCTCGTCCCGAGATCTTAGAACCGAGACGGAAGGGAAAAGGGATGAGGTGCAATACGAACAAAAGAGAGAGGATCAACAAAGTCGAGAACACTCGAGTAGGAAAAAAATAAACGACGAATATGACGAGAATGACAAGAATCGAAAGCTCACGGAATCAGATCGACTATGAAATCACTCGTTCTAACCGGAGTGGTTAGAATGAGAAAAGAAACGGATAAGACTGAAAGGATTTAAGGTAGCACTCCGGCTGAAAATGGGAGGATTAGAACGAACTTGAGAGGATGGAATGGTACTTGATGAACTCTTGAAGAATGAATTAAATCATGAAGAATCGCCATGAAGTACTCCGGTAAAATAAAGGATGATGAGATAGAATGAAGGATGAAAGAATAAGATGAGCCTTGCGGTGAGTTAGATGGAGGGTCCGACAAGATGGTCGAGGAAATTTGAACTCCGAAAAAGAAAAGATGAAAACACTTGGAACTAGAATTTATTCATCAAGAACAAACTCTGAAGGAACGGATTAATCGCTTGAAGGAAATAAGAATAAGATTTATTGTATGCTTATCCTTCATCAAATTAAATTGATGACAAGCAATGGATTTAGCATACTACTTATTCTTCTTGAGAAAGGATTGAGAAGGGAAATATTGCAAACTTGAGAAGGTCTTCATGAACCACCGGTAGGATTTAAAAGATCGAATGAATTAATATGATAATCAAGGAAAAGAATCTTAAAGAACCACCGTTAGAATTCGGAAAAGACTGGTGAAAGAGAATGAATCACCGGGAAGAATTAGTAAAGCGCAAAGATACTTGAGGGAATTAAGAGACAAGATAACGAAGGGATCGCGAACTGATTGAAAAATACTTGAACGAAGCACCGGGATAAATAGCGAACGATAACTGGAATGATGGCCTCCGGTGAAATGAAAAGAAATCAACTCCTAAAATACTCCGGATTGTAAGGAAGAATATCTGACAAATGGAATAATTCCCGAGGATTACATGAAGCTGGAACCACGAAACTTCGAGAGAATAGACAAGATTTTGAGGAAAAACTCTTCTTCAAATGATGACGAGAAACACCACCAAAATTACTGAGATACTCCGGGAGAATGAAAAGCGAAGAGGTTGAGCCAACAATGAAAGAATTTGAAAGCGATCTTGGAAAAGGCATGTGACTGATGAAATTCATTCTTACGTCACACTTGAAAAGAATTTGAGAATAACTCCGGGGAAAAGAGAATAGTCAGGTAAGATCCTGGGAAAATACCTGTGGGTTAGGGCCCACTAAAATAGAACACTGTTGGAAAGGATTTTTGAACAGATAGATGATGCACCAGAACAATTGAAATATTTGAATGAGGTGACCACCTCGAATTAATTCGAACACAGACGAATCTCCTGAGATGTCTTTCGAACTCCGGAATGATTGAATGGCGAGAGGCAAACAAGCAGGGAAAATACTTGATCCAAGGAAAAGAATGTGATCAACTCGAAAAACTTGAATTGAATCCACCGGAAAAGAAAAGAGATGAAGAATGACGAACGAGGCGAGAATTCACCGGTTGAAATGATTGACAAAAGATTGAAGAGGCTCCACATGAATGGAATTGATGCTCGAAATAGAATCAGACTCCGGGAAGAAGAGGGTGGGAGGGCGGGGAAAAAACATAGGCAACTGGAAGGGGAATCGACGAATATCTTGAAGAGAAAACACCGGTTGAAATAATTGAGGAAAGAAAGCAAAGACTTCACACGAGTAGGATGGATACTCGATTACGGACTCCGGTTCCAAGAAGAAGAAGGGAGGGCGGGTGGGAAAAACAAAGACAACTTCGGACAGGGAAAAACAACAATGTCGGAGGAAGAACTGAGGATTGATCTCGCGAAAGACAAAGAGGTTCGAGTTGACTTGACGAGAGATGCACCGGATGAAAAGAGCTGAGAACCAACGACCGGAAAACCAACTGCGTGAACCTAAAGAAAAATTTGAAGGGGAAGAGGAGTAAATCAAAACACCTACGTCAAGATTCCTCGCCAGAGCGACGAAGAGGCTGAGGAGTAAAAAGAATTCGTACTCTTCGATATAACTAGACTCTGAAATCAGTTTTCTTCTAGACTCAACAACGGCCAAACTACACGATCAATCAAGGGGGCTCCTAGGGTCGGTCGAGGCTCTGATACCAACTTGTCATGCCCAATATGCGACCCTATCCAAAAGGAACTCGAAGGTCCCACCAAGGATAGACCCGCATATTGGAACGCTTTTGCAAGGTGGATATAATTACATCAACATTACATAAATAGATGGGGATACATACATAAGGCATACAATGCCACACGAATACAACAATACATCATACATAAGATCAACATCCGACTACGGATGATACATAAACAGAAACTCAAACAATATCCACCCTGCTAGCCCAGGCTGCCGACCTGGAACCTATCCCCTGATCGAAGAAGAAGCAGAAGAAGAACTCCAAATCAAGCAAACATCGCTCTCGCGTCAAGACCATCGCAAAACCTGTACCTGCAACTGTTGTTGTAGTAATATGTGAGCCACGAGGACTCAGCAATCCCATTACCATGGGTATCAAGACTAGCAAAGCTTAATGGGAAAGGAAGGGGTAAAGTGGTGAGGTTGCAGCAGCGACTAAGCAAGTATGGTGGCTAACATACGCAAATGAGAGCGAGAAGAGAAACAAGCGGAACGGTCGTGAAGCTAGCAATGATCAAGAGGTGATCCTGAACTCCTACTTACGTCAAACATAACCCAAAGACCGTGTTCACTTCCCGGACTCCGCCGAGAAGAGACCATCACGGCTACACACGCGGTTGATGTGTTTTAATTCGAATCAGGTGTCAAGTTATCTACAATCGGACATTAACAAATTCCCATCTGCCACATAACCGCGGGCACGGCTCTGGAAAGTTTAAACCCTGCAGGGGTGTCCCAACTTAGCCCATGATAAGCTCTCGCGATCAACGAAGGATATTCCTTCTCCCAGAAGACCCGATCAGTCTCGGAATCGGTTTACAAGACATTTCGACAATGGTAAAACAAGACCAGCAAAGCCGCCCGATGCGCCGACATCCCGATAGGAGCTGCACATATCTCGTTCTCAGGGCAACACCTGATAAGTCAAGCTACGAGTAAAACCAGACTTCGAGTTTCCCCGAGGTGGCCCCGTAGGCTGCTTAGTTCGGACCAAGACTTAGACAAGCACTGGCCCGGGGGGGCTATAATAAAGATGACCCTTGGTTTAATTACTCCCAAGGGAAAGGTAGGTGGTGGTGAGGCAAATGGTAAAACCAAGGATGGGCCTTGCTGGACAAGTTTTATTCAAAGCGAACTGTCAGGGGGGTCCCATAAATCACCCGACCGCGTTAGGAACGCAAAATCCGGGAACATAACACCGGTATGACGGAAACTAGGGCGGCAAGAGTGGAACAAAACACCAGGCATAAGGCCGAACCTTCTACCCTTTACCAAGTATATAGATGCATTAATAATATAAGAGATATTGTGATATCCCAACCATAATCCTGTCCACCATGGAGAAATCTTCAACTTCACCTGTAACTAGCAATGCTATAAGAGGGGCTGAGCAAAGCGGTAACATAGCGAATCAATGGTCTGCTAGGAAGGGTGTCACAGGTTAGAGGTTCAAGGCAATTTGGGAGGCTTGATTAGCAAACGATAGGTAACGCAGCATAGCGATAGAACGAAGCAACTAGCATAGCAATGATAGTAGTGAGATCCAAGGTAGCGGTCATCTTGCCTGAAATCCCACAAGGAAGAAGAACGAGTCCATGAAGAAGATGAAGCCACGAAGACGAACCAAGCGTAGACGAACGAATCCTCACGATCGCAACGAAACGGGAACTATCGAGAAGAAGCACACAACATAGTAAACACGCCACATATAGACAAGACATGATGCACAACAAGCATGATGCATGACAAAGGCTACATGAAGCTACTCATGGCAAGAGATGATGCATACAAGAGCAACACATAAAAGCAAGTTTAAATGAGGCCGGAAGCAACATATAACAATTCCGGTAAGTCCTCATATGCAAATTTCGAAATTGGTCCAGATCTGAATAAACCTTATGTTCAAGTTGTTAAACAGCAAGTTAAGATGCACCACGAGGATCTATACGAAATTCTAGTCAAGTTACATATAAAGTTCATTTAGTTCGGAGCTACGGCCTAGAAGATATGAGCAACACAAGTTAAACATGGCATTGATGCAAAATGCATACAAACATCAAGCAAACACCTCAAAACAAGGATTCGACATGGTAATATGAAGTTACATGCAAAATTAAGCAAGTTTCATATAGAGCTCACTCAAAACGGAGCAACGGTGTAACACATACACACTATACAAGTCATAGCAACAATCTGTCCAAAACAGCAACTAGGCATATTGCAAGCATCAAAACAATAAGCTACAACACCCCAACATAAGAACAAAAGGCATGGGCATGAGTATAGGTAAAGCATAACAAAACATGAACACTGAGCTATCTCCAGAAATCACTAGAACATGCTCAAACACACATGGTAAGATTGCAAATGATAACAGTTTCAGACTTTAGTAGAAATAACATCAGGTTGCAATGTTTAGAGCTATTAAACGACATGTTACAGGAACTTATCATGGCAAACAAAGGCATGGTATGAACCTACTAATAGCATAGATCAAAAGTCCCTTACTGACCATGAGCCAGAAAGGACCAGAAAATATGATGGCACCCATGTAAACATGGCAAGTTATATTACAGATTCATACATGGCAGGAACAACAATAAGTAGGCATGTTGGTGAGCTTGAACCACTCACCACAGAGCAATACATGGCATGGCAAGGCAACCAACAGTAAGAAGGCATGCTTATGAAGCTAAGCATGGCAAGAACAAGTTCATATGGTGCATGGATCACTAGCAAACAATCATGGAAACATTGAACTTAATGTTAACAGGCTGACAGCAACATCATTTAGCAACTTTGGAGCAAGATTACAACAATCTACAGCAAGCTATAATTGCAACCAGGGGCATGAATGGATAGAGCAAGACATGTATAACAACTCATCCTTAGTGAACAAACTCCAGATTATGCACGAAATGACTTGTAGTAGCAGGTTAACATAGCAACAAAATATAACAGAATCTGTTAAGAAAACAGCAACAACAAGTACCCTACTTAACAAGCTCGATGCACTCAGCACACAAGTCACAAAAATAAATGGTTTGCACCTCTGGAAAGATGGAATAGCATAGATCAAAACACATGTAGACGTCAACGTCATAGGATGCACACATCAATCATGGCAAAAATGACAAATGAGCAAGTTATAACAGTTTCAGCAGATTAACATCAACATGCACTTTTCCAACAGAATTTCGGGCATCAAGATGAGCTCAAATGAAAATGACGCAATGGAATGAAATGATGTACTCACCGAAGCGAACAATTTGACATATTTCACGCGCAAAATGGAGCTAAGGATGCTGAGATACGGCATGACGAACATGGCATGAAAATTACACAGAAACGGGGACTTAGTGAAAAATATACCTCCGCGAAAATCAACGCGGGACGGAGGCGTGCGGGACGAGGAGATCCGGGATCGGGGGAGCTGTTTGGTTGGGGGGATGGGTGGATCTCGTCCACCCCGACGAGATCTCACCGGAGAAGAACTCCGGCGAGCGGCGGGCGGCTCCGGCGAGGTCGGGACGGCCGGAGGGAGGATGCGGGCGGCGAACCCGGCCGGAGGCGGAGCCGGCGAGGGCGGAGGCGACAGGCGCGCGGCGGCGCGCCCGGCTGGCGGCGTGGAGGAGCTCGCCTGCCGGGCGGCGGCGCTGGGCGGACGGCGCTGGTGGCCGGAGGACGGCGACGGAGGAGCGCGGCGGCGGGAGCCGGTGGCGAAGGGTTGGTTGGCCATGGCATGGCGCGGGCGGGCGGCGGCGGCACAGACGAGCAAGGGGGAAGGCGCAAGCTGGCTGGCGGCGGAGGCGACGGCGGCGGCCGGAAGGCGCGACGCGACGGCGTGGGAGGCGGGGCTGGGCTCGGTGCTGCGCGTTCTGACGGGCCTCCTGTGGACCGGGCGGGCTGCGGGTGGGGAGAGAGAGGAGGCCGGCGGGGACACGTGTCAGCGCGGGAGTGGCTGCAGACGGCGGCGCGGGTGTGTCCGGCGGCGGAGGTAGGTGGAGGCTAGGGTTAGGGGAAAATCATCCGCGAATTTGGAGAGGGTTGCACATATTTATAGGTAGAGGGAGCTAGGAGAGTCCAAATGAGGTGCGGTTTTCTCCCACACAATCGTGATCGAACGACCGAGAGCATGGAGGGGAGTTTGCTGGGTTTTGGGCCACTTTGGAAGCGGTGTTGGGCTGCAACAAAAGAGGCTTCTGCGGTTACCCAGTTAACCGTTGGAGTATCAAACGACCTCTGAATGGCACGAAACTTGACAGGCGGTCTACCGGTGCTATACCAAGGCCGCTTGGCAAACCTCGGTCCATTCCGAGAAAGTTTAACACCTTCTCACAACGAAAGACCAAAGGGGAACGCCGGATGACATAGGAGTGCCGGATTGCAAAACGGACAACGGGGAAAATGCTCGGATGCATGAGACGACCATGTATGCAAAATGAAATGCACATGATGACATGATGTGAAATGCAGATGATGACATGGCAAAGTGCAACACGCAAGCAAATGACATGGCAACGATGGCAAATAACTGAGGGACACCTGGCGCATAGAATCCGGGGCGTTACACTCAAGGAGCCGGCCTATGTGATATGGGTCGGGCTGATGGGCCGTGAAGATACAAGACAGAAGGCCTTCCCCCGTATCCGGATGGGACTCTCCTTTGCGTGGATGACAAGCTTGGCGCCAGGAGTTTCCTTCATCTATAAACCGACTTTGTACGACCCTAGTCCCCTCCGATGTCTATATAAACCGAAGGGTTTAGTCCGTAGAGGCAACCACAATCATACAGGCTAGACATCTAGGGTTTTGCCATTACGATCTCGAGGTAGATCAATTCTGGTAACCCCTATACTCATCAAAGTCAATCAAGAAGGAAGTAGGTTATTACCTCCATTAAGAGGGCCCAAACCTGGGTAAACATCGTGTCCCCTACCTCATGCTACCTTTGATCCTTAGACGCATAGTTCGGAACCCCCTACCCGAGATTTGTCGGTTTTGACACCGACATTGGTGCTTTCATTGAGAGTTCCTCTGTGCCGTCGATAGAAGGGTTGATGGCTCACCTTGTCATCAAGGACAGTATCACTTCCGGAGGAGCCCTAGCTTTAGGGAAAACCCTCTGGCTTGGCAGCTTCACCATGGGCGCTCGTTCGGCCATTAAGCCAAAGGCAGCCCAGCCTGTCACCAAAAATTGTCTCCGCGTCGGCCCTGAATACTTCGACAAGATGGATCCGGCAGATGTATCGGCTTTAAACGAACTGCTAGATCGCATCGCCGCCCTAGGGGTTGCAAGCGACTATGATCGGATTGGGCTTAAACCCGATTAGAGAGAAATCAGATCTCCACCGATCACCCATCAGGTGGCAATTGTGGAGGAACAAGCTGACAATAACTCTTCTCCTATGTTGAGAACAAAGTATGTTCGGATTTCCATGCTCGGAGAGCCAGACACCCATCTTCGGGAGGACACTTCTTGTCCTCCGAACATAGAATCGGGCGTTCAGCCTAAAAACTCACCGTACGCTTCGAAGCCCGGGCTTGTAACCTGGAAATTCTTCAGAATCCGGACTTCACAGTGGGCCAGGGTTCGGATTTAAGCCCACCCACCCACGACAAGCAATATTCCCCAAGCGATTCTGGTCCTCCGGACATATGCGACTTAATGTACGTGCGGCAGCAGCCTCAGGAAATAGTTCACCACTTTTGGGCCAGATTCCTCCTTGTTAAAAACAAGATCAAAGATTGTTGCGACGACGATGCGATCTCGGTATTTTGCAACAATTGTATGGATGAGGGAATCCTTAGTGCCCTCAACCGCCACCGCATACTACACTTTGCAGATTTGGCACACATAGTACAGAAGTACTGTGCAATGGAAACCGCCAGGAAAACTCAGACAGCCAGCTGGGAACCACAGGCCTTTAGGCCACCTCCCGGACGGGCAAAAAGGATGCACCCTCACGGAGCACCTAATCATCATACCGTGGACAAGAAAATCAAGCCCTTTATGGGGCATAGAACGGTCCTTGAGGAATGGCTCGACAAGCCCTGTCAAATTCACATGACGCCGAACACCGAACCAATGCATAGCCTCCGAGCATGTTGGATACTCCGGCGAGTGGCCAAGAGCGGCGAGGGTATCCTCACCAACAACATCCCAGAGAACCACTCTTCGGAGGACAACGAGCTCAAAGTATTCACGGTCTTCGAGACCTTTTCATCAAATAATCAGTGTAAAAGGGCGCTCCACGACCTCGCCGAAGTCTGCCAGGTGGCAGCAGTAAATCCTTGGAACGATACGGCGATCAATTTCAATGCCGATGACGAACCAAAATCCCGCTCAGTCCGGGCACTAGTCGCTTTGGTCCTAAACCCAATCATAGACGGATTTCGGCTCACTAAAGTGCTAATGGACGACGGCACTGGACTGAACCTCATCTACGAAGACACGCTCAATAAAATGCAAATGGACAGGAGTCGCATTGAGCAAAATAACATAACCTTTTGAGGTATTATCCCCAGTCGGGAAGCAAGATGCTCGGGAAAAATCAAACTCGACGTGGTATTCGGCATGCTAGAAAAATATAGGTCCGAAGAGTTACTCTTCCATGTGGCACCTTTCAACAACGGGTATCACGCCCTGCTGGGGCGAGACGCATTCACATGCTTCAAAGCCGTACCCCATTACGGGTATACGAAGCTCAACATGCCCGGGCCCAATGGAGTTATCACTATCACCAGTGATCCGGACATAGCACTCCGCGCCGAAAACAAAACTACCTCTCTGGCCCTCGAGGCTTTATCCGAGGCCCTCGCGGCCAAAGAACTAACCACCCTACATTCGATAGTCAATAGGGCGACGTAGTCCTTGATAAGGGACCCAAATCCACTTCCTTCAACCCAGCAGACGAAATAGTCAAATTTCAAGTCCACCTGACAGACCCCAAGAAGACAGCTTCCATTGGGGCACAGCTGGATCCGACGGTCCACGCTGCATTATGTGCATTCTTGTGTGAGAATAGGGACATTTTTGCCTGGCACCCTTCGGATATGCCAGGTATCCCACGAAGACTGGCCGAGCATAGTCTCAATATACTGAAAGGATACAAACTAGTCAAGCAAACTCTGCGCCGATTTTTCGAACCCAAACGACAGGCTATGGGGGAGGAGCTAGCCAGGCTACTCGAAGCAGGGTTTATCAGAGAGATCAAACATTTGGACTGGCTAGCAAACCTGGTCATGGTACCGAAGAAGGATAAATCCTGGCGCATGTGTGTCGATTTCAAAGACTTTAATAAGGCTTGCCCTAAGGACCCCTTCCCACTACCTCGCATTGACCAAATTATTGACGAGGCCGCAGGATACAATTCCTTGTGCTTCCTCGACGCATACTCCGGATACCATCAAATTAACATGAAAGAATCCGACCAAGCCGCAACGGCATTCATCACTCCGTATGGGCCGTTCTGCTTCAACCCTATGCCTTTCGGGCTCAAGAACGCCGACGCAACCTACCAACGCATGATTCAAACATGCCTGGAAAAGCAAATCGGCAAAATTGTGGAGGCATATGTAGATGACGTAGTTATCAAAACCAATCATGTTGAAACATTGGTGGATGACTTACGCCTTACATTTGACAACCTCCGAGCATATGACATACAACTCAATCCGAAAAAATGCGGTTTCGGTGTTCCTGCTAGAAAACTTCTTGGGTTCATTGTCTCCAATAGAGGAATCAAAGCAAACCCAGCCAAAATCCAAGCCCTATCACAGTTGGCAACACCAATAGACCTCAAGCAGGTCCTAAAACTAGCTGGGTGCATGGAAGCTTTGAGCCATTTTATCTCCGGACTAGGGGAAAAGGCATTGTCATTTATATCGCCTCCTCCGCCGCACCAACCACTTTGTGTGGACGGACGCCGCCATAGCCGGACTGGAAGAAATAAAAGCTCTATTAGCAAGTAACCCAATCCTGGCCTCACCAAATGACTGTGAACCGATGTTGCTCTACATATCTGCAACTCACCAGGTGGTGAGTGCGGTGCTCGTCGTCGAACAAGATGAAGAAGGACATAAAATCCCATTTCAAAAACCAGTATATTACGTATCGACGATCCTTACACCATGCAAATCTCGATACCTGCATTATCAAAAGATAGCACATGTGGTCTTTATGGCATCCCGCAAGCTGCGGTACTACTTTCAAGAGTGCTCGATCACGGTGGCTTTCGAAGTACAACTCAATGACATCATAAACAACCGGGACGCCACCAGCCGGATTGCCAAATGGGCCATTGAGCTCTTACCATTTGAAATAACTTACAAGCCACGCCAAGCCATTAAATCTCAGGTGTTGGCTGACTTCATCACCGAATGGACAAAGGCCAAACTCCCTAAAGAGTATGGCACATATTCTAGTTGGGTGATGCACTTCGATGGCTCTAAAATGCTAGCCGGACTGGGGGCTGGTGTCGTCTTGACATCCCCCACAGGAGACACAATCTGTTATGTTCTCCAAATACTATATATAGACTCTAACGATAGAGCCGAATACGAGGCCCTATTGCATGGTCTCCGGATGGCCATATCCATGGGCATACACTGCCTCGAGGTGCGCGGGGATTCAATATCCCAAATAAACGGAGAATTTGATGCAAAAGATCTGAAGATGGCAGTTTATCGCAACGCCGTACTCCAAATATCAGCTCTGTTTGAGGGGCTCGAGTTTCATCACATGGCTCGAGAGAGTAATCAAGCTGCAGACATTCTTGCCCGCACGGGCGCCAAATGCGACCCCGTCCCACCTAACACCTTTGTGGAGAGGCTCTTCAAGCCATCCGTAGTGTGGCAGGACGAAAGTGGAAACACCATTCCAGAGCCGATCATACCCCCAGATTCCGAACACAGTTCCGATATCATTGGGGGTTCGGGCACCGAACTAACACCATCGGCCCATGAAATCATGGTTGTAATTGCCTCATGGACTGAACCTTTCCTCGCCTACCTTACTAGGAATGAGATACTTGATGGTCAGACTGAGGCCCGTCGTACTGTTTGATGCTCAAAGGCTTACAAAGTTCATGAGGGGGACTTGTACAAGAAAAGTAATATCGGAGTACTTCAAAGATGTATCTCTAAAGAAGAGGGACAACAGCTTTTGGCTGAAATACACGCCGGTCTTTGTGGCTATCACACCGCAGCTTGGGCCCTTGTAAGTAAGGTCTTCTGTACGGGTTTCTTTTGGCCCACGGCCCGAGCAGACACATAAGACCTCGTACAGTGCTACGTTGGATGCCAGCTTTTCGCCAATCAAAGCCACATGCCACCCACTGCCCTACGAACAATCCCCATTACTTGGCCTTTTGCGGTCTGGGGGCTAGACATGGTCGGACCACTTAAAGGGGGAAGCCATAAGAAGAAATATTTACTGGTTATGGTCGACAAGTTCACTAAGTGGATAGAAGCCAAACCAGTCAAAAGAGCCGAAGCCGGACCTGTTATAGACTTTATATCCAGTGTCGTACACCGTTATGGTGTCCCACACAGTATTATTACTAACAACGGCTCTAGATTTACGGCTGATGAGATGAATAGTTGGTGCGCTAATTTGGGCATCAAGCTTGATTACGCCTCCGTATATCACCCTCAGACAAACAGCCAGATCGAACGGGATAATTGCCTGATAATGAGAGGCATCAAACCCAGACTAGTATGATCTCTACAAGAATCAGACAAGCACTAGGTCGAGGAACTCGATTACGTACTCTGGGGGCTGCGGACCACGCTCAATCGCATGACCGGATATACACCTTTCTTCATGGTGTACAGCGCGGAGGCAGTCTTGCCTTGCGACATTATTCATGACTCACCTCGAGTGTGCATGTACGAAGAGAGAGAAGCCGAGCTTGATCGGCAGGATGATCTGGACGGACTGGAGGAGGAGCGCGACATCGTGAAGGCCCGTTCTGCATTCTACCAACAGCAAGCTCGGCGATATCAAAGCAGGGAAGTACGGGCAAAAACTTATAATGTCGGTAACTCGTTCTATGCCTGCCAGAGAAGAAAAAGGACAAGCTCAAGCCCAAATGGGAGGGTCCCTTCATTATAGATGAAGTTCTCGCTATAGGAGCCTATCGCCTTCGCAACTCTTCAGATAATCGTTTAGAACTAAACCCATTGAACGCTGCCTGGCTCCGAAGATTCTACGCCTAAGTTCACACTTATACCTTTTTTCGTCCCTTCTTTTCTCCCTCTCACTTTTTTTCGTTTTTATACAACTTCTAGCCAGTGTTCAGATAAACCGCATACTTGAGGAGCATAGATCATTAAATGTACAAACCCCATAATACCTACGGGCTTCTTTTCACAGAAGCTTATTATCATTATTATTTTTCGAGCATCAAGCTCACCGTATATATGTGTTGGCTACTCATATATGTCTTGTCTTCGCCATTATATCCACCTTTATGACTTAAGTTTTTGCCAAGATGGGTTGCCTGGCTCCTGTGCTTATGCTGTACGTTCCCGCTTGTTCAATTAGGGCATAAAGGGAGCGCCTCTGCGATTGGTACAGCCGGGTCATCCGGACGTGTACCTCAGACGGGTGAAGCCGAAAGCTAGCGTTCTTAAGGGAATAATTGGTCAGCAGACAAAAGGCGAACTGCCCGCACAGCAATATGAGCCCCCAAATTATATCGAGTACTGTGATTCTTAGAATTACAGCTCCGGCATGCACAAAAACGCATGCTGGCCCAGGGAGAGGAACCCTTAACGGAACTATTCTCTCTGGAAGATGTTTTTTATGATCAAATGTAATATAACATAACTCCCCGAATACAACTTGTCTGCTCAAGCAACTATGACCGGACTGCCTGGTTTCGGAACATACTTTGGTGTTTACTGACGGTATAATATCTAGAAACACTCCAAACCTTGGGTTTCAGAGGTTGAAGTAGAAGGTCTGCCATGAAAATCGTTTTACAATTCGGCTGGAGATAAGTTTGTTGATAAAAGTACATTGCTACTTGGACTCAAAAACTTCTTCCTCCTCTAGACCCTCTAACAAGTTGTCTAGTTTACAATCCCGTTGAGAAAACCTAGCGGCTATTTTTACTCGGTCGTACACTAAGCTAACAGGAATTTCTTGTCCATCTAGTCCCCGAGGTCTGACCCGAGCCATATGATTCGGATCAAGTCTGGTGTACCATGTTTTCACCATTGCCAGGCCTCTCGTGCGCCTTCCCGACATGCTGATATCTTCCATAGCTCAAATAGCGACGAGCTCCCTTGAATAAATTCACGAGCTCCTCCATACTTCCTGGAGGTGGATCAGATGGCCATAAAGCCTTAGCCATGTTCCTCAATGCTTTCCGAGCTCACTCGTGCACTTTGGATAGCTCTTGTAGCAGGTCGCCTTCGAATCCAGACACTTCTCCCTCGGGACGTCCGGTAAGCACACCTATAGAAACAAACTTATAAAATTTTCAAACAGGAGACCGTGTGAAAGCAGGTTAAAGAGCATACTGAATATGCCGCCTTTCAGCTTCCCGTTCTCCTTCAAAGCATCCGATAGTTGTGTCAGTGTTCTAGGAACGGGGGTCCCCAGACTTGCCTGCCTGCAGCCTGCAGCGTGGCTCAACCAGTGGCCCAGTACGACCCATCTTCATCAACCAACACTCAAGACCCTCGCGAGGGGCCAAGCCTCATGGGGCGGACGATGCAAGGCCTCCTCAGGAGTGGCCTCATCAGGCAGGCTCGCGAGGAGGCAGAGGGATCAAGGCAAGGAGTACCTCGCGAGGTTCCCGTGATGCAAGCCATGACGATCAAGACCAGGCGTGTGCCAGGCGGGCGCCAACCCGCGCAATGTTCTCATTTCCTCTTTGGTGCAAAGGGGGCAAGCGCAGGCGCGGAGTACCGAGGCATCAGGCAAAGGTTTCCATATCGGTGCAACAAGACCAAGACCAGCAGGAAGGCAGGACGAAGGTCACCGTGGAGCCCAAGATGGCGTCATGACCAGCGCCTTTGGCAGGCGAAGACCACCTTTAGTCAGGATAGCTTGTACTTGTTGTCCCCTTTCAAAATAGCCATTGTTGGATCCCTTCCCGCTCAATATTTGGGAAGAGGACCAGGGCCTCTATAAATAGAGCTAGCCACCACAGTAGAAGGAAGAGGTTAAGTTCATCCACACACTACACCAGCCCAAGAACACCTCTCCTCGCGAGGCAGTTCTTCCCCTGTACTGTTCATCATCGGCCCAAGAGGCAATCCACCACCACACACAAGAGTAGGGTGTTACACCACAGCGGTGGCCCGAACCTGTATAAATCTTGTGTCTCTTGTGTTGTTCATCGATCTAGTTTAGGGATCGCGGCGTGGCTGAGAGCGAGATTCGGTTGGAGGAGATCTTCGTGCGCACCCCAGTGTTCGAACCTTAAGGGTTTTGCCGGAACCCGATATCCGACATTTGGCGCGCGAGGTAGGGGTGCGCCGGAATCTTCCTTCCGCCGATCTGCGTCCCATCGCTTCGTCGTATCCATGTCGGACGCCCGCTGAGCCCACGTCGAGCGCCGGGCTGCTCTCGCCGCTCGCGTCGCCCAGACGGCCCCTGTTAGCGGGCCTCCTCGTCGTTCTCCGTTGCCTACCGCCAACGCCACCACCGGCCCGGCGGGGTATGAGCAGCAAGCATCTTCTTTGCACCCCTTGTTGCGGCGGGAAGGCCGCACCACCACTCCATCGCTAACCCCAGCTGGTTCGTCGTCTCACACTCGTTGCGCCCCCATGGACGCACATGCCGCGTTGCTCCTGGCACGTGAGCTCCTGCACTACTGCCCCGTCGACGACCTCTACGAAGAATGGCTCACTCGCATCACCGAGCTCTTCAGTGCCACAGGGGGCTCTCCCGCGTCGTCCCTCTCGCTACCTCGCCCTCCGCCAAGCATGGGAGAGGCAGCTCAGGGAGCGCCTCCACCACCTCTCCCCCAAGACGGTGCCTTGGCTCCAAGGCGTGTGGCCCCTGGACGTGACCCACCGCATCCAGCGCCCATGCGACAAGAAAGAAGCTGCCAAGAAATCCCTCGGCCTCAAGAAGGCTCCCTCGTGCTCCCTACACCAGCACGACAAGACCGCGTCCCGGCGCGACAAGACCGTGTGCTGCCCCTGGCAGTAGCGCGCGGGTACCATCAACAGCAAGCTCCACATCAGCAACGGGCTCCGGTGACCACAACAGGTTGCCACGCCTTCACCACCGAGCTAAATTGCATCGCCTCGCCTGGCAGGTTCAAGCCGGACCTGCCTCCTCTCTACGACGGCACCGCCGACCCCGCGGAGTTCTTGCAGCTCTACGAGTTGGGCATCGAGGCGGCCAACGGAGACGAGAAGGTCATGGCGAACTGGTTTCCCATGGCGCTCAAGGACGGTGCCTCTACCTGGCACCTGAACCTGCCTCCCGTCTCGATCTCCTCCTGGCATGAGATGCGCAGCCACTTCATCGCCAACTTCCAGGACACTCGTGACCATCCTCCGGCCGCGGGTGACCTGCGCCGCATCAAGCAACAGCCCGGGGAGACATTGCAGAAATACATCCAGCGCTTCGACAGCACCCGCCTCAAGATCCCCAAGGTGATGGACGAGGCCATCATCTCGGCGTTCTCTGATGGCGTCCGTGACGTCAAGATGAAGGAGGAGCTCGCCATCCACGAGGAGTTGTGCACATCTCTAGAGCTGTTTAACCTGGCGACCAAGTGCGCAAGAGCTGAGGAAGGACGCCTCTACCTCCTCGAGCTTCCAGCTGCTGACCCAGAAGAAAAGAAGGCCAAGGCCCAGGACGTGAAGCGCAAAGGAGCAGCCGTGTTTGCAGTAGAACTAGACACGAAGCACTATAGGGACCAGCCGGAGTCGTCCAAGGGCAGCCGACCGTTCTGCGCCTACCACAACCTCCACACCCACAAAACCAACGAATGCCAGGAGCTCAGGGCCGTTCGAGAAGGACGCTTCGGTCGACGCCCCAAGCGCAATGACCGGGGTTATGGCCGAGGAGGAGGATGTGGTGGAGGACGATGGGATGACCGTGGCCCTCGCCAGGAGTGGCGTGACCGACCTCGCAAGGATTGTTAGCAGGACTAGCCTTGCGAGGGCGCCTGGAGGGATCAGCGTCGCGAGGACCGCCCGCAGGGCAACGCCGGCCTTCCTCCTCTGCCGCCGCCTAGGAGGAATGATGACCATCACCAAGACGAGGGGGCTTGGGGCTTCCAGGAACCACGTGCAATCACTTGCATCTTGGGCGGAGCTCAGGCCCCAGCCTCTCATGCATCTTCAAGCAGTTAGCTCGCGAGGTGAACATAGTCCTTCCCAAGCTCGAGGCCACGCGCCCGCTCAGGTGGTCCAAGTGCGCCATCACCTTCAGCTCAGCAGATCAACTCAAGTGCGTGGCTACTCCTGGAGTCCTCCCGATGCTCTATTCCCCAGTCATCAGTAACGTGCAAGTCACCAAGACCCTCATCGTTGGCAGCGCAGGCCTAAACGTCTTGTCCGTCGAGATATTCGACAACCTACAAGTTCCATATGATCAGCTCTAGCCTACCAAGCCTTTCTCAGGAGTCACCGACGGTTCCACCACCCCGATAGGGCAGGTCCGCCTCCCTGTCACCTTCGGCAAGCGCGGCAACTACCTCATCGAGCTCATCGACTTAAACGTTGCCCACATCCACCTGCCGTACAATGCCATCCTCGGGTATCCAGCCCTGTCCAAGTTCATGGCGGTGACCCACCATGGCTACACGTCCAAAAGATGCGAGGAAGTGGCGGCATCATCACGGTCCCTTGCGAAGAGAGATATGCAGTGTGCTCCCTCGAGCGCGCCTTCCAAGATGCATCAATCGAGGACCCAGACAGCAAGGGCGAGAAGGCAGTCCCCAAAAAGAAGAAGACACTGCTCAGCTCAAGGCCTCGGGAGGTTGGCATCTCAAGAGGTGTCGCGTCAGGATAAGCGCCCGTGCAAGGGGCACTTCCTTCCATCGCATAGGAAGGCGCGCCCATCGCCCTCCTCGGGCAGTGCTCGGGGGCTCTCTTCTGGAGGGCCACAGACTTTGCCAATATCACAAGGGAGGCGCTCGGGCACCACTTGGAGGCGTGCTTCGCAGCACGTTTCCCTCAGGAAGTCGCATGGTGTGGAAAGCCCAACGTTCAGGAGTTCATCACCAAGACCACTCAGGAGCTTCAAGAAGCACGAGCCATGCACAGCGATCGCCACTTGCCTGGCATGGCTCCCCATCCAGGCGAGGATGGTGGGCTGCGCGTCCGCATCAATGTCCCAGGGCTCAACCGAGTTGCGTCTCAGGAGCGCTTCTGGCCTTCGCGCGTGGGACACTGCGAGGGTCTGCCGCACAGCTACGTTCGCATGCCTTTCGGCCTGCCGAAAGCGTCTGCCACCTTCCAGTGTTACATGCGGAGCATTCTGATGGCTCGGGAAGCCAGGCACCACGCGGTACTAGCGGAGATGGAGACGGGCCTCGAGGAGCCACCTGAACCGCCAGAGCCTCCCGAGGCTCAGGGCTCCAGTGGCTCGGGAGGGTCGGCCTCTTCACTGCGCATCTTCAGCTGCTCCAACCCCCCCCATCTACAATGGAACCAGGTGACATCTTCCAAGTTCATTTTAGCTAGGAGTGCCCTCAAGGCTGCATCATTCCCAGGCCGCGTGGGTCCACCCTGCGGCATGTATCCCTTTTTCTTATGTCTTCAGTTTACCTTGCTGGGAGCGCCCCCCGGGCTGCATCATCCCCAAGCCACTCGGGCCTGGCCCGGTGGCATGTATCCATTCTGTGTTTACCTAAGCTGATTTTCCCTTCATGCCTAACCTGCCTGTGATCATCGCCTGCTTGATTCACATCTACCACGGGAGCTACTCACGCTGGCACGGCGCTTGCGCATGGGTCCGTCCTTGCAACATCGACAAATCTAAGTGGTCGAGCTCTGGCCCGCGGCAGCCCTGCATGCATCACCTCACCAGGCCCTCAGTGCCCTCACCTCTCTCTCGGAGCAACCAATGGTCGCCCGACAATCATAATGGCAACATGTGCTTTCCTCGTGCTGATTTACAGGAACCTCCTGAGGTCTACAGCGGGCGGCACCACGAGCTCTCTCTCTCTTTCCCACGCGATCCGCTTGCGCGTTAAAAGGGGGGCTCCTAAGCATCGCGACTCAGGAGATGTTACTGGCTCTCCAGCCCTCACCCCCTGGCCTTGACCACGGCATCGCGACCTGGCATACCATCGGCGGCTGAGCTCGCTCGAGGGCCGGGACCTGAGGACGTAGAGCACGAAGGAGAGTGTGGGGGAAAAAGGGAAAGCTCGCGAGGGCCTACCCTAGCTGCGCCACAGCTGCCGACGTGCAAGTCCGGCGCAACGCAAGGGAGCGACTCCATATTACCAAGATAAGTTTCACGCCTGGAACAGCTAATCGTTGCGACGCGAAATATTCACTTGATGCGGCTCTGTGACCGCAACATTGCTTTCCTTTCTCATCTTTCGGCGACTGCTTGCACGCTAAAGGGGACCTCCTGAGCATCACACCTCAGTGGCTCTTACTGGACCTCGGGCCGCTCACCTCCTAGCCTTGACCACGGCATCACGACCTGGCATACCAGCGACGGCTGCAGCCTGCCTGGGGATCGGGACCTGTTAGCGTAGAGCGCTAAGTCGTCGTGAGGTTAGAAAGGGGGAACCAAGCCGGTACAGGACAAGCATTTGCACAGTTTCATAATAAGGATCACATTAGCAAAAGGCATCGCGGACCCTTTACATGCCCCCACGGGGTGTTTTCTAGATTCCTCGGAGGGAACGAAAGACGGGAATCCTAAGGAGCCCTAACACCATCATCAACAGTGGGCCACGGGAGGCCGACGCCAACCTCATCCAGAACAGCCGCGGCGACGGCCAGATGCTGCCACCTTGCTCTGGGCGCGGCGCTAGCTCGGGGGCACGTAGCTGTCGTCGCTCGTCTCCCAAGCATCGGGAGAGTCGCTGGACTCCCAAGCATCGCTGCTGCTGCCGGAGGAGCCATTGGGGAAGCGAGCGGCAGGCCCAGCCCCTGCCACGTTGATATCCTGACTGCCTCCACCGGGGCAACACTCCAGGCGGCGGCCTTCTGCATTGAAGACTTTGAACAACAACAAGGAGGCGCCATCGTATTCAAAATTAATCACGAGGGTGCCCCCCGTTCGGCAGACCTGGGCGACCTCGCCCCGGCCTAGGGTCATGAAGACCTTGCCCGGGGCAACGACTTCAACCTCCGCTCCGGTCGCCGGAGCGCCACAGTCGGTGTGCTGCAGCCAAAGCTCGAGAGGCCCCCTCGGCGGCATCTTGGTGGCGAAGAATGAAGGGAAGCGGATCTAGGTGCTTGGAGGCATCACCGCGTGCAGCACAAGCTCACGAGAGGAGTCCGCGGCGTGGACTCCAGGAGCGACAGCGCGCTGCCACGGCTCGTCGACCTCGCCTGCGGCGCGGGCGGTGTCGCTCGCCATCCCTTTCTCCGGAACCCTCGGCTTGGGCATACAGGGGTAGCGGGAACCCAGGAGGTGGCCGCTCGCACCAAGGCCTCGTCATCTCCAGCCTCGCAACCTTGTTGTGGTGGCATGGGACCGGCCGTTTCTTCGGTGGGAGCGGATCAGGTCCCTCCCGGGGAGCCTTCCCCTTCTCTTCGGTCGAGAATCTGCGGATCAGTGCCATTGGCGTCGAGGATGGAGATGAAGCAAGAGAGAAGAAGCAGGCGAAGCCAGAAGAGATGGACAACGGGGGCTCTCGCCCCTCCTTATTTATAGTCCCTGGAAGGCCAACCGCTGACCTCCACGATCGCAGGTAATGATGACTCTTTTTGCATGCAGGAGGGACTCGTCAAATTGGGCAGTTGCCGAGGCAGCGTGGGGAGGCGGAGACGCCCACGTCCAATCAGTCGCCATGCGGCAACCAAGGCCGTAAGCTGTTGGGGCCCGTGGCGCTCCGTACTTGCCCTTTGGCTTCGCTGCTAAGCCAAGTTCGAGCACGCCTTGGGCCCGGGGGCTACTGTCGGCGTTCTGGGAATGGGGGTCCCCAGTCTTGCCTGCTTGCGGCTTGCAGCGTGGCTCAACCACTGGCCCCGTACGGCCCGTCTTCGTCAACCAACATTCAATACCCTCGCGAGGGGCCAAGCCTCGTGGGGCGGACGACGCAAGGCCTCCTCAGGAGTGGCCTCATCAGGCAGGCTCGCGAGGAGGCGGAGAGATAAAGGCAAGGGGTACCTCGCGAGGTTCCCGTGACGCAAGCCATGACGATCAAGACCAGGCGGGTGCCTAGCGGGCGCCAGCCCGCGCAGTGTTCTCGTTTCCTCTTTGGTGCAAAGGGGGCAAGTGCAGGCGCGGAGTATGGAGGCATCAGACAAAGGTTTCCATATCGGTGCAACAAGACCAAGACCAGCAGGACGGCAGGACGAAGGTCACCGTGGAGCCCAAGATGGAGTCATCACCAGTGCCTTTGGCAGGCGAAGACCACCTTTAGTCAGGATAGCTTGTACTTGCTGTCCCCTTTCGAAATGGCCATTGTTAGATCCCTTCCTGCTCAATATTTGGGAAAAGGACCAGGGCCTCTATAAATAGAGCTAGCCACCATAGTAGAAGGAAGAGGTTAAGTTCATCCACACACCACACCAGCCCAAGAACACCTCTCCTCGCGAGGCTGTTCTTCCCCTGTAATGTTCATCATCAAGCCGAAGAGGCAATCGACCACCACACACAGGAGTTGGGTATTACACCACAACGGTGGCCCGAACCTGTATAAATCTTGTGTCTCTTGTCTTGTTCATCGATCTAGTTTAGGGATCGCGGCGAGGCTGAGAGCGAGATTCGGTAGGAGGAGATCTTCGTGCGCACCCCAGTGTTCGAACCTTAAGGGTTTTGCCGGAACCCGATATCCGACAAGTTGGGCTCTTAAATCCTTCAGTTCTTCGGCTTGCTTGATATTTGCATCATGTAGTTTGTTCTTCTCATTAATGGTCTGTGCCAATACACGTTGACCAGTGGCTTCTTGCCCTTCGGCATGTTGTTTGTCCGCTTGAGCAGCCCTTAGCCTCTCCTCCAGCTGATATGTCGAACCTACCAAAGAAATGATGCATAGTTAAGCAACATTGTTGTATGCATGGAATCTTATTTCGGGACTGTTGTTGTATTTACCATTAGGTGCCTTCTTGGATTTCTTTAAATTTTCCAGTTCGGCGGTGGCAACAGTTAGCTTAGTTCAGCATTCTTGTAGCTCCCTGGATAATGTGTTATTTCTCTCCGTGAGTACCTGAGAATGTAACGACCCTTAAATCAGCTGGGCCAACTTCTTCAAGACTCGGGGGCTACTGGTATATGCTTATTGAATCTGCAGAAAAAGTACTTACCCGCATATCCTTTGAAAGCTGGTGAGTGGCTCCAGCAAGTCCATCTCGGGCAGCTCACATGTAAGTATCCATTGAGTTGAAAGCATTGAATGCCTCTTCGGTGAAATTCGGGTCACGCATAGCCGCTCTCTGCCGCCGATGATTCATCGCACTCTCCAGTTCAGAGTTCGTGACAGATACATTATCTGAATCCTCTGGGAGATGACAATCCGGTGTTGCTCCTGCGTCCCCTCCAGTCCTTGTGGCAGGTTCTGGGTCCAGATTAGTCTGTGCATGACCGGCTAGGCCTTTGGATACAGTTCGGCGTATGATCCTCCTACGATATGGCACAACAGGAAACATCACCGTTCGATCTATCCACTAAGTGCGTGTTAAAGAATTATACCTCTTTGACAAAGAAGAGGGCCCGACAGTATCGTTGTTTGCCTTTCTTTTCAAAGACGCGCCCTGTGCGAGTGTCGTCTTCCTAGAAGACGCCTTTGTCGCGGTACGACGGGATGAGCGTCGCCCCTTGGGAGCATGATACAGTGCGGCAGGTGAGTCGCAAGGGGAAAACTCTCTTTGAGAGGGTGTCTCCTGGGTACTTAAATGGCCACTTCCGTGCCATCGTAGCTCGTCTGATGAAAGACTCCTTCCTTCAATTCTATAAATATATTCGGATCCTCTTCAAATCCAGGATCTAGGTCTTTATTATGGTTCTCCGGTTGTGGAGCGGGGCTATAGATCCCTGCGACGACCTTTCTCCATTCACGTTAAGGGTAGTCGTATTAAAATTCGACTAAGCTTAATTAGAGAAAAAGTTTGAGTGAGGCCTATGATTGAAAACTTACCCAATTGATGGGGTTATACATGGAGAAACCTTCTTGGCATTTAAGGCAAGTGAAGTCTTCCTTCTCCCCTTGTAAAGATCAACCAACATGGCGCCCAAAGCGACAAAATTGTCCGGCCCCTTGCACCCACAGCGCGATGCGTTGTCCTTCCCGTTGTAATGCCACATGGGAAGCCTTCTGAATTTAAGTGGTTGGACGCATCGCGTTACTGAAATCGCCATTACCTGAACTATGGATAGTCTGGAGTGGGCGAGTATTCTGATCTTGCTTGCTAGCCTCTTAATCTCTGCACTGTCTTCTTCTTCATAGCTTCGGGGACGCTAGCTGGCGCGCTTCTTTAAAGGAGCAGTGGAAAATTCCGAAAGACCATGCCAGATTGGGTCCGGGAGAACAACGTCTTCGATGTAGAACCACTCTGAGGGCCACTCTTCGGATGCCTTCTTCGAAGCACCGGACAGGTATCCTGTTCCAGCTATGCGCCATACTTCGGCGCCGCCCACCTCGAATATGGATCCGTCTTGGGAGCGGGGGACGAGGCAGAAATATTTCCTCCATAACTTGAAATGGGCCTCGCAGCCTAGGAACAGCTTGCAAAGAGCAATGTAGCCTGCAATGTGCAGGATGGAGCCCGGCGTGAGATTGTGCAGTTGGAGGCCATAATACTCCACAAGACCTCTAAGGAAAGGATGAATCAGAAATCCCACGCCTCTCAGCAGGAAAGAAACAAAGCACACCCGTTCCCCTTTAGTAGGATTGGGAAAGTTCTTCATCATGGTTTCACCGTTGATGGAAGTTAATGCCGCCCGAACGGGGACTATATCCGAGGGAGGGAGATATCCATGTGTTTGAAGCTTGGTCAACTGGGCATGGGATATGGAGCAGCTCTCCCAATCACCTTTTTGAGGACCGAGGGGGCGCGAGGAAAAACTAGGAGCCCCATCCATGTTTGGATGAATTCCTATGGCAAGCTCTAAGGATTTTTGCCTGGTGAGGAATGGTATTAACATTCAATCTCTTTAAATAGGCACCTCTCCCATATGGACAAGGGGTTACTTGCAAAAATGCTTAGGCCCATCATATTCGCTCGACATGTGGAGGCCGAGGCGACGACGGCGCAGAAGCTGAAGGGTATGGTATTTAATGTAAAAGCTGAGCTATACAAAGTACAATGGAGAACCCACATTGCAAAGCTGAAGACATGAATGCAGATATAACATCGTCGTTGAAGGCAGGTTCAGGGGCTACTGAGGGAGTACTGGATTATGGGGTCCTCAAGGAGCCGGCCTATGTGATATGGGTCGGGCAGATGGGCCATGAAGATACAAGACAGAAGGCCTTCCCCCGTATCCAGATGGGACTCTCCTTTGTGTGGATGACAAGCTTGGTGTCCAGATGTGTAGTTTCCTTCATCTGTAAACCGACTTTGTATAACCCTAGTCCCCTCCGGTGTCTATATAAACCAGAGGGTTTAGTTTGTAGAGGCAAACACAATCATACAGGCTAGACATTCAGGGTTTAGCCATTACGATCTCGAGGTAGATCAACTCTTGTAACCCCTATACTCATCAAAGTCAATCAAGCAGGAAGTATGGTATTACCTCCATTAAGAGGGCCCGAACCTGGGTAAACATCATGTCCCCTGCCTCCTGTTACCTTTGATTCTTAGACGCACAATTCGGGACCCCCTACCCAAGATCTGCCGGTTTTGACACCGATAGAGGGCACCCGTGGATACAGTTAGCCATGGAAAGTGAAATTAATGGTGGAATAAACTTTATTTTCTGTTTGGAAACCGCCTATGATGTATCTAGCATGGAGAGTCTTGGGAGCTCTAAGTCGTTTTCGTTGGTGGGAAAAGTATGCCCCCCAAAAGTTTTTTTATCTCTCAATTTTTGCTTTGAGCTCTGGCACCTCTACAAATCCCTACTTCCCTCTGTGAAGGGCCCTTCTTTTACTTTATACAATTTCTATTTTGAATTTGAGTCTCCATCTTCTCTTATAAAGCACCAACTAAGGGGCACTATGATCGTATTTGAGCATTGGGTGTAGCTAATATTCGAGTGTGTTTCATGAATGGATCAATTGTTGAGCATAATGTGCTAGGGATAACTTGATTTAGTGTTGATATTTTGAAAGACATGGTTGCTTGTTGGTATGCTTGAGTATTAAAGTCTTAATGTCAAAACTAGACTATTGCTTTGAGCCATATAAAATTCCAAATTTCCATGCTATAAAGAAAAGAAAATGTGATGAACATGTTAGGCAGCAGTCCACATCAAAAATTCTATTTTTATCATTTACCTACTCGAGGACGAGCGGGAATTAAGCTTGGGGATGCTGATACGTCTCCATTATATCTACAATTTTTGATTGTTCCATGCTGTTATATTATCATTCTTGGATGTTTTTACAATCATTTTACAGTCATTTTATATCATTTTTTGGTACTAACCTGTTAACATAGTGCCAAGTGCCTGTTGTTGTTTTCTGCATGTTTTTGACATTGCAAGAAATCAATACCAAACGGAGTCCAAACGCAGCAAAACATTTTGTGGATTTTTTTTGGACCAGAAGACATCCAGTGGGCCAGGAACACACCTGAGGTGAGCTCCGAGGGGAGCACAACCCACCAGGGCGCACCAGGGAGCCCAGGCGCACCCCGGTAGGTTGTGCCCTCCTCGTTGGCATCCCGCACCGCCTCTTTGCTCTATAAGTACCCCAATATTCTAGAAACCCTAGGGGAGTCGACGAAAATCAATTCCAGCCACTGCAAGTTCCAGAAACACCAGATCCAATCTAGACACCATCTCGGAGGGGTACATCATGTCCATTGGTGCCTCTCCGATGATGCGTGAGTAGTTCTTTGTAGACCTACGGGTCCATAGTTAGTAGCTAGACGACTTCCTCTCTCTCTCTTTCTTGATTATCAATACAACAGTCTCTTGGAGATCCATATGATGTAAGTCTTTTTGCGATGTGTTTGTTGGGATTCGATGAACTTTGAGTTTATGATCAGATCTATGTTTTTATCCATGAAAGTTATTTGAGTCTTCTTTGATCTATTATATGCAAGATCGATTATAGCCTCGTATTTCTTCTCCGATATTTGGGTTTTGTTTGGCCAACTTGATCTATTTATCTTGCAATGGGAAGAGGTGCTTTGTGATGGGTTCATTCTTATGGTGCTGGATCATAGTGACAGAAGGGGAAACGACATGTATGTATCGTTGCTATTAAGGATAACAAGATGGGGTATATTTCTACATAAATAGATCTTGTCTACATCATGTCATCGTTCTTAATGCATTACTCTGTATTTCCATGAACTTAATAGTAGATGCAGCCCGGAGTCGGTCTACTAATCTTTGACGTGATGCCTATATAGTTATCATTGTCTGGATATTATCATGATTATTTGAAGTTCTATCAATTGCCCAATAGTAATTGTTTTCCCACCGTTTGCTATTTTTCTCGAGAGAAGCCACTAGTGAAACCTACGGCCCACGGGTCTCTTTTCATCATAATTTGCCTTTGCGGTCTATTTTCCTTTGCTTTTATTTTCATATCTATTCGACCAAAAATACAAAAATACCTTGCTGCAATTTATTTATTCTGTGATCTATTTATCCTATCTACCACAATTATCTCAGGTTATCTTGCCTACTTGAGGCGTTGTACCCAAAAGGGATTGACAACCCCTTTGACACGTCGGGTTGCGAGTATTTGCTATTTGTGTGCAGGTGCTGTTTACGTGGTGTTAGGAGTTTCTCCTACTGGTTCGATAACCTTGCTCTCATCACTGAGGAAATACGAACCGTCGCTATACTGCATCATCCCTTCCTCTTTGGGGAAATACCGACATAGTTCTAGCAGACATTAGACCCCATTATGTAATTCAAATCAAGACAAAAAATCAAGTAGTTAGCACACAGTTTATTATCACCAACCGTGTGAGATGTAGCACAAAATATCTTGGAGCACCATCGGAGTATAGTACACGTACGGCTTACGCGAGAAGGAGCATCGGCTATAGTCCACAGCCGGCATTTCAAGCACACGAGCTCGCTCCCCAAATATTATTTCACTGTTCAATAGTCGCCGGTGAAAGATGGGGACGTGGACCCGCTTCATGAAGGCAACTTCGGCGGCCCACTCCGGCGAAAGCATGGCCGCAGCCGCCAGGCGCGTGCTAACAAGCTTCGTGAGCGTGGCCGCAATCTGCGACCGGGCGGCCAGGGCAGCCCAAACGGGCACTGTTGCTTCTTAGGTGGCGGCAGCAATATCTGCCTTGGGCATAGCAACTAGAGGGAGTGGCACAGCAGCTGTCCGTTCCGCAGCGGCGGCCTTAGCCCTGATGGAGGCCGCACACGACCATGTCGAGGCCACCCACGCCCAGCTCATGTCGTTCACCGCACAAATTGAAGGAAGCTTCTCCGACAATGGTTGGCAACCCATGGTCGAAGAGTTGGAAATCACCGAGAGCATTCGAGCAGCCGTCTGTTCCTCTGCCGCATACCTTGCCACGATGGAGCCCGCCCAAGCCTAGATCGCGGCTGCCCACGCCCAGCTCGTGGCGTCCTATTCCAAAGATATGACGGATGTGGATGGCGAGATGATTGCTAAGTATGGTGCGATGGATGCCATGGAGCCCCTTCCCTAGGAGACAGTCGGGCGCGAGCTGGACATGGAGGAGACGGCAGAGATCGACGAGCACCAGCTGTAGTAGTACTCAGCGCCGGTCTTTAATTTGTTAGAGTAATGTCTTGGTTAGCTAGCTCTATTTAATTGTTGAACTTGCTCGATTAAGAAGTGTGGGTGTGCTGTAGTCTCCTTTGTGTACCCAAATTATGCAATGACGTGGATGACCACTGTAACCAGGGAAATTCGAACCAAAATTTTCATGTTCAAACTCATCACACATGGGTTAAGCAATATGAATTGTTTGTTATGTTCACATATCGTACACAGTGCTGAATAAGGGACCGTGTCTGATGACACTTTGCGCGCCAGTTTTTCGCTGAACCAATTCAAAAAATTTGCCTTGCGCGGAAATATCTACCTCCCTGCCCCTCCCCCTTACCGAAAGCCACATTTTCCCTGTTTCCGCCTTCCTTTCCAAGTTGAAACCTTCACTCCTTGCTTGCAGCGCCGCCTCCTCGCCGGCAAACGGTGACCCTCCTTCACACTGCTCGGCCTCGTCTATCAAGTCAGGTAATCCACACCCGACCCCCATCCCCCTCCTCCTTCCACACCCGACAAGCCCCGACCGCCGATGCGACACTACCCAAATCACCGACCCCTCCACCATATCAGCGCCGCCCTAAGCCATGGTGCACGTAGTATAGCCAGGAGCTCAAGGAGCATTTGGCAGCGGAGACGCAAAATCGCGGTCGCACGCGCGGATGAGGTCGTGAGGTCTGCCATTCGTGACGAACCCCAGACCTTGGAGGATCACCTCGTCGTCGAGGCCACCGTTGACGCCTCACGTGCCGACGCCACGACGTGGTTGGCTACTTTAAACGACAGTTTGTGGCATTTCCTCGAGGCCAGCCTCGGTGCCTTCGACGAAGACTACGAGGTGTTTTCTTAGCGTGCACATGCTTACCTCAACTCAAGAGGCAACATGTTGGTGCCCGGAGCGGCTCAAGCAACTCACCACTACGTCGAGGGCACCCACGATGCGGAGGCCTCACCCTCTTCCATGTCCAAGGAGCCAATCGTCATCGATATCTCCGATGATGAGGAGTAGCTTGTCTTATTATGCCACCATAAGGACCCATGTTCAGTTTGCTAGCTAAGCCGGTTAAGCATGCTCGGTTTACCCGTTGCATGTGCTGCTCCTGCCTTTCCTTAACAAACCCTAGTGAATTGTGCTATCTACTTCTACCATGCAATCTGTTGCTCTAGTGTATATGTTCTATATGTCATGCAGTGTGGTGCTCATGTATTAACTATTTGGTTAATTAGTTGTGATGTTCAATTCTTCAGGGTGTGAAGTTCAATTCTGCAAATGTGATGTTCAATTCTTCAGGGTGCAATTTTGTATTGTCTTCCATGTGAGAAATAAATTGAATTTAACTTTACAAAATACATGAGAAACAAATACAATTGCTATATTTCCAAGTTGTCACGCATGCTTTGTTTGGTTAACTATATGATCTTCTAGTATGTTATACATTGTGCAATGTGGTGCTTAGTTAATGTTTTGGTTTATTTGTTGTGGTGTTTAGTTAACTATTTGCTTCAATTCTGCAATGCGATGTTCAATTGTTGTGGGTGCATTCTGTTATTGTATACCATGTGAGAAATAAATCAAATTTGATTGTACTAAATACATGAGAAACAAATACAATTGCTATATTTCCAAGTTCTTAAGCATGCTTGGTTTGGTTAAATGTCTGATATTCTATTAGGAGTATGTTATATTGTGCAATGTGGTTCTCAGTTAATGTTTGGTTCATTTGTTGTGGTGTTTAGTTAACTAATTGGTTCAGTTCTGCAATGTGATGTCCAATTGTCAGGGGTAGAATTTTGTATTGTTGTGCGCGTAGGGAATAAATCGAATATTGCTTCAGTTAATACATGAGAAACATATACAATTGCTACATTTCCTAGTTCTTAATCATGCTTGGTTTGAATAATTGGGTTTTCCATGTGGCTTGAATTAATCATATGAATTTGCATTGTGCTTAATTTTCATCAACATATTTTACTAATAGCATGCGAACCCTGACTTAACCTGATCACTAACTACCTTATATGTGTTGCAGGGAAACAATGGGAAGCACTGAGGTTTACAATCAAGGTTTGCACATGCATGGTCCTTTGTCTAATAGCACATTATTGTGCAATTACAGGAACCATTCTGATATTTGGGTTTTTAAAAATTTGGTGTTGCACATGTAGGTCCTGCTGTCAGAGGTTTTGACTCACTGTTCGACCCTTTTTGCATATGGGGAAATGAGTTGTCCATGAATATCAGTCAAGTCAAGAAACTCGGAAATATTGTTAGGATAAAGAAATTAGCGACAAAAAACAACAAGATCTTTGTCTGCAGAATGAAGAAGACATCAGTTCACTACAGGACGGTACTAATTATTATACCTTGACTTTTTTATTCCTTTCCCCCATTTCCAATATAGAGAAGATATTTATGCACATCATTGTTTTCAGGCCTTTCCAAAGCAGTTCACTTATGATTACCTCTCAAACCACATGTATGGTCAGGAGGCGAGGAAGGTATTCATACAACACCCACGGTTCAATATTGAAGTGTTCCCGAATAGGACGAAGGATGGACGATCAATCATCCACATGCACTGGCCTAAAGTTGCAAAGACCTTCAACATCAATGAAGGCTCAGTATTCTCCTCCTGCTTCAGCAGTTTTCCAGATGAGATCCATCTGTCTATGTACTGTCTATGATGCTAATTTTGAAAGGTTATAGATGTTGCATGTGAAACTTGGTGCCGGTGCAGTTGTTTGATGGGGTAGCTAAGTGCTGAAGTTATATGATGTTGTACTCTAATGTACTTCAATTATGAAATCATGCTTCCTTAATATGAAAATGAAATATATTGTGTGCTTAATATGAAATGTCAATTAGATTAATAAATTGATTATTAATAATAGGACAATTAGCCTGCTAATGTCCAATTAGCTTGCTAACTGGATTTTTCTATTGCAAACGGTTATTGAGAAAATACCATGGGCGATGACCACAGGAAACGCACACAATTTCTAGGAATAAACCATGTTGGATTAATGAACAATCACACATGACATCCTCTTGAAAATTGTTTGCGTTAGGCCACCCCGCGCAAACGATAAAATTGTTAATATCGTGTGCAATGGCAACGCTATCACAAAAGATTTAATGCGGAAAATTGTGTGTGATGTACCTGCGAACGGAAATGTTTTCCTTGGAGCGACTGTGTGGGATGTATATATGAATGGAAATGTAACTTCCTGGATTAACTATGTGGGATGTACAAACTAACGCAAACGTATTCCTTGGATTGACTGTGTGGAATGTACATACGGACAGAAACGTTTAGTGGGAACTGACTGCGTGGGATGTATTTACGACCGGAAACCATTTCACCTTTATAATTGTATTTTTTAGCACTACTGTATGTATATCCGTATCTGATTGCTCACCGGTCGCACATCACCTCATTTTGCCGAGCGTGTGTGCCACGAGGGCATATCCCCGATGGTTTCTGGGTCGTGTGGGAAGGACCCTCCCCCCATATCGCAGTCACTCACTAGGCGATTGTTTAGAACACCGTCGCGGAAAGGGGTTAAAAACCATTTGTATAGCACCTTGTTGTATGATAACCCACAAGTATAGGGGATCGCAACAGCTTTCGAGGATAGAGTATTCAAGCCAAATTTATTTATTCCACACAAGGGGAGCCAAAGAATATTCTTGAGTATTAGCAGTTGAGTTGTCAATTCAACCACACCTGGATAACTTAGTATCTGCAGCAAAGTGTTTAGTAGCAAAAGTGGTATGATAATAAAGGTAACTGTAGCAAAAGTAAAGATAAATGTTTTTGGTTTTTTAGCAGTTGTAACAGTAGCAACGGAAAAGTAAATAAGCAAAGAACAATATATGAAAAGCTCGTAGGCAATGGATCAGTGATGGATAATTATGCCGGATGCGATTCCTCATGCAATAGTTATAACATAGGGTGATATAGAACTATCTCCAATTCATCAATGTAATGTAGGCATGTATTCCGTAAATAGTCATACGTGCTTATGGAAAAGAACTTGTATGACATCTTTTGTCCTACCCTCCCGTTGCAGTGGGGTCCTTACGGAAACTAAGGGATATTAAGGCCTCCTTTTAATAGAGAACCGGAACAAAGCATTAACACATAGTGAATACATGAACTCCTCAAACTACGGTCATCACCGAGAAGTATGCCGATTATTGTCACTTCGGGGTTGTAGGATCATAACACATAATAGGTGACTATAGACTTGCAAGATAGGATCAAGAACACACATCTATTCATGAAAACATAATAGGTTCAGATCTGAAATCATGGCACTCGGGCCCTAGTGACAAGCATTAAGCATAGCAAAGTCATAGCAACATCAATCTCAGAACATAGTGGATACTAGGGATCAAACCCTAACAAAACTAACTTGATTACATGGTAAATCTCATCCAACCCATCACCGTCCAGCAAGCCTATGATGGAATTACTCACGCACGACGGTGAGCATCATGAAATTGGTGATGGAGGATGGTTGATGATGACGACGGCGACGAATCCCCCTCTCTGGAGTCTCGAACGGAGTCCAGATCAGCCCTCCCGAGAAAGATTAGGGCTTGGCGGCGGCTCCGTGTCGTAAAACGCGATTAAACTTTCTCTCTGATTTTTTTCTCCCCGAATGTGAATTGAATATATGGAGTTGGAGTTGAGGTCGGTGGAGGTCCAGGGGGCCCACGAGATAGGAGGGCGCGCCCTAGGGGGGCGCCCCCCTATCTCGTGGATAGCCTGTGGCCCCCCGGTGTTGATTCTTTCGCCAAAAATTCTTATTAATTCCAAAAAGTGCCTCCGTGGATTTCTAGGACATTCCGAGAAATTTTCTTTTCTACACATAAAACAACATCATGGCAGTTCTGCTGAAAACAGTGTTAGTCCGGGTTAGTGTCAATCAAATCATGCAAGTTAGAGTCCAAAACAAGGGCAAAAGTGTTTGGAAAAGTAGATACGTTGGAGACGTATCAACTCCCCCAAGCTTAAACCTTTGCTTGTCCTCAAGCAATTCAGTTGATAAACTGAAAGTGATAAAGAAAAACTTTTACAAACTCTGTTTGCTCTTGTTGTTGTTACATGAAAAGCCAGCATTCAAGTTTTAGCTAATATTATGAACTAACCATACTAACAATAACACATAGGTCTCATAATTACTCATATCAATAACATAATAAGCTAGCGAGCCATAATAATAAAACTCGGATGACAACACTTTCTCAAAATAATCATAACATGATATAACAAGATGGTATCTCACTAGCCCTTTCTGAGACCGCAAAACATAAATGCAGAGCACCTTTAAAGATCAAGGACTGACTAAACATTGTAATTCATGGTAAAAGAGATCCAGTCAAGTCATACCCAATATAAACCAATAATAATAAATGCAAATGACAGTGTGCTCTCCAGCGGGTGCTTTTAATAAGAAGGATGATGACTCAACATAAAAGTAAATAGATAGGCCCTTCGCAGAGGGAAGCAGGGATTTGTAGAGGTGCCAGAGCTCGATTTTAAAATAGAGATTGAATAACATTTTGAGCGGTATACTTTCACTGTCAACGTAACAACTATGAGATGGCTGTATCTTCCATACTACATGCATTATAGGTAGTTCCCAAATAGAATGGTAAAGGTTTATACTCCCCAACCACCAACAAGCATCAATCCATGGCTTGCTCGAAACAACGAGTGCCTCCAACATACAACAGCCTTGGGGGAGTTTTGTTTAATTATTTTGATTTGCGTTGATCTTTTTGGATCATGGGACTGGGCATCCCGGTTAGCGCCCCTTTCTCGTGAATGAGGAGCGGAGTCCACTCCTCTTGAGAATAACCCACCTAGCATGGAAGATATAGGCAGCCCTAGTTGAAACATGAGCTGCTCGAGCATACAAAACAGAATTTCATTTGAAGGTTTGGAGTTTGGCACATGCAAATTTACTTGGAACGGTAGGTAAATACCGCATAGGTAAATATAGTGGACTCATATGGAACAACTTTGGGGTTTAAGGAGTTTGGATGCACAAGCAATATTCCCGCTTAGTACAGGTGAAGGCTAGCAAAAGACTGGGAAGCGACCAACTGAGAGAGCGACAACAGTCTTAAACATGCATTAAAATTAATTTACACCGAGTACAAGCATGAGTAGGATATAATCTACCCTGAACATATATATCATGAAGGCTATGTTGATTTGATTCAACTACATGCGTGAACATGTGCCAAGTCGAGTCACTTAACACATTCAAAGGAGGATACCATCCCATCATACCACATCATAATCATTCTAATAACATGTTGGCACGCGAGGTAAACCATTATAACTCAAAGCTAATCAAGCATGGCACAAGCAACTATAATCTCTAAATGTCATTGCAAATATGTTTACTTCATAATAGCTGACTCAGGAATGATGAATCATCATATTTACAAAAACAAAAGAGGTGGAGTTCATACCAGCTTTTCTCATCCGAGTAAGTCCATCATATATCATCATTATTGCCTTTCACTTGCACGACCGAACGATGTGTTTAATAATAAGAGTGCACGTGCATTGGACTAAGCTGGAATCTGCAAGCATTCAACTCAAGAGAGAAGACAAGTAATATGGGCTCTAAATTAAATAAACAATCATGCATATAAGAGCCAAAAGAAAGAAAAGAAAACTATTTACACGGGATCCCAACAAGTAAAAGAAGAATGAGAAATCTTTTCGGGTTTTCCTTTTAATTCCTACTACACGCAAGGAAATTAAACTAACTATTTTTCTTGGTTTTTCTAAAGGTTTATCAAACACACAAGAAGAAAACTAGAAAAAGAAATTTAAACTAGCATGGATAATACAATGAAAGAGTATGAGCACCGACGACTAGTGTGTGAACATGAATGTAAAGTCGGTGAGAAATACGTACTCCCCCAAGCTTAGGCTTTTGGCCTAAGTTGGTTTAATACCAATGACCGCCTGGCTGATATCCATAAGAATAGCTGGGTAGTATCGAGATGAAGAGGCGACCGCCTCGAGCAAAGCAAAGATGTTGGCGAGCTGCCTCCATTCCCCTCTCATATTCAGTTGCTTCTTCCCTGGTGACAACATATCTTCCTTTTGTCTAATAATCAAAAAGGTTGGGAGCAGGAAGAGTATCAGGGACGATGTTGCGTCTGTTATAGGTTAGTCGATAATGGAGGAATTGTTCATTCCTCTCAAGAAAATGATGATCAAACATAGCTTCTTTATCCAAATAAACAGGAGGTACAAGCATATCCCCCTCTCGTGGAGCTATATTAAGAAAATTAGCCACACGGGTTGCATAAATTCCTCCAAAGAAATCTCCCTTTTTATTATTATTATGCAACCTACGTGCAACTATTGCCCCCAAGTTATAACCTGACACAACACTCTTGAGGACACAAAGATCAGGGGCACACATGTGACATACTTCGTCCTTACCGTTAGTGCATCTACCAATAAAGAGAGCAAAGTAATGTATAGCAGGTAAATGGATGCTCCCTATGGTAGCTTGTGTTACGTCCCTAGATTCTCCCACAGTAATACTAGCAAGAAAATCTCTAACTTCAGATTTGGGAGGATTATTAATATTACCCATCAAGGAGTTTGCAAGCGGCCAGAAATCCTCTAAATCCATGGTATAAGATGTATCATAAATATCAAACATAACACTAGGAGAATTACGCAAAGAAATATATTCGAACCTCCGCACAAAGGAATCAGTCAATTGATAATATTGAGGACACTTATCTTGTAAGAAGTCCTCAAGCTCAGCATTACGCACATACACGTCAAATTCCCCCTTGAAGCCTGCTTCGACCATAAAATCATGAGATGGCCACTCACAAGCCCGTACATTTGCATCCCTTGGCAAATTAACATCTTGTTCACGTATAGCAATTCTTGGCCCTTTCTTTGCCGAGGAACCACCTTGGTACATTCTTCTAAGCATATTTCTTTTTCTGAAAATTTCTGAAATTTTAGTAACTTCAAAATAAAAGTGAATAAAACTAAACAAGATTGATAGCAACTACTCCTACAAGTGCCTAGAGCCTATATCATGCATTGGAATTGCTAGGGACCTCAAAAATTTAGCATGCAAGCTCAAGAACATGGTCACCTATGAAGCAAAATTTTGCAATGAATAAAGCACTAGAACAAAAACTAATTGGACCAATGGAGGAGTTACATACCAAGCAACAATCTCCCAAAGCAGTTTTGTGAATGGAGCTTTGAGCTAAGAGATCGAAAATCACAGCAAAACGAGCTAGAACTCGGGCTTGAGCTAGATGGGGATTTTTTTGGGTAGAAGATGAAGTGTGTGGGTGCTGGTATAAGTGGAGGGGAGCCACCAGGGGCCCACGAGACAGGGGGCGAGCCCTACAAAGGGGCGCCCTCCTCTCTCGTGGCCTGGTGCTTGCCCCTCCTGTAGTGTTTTCAGTGCCTAAAATCCTCAAATATTCCAGAAAAAATCATACTAAATTTGCAGGGAATTTGGACCACTTTTATTTTCGGACTATTTTTTAATGCACAGATAATTCAGAAAACAAACGGATAATGCTATTTTTGCTTTATTTATTCTAAATAACAGAAAGTAAAAGGAGGGGTACAGAATGTTGTGCCTTCTAGTTTCATCCATCTCGTGATCATCAAAATGAACCCACTAACAAGGTTGATCAAGTCTTGTTAACAAACTCATTCCAAATAACATGGAACCAGAGAAATTTCAAATAACACTAAGTTACCTCAACGGGGATATGAAAATCCCCAACAATAAGAATATCATACTTTTTCTTGACAGTAGGAAGAGGAAATTCAAAATCTCCAAAATGATAGTTGGAACTTTTTCAATAGAATTGATGCTATGAACTTGAGATTGTTTCCTCGGAAAGTGTACCGTATGCTCATTACCATTAACATGAAAAGTGACACTGCCTTTGTTGCAATCAATAACAGCCCCTGCAGTATTAAGAAAAGGTCTACCAAGGATAATAGACATGCTATCGTCCTCAGAAATATCAAGAATAACAAAGTCCGTTAAGATAGTGACATTTTGTAACGCCCCGGATCCAATGCGCCAGGTGTCCGCCAATTATTCGCCGTCGTTGCCATGTCATTTGCTTGCGTGTTGCACTTTGCCATGTCATCATCTGCATTTTATCATGTCATCATGTGCATTTCATCTTGCATACATGTTCGTCTCATGCCTCTGAGCATTTTCTCCGTTGTCCGTTTTGCAATCCGGCACTCCTATGTCCCCCTGCGTCCCCCTTTCGTCTCCTGTTGTGAGCGGGTGTTAAACTTTCTCGGAATGGCCCGAGGTTTGCCAAGCGGCCTTGGTATAGCACCGGTAGACCACCTGTCAAGTTTCGTGTCATTTGGAGGTCGTTTGATACTCCAACGGTTAACCGGGTAACCGCAAAGCCCTCTTTGAGTTGCAGCCCAACACCCCTTCCAAAGTGGCCCAAAATCCATCTAACTCCCCTCCATGCTCTCGGTCGTTCGATCACGATCGCGTGGCCGAAAACCACTCCTCATTTGGACTCTCCTAGCTCCCTCTACCTATAAAGCTAGATCCCCCCCTCGATTTTTCGCGCAGATCAAACCCTAGCCTCTTCCCTGCGCGCCGCCGGACACGTCCGGTCCGCGCCCAGACATGTCCACTCATCACCCCGTCCAATAGGAGCGCCACGCCATCGCTCCGCCGCCCACGCCCAATCGCCTCCTCCCACGTGTCGCCGCCGCCTCCACCCACCGTGCCGCCCGCAAGGCCCGCCGCCATGGGCCCGCCGCCGCCGTCGCTGGGCCGCCTACGCCCGTGGGGCGTCTGCTCCCGCCCGCCGCCGCGCCACCCTCCGCCGCCTCGCCTCGGCCCGGCCGCACCTCCGGCGCCCTCGGCCCCGCCGCCAAGCGCCGCTTGCCGCGCCTCGCGCCCGCCGCCCGCCGCCGCCGACTGACTGCAGACCGAAGGCCGCCGCCGTCCGCGCCAAGCTCCGCCGCCGCCTCGCCGCCGCCGCGGCTGCCGCCTCACCGGCGCCCTTGAGCCTCGCCGCCGTCGCCCCGCTTCGCGGCGCCTTCGCGGCGTCCAGCCCGCCGTAGCCCTCCGCCGCCGGCGTTACCTCCGGCGGATCCGCCCGACCCATTGTCCCCGACTCACGGCGCCTCCTCCGGCCTCTCCCTCGACTCTGGCGACGTCTCCGGCGAACTTCTCCGGCGACCCGCGGATCGGGACCAGATCCACCAGTTCGTCCAACCAAACGAGGCATCCCCGTATCCCGGATCCCTCCGTCCCGCGTTGACTTTCGCGGAGGTATAAATCCACCAAGTCCCCAGTTTTTGTAATTTTCATGCCATGTTCATGCCATCACATCTCTGCATCTGTAGCTCCGTTTTGTGCGTATAATATGTCAAATTGTTCGTCTCGACGAGTAGATCATTTCGTTCCATTGCATCATTTTCATTTGAGCTCATCTTGATGCCCGAAATGCTGTTGGAAGAGTGCATGTTGATGTTAATCTGCTGAAACTGTTATAACTTGCTGTTTTATCATTTTTGCCATGATTTATGTGTGCATCCTTTGGGGTTGATGTCTACATGAATGTTGAACTATGCCATGCCATCTTTACAGGGGTGTTAACCATGTATTTTTGTGAGTTGTGTGCTGAGTGCATCGAGCTTGTAAAGTAGGGTAGTTGCTGTTGCTATTTTCCTGACAGATTCTGTTATATTTTGTTGCTATGTTAACATGCTTCCACTAATCATTCTATGCATAATCTGGAGATGCTCTATAAACATGTTTTGATACACATGTCATTCTCTATCCACTCATACCCTTGGTTGCAATTATAGCCTGCTGGAACATGTTCATTTCTTGCTCCAATGTTGCTTGAAAATGTTGCTGTCAACCTGTTAACATTAAGTTCACTTGTTCCCATGTGTTTTCCTAGTGATACATGAACCCTATGACCTTGCTCTTACCATTCTTAGCTTCATAAACATGCCTTCTTACTGTTGGTTGCCTTGCCATGCCATGTATTGCTCTGTGGTGAGTGGTTTAAGCACACGAACATGCCTACTTATTGTTGTTCCTGCCATGTTATGAATCTGTTATATAACTTGCCATGTTTACATGGGTGCCATCATATTTTCTATGCCTTTTTGGCTCATGGTCAGTAAGGGACTGTTGTTCTATGCATTTAGTAGTATCATGCCATGCCTTTGTTTGCCATGATATGTTCCTGTAACATGTTGTTTGATAGCTCTAAACATTGCAACCTGATGTTATTTTTGCCAAGTCTGAAACTGTTATTATTTGCAATATCTCCATGTGTTTTTGAGCCTGTTCTAGTTGTTTCTGGAGATAGCTCATTGTTCATGTTTTGTTATGCTTTACGTGTACTTCATGCCCATGCCTTTTGTTATTATGTTGGGGTGCTGTAGCATATTGTTTTGATGCTTGCAATATGCCTAGTTCTTTGTTTTGGATGATTGTTGCTATGACTTGTATAGTGTGTGTGTGTGTTGCACCGCTGTTCGCTTTTGAGTGTGCTCTATATGAAACTTGCTTGATTTTGCATGTAGTTTCATATTATCATGTTGCATCCTTGTTTTGGTGTGTTTGCTTGATGTTTGGGTGCATTTTGCATCAATGCCATGTTTAACTTGTTTTGCTCATATCTTCTAGGCCGTAGCTCCAAATCTAATGAACTTTATATGTAACTTGACTAGAATTTCGTGTAGATCATCTTGGTGCATCTTAACTTGCTGTTTAACAACTTCAACTTAATGTTTATTCAGTTCTGGACCCATTTCGAAATTTGCATATGAGGACTTACGGAATTGTTATATGTTGTTCGGCCTCATTTAAACTTGCCTTGAGGTGTGCTCTTATCGCATCATCTCTTGCCATGAGTAGCTTCATGTAGCTTGGTCATGCATCATGCTTGTTGTGCATGATGCCTTGCTCATGTGTGGTGTGTTTAGTATGTTGTGTGCTTCTTCTTGTTAGTTCCTGTTTCGTTGCGATCGTGAGGGTTCGCTCGCTCACGGTTGGTTCGCTTCTTCCGCTCGTCTTCTTCATGGACTCGTTCTTCTTCCTTGCGGGATTTCAGGCAAGATGACCGCGACCCTGGATCTCACTACTATCATTTCTATGCTAGTTGCTTCGTTCTATCACTATGCTGCGCTACCTATTCCTGTTTATCAAGCCATCCCATATTGCCATGAACCTCTAACCTTTGACACCATTCCTAGCAAACCGTTGTTTGGCTATGTTACCGCTTTTGCTCATCCCCTCTTATAGCGTTGCTAGTTGCAGGTGAAGTTGAAGATTTCTCCTTGGTGGACAGGATTTTGGTTGGGATATCACAATATCTCTTATATTATTAATGCATCTATATACTTGGTAAAGGGTGGAAGGCTCGGCCTTATGCCTGGTGTTTTGTTCCACTCTTGCCGCCCTAGTTTCCGTCATACGGTGTTATGTTCCCGGATTTTATGCTCCTAACGCTGTCGGGTGATTTATGGGACCCCCGACAGTTTGCTTTGAATAAAACTTGTCCAAAGAAGGCCCAACATTGACTTTTACCATTTGCCTCACCACCACCTATATTTCCTTGGGAGTAATTAACCCAAGGGTCATCTTTATTACAGCCCCGGGCCAATGCTTGTCTAAGTGTTGGTCCAAACTAGAGCCCTTTGCGCCCCGTGGAAACTTGAGGTCTGGTTTTAGTTATACGGATTGCTCATCCGGTCGTGGCTCGAGACGAGATACGCGCGGCTACTATCGGGATGTCGGACGCCGGGAGGTCTTGCTGGTCTTGTTTTACCATTGTCGAAATGTCTTGATGTACCGGGATACCGAGTCTGATCGGAGTGTCTCGGGTGAAGGTCTATTCCTTCGATGATCGCGAGAGCTTGTCATGGGCTAAGTTGGGACACCCTGCAGGGTTTAAACTTTCAAGAGCCGTGCCCGCGGTTATGTGGCAGATGGGAATTTGTTAATGTCCGGTTGTAGATAACTTGACACCAGATCCGAATTAAAACGCATCAACCGAGTGTGTAGCCGTGATGGTCTCTTCTCGGCGGAGTCCAGGAAGTGAACACGGTTTCTGGGTTATGTTTGACGTAAGTAGGTGTTCAGGATCACCTCTTGATCATTGCTAGTTGACGACCGTTCCTTTGTTTCTCTTCTCGGTCTCATTTGCGTATGTTAGCCACCATATCATGCTTAGCCGCTGCTGCAACCTCACCACTTTACCCCTCCTTTCCCATTAAGCTTTGCTAGTCTTGATACCCATGGTAATGGGATTCTTTGAGTCCTCGTGGCTCACCGGATACTTCCAAAACCAGTTTGCGGTGCCTATGTTAACGAAAGCGGTGACGCTACCGAGCTCAAGGAGGAGCTCGATGAAGATCTTGCCCTTTGTGTTGTTTCGTTCTAGTTGATCAGTAGTGGAGCCCAGTTGGGGTCGATCGCGGACCTTTGTCGCATTTGGGGTTCTTCTTTTATTTTGGTTCCGTAGTCGGACCTTGATTGTATCTGGATGATGTAATGCTTTATTCATTAATTGTGTGAAGTGGCGATTGTAAGCCAACTATGTATCTCTTTTCCTCATGTAATACATGGGTCGTGTGAAGATTACCTCACTTGCGACATTGCTTTCAATGTGGTTATGCCTCTAAGTCGTGCTTCGACACGTGGGAGATATAGCCGCATCGAGGGCGTTGCACATTTGCAACCACAACAGGCACATCCTCACAAATACCGACAGGTATAGCAGTTGATTTATCAGCCATTTGCAAAGATATTTCAGTAGGTGTCAACTTATTCAATTCAAGTCTATGATATAAAGAGAGAGGCATAATACTAACACCGGCTCCAAGATCACACAAAGCAGTTCTAACATAATTTCTTTTAATAGAGCATGGTATAGTTGGTACACCTGGATCTCCAAGTTTCTTTGGTTTCCACCTTTAAAAGTGTAATTAGCAAGCATGGTGGAAATTTCAGCTTCCGGTGTCTTTCTTTTGTTTGTAATGATATCCTTCATATATTTAGCATAAGGATTTACTTTAAGCATATCAGTTAAGCGCATACGTAAGAAAATAGGTCTAATCATTTCAGCAAAGCGCTCAAAATCCTCATCATCCTTTGACTTGGATGGTTTAGGAGGAAAGGGCATGGGTTTCTGAACCCATGGTTCTCTTTCTTTACCGTGCTTCCTAGCAAAAAAATCTCTCTTATCATAACGTTGATTCTTTGATTGTGGGTTATCAAGATCAATAGCAGGTTCAATTTCTACATCATTGTCTTTGCTGGGTTGAGCATCAACATGAACATTATCATTAACATTATCACTAGGTTCATGTTCATCACCTGATTGTGTTTCAGCATCAGAAATAGAAATATCATTGGGATTCTCATGTGTGTCTACAGTAGGTTCATTAGAAGCATGCAAAGTTCTATCGTTTTTCTTTTTCTTCTTTTTAGAAGAATTAGGTGCCTCTAAATTATTTCTCTGAGAATCTTGCTCGATTCTCTTAGGGTGGCCTTTAGGATACAAAGGTTCCTGAGTCATTCTACCAGTTCTAGTAGCCACTCTAACAACAAAGTCATTTTTATTATTTAATTCATCAAGCAATTCATTTTGAGCTTTAAGTACTTGTTCAGCTTGAGTAGCAACCATAGAAGCATATTTGCTAACGCGGTGAAGTTCATCTTTAACTCTAGCCAGATTATCACCTACGCGTCCTATCTCGAAAGCATTATTCTTTAACTCTCTACCAACATAAGCATTAAAACTTTCTTGTCTAGCCATAAAGTCATCAAATTCATCTAAGCATGGTTTATGAAATTTAGTAGAGGGTACTTCAACTTTATCGTATCTATAGAGAGAATTTCCCTTTACTACCTGTGTCGGGTTATCAAGACAATGTGGTTCTTCATGCGGTAAATTAAGACCAAGTATTTCTTCAATAGGAGGTAAATTCTTAACATCTTCAACTTTAATACCTTTTTCTTTCATTGATTTCTTTGCCTCTTGCATATCTTCAGGACTGAGAAATAAAACACCTCTCTTCTTCGGAGTGGGTTTAGGAATAGGCTCAGGAGTTGGCTCAATTGGTTCAGGAATTACTCCAGGAACTGGCTTAGGAAGAGTCCAATTATTTTCATTAGTCAACATATTATTCAATAGTATTTCAGCTTCGTCAACTATTCTTTCCCTGAAAACACAACCAGCACAACTATCCAAGTAGTCCTTGGAAGCATCGGTTAGTCCATTATAAAAGATATCAAGTATTTCATTTTTCTTAAGAGGATGATCAGGCAAAGCATTAAGTAACCGGAGAAGCCTCCCCTAAGCTTGTGGGAGACTCTCTTCTTTGATTTGCACAAAATTATATATTTCCATAAGGCAGCTTGTTTCTTATGAGCAGGAAATATTTAGCAAATAAGTAATAAATCATATCCTGGGGACTACGACACAACCAGAGCAAGAGAATTATACCAAGTCTTAGCATCACCCTTTAATGAGAACGGAAATATCTTAAGGATATATAAATAGCGAGAGTTCTCATCATTAGTAAACAGGGTAGCTATAACATTCAACTTGGTAAGATGTGCCACAACAGTTTCAGATTCAAGGCCATAAAAAGGATCAGATTCAACTAAAGTAATAATATCAGGATCAACAGAGAATTCGTAATCCTTATCAGTAACACAGATAGGTGAAGTAGCAAAAGTAGGATCAGGTTTCATTCTAGCATTAAGAGACTGCTGCTTCCATTTAGCTAATAATTTCTTAAGATCATTTCTATCTTTGCAAGCAAGAATTTCCATAGCAGCTGTTTCATGCATAACATAACCTTTAGGAACAACAGGTAATGCATAATCATTGGGGGACCTTCATCATCACTATCATCAGTAATAGGAGATTCAGTAATTTCATTCCCCATAAATCTAGCAAGTTGTTCATCAAGAAATTCACCTAATGGCAAAGTAGTATCACGCACAGAAGTAGTTTCATCATGCATAGCAGAAGTGGCATCATCAATAACATGTGACATATCAGAATTCATAGCAGTAGCAGGTTTAGGTGTAGAAAGCCTACTAATAACGGAAGGAGAATCTAGTGCAGAGCTAGATGGTAGTTCCTTACCTCCCCTCATAGTTGAGGGCAAAATAGTAGTTCGATCGTCTTTCAAGTTCTTCATAGTGATGAACAGATATAAATCCAAAGTGACTCAGAGAATAGAGCTATCCTCCCCGGCAACGGCGCCAGAAACTAGTCTTGATAACCCACAAGTATAGGGGATCGCAACAGCTTTCGAGGGTAGAGTATTCAACCCAAATTTATTGATTCGACACAAGGGGAGCCAAAGAATATTCTTGAGTATTAGCAGTTGAGTTGTCAATTCAACCACACCTGGATAACTTAGTATCTGCAGCAAAGTGTTTAGTAGCAAAAGTGGTATGATAATAAAGGTAACGGTAGCAAAAGTAAAGATAAATGTTTTGTGGTTTTTGTAGTAATTGTAACAGTAGCAACGGAAAAGTAAATAAGCGAAGAACAATATATGAAAAGCTCGTATGCAATGGACAAGTGATGGATAATTATGCCGGATGCGATTCCTCATGCAATAGTTATAACATAGGGTGATATAGAACTAGCTCCAATTCATCAATGTAATGTAGGCATGTATTCTGTAAATAGTCATACGTGCTTATGGAAAAGAACTTGTATGACATCTTTTGTCCTACCCCCCCGTTGCAGCGGCGTCCTTACGGAAACTAAGGGATATTAAGGTCTCCTTTTAATAGAGAACCGGAACAAAGCATTAACACATAGTGTAAGGGCATATTCATTTCCCAGTGGTTTTGGTGATTGATGACAACGCTTTTGCGGACTAATCGCGTGCGTTAAGTTCTTTCAGAGAAGCATTCATTGGCACGAGACGATTTCCTCCCCTCAGGTTTTTACTCAAGACGGTGTAACTCCTGCGTTTCGTTGAACTAGTTCCGTAGGAGTCACCGTACTATTAAGAGGGATCCGCTTTGGTAAGACGGGTGGAATCAACACGCATACATCCTTCTCACACCCATTGCCTTCCGTCGCATCTTTGGAGCTGCTCTTCTTCCGGTTCCTCGTCGCCACGTGCGGTAGCGTACCGCGATCTTCAGCGGTAGTACATTGAAGCCCACAATGTAGTACCGCTCCGTAAGCGGTAGTACCGCCTTCAATGTAGTAATACCGCTCGCAGAGCGGTAGTACCGCTCGGGGGCTCGGCCGTAGTACCGCCGTAGTACCGCGCCTACTACCGCCTCGATTCGGGACGATGTTTTCTCGTGTCGAGTTTTGCGGCACTACCAGCGGAAGTGGAAACGGTAGTACCGCTCCCAGCGGTAGTACCGCTCCTGCTCAGCGGTAGTACCGCTCTGGGGCCCGTGGCCTGGGTTTCCCCTTAGCGCGGTAGTACCGCTGAGGAGGGAGCGGCAGTACCGCTCTCAGCGGTAGTACCGCCCTTCCCCAGCGGTAGTACCGCTCTGTGCGGGGCTGCTCAGTGGGGTAACGGTTGGATATGTTCCCCCACTATATAAAGAGGTCTTCTTCCTCCTTGTTGACCTACCTCTTTCCCCCAAAGCTCCATTGTTGCTCAAAGCTCCATTTTCGCCCGATCTCACTCCCTAGCCAATCAAACTTGTTGATTTGCTCGGGATTGGTTGAGAAGGCCTAGATCTACACTTCCACCAAGAGAAATTTGATTCCCCCCACTTATCCCTTGCGGATCTTGTTACTCTTGGGTGTTGAGCACCCTAGACGGTTGAGGTCACCTCGAAGCCATACTCCATTGTGGTGAAGCTTCGTGGTGGTGTTGTTGTTGGGAGCCTCCGATTGTTGTGGAGATTGCCCCAACCTTGCTTGTAAAGGTTGGTCGCCGCCTTCAAGGGCACCAATAGTGGAATCACGGCTTCTCGCATCGTGTGAGGGCGTGAGGAGAATCTGGTGGCCCTAGTGGCTTCTTGGGGAGCATTGTGCCTCCACACCGCTCTAACGGAGACGTACTTCCCTCAAAAGGAAGGAACTCCGTAACACATCCTCGTCTTCACCGTCTCCACTCTTGGTTATTTCGTGCCTTTACTTTCGCAAGCTTACTTCTTGTTACATCTCTTGCTTGCTTGCTTGCTAGTTGATATTGCATCATATAGGTTGCTCACTTAGTTGCATATCTAGACAACCTATTTATTGCAAAGTTTAATTTGGCAAAGAAAAGCTTAAAAATTGTTAGTTGCCTATTCACCCCCCTCTAGTCAACCATATCGATCCTTTCAATTGGTATCAGAGCCTCGTCTCTTTATTAAGGACTTTGCCGTCCGAAGAGTATGGTTGACACCACCGATGGTGCGGAGGAACACTCGGTGTGAATCCCATCTCGTCTTCGTCGAAGGGGAACCTCGGTCTCGTGAGGAGTTCAATGTGGCTTTGGACACATTGAAAACCTCCATGAATGCCGAGGTTAAAAGCATGTTTAATGATTTCTTAGAGGGACTTAAACTATCTACCGCACCTATGAAAGTGGGTGATCCCACTAACAAGGTGACGGATGCTTTCTCCGATAAGGGGGAAGCTAACAATGAAAAGAGTCCTTCTATTAGTGGTAGAAATGGCACCGGCATCTTTGCCCATGTGGAACCCCCGGTCTATGGAGGGCCTATCCCCTCCACTCATTTAAATCATGCTGGCCCACCTCCTAAGTATGAAAAAGGTGTAGATTTTGATAATTGGGTCTATCGCTTAAGCGCCATTTGAAACATGTGAACACTAACCTTTGAGAGTTATTGAAGAAGGTTTTATCCTCATGACCCAAGCAACTTCACCCTCGAGAAGCCGTGGACAACCAATTCAATGAGAGTGCTCTCTTCATCATTCAAGATGCAATTCTTCCCAAGATCTCCTCACCTTCGACCTCATGTCGTGGCTAAAGAAGCATGGAAATGTGTTGAGGGCCTCTATCGTGGAAGTGCTAGCATTCAACGGTCCAACTATGAAGTTGTGCAAGATGAAGCCGACGAGTTTGCAATGAAAGAAGATGAAGAACCTCGTGAGCTCTTTCGAAGAGTAACCAAACTCGCGGTGGCACTTCGAGATCATGGAAGCAAGGACACGGATGACAATTGGATCAGCGAAAGTTTCTCAAGGCCATGATGCCCTACAACAAAGCCATGTCCTCCGTCATTCGTCAACGATCGGACTTCCACACCATGACCTCAAGTGAAGTGTTGGATGAGTTCGTTGCAATGAGCATCTTGGACAAGACCGCCGAAAATGCGGTGCTTCGTTCTCAAAGAGCTAGAAGCCTAACCTTGCCTTGAAGGCCAAGGTCATTGCCAAGAAGAGGAAGAAGTGGAAGATGAGGAAAGCAACCCCGAAGACACCAAGTTTGACTACCATGAGCACATGGCACTTGCTTCAAGACAGTTTTGGAGCAAGAAGAGCTCAAGACCCAACTTCAACAAGAATAACTCAAGTGGCGTCAAGGGCAAGCAACGAGTCAGAACTTGCTTCAACTGTGGCAATGTGAGCCATTTCGTTGCGGATTGTCCTTACGAGAAGAGGGAAGACAATGGTGGCAAGTTCATTCGGAAAGACAAAGCCAAGTCCATCCCCAACAAGAACAACTTCGCCAAGAAGACTCCCACTCGTGGGTTGGTGGTTCAAGAAGAATACCAAGAGGATGATGATGATGATGAGAATGAAGAAGCAACGGCCATGGCATCCATTGCCATTGCTACTCCTCGGGTGTCTCTCTTCGAGTCACCCAACGAAAACATCACCGCTAGATGCCTCATGGCGAAGGCTTCAAACAAGGTAACCCCCAACATCACAACCACCATCATTTCTAATCCCTCCGTGGAGGATTGCATAGATGGACATGTTGAGTCTAATGAAGAAGTGAATGAATTAGAGTTATTCATGAGTAAGCTCAAGGGAAAGTCCAAGAAGCACTTTGTTGCTCTCTTGGAACAACTTGGTGAGGCCAATGACTTGATCGAGGCTCACGAAGAAACCATCTCCAAGATGGAAGGTCATAGTCGTGACTATGCCGATGAGATATCGGATCTCTAATGCTCTTGAGGAAGAGCGTGTGCATCGTTTGACTCTTGAGGAGTCACATAATGATGCCCATGCTAAGTTAAAGAAAGATCTTGATCATGCTCTTGTCATGTCTCGTGTGCTAACCTCCGAGAAGGCTAAACTTGGGGTTGATCATGCTAGACTCAAAGAGGAGTTTGAGATACTTGACAAGGCCCACAAGGTCTTAAAAGGTACTCATGCGAGCCTCAAAGAGTCTCATGCTCAACTCCAAGTTAAGCTAATTAAGGAAAAAGCCACCTTTCCTCATATGGTATTAATTGATAATGCATGTGCTACTAACCCTTGTTGTGAGCATGTGCATCTTGTGGAGGAAAATGCTAAGTTGAAGGATCAACTTGAGAAGGGTCTTGTGACTTGCATTCAAGGTGAGAAAACCTCAACGATCTTTTGAGCAATCAAAAGGAAGTTGTGGGCAAGGAAGGAATTGGGTTTGCACCCAAGTCCAAGAGCAAGAAGAAGAAGAACAACAAGGCCAACCGTCCTCCTCCCCTCAAACAAACTTTTGTGAAAGAGGGAGACGGAGCTTCCAAGAAGAAGAAGGAGAAAGTGAAGGAAGTTGATGTTCAAAAGGGCAAGAATGTTTCCTCAAACAAAGCCGCGATTTTAACCCTTCATATGTGTTATGCCGTGCTAGTGATGGACATGTTTATGCTAAATTTGTTGGTTCCTCTTATGAGTACATTGAATGGTCCATTTGGGTTCCCAAGGCCCTTGTTACTAACATCAAAGGACCCATTACTAAATGGGTACCTAAAACCAAGCATTGATCTCGTGTAGGTGTTTGCTTCCGGTGGAGGATCATGGTTGCTCGATAGTGGAGCAACAAATCATATGACCGGAGCAAGGACTTGGTGGTGGATGTGCAAGAAATTCCATCTATGCCCACCAATGTCGAGTGGGGTGATGCATCACATTCTAAGGTATTGGGTCTCGGCAAGGTTGTCATCTCTCATGATCTAACGATCGAGAAAGTCATGCTTGTTGAGTCCCTTGCATTCAATTTACTTTCCGTTCGTCAACTTGCACTCATGGGCTTTGCCACATTCTTTGATATTGATACCGTGGCCCTCTTGTGGAGCAAGACTCTTAAAGTAGCCTTTGTTGGGCATGTCGAGAATGGTCTCTATGTGGTTAACTTTTCGGAGCAACCCACTAAGACCGCGACATGCCTAATGGCTAAAGTTGACGTGGGATGGCTTTGGCATCGCCGCTTAGCCCACGCCAATATGAGATCTTTGCAAAGTCTTCTCAAGGGGACCATGTTCGTGGACTAACAAATGTGAGTTTTGCCAAAGATCGTGCTTGCGGTGCTTGTATCGAAGGAAAGCTTCATGAAAGGCTCACCCTCCTCAACCATCATCTACTCTAAGAGACCCTTGGAGCTCCTTCACATGGATCTCTTTGGGCCTCCATCTTTGATAGTCTTGGAGGAAGAAAGTATTGCTTGGTGATTGTGGATGATTATTCAAGATACACTTGGGTATACTTCTTCAAGAGGAAGAGTGAGACCCAACAAACCGTCATCAACTTTGCAAATGAAGCTCAACGTCAACATAATGCAAAAATCTTGACAATAAGAAGCGACAACGACACCGAGTTCAAGAACTACACCTTGGATGAGTTTCTTAGTGATGAGGGATCAAGCATCAATATCGGCACCTTATACCCCTCAACAAAATGGTGTTGCGGAGAGGAAGAACCGTGACGTTGATGGATGCGGCAAGGACCATGATGGCGGAGTTCAAGTCACCATACAACTTTTGGGCGAAGCCATCAACACCGCATGTCATGCATCCAATCGGCTCTATCTTCGCAAAGGCTTGAACAAGACTCCTTATGAGATCCTCACCGCAACAAGCCCAACCTCAAGTACTTCCGGTGTTCGGTTGTAAGTGTTTCATTCTCAAGAAAGGTGTTCGGTTGTCCAAATTTGAAGCTAGAGCTCATGAGGGCATATTTGTTGGTTATGCTACAAACTCTCATGCTTATCGTGTCCTCAACAAGTCCACGGACTTATTGAGGAGACGATGTAACGTGGAGTTTGACGAAAATAACGGCTCCCAAGTGGAGCAAAGTGGTACTTGTGATGTAGGTGATGAAATTCCTCCCAAGCCATAAGAAGAATGGGTATTGGTCACATCCTACCCATTGAGGAACCCCTTGTGGTCAAGGAGAAGGACAATGCTCTACTCAAGTAGAGCCATCACCTCATCAAGACCCACACGCTCAAGAACAACGTGAAGGCCCTCAACCTCGTGAACAAGACCAAGGGCAAGATCTACCACAAGATGGTGATGAACCACTAAACGATGCCCAAGGTCAAGTTCTCCCCCTCGAGCTAGTTCAAGATCAAGATCAACCTCAAGATCAAGATCAACCTCAGGATCAAGATCAACCTCAAGATCAAGAACAAACTCAAGACGGCGCTCAAGATCTTCAAGTCAATCCTCCTCCTTCCACACCCGAGGAGGAATTAGAGCGTCGTGCCGCGAAGATTGCTTCCAAGCTCACCTCTCAAGGCCATCTCATGGAAAATGTGGTTGGAAGCATACGCAAAGGGTAAGCACTCGAGACAATTGGCAAACTATTGTGAACATCACGCGTTTGTCTCTTGTGTTGAACCCCAAAAGGTCTATGAGGCGCCAAGACCCGGATTGGCTCAATGCCATGCATGAAGAACTCAACAACTTCGAGTACAACAAGGTGTGGAGATTGGTGCCAAGACCATCCGGGAATCACAATGTCATTGGGACCAAGTGGATCTTCAAGAACAAGCAAGATGCCCATGGGAACATCATTCGCAACAAGGCAAGATTGGTAGCACAAGGCTACTCCCAAGTCGAGGGTATCGACTACGGTGAAACCTTCGCTCCCGTTGCTCGTCTTGAATCCATTCGCTTGTTGATTGCCTATGCTTCCCATCACAACTTTAAGTTGCAACAAATGGATGTGAAAAGTGCTTTTCTTAATGGTCCCATTAATGAGTTGGTCTATGTCAAGCAACCCCCCGGGTTCGAGGACCCCTACTTTCCGGATCATGTGTATCAACTCGATAAGGCACTCTATGGCCTTAAACAAGCCCCACGTGCGTGGTATGATCACCTTACCGAGTTGCTACAAGATCGTGGGTTTGAAGTAGGGCTAATCGACCCCACTCTTTTTACTAAGAAGGTCAACGGGAGTTGTTTGTATGCCAACTATATGTTGATGATATTATCTTTGGTTCCCCTAACAAAGCTTTCAATGAAGAATTTGCCGCCTCATGACCTCCAAGTTTAAGATGTCTTCGATGGGAGAGTTGAAGTTCTTCCTTGGTTTCGACATCAAGCAAAGAAGAGAAGGAACCTTCATCAACCAAGCCAAATATACTCAAGACATGCTTAAAAGATTCAAGCTAAGTGATGTCAAGCCGGCTACTACACCAATGCCTACCAAGTGCCAACTTGACATTGATCCCAATGGTAAAGCGGTGGATCAAAAGGTATATCGCTCCATGATTGGATCCTTGCTTTACCTTTGTGCATCTAGGCCGGATATCATGTTGAGTGTGGGGATGTGTGCACGTTTTCAAGCCGCACCAAAGGAAAGTCACTTTGTGGCGGTCAGCGTTTAATCTTTCGATATTTGGCTCATACCCCAAACTTTGGCTTATGGTACCCAAGAGGAGCAAACTTCAAGCTTGAAGGTTTCACGGATTTCGATTGGAGACAAAGTGGATAGGAAGTCCACTTCCGGAGGGTGCCAATTTCTTGGTTGCTCTTTGGTAAGTTGGTCTTCCAAGAAGCAAAGTTGTGTCTCTCTCGTCCACCGAAGCGGAGTATGTGGCGGCAGGTAGTTGTTGTGCTCAACTCCTATGGATGAGGCAAACTTTAAAGGAGTACGGTGTCATTTGTGACAAAGTGCCTCTTTGGTGTGATAATGAAAGTGCCATCAAGATTTCTCTCAACCCGGTGCAACACTTCAAGACAAAGCACATTGAAATTCGGTATCACTTCATCCGGGATCACATTAGGCGAGGGGAGATCGAGCTCAAGTATGTCAACACTCATGATAACCTTGCAGATATTTTCACGAAGCCTTTGGATGAAGCAAGATTTCGCGAGTTAAGGCATGAGCTAAATATCATCGATTTGAGCAATGTGACTTGAACCCGTGCACCCCCCACCACACTCAACGTGTTGTCTAGTTTAGATGTAAGCATGGACATAGGGGGAGTGTTGTTCTCTCAATGAACTCTCCCTCCCCCCATTATGCATAAAACGATCAACTCTTTCACATTAGCCATTTTTGATGGTATTTGTGCTTCCAAGACGAGTTTTGGTCATGGACCCAAGGATAATTCTTCGCGGTGCCATACCAATTGACTCAAACATAGGTGGCTCCGGCCACCGCCCTCTCTTGAGAGAGGCCAGAGCCCGTTTTTCGTTTGTTTTGTTGCCTTGAAGGTGTGGTTCTGTTTTCGTTACTCGTGTTCCTGTCTACTTGTTGATCTTTATGTGTAATATCTTTGCCTTCCGTGTTTCGTGCATTTTTTGGGTCTCGGCGGTGCTCGGTTGTTGGCGGTACTACCGCCTTCATGAAGCGGTACTACCGCGCTCCCAGCGGTACTACCGCCCCATGTGTGGTACTACCGAGAGGCGCTGGGTGGGGAGTTATATCGGGCAGGGGAGTTTCTTCTCCCCATACCCATTCGCACGCCCCACGCCGCTTTGCTCTTCTTTCTCTGCAGAAGAACCGGCGCCATGGAGGGCTCCGGCGGATCTCCCTCTCCGGGCCGTCCCTCCCCATTCCGTTCGGTGGAAACGATCCCCACCTCGTCCTCTTGCCATGGATGCTGGTATTGCCCCTGTTCTTTTGTTCTTTTTGTCTAGGTTTCCAATCTAGCATCTTAGGGGCAGTAGCGATTGCATCTCTAGATTTTTGGCCAAATCTAGGCTTGAGTTGGATGGAGAATGCTTCTAGGCAGTTTGAATTGATGTTTGGCTGGAGTATATTTGAATTTGGTTGGACGGTAGTGCCGGATCTGACCACGGTAGTAGGAAACGGCTGTTTCCGCTCGAAGCGGTACTACCGCCGCCTTGGCGGTATTACCGCTTGAGCGGTATCGCCGCTCTACACGGAGCGGTATTATCGCTCGTGGCGGTACTACCGCTATCATATCGCGTACTACCGCCTTCATCAAATTCCATCAGACATCGCCTTTTTGGTGATATTTTGCTCGTGTTTTGTGGCTTATTCTTGTGCTTTCGGTTGTTTGCGTGTTCTGCTGTGTGGTTCCGGTGACGAGGTTCCGAGCATCCGGCTCGTCGTGTCAATCTGGGCCGCAACGCCCAAGCGCTTATCGTACTACCGAGCCTGCCGGAGGATCCTCAAGTGCTCCACCTCCACCTCCACCTCCACCTCACCTCCGGAAGAAGCCAGAGTCAAGCCAAAGCCCGGCAAGGCAAAGTGCGTAAATGCCGCCAAAAGAGTTCTGGGCAAGGCGCCGCCGCAACCCGTATGATGCTGACCAAGACCCCACTTTGGTCAACCGTCCCTTCTGGAACAGGTTTCAGTTTGCTATCTTCTTCGATGTCATCAAGGCAAATAAGAACTTCTATGTCAACGTGCACTCCATCGACATCGACCATATGGAGCAAGATCCGGACTACTTTGGTGAAGCCCTTCAGATGTGCACTCAGCTGAACATTCTTGGGATTTTGAAATTCAACAAGGACTTTGATGCTGATATCGTGGCCCAATTCTATGCCACGGTTCACCTTGGGACTGATGAAGGCAGGACTCTCACCTGGATGACCAATGGCAAGCTGCTCTCTGTCAAGTGGAAAGCATTCATGCAGCTGATTGGGGTGCAAGATCTAGGACTTGAGTCCCCAGTTGGCTTTCGACCTCATGCCCGCTCCCACTGCACCCACAAGCAAGCTCTCTGGCCTTTCTGCACTCTGAAGGTCAACCCGGATACACAGAAGGAAACATATGAGCTGCCTGCCTATCTGGATATCCTTCACCGCATCTTCAGAGAGACTCTTTTCCCTCGCATTGGGAATTTGGATCAGGTTCACTCTTATCTTGTGGATATGCTTCTGTTCTGCCAGCGTGAGAAGGAGAATCCCACCGGAGAGACCTTGGATATCTCTCATGTTATGTGGTGCGAAAGGTCATGCGCGCTATCTCGAGCGTAAGTGCCCGATCTATGGTCCTTTCATCATGTTACTCATTGAGAAGGCTTGGGATCGTGTATACCCTATGGTGCCTCTAGAGTGTGGAGAGTTGATCTCTCACGATGTCAAGCGCCCGAGGAAGAAGGATCACACAGGCGCCCGCCCCTAAGACTGGAGGTCCTTAAATGCTCTGCCATCGCTATGGAGACAGAGGAGGAGCCTGCTGCTGATGATGATGAGGACGAGGACTATATACCTTCATGACAGAGCCCTCGTGGGCTAAGAAGCTCAAATCTAAGATGAAGAAGTTGTTCTGCATGGAGGCTCGCGGCCAGTATATGACTCATGTGGCTGAGAAGAAGGCCCGCGGTCGTCACAAGGAGCTCATGCGTCAGTTGGGTGCCACTGTCAAGAGTGGATCTGAGGACCAGCTTACTGAGGAGGAGGAGTGGATTCAGCAGCACTGCCCATGGACTGATTCTGAGGCTGAGCACTTCCAGACTGACGACGGTGGTGCCGATGATTCGACTGGGCTCTGATGCGTGTGTCTCTCACCTGGAGCCGTAGCATCACTCTCTTTCCTTTTTGGTGTCTCGATGCCAAAGGGGGAGAGAGTTTAGGGGTTTGCGAGTGTGTTGCGAGTGTGTCTTTGTCGTCTCTTTGTCGTCTCTTATCCGTGTCTTGTCGTGTTTTCCTCATTTGCTTTGGTTGGTTTGTTTGTGAGACTTTAGCTCGTGTTCGCAAGTTCGGATCATATGGTGTAAGACATATGCTACCTTCCTTTCAGTAACTTTATCTATGTCTATCTAGCTAATGAGTTGCATTCGTATCTTATTATCTTCTATGCTGCTCTCATACACCATGCTTAGTTTATCGGTCTCTAACATGTAGGGGGAGCTTTGTTCCTAGTATGTGTTCTGTGCAGTCCAAAGCACTTATATAAACTAGCACACATCTAGGGGGAGCCCATCTACATTTTAGGACCGTGGGGTTTGCTTGCTTACATATATCATGCCTATGCAAATCTGTGTTGTCATCAATCCACCAAAAGGGGAGATTGTAAGGGCATATTCATTTCCAGTGGTTTTGGTGATTGATGACAACGCTTTTGCGGACTAATCGTATGCGTTAAGTTCTTTCAGAGAAGCATTCATTGGCACGAGACGATTTCCTCCCTCGGGTTTTACTCAAGACGGTGTAACTCCTGCGCTTCGTTGAACTAGTTCCGTAGGAGTCACCGTACTATTAAGAGGGGATCCGCTTTGGTAAGACGGGTGGAATCAACACGCATACATCCTTCTCACACCCATTGCCTTCCGTCGCATCTTTGAGCTGCTCTTTCTTCCGGTTCCTCGTCGCCTGTGTGGCCAGCGATACCGCGATCTTCAGCGGTAGTATCGCTGAAGTTCCACAATGGTAGTACCGCTCAGAGCGGTAGTACCGCCTTCAATGGTAGTACCGCTCCATGAGCGGTAGTACGCTCGGGGCTCGGCCAGTAGTACCGCCGTAGTACCGCGCCTACTACCGCCTCGATTCGGGACGATGTTTTCTCGTGTCGAGTTTTGCGGCACTACCAATGAAGTGGAAACGGTAGTACCGCCCCAGTGTAGTACCGCTCTGCGCTCAGCCGTAGTACCGCTCTGGGGCCCGTGGTCTGGTTTTCCCCTTAGCGGTAGTACCGCTGAGGAGGGAGCGGCAGACCGCCTCGGCGGTAGTACCGCCCTTCCCAATGGGTAGTACCGCTCCTCTTGCGGGCTGCTCGGTGGGGTAACGGTTGGATATGTTCCCCACTATATAAAGAGGTCTTCTTCCTCCTTGTCGACCTACCTCTTTCCCCAAAGCTCCATTGTTGCTCAAAGCTCCATTTTCGCCGATCTCACTCCCTAGCCAATCAAACTTGTTGATTTGCTCGGGATTGGTTGAGAAGGCCTAGATCTACACTTCCACCAAGAGAAATTTGATTCCCCCCACTTATCCCTTGCGGATCTTGTTACTCTTGGGTGTTGAGCACCCTAGACGGTTGAGGTCACCTCGAAGCCATACTCCATTGTGGTGAAGCTTCGTGGTGGTGTTGTTGTTGGGAGCCTCCGATTGTTGTGGAGATTGCCCCAACCTTGCTTGTAAAGGTTGATCGCCGCCTTCAAGGGCACCAATAGTGGAATCACGGCTTCTCGCATCGTGTGAGGGCGTGAGGAGAATCTGATGGCCCTAGTGGCTTCTTGGGGAGCATTGTGCCTCCACACCGCTCTAACGGAGACGTACTTCCCCTCAAAAGGAAGGAACTCCGGTAACACATCCTCGTCTTCACCGTCTCCACTCTTGGTTATTTCGTGCCTTTACTTTCGCAAGCTTACTTCTTGTTACATCTCTTGCTTGCTTGCTTGCTAGTTGATATTGCATCATATAGGTTGCTCACTTAGTTGCATATCTAGACAACCTATTTATTGCAAAGTTTAATTTGGCAAAGAAAAGCTTAAAAATTGTTAGTTGCCTATTCACCCCCCCCCTCTAGTCAACCATATCGATCCTTTCACATAGTGAATACACGAACTCCTCAAACTACTGTCATCACCGAGAAGTATCCCGATTATTGTCACTTCGGGGTTGTCGGATCATAACACATAATAGGTGACTATAGACTTGCAAGATAGGATCAACAACACACATATATTCATAAAAACATAATAGGTTCAGATCTGAAATCATGGCACTCGGGCCCTAGTGACAAGCATTAAGCATAGCAAAGTCATAGCAACATCAATCTGAGAACATAGTGGATACTAGGAATCAAACCCTAACAAAACTAACTTGATTACATGGTAAATCTCATCCAACCCATCACCGTCCAGCAAGCCTACGATGGAATTACTCACGCATGGCGGTGAGCATCATGAAATTGGTGATGGAGGATGGTTGATGATGACGACGGTGACGAATTCCCCTCTCCGGAGCCCCGAACGGACTCCAGATCAGCCCTCCTGAGAGAGATTAGGGCTTGGCGGCGGCTCCGTGTCGTGAAACTCGATGAAACTTTCTCCTTGATTTTTTTCTCCCCAAGACGGTATATATGGAGTTGGAGTTGAGGTCAGAGGAGGTCCAGGGGGCCCACGAGATAGGAGGGCGCGCCCTAGGGGGGCGCGCCCCCTGTCTCGTGGACAGCCCGTGGGCCCCCTGGCCTTGATTCTTTCGCCAAATATTCTTATTAATTCTGAAAAGTGCCTCCGTGGATCTCCAGGACATTCCGAGAACTTTTCTTTTCTACACATAAAACAACATCATGGCATTTCTGCTGAAAACAACGTCAGTCCGGGTTAGTTTCATTCAAATCATGCAAGTTAGAGTCCAAAACAAGGGAAAAAGTGTTTGGAAAAGTAGATACATTGGAGACGTATCACTGTACTAGTGATCCCCAAGCTTAATTCCTACTCGTCCTCGAGTAGGTAAATGATAAAAACAGAATTTTTGATGTGGAATGCTACCCAACATATTTATCCATGTAATATTCTTTATTGTGGCATGAATATTCAGATCCATAAGATTCAAAACAAAAGTTTAATATTGACATCAAAACAATAATACTTCAAGCATAATAATAAAGCAATCATGTCTTCTCAAAATAACATGGCAAAAGAAAGTTATCCCTACAAAATCATATAGTCTGGCTATGCTCCATCTTCATCACACAAAGTATTTTATCATGCACAACCCCGATGACAAGCCAAGCAATTGTTTCATACTTTAGATGTTCTCAAAATATTTCAACTTTCACGCAATGCATGAGCGTGAGCCATGGATATAGCACTATAGGTGGAATAGAATATGGTGGTTGTGGAGAAGACAAAAAGAAGTAGAAAGTCCCACGTCAAATAGGCATATAAACGGGCTATGGAGATGCCCATCAATAGATATCAATGTGAGTGAGTAGGGATTTCCATGCAACGGATGCACTAGAGCTATAAGTGTATGAAAGCTCAAAAAGAAACTAAGTGGATGTGCATCCAACTCGCTTGCTCACGAAGACCTAGGGCAATTTGAGTAAGCCCATCATTGGAATATACAACCCAAGTTCTTATAATGAAAAATTCCCACTAGTATATGAAAGTGACAAAATAGGAGACTCTATCATGAAGATCATGGTGCTACTTTGACGCACAAGCGTGGAAAAATGATAGTAACATTGTCCCTTCTCTCTTTTCTCTCATTTTTTTTATTTTTTTTATTTGGGCTTCTTTGGCCTTTTTATTTTTTGTGAAGTCCAGAGACTCATCCCAACTTGTAAGGGAATCATAGCTTCCATCATCCTTTTCTCACATGGGACAATGCTCTAATAATGATGATCATCACACTTTTATTTACTTAAAACTCAAGAATTACAACTTGATGCTAGAACAAGATATGACTCTATATGAATGCCTCCGGCGGTGTACCGAGATTTGCAATGATCAAGAGTGACATGTACAAAATATGAATGGTGGTCTTGCCACAAAACTATGCCAACTCCATGAACATGCAAAGCAATATGACAATGATGAAGCGTGTCATAATAAACGGAATGGTGGAAGTTGCATGGCAATATATCTCGGAATGTCTATGGAAATGCCATAAAATGTAGGTATGGTGGCTGCTTTGAGGAAGGGTATATGGTGGGTGTAATGCACCGACGAAAGTTGCACGGTACTAGAGAGGCTAGATATGGTGGAAGGGTGTGAGTGCATATAATCCATGGACTCAACATTAGTCATAAAGAACTCACATACATATTGCAAAAATTTATTAGTCCTCGAAACAAAGTACTACATGCATGCTCCTAGGGGGATAGATTGGTAGTAAAAGACCATCGCTCGTCCCCGGCCGCCACTCATAAGGAAGACAATCAATAAATAAATCATGCTCCGACTTCATCACATAACGGTTCACCATACGTGCATGCTACGGGAATCGAAAAGTTTAACACAAGTATTTCTACCAGTACACAATTACTCACTAGCATGACTCTAATATCACCATCTTTATATCTCGAAACAAATGCAAGGAATCAAAGTTCTCATAGTATTCAATGCTCTTTATATGAAAGTTTTTACTATATCCCTGTTGGATGCCCATCATATTAGTACTAAATTCATAAGCTAAGCAAATTACCATGCTATTTAAGGACTCTCAAAATAATACAAGTGTAGCATGAGAATTCCACAATTTCTATAAAATAAAGCCACGGCCGTGCTCAAAAAAGATATAAGTGAAGCACTACAGCAAAATTGCCTAGCTCAAAAGATATAAGTGAAGCACATAGAGTATTCTAATAAATTCACCATTCATGCGTGTCCCTATCAAAAGGTGTGTACAGCAAGGATGATTTTGTCAAAATAGAAAGGAAAGACTCAAATCATACGAGACGCTCCAAGCAAAACACATATCATGTGGTTAATAAAAATATAGCCTCAAGTAAATTTACTGATGGATTGAAGACGGAAGAGGGGATGTCATCCGGGGCATCCCCAAGCTTAGATGCTTGGTTGTCCTTGCATATTGCCTTGGGGTGCCTTGTTCATCCCCAAGCTTAGGCTCTTGCCACCCTTATTTCATAGTCCATCAAATATTTACAAAAAACTTGAAAACTTCACAACACAAAACTCAACATGTGAGAATGCTCTAATATGAGGTTGAAGTCTCCATCAACGTGGATGTACAATAGCACCACCTATCGGAACCATGCCAAAAATCTCTGTGTCTCCAATTGCATTTGCACACTCCAATCCCTTCCCTTTACTTTCTTGCAAGTTGCATGCTTTACTTTCCGCTGCTCATATACTCTTTGCATGCTTGCTGGAATTGTATTGTGTATGCTTGAAATTGTGTTAATCAACACCACAACTTGAAAAACTTAAAAACTGCCAACTTTGTGTGTTGAGGGTCTAATCACCCCCCCCTCTAGACACCTCTTCTCGATCCTTTCATTTGGTATCAGAGCTTTGGTATCCATTACTTTGGCTTAATCACCTTTGGAGGAAGACGGATGAGTCTATGTTGGGGAGTCTTAGACATAGTTCCTATACTTGATGGAGAGTACTTTCATGAGTGGAAAAATGAGATGCTTGAGATTTTCAATGAATATCAATTGAGCAAGTACATTACCACCCCTTGTGCTTGCCGTGTTGATACCTTGCATCCTACCCATGATGAGGATCTTGACATTATTCGCAATCTTAGAACTATCAATCTTATCATTAGAGGATTGCCGAAAAACTTGATTGCTAGCTTGCATACTATTGATTGTGCTTGTACCATATGGAGATATCTTGAGGAAATATTTCCAAACTATTCCTTGCAAAATCTAGATGAGATTCTTCATAAGTCAATTGCCTTGAATAAAATGAGTACTAGTGATCCAAAGTTTCATGTTTGTCTATTTGAGCTTCGTGACCTTATGCGTGCCAAAGGAGATGTTGGAATCATTAGCAATATCATCTTCAAAGCCATTAGATTTCATAAAGATGATTATTGTCATGATCATTTATCTAATGAATCACCCTCTCTAGGAATTGATCCATCACATGACGATGTTGAACATGGATACTATGATGAGGATGATGATAGTGACTATGATCTTGATGATGCAATGAGACACTTTGGTCTTATGGCAAATCTTCGTGGCTACATGGCAGGAGGAAAGGAATGGGTCCTTGATAGTGGATGTACCGATCACATGACCGGAGATAAAGATATGTTTTGTGAGCTTGCTGAAAACGACGGCCCTCGAAAGTATGTCACTTTTGGTGATAACTCAAAGGGTAAGGTGGTTGGCCTCGGTAAGGTGGCCATCTCACATGATAGCTCCATACAAAATGTCATGCTCGTTGAATCTCTTGGCTATAATTTGCTTTCTGTATCTAGACTTGCTGATTTCGGTTTAATGTCCTATTTACTAAAGTATATTGCCAAGTGTTTCGTAGAGATAATCATAAAATGGTCTTTACTAGTATACGTAGAGGTGATCTATACATTGTTGATTTCACTAAAAAGGCTCAACCTAGAACGTGCCTAATTGCTAAATCTTCTAAAGCCTGGTTGTGGCATAGACGGTTAGGTCATCTGGACATGCGAAACCTTGACAAGCCTATTAAAGGTAATCATATCCTTGGAGTTAAAGATGTCATATTTGGTAAGGATAGACTTTGTAGCGCTTGCCAAGCAGGAAAACAGGTCGGAGGAAGCCACCCCGTGAAGAACATCATGACCACGAGAAGACCGCTTGAGCTACTTAATATGGATCTCTTTGGTCCCAATGCCTACAAAAGTCTTGGTGGAAACTCATTTGGTCTAGTTATAGTCAATGATTTTTCAAGATTTACGTGGGTGTTCTTTCTCGATGATAAATCGCAGGTCCAAAAGATCTTCAAGAACTTCGCTTGGAAGGCCGAAAATCAATTTGAAGTGAAGTTCAAGAAGGTTCGCATTGACAACGGAACAGAGTTCAAGAACGCCAATGTGGACACCTTTCTTGATGAAGAAGGGATCTCACATGAGTTCTCAGCTACGTACACACCTCAACAAAATGGAGTTGTTGAGACGAAGAACTGGACGCTCATCTAAATGACAAGAACGATGCTTGATGAATACAAGACACCAAAACACTTTTGGGCGGAAGCGGTTGAGACAGCTTGTCATGCAACAAATCGCTTGTATCTTCACAAGCTACTCGGCAAGACGGCATACGAGCTCGTCACCGGTAACAAACCCCAAGTTGGATACCTTCAAGTATTCGGCTCAAAGTTCTACATTCTTAATAAGCATCGCCGTTCTAAATTTGCTCCCAAATCTAATGAAGGTTACCTACTTGGTTATGGCTCAAACTGTCACACTTACCGTGTCTACAACAATTTCCCCCGAAAGGTTGAAGAGATGGTAGATGTGAAGTTTGATGAATCTAACGGCTCGCAAGTAGAGCAATTGCCAATTGATGTAGGAGATAAAAACCCTTCGGAAGCAATCCAAGACTTGTCTATTGGCAAGATTCGTCCAACGGAGGTGAAGGAGAGTACCTTGTCCGTCCAAGTGGAAGCTTCTACCTCACAACAAGGTGAACCAAGAGTTGATATGGAAGCATCCACAAGTGGGACACACCAAGATGATGAAAACGAGGAAGTACACCAAGATGAACCTCATCAACCTCCTTCTCCACCACGACAAGAGAACGACAACATCAACAATGAAGAAGGCCAAGAAGAAGAACAAGACGATGAAGAAAATGTTCCACCCCGACCAAAACAAAAGCTCTCATGAGTTTGAGCAAGAGTCGCCAAAGACCACCCTGTCGAGCAAATCTACAATGATATCCAAACCGGGAGAATCACTCGCTCTAAATCTCATTTCGCTAACTTTTGTGAACATTATTCATTCATATCTAGCATTGAACCCATGAAGGTTAAAGAAGCATTGGAAGATCCGGATTGAACAATGCCATGCATTAAGAGCTACACAACTTTGAGAGAAACCAAGTGTGGATATTGGTTGAGAAGCCCGACAACAACCACAACATCATTGGTAGAAAATGGGTGTTTCGCAACAAGCAAGATGAATATGGACAAGTGGTTTGCAACAAAGCATGTTTCGTCGCCCAAGGCTACACTCAAGTCGAAGGTATGGACTATGGTGAGACATATGCCCCCGTTGCTAGACATGAGTCCATTCTCATATTTCTTGCCTATGCTAATCACCATGATATCACCTTGTACCAAATGGACATTAAAAGTGCTTTTCTAAATGGTGAAATTGAGGAAGAAGTTTATGTTAAGCAACCTCCCGGCTTTGTTAATCCTTAGAAACCCAATCATGTTTACAAACTTCACAAAGCTCTTTATGGTCTTAAACAAGCTCCTAGAGCTTGGTATGAATGCTTGACCAAGTTCCTTATTGAAAAAGGCTTTGAGATCGAAAAAAATGATTCTACTCTTTTCACTAAAAGGGTTAATGGAGAATTATTTGTGTGCCAAATTTATGTTGATGATATTATATTTGGTTCAACTAACCCTCATTTTAGTGAGAAGTTTGGGAAGCTTATGTCAGAGAAGTTTGAGATGTCTATGATGAGTGAACTCAAGTTCTTTCTTGGTTTGCAAATCAAGCAAACTAAGGAAGGTACCTTTGTCTCTCAAACAAAGTACACCAAGGACTTGTTAAAGAAGTTCAATATGCAAGAATGCAAAGGTATGAGTACACCCATGCCTACTAGTGGACATCTTGACTTGACTAAAGATGGTGAACCCGTTGATCAAAAAGTTTACCGCTCTATGATTGGTTCATTGTTATATCTATGTGCCTCTCATCCCGATATTATGCTAAGTGTGTGCATGTGTGCACGATATCAAGCAGCCCCCAAAGAATTTCATCTTAAGGCTGTGAAAAGGATAGTGAGATACTTAATACATACACCAAATTTTGGCATTTGGTATCCTAAGAGGTCTTCTTTTGATCTTGTTGGCTACTCCGACTCGGACTATGCCGATGACAAGGTTGATAGAAAGTCCACTTCGGGTACTTGTCAATTTCTTGGTAGATCTCTTGTGTCTTGGTCCTCCAAGAAGCAAAACTCGGTATCCTTATCCACCGCCGAAGCAGAATATATTGCCGCCGGTTCATGTTGTTCTCAATTACTTTGGATGACCCAAACTCTTAAAGATTATGGGATATACGTGAAACATGTTCCATTGCTTTGTGATAATAAAAGTGCTATTAAGATTGGTCACAATCCCGAGCAACATTCTCGAACTAAGCACATTGAGGTTCGTCATCATTTCATTCGAGATTATGTTGCTAAAGGGAACATTAACCTTAAGCATGTTTGTACCGATAAGCAATTTGCGGATATACTCACCAAACCACTTGATGAGAAAGTATTTTGCTAGTTGAGAGGTGAACTGAACATCATTGATGCTTCAAACTTGGAGTAGGAACTCCATTTGGATACATGCAAGGCATGAGCCTATGACTAAATCTATGAGATTGCAACTCACTCACATCTTGAGAAATCTCTACATCACCGAGTCTCTACAATATGGTGGTTGAAGACAAGGAAGCATGAAACACTTCAAATAGATCCTTTGACAAGTTCTTATATCAAATTTTCATGATTGTCATTTTGGATACACAAGTGCTATCCCTTGCAAAACTAATTCATGTAGGTAGATGAACTCAAATTACAAGTGGTGCTCCCAATGAACTACATCAACATTGAGCATCCCACACAAGTTCAACTACATGATCAAGATCAACACCACCACCCAAGGTATGTTATTCCATCTTAGAGAAGCTTTACCCCAAGTCATGGGTCAAAGCAGCTCAAAAAGATGTGAACACATCAAAATGCTTAAACGAAAAATGGCAACCCCATTTTGAGCTTAAACAATGAGTATGACCTATGATCAAGTGTCTTCACTTGACTCCTAAGTCAATATACTCTAACATAGGTGACTTTGTCGCCGACCAATTCTAGATGAAGTTCTCTCGTGTTTCTCTGTGCTCTTGCATTTGTCTCATGCATATTTCTTTCCCTTTTTCAAAAAAAAAACTTCATCTAGATGTCCTTTCTTTTTCTGTTCTGCATTCCCTGCATCCAATTCATTGCAAATCCTTTAGTAAATTCCTTGCAAATCCTTGTGAGATCTTATTTGCTTAGTGAGCTGAAGTGACAAGTGCTTTTTCTCTGTAATGAACTCGGACACACCGATTTGTCCCTTTCGGTCAAACCATATCACCTCGGTGCCACCGAAGACAACAACTCGGTGTTACCGATTTCAAATGCTGAGGAGACACTTTGTCATTTGCATCCTGCACATTTTGTTCCTGCTCCACTCGATGATTCTTATCCTCTACCAGCACCTTATTTTTCCCTGCTACTTTGCTATGTGACTCAAGGACAAAACCTATTTTGACTCACATTCCAGAAGACCCTTTTTGGAAATTCATGTCAAAGGGGGAGAGAGAGCTCACATCAAAGCTTAATCATTTCAAAAAGGGGGAAAGAGAGATAATTTATCACATCAAAGAGAGACCCAGATGCTTGGTATTCAAAGAGGAGAGAAGTCACATGTCTTTAGAGGGGAAAGACATGTTCATGTTGTTTGTGTGTTTGCTTTGATCTGATTTTCTCTTCCTTATCTTCTCCCAATATCCCATATAAGTTTCAGGGGGAGCAAGACATCTAAGGGAAGAAAATCTTCCAATTCATTGCGTATCTTTACCTTTTGGGACATGTCTACACTCAAATAGAGTACCTAGTACTCACTCTCTACATGTCATCCCAATCTTGGTACTTTTGTGGTTTGCTGCTTGCTCTGTTTAGTAGATGTTTCTGTGTTGTCTAACCTTGTTTACTCAGGTTCATCTCTTCCAAAGCTAGCTCAAGACCACAAGGTAAGTATATGCATCATACTCATGTGCATGAGGATCTCTTGCTGATGTACATATTGTTTGCAAGAAGGACTCATGAGCATGAAGGTACATTTCCTATATTCGCACCATTTGCTCTGATGCATATATCCAAGACCCATGTAACTCATTGCTTGCTATGTCATGCTTATGCACTCACATGATCTTATGTTCCATATTTACATGATTGCATACATGTAGGGGGAGCCTATGCATGTTGCATGTCCTTCCAAAACTTTACCTACCTTTCTCTATATCTTTATCTAAAGCTTTGATGTATGTTGTCATCAATTGCCAAAAAGGGGGAGATTGGAAGCACAAGTGCTCCCTGGGTGATTTTGCTAATTAATGTCAACATATCTATTGTTGGACTAATACTTTTATCTAGTGAATTTCAGATAAGTCCAATAGTGGAGTGGCATGGACAATAGGATGTGGAACCCCTTCAAAATGCAAAGGACAAAGGATTGGCTCAAGCTCTAGAAAGCTCAAGACTCTACATTTTACTTTCAGTGATCCAAGATCACATCGAGTCCATAGGAAAGCCACTACTATTAAAAGGGGATGAGGTGTTGCTTAATGGCTTGTTTGCCCAAAGTGCTTAGTGATATGCTCCAAGCCCTCAACCACTTTCTTATATCCACATATGTCCCAAACCAAAAGTCAAACTCGGCCCCACTGATTTGATCTATCCGGCGCCACCGAGTTCATTTGACATAGCCACTGCCAGAAACCCTAATCAATTAGGTCTCACCGATAGGGATCTCGGTCTCACCGAGATGGGATTGCAAACTCTCTGTTTCCCTTTGTAACATTTAGGTCTAACCGAGATGAGTGATCGGTCCCACCGACTTCGCAATGCAAACTCCCTGTTTCACTTTCGTAATGTTTCGGTCCCACCGAGATGAGCGAATCGGTCCCACCGAGTTTGCCTGACCAACTCTCTGGTTGACTTATTACCAAAGTCGGTCCAACCGAGTTTGTGTAATCGGTCTCACCGAGATTACGTTATGCCCTAACCCTAATGAAATCGGTCCCACCGAGTTGACATGTCGGTCCCACCTAAATGCCTAACGGTCACATTATGAACTAAATCGGTCTGACCAAGTTATCTGATTTGGTCCCACCAAGTTTGGTAAATTGTGTGTAAAGTTTAGATTTTGTGTGGAGGCTATATAGACCCCTCCATCCTCTCCTCATTCATGAGGGAAGCCATCAGAACATGCCTACACTTCCAGAATTCATTTTCTGAGAGAGAACCACCTATTCATGTGTTGAGGCCAAGATATTCCAATCCAACCATATGAATCTTGATCTCTAGCCTTCCCCAAGTTGCTTTCCACTCAAATCATATTTCCACCAAATCCAATCCTATGAGAGAGAGTTGAGTGTTGCGGAGACTATCATTTTAAGCACAAGAGCAAGGAGTTCATCAACAACACACCATCTATTACCTTTTGGAGAGTGGTGTCTCCTAGATTGGTTAGGTGTCACTTGGGAGCCTCCGTCAAGATTGTGGAGTTGAACCAAGAAGTTTGTACAGGCAAGGAGATCACCTACTTCGTGAAGATCTACCCTAGTGAGGCAAGTCCTTCGTGGGCGATGGCCATGGTCGGATTGACAAGGTTGCTTCTTCGTGGACCCTTCGTGGGTGGAGCCCTCCGTGGACTCTCGCAACCGTTACCCTTCGTGGGTTGAAGTCTCCATCAACGTGGATGTACAATAGCACCACCTATCGGAACCACGCCAAAAATCTCCGTGTCTCCAATTGCGTTTGCACACTCCAATCCCATCCCTTTACTTTCCTTCAAGTTGCAGGCTTTACTTTCCGCTGCTCATATACTATTTGCATGCTTGCTTGAATTGTATTGTGTATGCTTGAAATGGTGTTAATCTACCACCTCAACTTGAAAAACTTAAAAATTGCCAACTTTGTGTGTTGAGGGTCTAATCACCCCTCCTCTAGACACCTCTTCTCGATCCTTTCATGATACTATCCATAGATTCATCAAAATAAGCAAACAACACATAGAAAACAAAATCTGTCAAAAACAGAACAATGTGTAGTAATCTATAAACTTCTGTAGCTCCAAAAGTTCTGAACAATTAGGACAACAGAGGAAATTGATGTATAAATCTTTTGTAGAAAAACTAGGATTTTATCATGCTTCTGTGTATTTTTACAATTCTGGCAGTGAGCGCAAAAGTTTCTGTTTTCAGCAAGATCAAATAAACGATACACCAAAGTATCCCAAAGGCTTTACTTGGCTCAAACACTAATTAAAAACACGAAAACACAATTATTACAGAGGTAGTAATGTGTATTTACTCAAGAATAGTAGAAAAACATAAAACATAAAAATAAAATTGGGTTGCCGCCCAACAAGCACTATTGTTTAACGCTCCTAGCTAGGCATAAAACATAGATCTAGGTGTTATCATCTTTGCTATGAAATCCATATGTATCCCTCATAGTAGATTCATATGACAACTTAATTTTGTTTTTGGAAAGTGTATCATGCCATTCCTTAACCGAAATTGAAATCTAATGTTTCCTTCTTTCATATCAATAATTGCACCAATTGTTCTAAGAAAAGGTCTACCAAGAATAATAGGACATGTAGGATTGCAATCTATATCAAGAACAATGAAATCTACAGGAACATAATTCCTATTTGCAACAATAAGAACATTATTAATCCTTCCCATAGGTTTCTTAATAGTGGAATCCGCTAGATGAAATTTAAAGAACAATCATCAAATTCACGGAAACCTTGCACATCACATAAAGCTTTTGGAATCGTGGAGACACTAGTACCCAAATCACACAAAGCATGGCACTCATAATCTTTAATTTTAATCTTAATAGTAGGTTCCCACTCATCATAAAGCTTTCTGGGGATCGAAACTTCTAACTCAAGTTTTTCTTCAAAAGATTTCATCATAGCATCAACGATATGTTTAGTAAAAGCTTTATTTTGACTATAAGCATGTGGAGAATTCGACATGGTTTGCAACAAGGAAATATAATCTATCAAAGAACAATTATCATAATTAGAATCCTTGAAATCCAAAAGAGTGGGTTCATCGCTACTTAAAGTTTTGACCTCTTCAATCCCACTTTTATAAATTTTTGCACTAAGACATTTAAATCCGAATCATTGGGACACCTTCTAGCTAAAGTTGACTCATATCTAGTCCAATCTTTATCAAGATATATATTAGAAAACAAAGATCCAATAGGAGTCGCACCAATCACTTTAAGATCTTAATCATTATTATCAAAAAAACTAGAAGAACACACTTTTACAAACCAATCTCGCTTAGCATGCATCCTAGCGGTTCTTTCTTTACACTCGTCAATAGAAATATTAATGGCTTTCAGAGATTCATTAATATAATGTTTGGGTGGCATAGATCTAATTTTCAAAGACATCTCAAGAGAAATTCTATCAAAGTTCCTAGCCAAATCGTCAATCTTGAGCAATTTATCTTCAACCATAGCATCTAATTTTTTGGGGGGAATTAATGAAATCTTTAAATTGTTCTCAAGATCAGAGGGTATTTATTATAATTTCCTTAAGAATTGTCGTAGGAATTACCATAATTATTAGTAGAATTACTAGGAAACGGTCTAGGGTTGAAATTACCTCTATATGCGTTATTACCAAAATTGTTCCTACCCAAAAATTCACATCCATAGATTCATTATTATTCTTGTCAGATTTAGGGTTCCAGCAGAACCCTTGAGGTTCGAACACTGGGGTGCGCGCAAAGATTTCCCCCTACCGAATCTCGCTCTCAGCCTCGATGAGACAAAAGATTTATACTGGTTCGGGCCACCGTTGTGGTGTAATACCCTACTCTAGTGTGGTGGTGGTGGATTGCCTCTTGGGCTGGTGATGAACAGTACAAGGGAAGAACAGCCTCCCGAGGAGAGGTGTTCTTGAGCTGGAGAGGTGTTCTACTTGTTCTGGTTTCAGTCCCTTTCTACTATAGTGGCTAGTCCTATTTATAGAGGTCCTGGTCCTCTCCCCAAATATTGAGCGGGAAGGGATCCAACAACTGCCAATTTGAAAGGGGACAACTAGTACAAGCTATCCTGACTAAAGGTGGTCTTTGCCTGTCAAAGGCGCTGGTGGTGACGCCATCTTGGACTCCACGATGACCTCCATCCTGCCGTCCTGCTGGTCTTGGTCTTGTTGCACCGATATGGAAACCTTTGCCTGATGCCTCGGTACTCTGCGCCTGCGCTTGCTTCCTTAGCACCAAAAGGGGAAATGAGGACACTGCGCACGCTGGCGCCCGCCTGGCCTTGGTCGTCATGGCTTGCTTCATGGGAACCTCACGAGGTACCCCTAGCCTTGATCTCTCCGCCCCCTCGCGAGCCTGCCTGGTGAGGACGCTCCTGAGGAGGCCTTGTGTCGTCTGCCTCGCGAGGGTCTTGAGTGTTTGGCTGACGAAGACGGGACGTACTGGGCCACTGGTGGAGCCACGCCGTAGGCCGCAAGCAGGCAAGTCTGGGGACCCCCATTCCCAGAATGCCGACAGTAGCCCCCGGCCCCAAGGCGCGCTTGGACTTGGCTTAGCGGCAAAGCTAAAGGGCAAGTGCGGAGCACCACGGGTCCCAATAGCCTGCGGCCTTGGTCGACGCGTGGCGACTGATTGGAGTGGACGTCTCTGTTTCAGTCGCACTCGCGCCCCTTATGGATCCTTGGGGGTGCAGACAACAAGCTTCGCCTGAATCCGGTGGCTTTGACTGATGAGGAGCTGGCCGCAGGTCTCCGCCCCTTGGTCGGGGACGACCAGGAGTATCCGCCAAGTGCCACTGTCCCCTTGTTCCTCCGCAAGGATAGGGCGCAGGTGGTGGCTGCTATGCCCACCTTTGATGGGAGCGGCCTGGTGCCACCGGTGCCCCTTGTGGTCCGAGGGGCGATGACGCCGGTGGACGTGTCTTCGGGCGACTCCCGCAGAGGAGGAGCAGAGGAGGAAGACGAGGAGCGCAACTCGGAGGCGACCCCCGAGGGGATGGGGGAGACCTCCCCCTTGCGCAGGGCTGACATCCTCTGCACCTTGCCAGATGACGACGAGGCCGACGCTACCCAAGAGGAGGAGGATCTACCCGTGATCCCGATGAGGGGCAGTTCGGCGCTGATCTCCAGAGAGGCTGCTTCTGCCTGGACGCTGCCTGGAGCTGCTTCCAGCCCTTGTGTTGCGCCTTCTCCTGCTCCTGGAGCCCTTGCGGCTGCGCCCCGGGCCGCGAGGCGTTCGGGCTTCAAGATCGGCAAGAGGAAGGCGGACTACACCGCGGTAGACTAGTAAGTGTCCGTGCTCCATCTTGTTCTTGATTATGATGTTGGTCCTTGACGTTCACCATTGATTGGCTAGGCCACCGCCTGCGGCGAAGAAGAGGAAGGAGGACCCGGTGACACCGTCTGGGGCCGATCCATCTGCCCCGGTCACACCTTCTTCTATGGGGAGGGGAGGCAACGACGTTCGCACCTCCCCTGCCCGGTCATCCTCGCGAGGCCCGGGAGGGCATCTTCGTGAAGAGTCAGCCCCCATGGCCCAGCTGGCTCTGGAGGTGTTGTTACCCGTTGCCGCTGCTGAGGTACCCAAGGCCCAGGAGCCCCCAATCTCCCAAGCCATGGCTATGCTGTCGCCTCCTCCTTCTGTTGCGCTGCTAGTTCCAGGTCCTTCTGTCTCCCCCGATGTCTTGGAACGTGCCCTTTCCGAGATGTCCCAGCTGCGAGAAGACCTCCAGGGCACCGACTCCCATCTTGTAGCCGGGCGTCTGGAGCTGGTTTCTGGCTGGCTTCACTCTGACACCTCCGTCGGAGCGGTGCTAAGGTGGGTCGCGAGGGCCTCTGAGAAGGAGAAGCAAGCCGCCACCCAAGCCGTAGCCGCTCGCGAGGTGGCGCTGAAGGATGCCGCGGCTGCCCAGGACCGCTATAAGGCACTGGAGGCCGAGCTGAAGGATTTGTGCAACAAGCACGCCGAAGAAGCTCATGACCGCCAGGCGGAGGAGGAGAGGATGAAGGCTCGGGAGGACACTGTCAGGGGCCACGACGCTGACTAGCTCAGTTGGTGGAGGCACAGGCCACAGAGCGCGGTCGGCTGGAAAAGCTGGAGCAGAAGGTGAGGGCGGAGAAGGCCGAACTCGATGCCAAGGCGAAGGTCCTGGCCGAGGACAGTGCAGCCTTCGCACTCCTCGAGGAGAGGTCTCACGCAGCGCTGAAGGCACTCTATGAGAAGTGCCTGGAGAGGCCGCTGACTACTGACGAGGACGGCCCTGCCCAGCTGCTTCCTTACTTGGTTGAGGCGCTTGAGGAAGTCGTGAGCGGCATCGGCCCCATGGCAGAGGAAAGAAGCTCATGTCCTTTCTTCCGCTGCACTGACGCACGTCTTCAGCCACCTCCACCTCCATGACCCTGACGCCAATCTTGACGAGCTGCTGGAGCCTGTGGGCGGCGAGTGCTACGCCACTGCTACTAAAGCCGTGAAGGTCCAGGTGGAGGCCTTGTTGGAGAAGTTCCGCGCCTTCGATCCTGTGCCCATGGCAGGCAGTGTTGCTGATCCTGTAGCCCTGGGAGGTGGTATTGGTGAAGGAGATACCACCACGGGATTGGAGTCCCTGGCGGGCGATGGCAATGTCGAAGGATGACTGACTTACGGCTTCTTTCCTACTTAATTCCTGCAATGTGCACCATGCCTCGTGGAGGCTTTAAACTTGTGTCTAGTATTGTGAAGACAGTTATGGTTTGTAATATTTGCTTCGAGATTTTGCAGTTTTCTTCCTATTTGCTTTACGTTCTATGTTGGCAGGTCCCGGCACCGCGCATACCTCAGCCGCCGTTGGCCCCGACCGAATCACCAGGAAGGGACCAAGGAGTGAGGGGCTACGTGACCAGTTAGGCTCTTGAGTCGCGATGCTCAGAAGTCCCCCTTGACGCGCAAATAGCTTATAGGAAGGAAACGTAGGGGCAGATCTAGCATTCTACGTCGGCAGAGCCTGGCCCCGCGCATACCTCAACTGCCGTTGGCCCCGACCGGATCACCAGGACGGGACCAAGGAGTGAGAGGCTACATGACCAGTTAGGCTCCTGAGTCGCGATGCTCAGGAGTCCCCCTTGACGTTCAAACGACCTTCATACATTGGCTCCGCTCAGGGGGGGCGACGACCAGGTCCGGGGGACCTGGTTGGGTGGCGTACGCTCGGGCGTGACCTGGGCACAGCCCCCATGCCCAGCCCCCTCGCGCGACGCTCCCGAGGGGAGGTGTTGCGATGAGGCCAGACACTGAGCTCTGGGGCTCCCTGAGGTTGATACGGCCGTGGGGCCGCCCTCAGTTGTTTATCACCAGCGTAGAGCATAGTGCTTCCGTATGTGTACGGGCATAGCCGCTCCTCGGCAGTGTCGTCAACCAGCGCGGAGCATGGTGCTTCCACTGGTGCGTGGGAGGGGGGATCCCTGCTGCGGGGAGCCCCCGGGGCGTGTACAGCCCCGCCCTAACACGTCGCTTGCACGACAGTGCTAGACGAGGTGTATCTAGGCAGTCGTGAGCCAGCGTGGGACACACGAGGCCCTACCTCAAGGCGGGTTGCGCCTGTTCTTGGGTCTTTGACAGTTATGTGCTCCTGCGAGACGGTTAGGTATAAATTCTCTGCATCCTCAGGTCCCGGCCCTCAAGCGAGCTCAGCCGCCACTGCTATGTCAGGTCGCGATGCCGTGGTCAAGACTAGGGGGTGAGGGCTGGTGAGCCAGTAAGAGCTCCTGAGTCGCGATGCTCAGGAGCCCCCCTTTTAACGCGCAAGCGAATTGCATGAGAGAGGGAGGGACCCGCATTAGGTGACAATCGAGCAGGTGATAATCACAGGTAGATTAGGCATGAAAGGCAATCAGCTTAGGTAAATGCAGAGTGGATACATGCCACTGGGTTAGACCCAAGCGACTTGGGAATGATGCAGCCCGAGGGGCGCCCCCACCAAGGTAAGCTAAAGACATAAAAAGAAATACATGCCGCAGGGACGGACCCACGCGGCCAGGGAATGATGCAGCCCTGAGGGCGCTCCCAGCTGAAATGAACTTGGGAGATGTCACCTCGTTCCGTTGTAGAGGGGGTGTTGGTGCAGCTGAAGATGTGCAGTCAAGGGGCCGACCCTCACGAGCCACCGGGGCCCTGAGCCTCAGGAGGCTCTGGTGGTCAATGTGGTTCCTTGACGACCATCTCCATCTCTGCTAGGATCGCGTGGTGTTTGGCCTCCTGAGCTGCCAGGATGCTCTACAGGTGACGCTGGTAGGTGGCAGCCGCGTTCGGCAGGCCGAAAGGCATGCGAACGTAGCTGTGCGGCGGACCCTCGCAGCGTCCCACGCGTGAAGGCCAGAAGTGCTCCTGAGATGCGGCTCGGTTGAGCCCTGGGATGTCGATGCAGACGCACAACCCACCATCCTCGCCTGGATGGGGAGCCACGTCGGGCGAGCGGCGGTCACCGCGCACGGCCCTCGCTTCCCGAAGCTCCTGAGTGGTCTTGGCAATGAACTCCTGAACATTGGGCTTTTCCATGCCCTGTGCTTTCCTGAGGGAAACGTGCCGCGAAGCATGCCTCCAAGTGGTGCCCGAGCGCCTCCCTCGTGATGTTGGGGAGGTCTTAGGCCCTCCAGAAGAGAGCCCCCGAGCCCTGCCCGAGGAGGGTGCCAGGCGCGCCTTCGTATGCGATAGAAGTAGGCGCCCCAGGCATGGGCGTTGATCCTGACGCGGCACCACCCGGGATGCCGACCTCATGAGACCCTGCACGGAGCGGTTGCTTCTTCTTCTTTGGGAAGGCCTCAGGAGGGTTCTCTCCCTTGCTGTCTGGGTCCTCGATTGCTGCAGCTTGGAAGGCACGCTCTAGGGAGGACACCGCATCTCTCTCTTCGCAGGGGACCGTGATGATTCCGCCACTTCCTGGCATCTTGAGGATGTTGTAGCCATGGTGGGTCACCGCCATGAACTTGGCCAGGGCTGGATACCCGAGGATGGCATTGTACGGCAGGTGGATGTGGGCGATGTCGAAGTCGATGAGCTTGATGCGATAGTTGTCGCGCTGTCCGAAGGTGACAGGGAGGCGGACCTGCCCCATCGGGGTGGCGGAACCATCGGTAACTCTTGAGAAGGCCTTGGTGGGCTGAAGCTGGTCGTATGGAACTTGAAGGTTGTCGAACATCTCAACAAATATGGCGTTAAGCCCTGCGTGAGGGTCTTGGTGACTTGCACGTTGCTGATGACGGGTGAGCAGAGCATCGGGAGAACGCCAGCAGTAGCCTCACACTTGAGTTGATCTGCCGAGCTGAAGGTGACGGCACACTTGGACCACCTGAGCGGGCGTGTGGCCTCGAGCCTGGGGAGGGCTGCGTTCACCTCGCGAGCAAACTGCTTGAAGATACGCTGAGAGGATGGGCCCTGAGCTCCGCCCAAGATGCAAGCGATAGCACGTGGTTCCTGGAAGCCCCAGCCCCCTTGTCCTGATGATGGTCGTCATTCCTTCTTGGCGGCGGTGGCACTGGAGGAAGGCATGCGTTACCCTGGGGGCGGTCCTCGCGAGGCTGATCCCTCCAGGCGCCCTCGTGAGGCTGGTCCCTCCAGGCGCCCTCGCGAGTCTGGTCCTGCCAGCGATCCTCACGAGGTCGGTCAGGCCACTCCTGGCGAGTGCCACGGTCGTCCCATTGTCCTCCGCCACGTCCTCCTCCTCGGCCGTAGCCTCGGTCCTTGCGCTCGGGGCATCAACCGAACCGTCCTTCTCGAACGGCCCTAAGCTCCTAGCAATCGTTGATGTTGTGGGTGTGGAGGTTGTGGTAGGCGCAGAACGGTCGGCTGCCCTTGGACGACTCTGGCTGGTCCCTGTCGCACTTTGTGTCTGGTTCAGCCACGAGCACGACCACTCCCTTGCGCTTCATGTCCTTGGCCTAGGTTTTCTTTTCTTCCGGGTCGGCAGCTGGGAGCTCGAGGAGGGAGAGGCGTCCCTCCTCAGCTCTTGCGCACTTGGTCGCCAGGTTGAACAACTCCAGGGATGTGCACAACTCCTCGTGGATGGCGAGCTCCTCCTTCATCTTGACGTCACGGACGCCATCAGAGAGCACTGAGATGATGGCCTCATCCGTCACCTTGGGGATCTTGAGGAGGACGTTGTTGATGCGCTAGATGTATTTCTGCAGGGTCTCCCAGGGCTGCTGCTCGATGCGGCGCAGGTCACCCACGGCCGGGGGCGGTTGCGAGTGCCCTGGAAGTTGGCGAGAAAGCTCCTGCGCATCTCGTCCCAGGAGGAGATCAAGCCGGAAGGCAGGTTCAGGAGCCACGAGCGAGCACCATCCCTGAGTGCCATGGGAAACCAATTCGCCATGACTTTCTCGTCGCCTTTGGCCGCCTCGATGCTCAGCTCGTAGAGCTGCAAGAACTACGCGGGTTTGGGGGTGCCGTCATAGCGAGGAGACAGGTCCGGCTTGAACTTGCCCGACCAGGCGACGCTACGCAGCTCGGGGTGAAGGCGCGGCAGCCTGCTGTGGTCACCGGGGCCCTTTGTTGACGCAGAGCTTGCTCTTGATGGTACCTGCGCACCGCTGCCATAGGCAGTACGCGGTCTTGTCGCACCGGTGTAGGGAGCATGGGGGCGCCTTCTTGAGGCCAAGGGATTTCTTGACAGCTTCCTTCTTCTCGCGCGGGTGCCGGACGCGGTGGGTCACGCCCAGGGGCAGCGCTCCTTTGCGCCAACGCGCAGTCTTGTGGCAGAGGCTGTGGAGGCGCTCCATGAGCCACGTCGTCCGTAACTAGCGGAGGGCGAGGCAACGAGAGGGACGGCACGGGAGAGCCCCTTGTGGCGCTGACGAGCTCGATGATGCGAGCGAGCCATTCATCGTAGAGGTCGTCGACCGGGCGGTAACGCAGGAGCTCGCGTACCATAAGCAGCACGGTCTGCGCATCTGTGGGGGCACGACGAGCGTGGGACGACGCGCCGGCTGGAGTATAACATTGACTTAAGCCTCCCCCAAGCATAAATTTTTTGATTAATCATTTCCTGAGAGAGCTCATGATTGGGGCATGAATATAACATTGACTTAAGCCTCCCCCAAGCTTGAGCGATGCTTTCTCCTTCGCGAGGCCAGAAATTATATATGTAATTACGATCACGATGAACAAGATGCATAGGATAGAACTTCTGGTGGAATTCCAACATCAATCACTTATAATTCCAAGATCCCGTATCATCACATAGCCTATACCATGTCAATGCATCTCCCTTCAAAGATAAAGGGAAGACCTTCCTTTTGACAACATCATCGGGAATACCTGCAAGCTTAAATAATCCACAAACTTCATCCACAAAGATAAGGTGTAAATTGGGATGCAATGTTCCATCTCCTGCAAATGGATTAGCTAGCAGTTTTTCTATCATACCCGAAGGAATCTCAAAGTAAATATTTTCATAAAGTTCAGTCGGTCGAGGAGCAACTCTTTGCTCTTCTGGTTGGGGTGAAGATACCCCAAACAAGCCTCTCAAAGGATTAGTTTCCATAGTGACAAGTAACAAAAAATTTCAGCCCACACTATATAAATGTTTCCTTACCAAGTTCCACTCACCAAAAGCGCTACACTCCACGGCAACGGCGCCAGAAAAGAGTCTTGATGACCCACAAGTGTAGGGGATCTATCATAGTCCTTTTGATAAGTAAGAGTGTCGAACCCAACGAGGAGCAGAAGGAAATGATAAGTGGTTTTCATTAAGGTTTTCTCTGCAAGCACTAAAATTGTAGGTGATAGATAGTTTTGTAATTAGATAAATAGTAACGAGCAACAAGTAAATAAAGTAAATAAAGTGCAGCAAGGGGGCTCAATCCTTTATTTAGCAAAGGATAAGCCTGGACAATTTCTAATAATGATAAAGGAGCTCCCAAGGACACATTGGGAATTATCGTCAAGCTAGTTTTCATCACGATCATATGATTCGTGTTCCGTACTTTGATAATTTGATATGTGGGTGGACCGGTACTTGGGTACTGCCCTAACTTGGACAAGCATCCCACTTATGATTAATCCTTATTGCAAGCATCCGCAACTACAAAAAGAAGTATTAAGGTAAACCTAACCACAACATTAAGCATGTGGATCCATATCAGCCCCTAACAAAGCAACGCATAAACTAGGGTTTAAGCTTCTGTCACTCTAGCAACCCATCATCTACTTATTACTTCCCCATGCCTTCCTCTAGGCCAAAATAATAGTGAAGTGTCATGTAGTCGACGTTCACATAACACCACTAGGTGAAAAGACAACATACATCTCACCAAAATATCGAACGAATACCAAATTCACATGACTACTAATAGCAAGACTTCAGCCATGTCCTCAGGAAGAAACGTAACTACTCACAAAGCATATTCATGTTCATAATCAGAGGAGTGATAATATGCATAAAGGATCTGAACATATGATCTTCCACCAAGTAAACCAATTAGCATCAACTACAAGGAGTAATCAACACTACTAGCAACCCACAGGTACCAATTTGTGGTTTTGATAGAAGATGGGATACAAGAGATGAACTAGGGTTTTGAGTGGAGATGGTGCTGGTGAAGACGTTGATGGAGATTGACCCCCTCTCGATGAGAGGATCATTGGTGATGATTTCCCCCTCCCGGAGGGAAGTGTCCCCGGCAGAACAGCTCTACCAGAGCCCTAGATTGATTCCGCCAAGGTTCCGCCTCGTGGCGGCGGAGTTTCGTCCCGTAAGCTTGCCCACGATTTTTTCTAGGGTAAAAGTGATGATATAGCAGAAGATGGGCGCGGGGGCCCACCGGGGCCCAGGAGATAGGCGCGCCCTATAAGGAGAGCCGCCCCTGTCTCTGGGCGAGTGTGGGCCCCTAGCCTATTTCTTTCACTCAGAAATTCTTATTAAATCCAAAAAGTTGTTTCGTGGAGTTTCAGGACTTTTGAAGCTATGCAGAATAGGTTTCCAACGTTTGCTCCTTTTCCAGCCAGTATTCCAGCTGCCGGCATTCCCCCTCTTCATGGAAACCTTGTAAAATAAGAGAGAATAGCCTTAAGTAATGAGGTATAATGTGCAATAACAGCCCATAATGCAATAAATATTGATATAAAAGCATGATGCAAAATGGACGTATCAAACGCTCACTGTTAATCCAGAGGCAGCATCGATCGGCTTGATTAGCGGCGATAGCGAAGAATCGCTTCGATCGGGTTGATTAACGACCATCGATCGATCGCTCGGGTTCAGTAACGCGTAGCCTGCAGTGCAATCACTCGGGTTCAGTTAGAGCCCAATGCCTTGCTCGGGTTCAGTTAGAGCCAACGCCTCGCACACACGCGCATACGTGTACGAGAGAAACGCGCATCGCTCGGCCACCGACCACCCACCATAACCGGGAACTCCCCAAAATTTTCCTCGCCCTCGCTTCTACCACAGTTTTTCCCGTCATGGACAGCCCAAGAATGTCATGCAGCTGCGTCTCTGGCCCGCCCAGGATGAAAAGCCCATTTTCTGTCATGATTTTTTGTCATAGAAGTAGTAGCCCACCACATCTATGATGATACCGGGTTTTGTCACAATTATCATCATAGAAGTGTCATAAGTATGACAGAAAAAAAATTCGTTCAGCCCAAAATGTCAGGGATGTGTCTTTTTTTATAGTGCATCTGTCTCGCGAACTCAGCCCTGTTCGAGCAGAGATACATGAGGCTGCCCCTGTGCCGTATATCACTCGGTGAGGTCTCGCCGGCCAAGACCTCAAGCACCGTCCTCAACGTTGCTGGCGCAAGTTTCGTCTCCTGAAGCCTCATGCGGTCCCAGTCGCCGGTTAGGGCCCACGTCGACCGGGAATGGTGCTGGAGAGGAGCAATGCGACACTGGAGGAACTCCTTCACCACTCGGCGCACAATCACGCCGAGATGTCTCAACCTCCTCAGGCGGTACCAGACGAAGGAGAGTCGGGGGCTCACGAGTCTTTCGTGGCCCCAGCTGGGGTTGGGGACAGCAGGCGACAACGGAGACGAGAGTAGAGGGCCGAGCACTCCGATGTCCACGTACAGCCACCGCGTTCGGAACCCACTCGTGGACGGCGGGAGATCATAATCAATCCCCGAGGCGGCCGTCTCTGCTACGGCCCGAAAGCTCACACACCCCAAGCACTGCGAGGGGTCGGTCAGGCGCAGCGAGAAGAAGTGGCACAAGAGGGCGACGGAAGGAGTAGTGCCCACCATGGCTTCACAAAGAAAGGCGAAGAAGGCAAGAAGGGTAATAGATTGGGGATCAAGATGCATCATATGGATCTGATAATGGGAAAGCATTGCATTGAAGAAGGCAGAGAATGGGGGAACCAGGCTAGAGCACAGGGTGTCGATGAAGAATCGAACCTCAGTGTCTGTCCTGTCAATGGAGGCGTGGGACATAGACCAAGCCATCCTCTTTCCGCAATCGTTGCAGCTGGATGCGAGTGCAGGGCAGACCTTTCCCAGGGCCTGCAAGTTGAGCACCAATGACCGGCCGACGGCGGGCTCGATTGCCGGGGGCGAACTGGATGAGGTCAGAGGCTTCTTCCCCTTCTCCTTGGTAGTGGGCGCCATGGCGATGGAGGGGGCAGAGCTCGAGTCAGATTGCAAGCAGAAACAGAGGCTCGGGGAAGAAAGGGGAACATGAAGCACGCGGGCAGTGAGGAGCAAATAACTGTGTAAAGCTCTGTGGCTGCCTAGCCAGGCGGATATTGGGGGAGCATGGGGAACCGGAGACGCCCACATCCAATCAGCCGCCACACGTCGCCCAAGGCCGCAGGCTGTTGGGCCCCGCGGCGCTCCGCACTTGCCCTTTGGCTTTGCTGCTAAGCCAAGTCCGAGCACGCCTTGGGCCCGGGGGCTACTGTCGGCATACAGGAGCGGGGTCCCCAGACTTGCACTGCGGCTTTGTTGGTGGCACAGCCAAGGCCCAATCTGCCCGTCTTCATCAACCAACACCCAAGACCCTCGCGAGGGGCCAAGCCTCGTGGGGCAGACGACGCAAGGCCTCCTCAGGGGCGGCCTCACCAGGCAGGCTCGCGAGGAGGAAGAGAAATCAAGGCAGAGGGTACCTGGCGAGGTGCTCATGACGCAAGCCATGACGATCAAGACCAGGCGGGCGCCAGCTTGCGCAGTGTCCTCGTTTCCTCTTTGGTGCAAAGGGGGCAAGCGCAGACACGGAGTACCGATGCATCAGGCAAAGGTTTCCATATCGGTGTAACGAGAACAAGACCAGCAGGACGGCAGGACAGAGGTCACTGTGGAGCCCAAGATGGTGTCATCACCAGTGCCTTTGGCAGTCAAAGACCACCTTTAGTCAGGATAGCTTGTACTAACTGTTCCCTTTCAGAATGGCCGTTGTTGGCTCCCTTCCCGCTCAATATTTGGGAAGAGGACCAGGGCCTCTATAAATAGGGCCTGCCACCACAGTAGAAGGCATCTCATCTAGAGCCAAGAGAGATAGATCGACTCCTCTCCAAACACACCACCACAAGAACACCTCTCCTCGCCAGGTTGTTCTTCCTCTGTACTGTTCATCCTCAGCCCAAGAGGCAATCGACCACACCACACACTGGATTAGGGTATTACACCACAACGGTGGCCTGAGCCAGTATAAACCTTGTGTCTCTTGTGTTGTTCATCGTGCTAGCTTAGAAATCGTGGCGAGGTTGTGGGCATGTTTCGGTAGGGAGAATATCTTCGTGCACACTCAGAGTTTGAACCTTAAGGGTTTTGCCGGAACCCGATATCCGACACCGCTCCCTCGCATCAACCAGATCGTTGACTCCACCGCCGAGTGCGACCTGTTGTGCTTCCTAGATGCCTTCTCTGGCTACCACCAGATTAAGATGGCCATGGAGGATGTGGAGAAGACGACATTCCTCACGCCCTACGGGGTTTACTGCTACACCTGCATGCCCTTCGGGTTGCGCAACGCCGGAGCAACCTTCCAGCGGTTGATGCACATCGCCCTGGGTTCGTAGCTCGGGAGGAACGCAGAGGCTTATGTTGATGATATAGTGGTGATGTCTCGGGAGGCCAGGACTCTGATAGAAGATCTAGAGGAGACGTTCTAGAGCCTGCGCACGGTGGATCTTCGGCTTAACCCCGAGAAGTGTGTGTTTGGGTTCCCTTCCGGCAAGCTGCTGGGCTTCTTGGGGTCACACAGAGGGATCGAGGCTAACCCAGAGAAGGTCAAGGCGATAGAGGATATGAACCCCCCACAGACCCTGAATGACATGCAGAAGCTGGCTGGTTGCGTAACCTCACTTGGGCGCTTCATTTCCAAGCTGGGGGAGCGCGCCCTCCAATTTTCAAGTTGATGAAAAGGAAGGAGCCATTCGAGTGGACCCCCGAGGCAGACGCAGCCTTCCAGGACCTCAAGAGATATCTGACCGGTCTGCCCATGATGGTGGCACTGCGCCCTCTCGTACCCTTGGTGCTCTATCTGGCAGCAACCCCTCACTCAGCTAGCGCCTCCCTTGTGGCGCTAAGGAAGGAGCACCTGATCAAGAGGCCGCAGCAGGATGCACAACCGGCAAGCAAGGCGCGGCACCCCCAGGGCGAGGCGTCTGAAGTCTCGGCCGATGCAGTGATCGACATTCCTCTTGAAGTCACGATTGACCCCGTGGCTGCCAAGGCTTCGGAGGACGGGCCTCATGAGGCCGTAAGGGACCTGTGCCCTCGTGAAGAACAGGATTCCGCTGATGCTTCCCCCCTCATCGAGCACACTGTCTACTTCGTCAGTACAGTATTGAGGGAGGCCCCGGCACGCTACCCCATGCCACAGAAGCTCTTGCTCGCACTTCTAGTCGCCTCCAGGAAACTGCACCACTACTTTCAAGGCCACCCCATCAAAGTTGTATCAGCGTACCCGCTGGAGAGGGTGCTCCGAAGCCAGAATGCAGCCGGGCGAGTTGCCGAATGGAACATTCAGCTTCAAGCATTCAATCCCGAGTTTAGTACCACCAGCATCATCAAGGGCGCGGCCCTCGCGGACTTTGTGGCCGAGTGGACAGTTGCTCCAGACCACGAGGTAGGCGAGGACTGTTCCCTCCTGCCAGGAGTTGAAGAGTCGGACAGATGGATCAAGTACTTCGACAGGGCGTTTGCTCGACAAGGCGCAGGGGTGGGGCCCATCCTCATCTCACCCACCAAGGACAAGATTTGTTATGCAGTACAACTCTGCTTTTAGTGGGGCGAGAAGGTCTCCAACATCATCGAAGAATTCGAAGGATTGCTTGCCGGACTCAGGGTCGCGGCTGTGCTGGGAGTAAAGCGCCTCACCATCAAGGGTGACTCTCAGCTTCTCGTCAATTTCTCCAACAAGGAGTACACGCCTAAGGACGAGCACATGGAGGCGTACCTAGAGGAAGTGCGCAAAATGGAGAAGCGGTTCATGGCGTGGAGCTGCAGCACATGCCGCGCGGGACGAACAAGGAAGTAGACAACATCGCCAAAATAGCCTATCGCAGGCTCCCTCAGGAGCCAGGGGTGTTTGAGGAGCGGCTCTTCAAGCCATCTGCGACCCCGCACGTCACGACTCCAGCACTACCTTAGGAGGACTTGCCACAGGCACCCGAGACGGGCGCTCCAGCCTGTGGTCACCCCTTAGGAGCCCGCCTGCTGCTCGTGCTAGAGCCTCAAGAGGGGTGCTGGACTGAAGAGTTCAAGGCGTACTCGCTTCAAGGGACCCTGCCAGAGAAGGAGGAAGACACTGAGCGCGTGGCTTATCAGGCCACCGTGTACTGCAGCAAGGATGGTGAGTTATATTGCAGGAGGCCCAATGACGTTTCGTTGCGGTGCATCTCCAGGGAACAGGGGCTCGAGTTGCTGGCGGACATACATGGTGGGGACTACGGGCACCACTCCTCGTTGCGCACCCTGGTGGGCAAGGTGTTCTGCAGCGGCTTCTACTGGCACACCGCGCTCAATGATGCTACAGAGCTTGTGTGCTCTTGTGAAGCATGTCAGTTTCACGGCAAGCAGATCCATCAGCCCGCGCAGGGCCTCCAAACGATACCACTCACGTGGTCGTTTGCGGTCTGGGGGCTGGACATCTTAGGACTGTTCCCTCGGGCGACAGGGGGCTACCGATACCTCTACATCGCCATCGACAAGTTCACCAAGTGGGCGGAGGTAGAAGCCGTGCGCACCATCCCAGCTGGATTAGCCATCAAGTTCATCAAGGGAATCGTGAGCCGATTTGGGGTCCCCAATCACATCATCACCGACAACGGCTCGCAGTTCACCAGCAACCTTTTCAAAACATACTATGCTAACCTTGGAACGCAGATCTGCTACGCCTCAGTAGCACACCCACGGAGCAATGGACAGGCTGAGAGGGCCAATGCAGAAGTCCTGAGGGGCCTCAAGACCCGCACCTTCAAGAAGAAGCTTGAGGCATGCGGCAGGGGCTAGCTTGACGAGCCGCAGTCCGTGTTGTGGTCCATCCGCACCACCGCGACCAAGCCAACAGGAGAAACACCGTTCTTCCTTGTCTATGGAGCAAAAGTGGTTCTCCCTCACGAGGTCAAGCATCGCTCCACGCGGGTCCTAGCGTTCAATGAAACGCAGCAGGACGCCACCTGGAGAATGGATCTCGTGCTGGGGGAGGAACGCCGCCGTCAAGCTTCGCTCCGAGCAGCGAGGTACCAGCAGCGCTACGGCGGTACCACTGCCGTAGCGTCTGCTCCAGGACGTTAGAGGTGGGCGATCTCGTCCTGAGGCGGGTGCTCTCCAGGGAGGGGCTGCATAAGCTCTCTCCCATGTGGGAGGGCTCGTTTAGGATTGCCCGTGTCTCTAGGCCTGGCACCGCACGGCTGGATACACAGGACGGGGTCCCCATCCAGAACGCCTGGAACATCCCGCACCTCTGGAAGTTCTACCCCTGATGAAAGGCTCCGGCCTGTGCAGGTCTCTGCTCGTGACACTCTCACGTAATAATGAGTGGGGCTGTACACGCCCCGCAGTCTCCTGAGAGTCGCCCTGGGGCCTCACAGGGGCTCCCTCCCACGTCCTAGTGGCAGCACTTAGCTCCGCGCTGGTCAGAAGACTAGATTAGGTGCCGGACGCGGCTGTTCATTTGCTTTCCGAAGTTGCTTGCAGTTTTTTAGTAGTCTTTCAATGGATTTGGTATTCTCGAACCTTGGTTCAAGAGTTGTGTATTCTCCTAAGCTGTTTTGGTCTAAGGACGTGAGGGAGGTGGCAGTCGCCTGCCACTTCTCCTCGCGCTCCTCGCGCATGGGGCTAGGTAGGTGTGTGCGCCCAGGGCTTGCCTTTGCATGCACACACCGCGCGGAACCCCGTTGTCCTGGCTTCATCCTCGTGAGGAGCCCTCGATCGAGTCCACTGGCGCTAGCACCCCTCATGTCCGTGCCCCCCGGGCAGCGCGACGCGGTGCATCAGGTCTAAGCTAACCTATGGCAGGGGGCTCACGTAAGGGGGAGAAAGTCATTCGACAAATTTTCTCTTCCTTCAAAGGACAACTCTGCCCTTCCGCGACTCCTGAGGGTGCAAGGTGTACCTCCTGAGGGCACAGGGCGTATCTCCTAGGGGCCCTGTCAAGTACCTAAGGTTAGGTTCTCATGAGGCGAAGGACGACTCCACATACCAAGCTAAGCCTACCTACCTTAACCCGCTCAAATTACAAACACTACAGCACAGCATCAAGTTCGCCAGCCCCCAGCTTCACGCGGGCTCCTTTCCAGCTTCTCTGGAGCGCTGCGGCAGGAAGAAGCACCGGCGTCCTCGACATGAGCACGACGACGCGGAGGCCGGTCGTAGCCTCCGCTGCTCGAGCTCTCTTCCGAGGAAGAGCTCCCATCATGGGAGGAGGTGCGCGCGTCGCCAAGGCCAAGCTCGTCGTCGCCACCATCGTCGTCACTGCTGTCCTCCGGGCAGCACCCCATGCGGCGGCCGTCCCCCCTAAACACCCTCACCTAGAGGGTCGCTAGGCTGTCGTACTTGAAGTAGAGGGTGCACCTTCCGCCCAGGCCATGCGCGCGGGCGAAGGTCTGCCAGCCGCAGGCCAGCACCACGCTGCCAGAGGTGGAGACCTCAGTACCAACCCACGAAGCTCTGCTGCAGCACCCGTCAGCCTGCAGCCAGAGGCCATTAAGCCCTGAAGAAGGAAGCTCGTTGGAGAAGAAGCGTGGGAGCCGGAGCGAGGTGCCAACCGGGCTCTTCGACCACATCACGAACTCAGGGAGCACCTCCAGTGAGTAAAAGCGCGGCCAAGGCGGGGCGCACGATCACAGTGCACCTCCCTTCATCATGGGGGCTGCTCCAAAGCCGATGGCCCCCACCGCAAGAAGAGGTGCCATCGCGGGCGCCTAGAGCAACTGCTTGCCTCTGGGCGCGTGCCGCGCCCCCAGATCTTGCCGGAGGGACATGAGGTGCTTGTGGGGACGGCCACGGCCCCTCTTGGGAGGAGGGGAGGCTGGCCCCTCCTTGGAGGCCTTTCCCTTCTCGGCCGCTGAAAACCTCTTCTGCGACGCAATGGGAGCAAGACGGAGAGGAGAGAAGCAGGCGGGGCAAGACGAAAGAAAGATGGACGGGGGGCTCTGCCCCTCCCTCACATTTATAGCCAAGGGATACCAACCGTCGGCCTCCACGACCTCGCGCCATCATGACCTTCTGCATGCCGCATCAACCAGTCAAGTCGAGCAGTTGCCGAGGCAGCATGGGGAAGAGGGAGTCACCCACGTCCAATCAATCGCCACGCATCATCAAGGCCGTATGCAGTTAGGGCCCGCTGCGCTCTGCACTTGCCCTTTGGCTTTTCCTGGAAGCCAAGTGCGGCGCGCTTGGGGGCCGGGGCTCTTGGCGGCATCATGGATTCGAGGGTATCCAGCCCCGCCTACTGCTGACTGCGCGTGACTATCGATGGCACGATGCGGCCTAGCTTCAGCGCCAACACCACGAGACCCTCGCGAGGGGCCAAGCCTCGCGAGGCGGATGACGCCAAGACCCCCGAAGGAAGTGGCCTCCTCAGGAGGGCTCCTGAGGGGCGGAGAGTTCTATGCAAGTTATCTCATGAGGCTTGGCTAACGTGAGCCATGATGATCAACGCTAGGCGGGCGCCAGGCGGGTGTAGAGCGCAGGTTTCCTCTTCGGTGCAAGGGAGGCAAGCGACAGGCGCGGAGTCTCGAGGAATCAGCCAAAGGTTTCCATTCTGGTGCAACAAGACCAAGACTGCCAGGACGGCAGGACGGAGGTCATCACCGATCCCACCGCCGCGTCACGACTAGAGGCTTTTCGCAGGCAAAGACTACTTTTGCTAGGATAGACTGTACTACTTGTCCCCTTCAAATCCCGCCGTTGTGGAATCCCTTCCCGCTCATATTTGGGAAGAGGACCAAGGCCACAATATATCGGACTTAGCCACTACCATAGAAGTGGACCGAGATCAGAGCAAGTAGAGCACCACATCAGCTCAAGAACACCTCACCTTCTGAGGCTTGTACATCCACTATATTAGTTCATCCATAGCTCCTCGAGGCAATCCACCACACCACAATGGATTAGGGTATTACACCACAACGATGGCCCGAACCAGTATAAATCTCTGTGTCTCTGTGTCTCTTTGAGCTCGACGCACTAGGCCTAGGACGATCACGAGTAGCCAGGCTGGGCAGATTGAGATCTTCGCACGCACCCCAGAGTTCGAACCTCTCAAGGGTTGCCGGATCCCAAAATCTGCCAGCACGGGAGTGGCATCAAGCCTTTGCCCAGAGCAAGCTGGAGTGGACGCGGGAGCTGGAGCGCTCTGTTATCGTAAGTTTTCTTCTTGCTTGTCTTTCTGGCTGGTCAGTGGGGGGCGCGCTAGTACACCCACTGGGTGTAGCCCCCGAGATTCAGGCCAAGTATGAAGTAGTTGGCTCGAATCTTAAAGTGTCGTTGTGGTTTTTGCTTGACTCTTGTTTTTCTGCAGCACCTGGAACGCCTCCGAGTCGGCATCCACAACCGGCTTCTAGAGAAGCACCGCGAGGCGCGGCTCGCCGCCAAGGAGGAGGAGCTCCGTCTTGCCGAAGGTATGTCGTGCATGCTCTTAGTGGGGGCACGCTAGCGCACCCACTGGGTGTAGCTCCCGAGATTCGGGCAAATGTTGGAATAGTTGGGTCGAATATTAAAGTGTTTTTCTTCTTTTCTTCCAGCATCTGATTTGAAGTTTTGCCGTGCAGCAGCCGCAGCTGAGGTGCCGGACCTGCAAACCCGGCTAGTCAAAGCGGGCCAGCAGTGCGACCAGGCGATCGCCAACAACGGTCAGCTCCAGGCTGAGGTGAAGCGGCTGGAGTCGGAGGCCACCAAGGCGGCGGAGGCCCACCAGGCGAAGCTCATCTGGCTGAAGGATGAGCCGAGAAGGCCTCTGCCGCCAAAGACGATGAGCTGCAGGCTGCCGTCGACAAGATCGCCAAGCTCGAGAAGGCGCTTGAAGCCAGCAGCAGTGCCAGGGACTTGGAGTGGCACGGTATGTTATGCAAGGTGCAGCATCTGCACGAGCTCCTCGCCAGTAAGTGCTTCTTCATTTATTTCGCCGGGTTGCGAGCCGGCCGAATTTTTTCATGGCTGAATGTTTCCCTTCTTCGCTTGACGGAGTACTTCCCAGACACGCAGGAGACTGCGGATGAGGCCGTGATCGCCCATCGGTCGACCCAGGCGGATGCGGGTGCCGGAATTGATCCGCAGGCTGCCTGGAGTTCTTCGGAGATCATGAATGCCGCTGAGGCCCGCCAGAGGGCCCTGGACAAGCAGATGCCACGGCTGTCCGAAGCTGGATTGGGGATGTCGGCATCCCTCTGGCCGGTGCCGTTGCACCCAACAGCTTCACGCAGCTGGCCCGCTGGCTGGAAGCCGGACCGGCGCGGCTCCATGCGTGGCGCGTCTCCGTGGCTCGTGTCGGCGCCGACTTGGCGCTGCAGTTCATCATGTATTGGTATCCAAGCCTGAACCTGAACTAGCTGGCGGCCCAGCAAGCTAGCACAGAGGCCTAGCTGGAAGGGGAAGCGGCCGGATTGCTGCACGGGCCAGCTACCTCACCTCGTTCGCCGCACATGAGTTCCAGGTGGAGCGGACTGAAGATGGCATGGAGGTGCCGCCCGTTGACTTTGGCCTGGCTCTCAATGACCCGACAGGCAGCTCCAAGGAGTCGGATCCTTACGCGAATGACATGATTGGGCTGGACGACATTGGCGCCTTGGTGAACCCGAAGGCCACCATGGAGGAGCCGACAGTTGTGCAAACCGATGCAGCCACTTCTTGAAGCCATCCTACTTTTTACCTCTATCGATTTTTGTTAAGCGACGAGTCCACCCACCCACTGGGGGTGTAGGGTGAATGTACGAACTCTGGCTATAGGCCCTTATTTTTGTAATGTAAATATGTTCGCGAGTGTTTGTGCTTTTGTTCTTTGTCCTTGAGCTTTTTCCTTGCTTTCTCCTTCTTTGGGCTTCCCCCCGCGAGTCATACAGCAGGGTTCCAGTCTCTGAGTTGTTTGGCCATGGGAAGGAGTGTGCAGTACTTCGGATTTTTTCGAACATTGAGTGCGAGCGAAACACCCACTATGTTGGATGGAGGTAGACAATGAAGCCGGCTGGCGTGCAGCCGGTCATGCGGCGACTTAGTGCGGTGAGGCCGGATTGACTGATCCGGAAAATCCAACTTAGCGTTTTCTACGAGCCAGCACTTTGGCCCATAGTTCTTGTTGGCTAATAGTCGAAGCCGGACTATGGCTTAGGGCGAAGAGGAGGGACTCGGCTACTCGAACATGCCAAAATGTACTAAGGGGGATGGCGGGGCGCGGTCAGGCAGGCTAGCCCCCGAGCCGGATGAGCCGACCCGGCGGTGGAGCTCGAAAACATTTACAAGAATGTGCGAGACACAATAATTGATAGGAAAAGGTAGCCCCAAGTGTCGTTTGGGGGTCCTGCTGTCTTTCATTGAACATCAAAAGGTAGCGATGCATACGTGCATACAACTAACTGTAAAATGGGCGGAGGAGCTCTGCATTCCAAGGCCGGCTTGTTTCTTCGCTGGTAGTGTCTCTCTTGCGTTTGTTCTGCTTGCGTGTGTCGATGAGGTAGTATGTGTTGTGGTTGTACAGGGCCTTGTTGATGATGAAAGGGCCCTCCCATGGGGAGGCCAACTTGTGCTGGCTGGCTTGCTGCTAAACAAGCCAGAGTAAAAGGTCACCCTCGCGGAATGCGAGGGGCTTGATCTTCTTGCTATGGTAGTGCCTCAGGTTTTGCTGGTAAATGGCCGATCGGCTGAGGGCCAATATGCGTGCCTCCTCGAGCAGGTCGATGCCATCTTCGCGGGGCTTCTTTGGCTTGTGCTTCTATGTACATTGCGACTCGTAGTGAGTCGAACTCGATGTCGGTCGAGATGATGGCTTCTACTCCATAGACGAGGAAGAACGGGGTGAACCCGGTCGACCGGTTTGGGGTGGTCCGGAGACTCGAGAGGATGGCCGACAACTCATCGAGCTAGCTGCAGGGTGAGCGGATGAGGGGCTCGACGAGCCCCAGCCTGATGCCGGACAGGATCAGACCATTGGCCCGCTCGACCTAGCCGTTGGACTGAGAATGAGTGACGGAGGCCATGTCAAGCCGGATACCGGAGACAGAGCAGTACTGCACGAGCGCTCCCTTGGCGAAGTTGGTGTTGTTAGCGGTGATGATGCTGTGCGGGACGCTATAGCGAACCGCAATGTCTTTGATGAACCGGACGACCGTCAGCCCGTCCAGCTTCTTGATCAGCCGCGCCTCGATCCACTTGTTGACTGCCACCAACAGGTGCGTCATGCTGCCAGCAGGTGAACTTGTCGACTGCCACTAGCAGGTGCGTCATGCCACCTCGAGCAATCTTGAAGGGCCCCACCATATCGATCCCCCAGACGACAAAGGGCCAGGTGATCGGGATGGTTTGGAGGGCTGAAGCCGGCTGGTGGCTCTGGTTGCCGAAGCGCTGGCAACCCTCACACTTGAGGACCAGTGATTCGGCGTCCTTGAGGGCCGTGGGCCAGTAGAAGCCATGGCGTAAGGCCTTGGCCACCAAGGACCTAGAGGCGGCATGGTTCCCACACTCACCCTGGTGGATATCGAGGAGGATCTCTATGCCTTTTTCTTGCTCGACGTAGCGCTGGAACACACCCGTCGCACTGTGTTTGACAAGCTCATTATTAATGATGCTGTTGGGGGATGCGCGACGCTGCACTTGCGGAGCTTCGGTCTCGTCCATCGGGGGGGTGCCGCTTTCCAAGAAAGACAAAATTGGTTGGGCCCATGGTGAAGCCGTCACCACAGTGAAGACGACCACTTGGACGGGATCCTGGGCGACAGCTCCCGAGCCGGAGCCAGCAGCCCCAGGGCCGGGATCAGCAGCCCCCGAGACAGGGTTGGAGATGGCAGCCCCAGGGGTGGGATCAGTAGCTCCTGGGCCTGGGTTGGGGAGGGTCGCTGCGGGCTCGTCCAAGATGAAGATGGACTCAGAATCCAGAGATGGCTTGATGGACGGCTTGAGCAAGTGCTGGAGGGAGATGCCTGATGGGATGGCTTGCCGAGAGGGGCCAATCTTGGCCAGCATGTTGGCGGCTTTGTTCTCCACGCGTGCGACATGGAAGAACTCGCAGCCGTCGAAGTTGCCGAAAAGCTGCTGGACCAGGAAGCGGTAGCTGGCCATGTTGGCATCCCGGGCGTCCTACTCGCCGGAACACTGCCGCACCACCAGATCCGAGTCGCAATAGCAGAGGATGCGTCGGATGCCGAGTTCCTTGGCAAGCCAGAGGCTGTGCACCAGGCTTTGTACTTGGCAACATTGTTGGTGGTGGCGAAGTGCATCAGGAGCGCGTACCGCATCCGGTCGCCCTTCGGGGAGGACATCACGATGCCGGCTCCCAAGCAGGATCACACTTTGGAGCTGTCAAAGAGCATGCGCCAGTGCATTGAATCAAGCAGCAGTGGTAGGTACAGGTCTCCGTCCAGTCAACGAGGAAGTCGGCCAACGCCTGGGACTTGATCATGGTGTGGGGCTCGTAGAGGATGGTGTGGCTGGCCAGCTCGATGGCCCACTTGGCAACTTGGCCGGAGGCATCCTGGCAGCCCATGATCTCGCCGATGGGTGATACATCTCCAACGTATCTACAATTTTTTATTGTTCCATGCTATTATATTATCTATTCTGGATGTTTTATATGCATTAATATGTTATTTTATATTATATTTCAGACTAACCTATTAACCTAGAGCCCAGTGCCAGTGTCTATTTTTTTCCCTTGTTTTTCAGTTTTACAGAAAAGGAATATCAAACAGAGTGCAAACGGAATAAAACTTTCGCGATGATTTTTCTTGGACCAGAAGACATCCATGGAGCTTGGAGAGGGGGCCAGAAGAGTCCCGAGGGACCCACAAGCCCTCAAGCCGCGCCCTAGGGGGGCGCCTCCCTGGCTTGTGGGCCCCTCGGGAGTCCTCCAACCCGAATTCTTTTGCTAGAAATTCCCAAATATTCCAAAACCAACAGAGGCGTCCACCAAAGTACTTTCCTGACGTCGTAAGCCTCTATTCCTATGAGATCCCATCTTGGGGCCTTTGTCGGCAGCCTGTCGGAGGGGATTCGATCATGGAGGGCATCTAAATCAACTCTATTGCCCTTTCGATGAAGCGTGAGTAGTTTACCACAGACCTACGGATCCATAGCTAGTAGCTAGATGGCTTTTCTCTCTCTATGATCTTCAATACCATGTTCTCCTCGATGTTCTTAGAGTTCTATGCGATGTAATATTCTTTTGTGGTGTGTTTGTCGAGATCCATTGAATTGTGGATTTATGACCAGATTATCTATGAATATTATTTGAGTCTTTTCAGAACTCTTTTATGCATGATTAAATATCTTTGTATTTCTCTTCGAATTATCGGGTTGGTTTGGCCAACTAGATTGGTTCTTCTTGCAATGGGAGAGGGGCTTAGTTTTGGGTTCAATTAATGAGGACATCAATACCATTGTTACACCCACAGCCCCTACTACTACATAGACTGGACCAATTACTAGAGCTCGCGCACGCCAATTAAATTACCAGGTACTTTCATTTCTTGGTAATGATTCTAATGTTCATGAGAATATGATGCTGCCTAAATTGGATACATTTGTTTTGCTTACAAATGAAGGGCCTAGCTTGGAGAAGGATGAACATTGGAGCAAGAACAAGCATGGAGATGATGGCATGCGCAAAGGAACAAACGGAGTTACAATTGATGATTTCAGGACTTTGAAGCCACCATAATGGGTGCATGAAGCCTTGGACGAAATATACAAGATGCCACTTCATAAATTTCATCCCGAGGCTATTCTAGGTGCTGCGTCACCTTATTATTGGGCCAGGCCCATGTAATTTCGAAATACATAAGTATTGGCTATTTTTATAGTCCGTATGTGTGGGGAAACAAGAGATAGGGTTAATTTCGGACCCCTCCACCAAGGGCCACGAAATCCCCCCCCCTCTTCCTCCATATATACAGCCCTTAGGGCACCGTTTAGACTTTGGGTTTTGTTTCGATTAAAGTTTGCCATAGCTGCAACTTCGCGTACTTCGTTTGTGTTCAACGACCAGACAAAGGCGTCACAGAACCCCACCTTGATCAATAAAGCTTTCCTCTTATATTCGGAATATCCAGATTGCAATCTTAGTTTCTTGCTTGTTCTTCTTTTGCCTGCAGGAAACAGACCTTCATGGTCAGGTTGATCGTGCTCCGGTGTGGTCAATAACCTCTCGGAGTTGGTTTAGCAATTGCTAAGGCGCGACGTCCTCGCACGTTCATAGTCGGATCGTCAAAGTCGACTTCCTCCAAAACGATAGCCACCATCTCATTGAAAGACGGAACACCTTTGCGTCTATCAAGTGGTATCAGAGTTCCAGGTTGCTCGGTGAGATTTTACAGTTTTTCATAGTTTAGATCGAGTCTGTTCTTCATACCTAAAGTCCACGAAAAAGCCAAAAAAAAGGGTTAGGTCATCATATCCGAACCAGTCTGAGCCTTTGCATAGTCTTTTCAGTATTTTGCTTTGTTGAATTTGCGGTTGCATCGTCGTGTCAAGTTGCTGGTCTTAGCGTCTAGTCTTTTAGAGTTTCGAGTTCTGGTCATAGGTGGTCACGCCGCCGCCGCACTATCATCAATCTTGTGGTGTCCTCACCCAGTGAAAAAGTAGGGGTAGCGAGACACATATTGTATTGTTGCCATCAAGGGTAAAAAGATGGGGTTTTCATCATATTGCTTGAGTTTATCCCTCTACATCTTGTCATCTTACTTGAGACGTTACTCTGTTCCTATGAACTTAATACTCTAGATGCATGCTAGATAGCGTTTGATGTGTGGAGTAATAGTAGTATATGCAGAATTGTTTCGGTCTACTTGACATGGATGTGATGCCTATATTAATAATCATTGCCTTGGATATTGTCATAACTTTGCGCTTTTCTATCAATTGCTCGACAGTAATTTGTTTACCCACCATGTGTTTTCTTTCAATAGAGAAGCCTCGAGTGAAACCTATAGCCCCCGGGTCTATTTTCCGTCATATATTTTCAGATCTATAACCCAAAAAACCAAAAATACCTTGCTGCAATTTATTTGTTTTTACTTTGTTTTACGTTTTTGTAATCTTTTATGCCTATCTCTATCAGATCTCATCCTTGCAAGTGACCGTGAAGGGATTGACAATCCTTTATCGTGTTGGGTGCAAGTGTTTGATTGTTTGTGCAGGTGCATAGATTGGAGACTTGCTTGTACCTCCTACTAGATTGATACCTTGGTTCTCAAACTGAGGGAAATACTTATCTCTACTCTGCTGCATCACCATTTCCTCTTCAAGGGAAAAAACAACGCAAACTCAAGAAGTAGTAGGAAGAATTTCTGGCACCGTTGCCGAGGAGGTTCTACATCAAGTCTACCAAGTACCCATCATAAACTCTCATCTTTTGCATTACATTATTTGCTATTTGCCTCCCGTTTTGCTCTCCCCCACTTCTAAAGTGTTTCAGAAAACACAAAAATATTGCCTTTTTATTCGCCCTTCTTTCCTTCGTCTTTTCGTTTGCCGCTTGTTTGGTTGTGTGCTAAATTGCTTGTTTTGTCACGATGTCTCAAGAAAATACCAAGTTGTGTGACTTTTCCAATACTAATAATAATGATTTTATTAGTACTCCGATTGCTTCTGCCACTAGTGCGGAATCTTATGAAATTAATGCCGCTTTGTTGAATCTTGTTATGAAAGATCAATTTTCTGGCCTTCCTAGTGAAGATGCTGCATCCCATCTAAATACTTTCGTTGAGTTATGTGATATGCAAAAGAAAAAATATGTGGATAATTATATTGTTAAATTGAAGCTATTTCCGTTCTCTTTACGAGATCGTGCTAAAACTTGGTTTTCATCTTTGCCTAAAAAAAGTATTGATTCATGGAACAAGTGTAAAGATGCTTTTATTTCCATGTATTTTCCTCCCGCTAAGATCATATCCCTTAGGAACGATATAATGAATTTTAAGAAACTTGATCGTGAACATGTTGCACTATCTTGGGAGAGGATGAAATTGATGATAAGAAATTGCCCTACTCATGGTTTAAGTTTATGGATGATCATACAAATTTTTTATGCCGGATTGAATTTTGCATCTAGAAATCTTTTAGATTCCACCGTGGGAGGTACTTTTATGGAGATCACATTAGGATAAGCTACTAAACTCCAAGATAATATTATGGCTAATTACTCCCAATGGCATACTGAAAGATCTTCTACTACTAAAAAGTTGCATGCGATTGAAGAAATTAATACTTTGAGTGGAAAGATGGACGAACTTATGAAATTGATTGCTAGTAAAAGTGTTCCTATTGATCCTAATGATATGCCTTTTCCACTTTGATTGAGAATTGTCGGCGTTCTGGGAACGGGGGTCCCCAGACTTGCCTGCCTACCGCCCGTGGCGTGGCTCCACTAGTGGCCCAGTACGGCCCGTCTTTGTCAGCTAAACACTCAAGACCCTCGCGAGGGGCCAAGCCTCGCGAGGCGGATGACACAAGGCTTCCCCAGGAGCGGCCTCACCAGGCAGGCTCGCGAGGGGGCGGAGAGATCAAGGCAAGGGGTACCTCGTGAGGTTCCCGTGATGCAAGCCATGAAGACCAAGGCCAGGCGGGCACCAGCGCACGCAGTGTCCTCGTTTCCCCTTTTGGTGCTAAGGGGCAAGCAAGCCTTGGTGAGTACCAAGGCATCGAGCAAAGGTTTCCATATCGGTGCAACAAGACCAAGACCAGCGGGACGGCGGGGCGGAGGTCATCGTGGAGCCAAGGCAGGCGTCACCACCAGGCGCCTTTGACGCGAAGACCACCTTTAGTCAGGATAGCTTGTACTAGTTGTCCCCTTTCAAATTGGCCGTTGTTGGATCCCTTCCCGCTCAATATTTGGGGAGAGGACCAGGGCCTCTATAAATAGGACTATCCACTACAGTAGAAAGGGACCGAAACCAGAACAAGTAGAATACCTCCTCAGCTCAAGAACACCTCTCCTCAAGAGGTTGTTCTTCCCTTGTACTGTTCATCACCAGCCCAAGAGGCAATCCACCACCACCACACTGGAGTAGGGTATTACACCACAACGGTGGCTCGAACCAGTATAAATCTTGTGTCTCTTGTGTTGTGAGTTCATCGCGCTAAGCTTAGAGATCGCGGCGAGGCTAAGAGAGAGATTCGGTAGGGGGAAATCTTCGTGCGCACCCAAGTGTTCGAACCTCAAGGGTTTTGCCGGAACCCTAAATCTGACATTTGGCGCGCCAGGTAGGGGTGCACCAAAGTCTTCCTTCCACTGATCCGCGTCCCATCGCTTCGTCGCATCCATGTCTGACGCCCGCCGAGCCCGCGTTGAGCGCCGGGCCGCTCGCGTCGCCCAGACGGCTCCTGTCGGCAGACCCCCTCCCCCCCGTCGTTCTTCGTCGCCTGCCGCCAACGCCGCCATCGGACCGGCGGGGAAAGAGCAGCAAGCATCCTTGCTGCACCCCTCGGTGCGGCGGGACGGCCGCACTGCCACTCCGTTGCTCCTATTACAGTCGAAGAAAAGACTATTACCTATAGTGATCCTGTTGTTCCTACTGCTTATGTTGAAAAACCTCATTTTCCTGTTAGGATAAAAGATCATGCTAAAGCTTCGACTGTTGTTCGTAAGAGTAATACTAGGACTTATACACCTCCTGTGCAAATTAATGTTGAACCTAGTATTGCTATGGTTAAAGATCTCTTGGATGAGGACTTAGATGGGCATGTTATTTATTTGTTGGGTGAGACTGCTAATATTGCTAGACCTGATACTAAGACACATAGACCTGTTGTAGGCATGCCTGTTATTTCTGTTAAAATAGGAGATCATTGTTATCATGGCTTATGTGATATGGGTGCTAGTGCTAGTGCGATACCTTATGATCTTTATAAAGAAATTATGCACGACATTGCACCCGTTGAATTAGAAGACATTGATGTTACTATTAAGCTTGCTAATAGGGATACCATTAAACCTATTGGGATTGTTAGAGATGTTGATGTTTTGTGTGGGAAGGTTAACTACCCAACTGATTTTCTTGTCCTTGGTTCCCCACAAGATGATTTTTGTCTTATTATTTTTGGTAGACCTTTCTTGAATACTACTAGTGCTAAGATTAATTGTGAAAAGAATATTGTCACTGTTGGCATAGATGGTATGTCTCATGAGTTTAATTTCGCTAAGTTTAGTAGACAACCCCGTGAAAGGGAACCACCTAGTAAGGATGAGATTATTGGTCTTGCTTCCATTGCTGTTCCTCCCATTGATCCGTTAGAACAATATTTGCTAGACCATGAAAACGATATGTTTATGAAGGAAAGGGAAGAAATAGATGAAGTGTTCCTTAAACAGGAACCTATGCTGAAACATAACTTTCCCGTTGAAATTCTTGGGATCCCCCTCCACCCAAGGGTGATCCGTGTTTGAACTCAAACCATTACCTGATAATCTTAAGTATGCTTATCTTGATGAAAAAGAAATATATCATGTTATTATTAGTGCTAACCTTTCAGAGAAAGAAGAAGAAAGATTATTGAAAAACCTGAAGAAGCACCGAGCTGCTATTGGATATACTCTAGATGATGTTAAGGGCATTAGTCCCACATTATGTCAACACAAAATTTCATTGGAGAAAGATGCCAAACCAGTTAGAGATCCTCAAAGACGATTAAATCCCAAGATGAAGGAAGTGGTAAGAAAGGAGATACTAAAGCTCCTTGAGGCGGTATTATTTATCCGTTCTTGATAGTGAATGGGTAAGCCACATCCATTGTGTCCCTAAAAGGGAGGTATTACTGTTGTTCCTAATGATAAAGATGAATTGATCCGCAAAGAATTATTACAGGTTATAGGATGGTAATTGATTTCGTAAGTTAAATAAAGCTACTAAGAAAGATCATTACCCTTTACCTTTTATTGATCAAATGCTAGAAAGACTATCCAAACACACACATTTTTGCTTTCTAGATGGTTATTCTGGCTTCTCTTAGATACCTGTGTCAGCGAAGGATCAATCTAAAACTACTTTTACTTGCCCTTTTGGTACTTTTGCTTATAGACGTATGCCTTTTGGGTTATGTAATGCACCTGCTACCTTTCAAAGATGCATGATGGCTATATTCTCTGATTTTTGTGAAAAGATTTGTGAGGTATTCATGGATGACTTCTCCGTCTATGGATCCTCTTTTGATGATTGTTTGAGCAACCTTGATCGAGTTTTGCAAAGATGTGAAGACACTAGTCGTCCTGAATTGGGAAAAGTGTCACTTTATGGTTAATGAAGCCATTGTCTTGGGGCCCAAGATCTCCGAGAGAGGTATTGAAGTTGATAAAGCCAAAGTTGATGCTATTGAAAAGATGCCATGTCCCATGGACATAAAAGCTATAAGAAGTTTCCTTGGTCACGCCGATTTTTATATGAGGTTCATTAAGGACTTTTCTAAAATCTCTAGGCCTCTGACTAATTTATTGCAAAAAGATATTCCTTTTGTCTTTGATGATGATTGTGTAGAAGCATTTGAAACACTTAAGAAAGCTTTGATCACGACACCTATTGTTCAGCCGCCTGATTGGAATTTACCTTTTGAAATTATGTGCGATGCCAGTGATTATGCTGTAGGTGCTGTTTTAAGGCAAACAGTCGATAAGAAATTAAATGTTATCCAGTATGCTAGTAAGACTCTTGATACTGCCCAGAGAAATTATGCTACTACTGAAAAACAATTCTTAGCAGTTGTGTTTGCATGTGATAAGTTTAGACCTTATATTGTTGATTCCAAAGTTACTATTCACACTGATCATGCTGCTATTAAATATCTTATGGAAAAGAAAGATGCTAAGCCTAGACTCATTAGATGGCTTCTCTTGCTCCAAGAATTTGATTTGAATATTATTGATAGAAAGGTAGTTGAGAACCCCGTTGTAGATAACTTGTCTAGGTTAGAGAATGTTCTTGATGACCCACTGCCTATTAATGATAGCTTTCCTGATGAACAACTAGCGGTCGTCAATGCTTCTCGTACTGCTCCTTGGTATGCTGATTATGCTAATTACATTGTTGCTAAATATATACCGCCTAGTTTCACATACCAGCAAAAAAAAGTTCTTTTATGATTTAAGACATTACTTACGGGATGATCCACACCTTTATAAAGGAGTAGATGGTGTTATTAGGCGTTGTGTGCCCGAGCATGAACATGAGCAGATCCTACATAAGTGTCACTCTAAATCCTATGGAGGACACTCTGTTGGAGATAGAAGCGCACACAAGGTACTACAATATGGTTTTTATTGGCCTACTCTCTTCAAAGATGCTCGTAAGTTTGTCTTATCTTGTGATGAATGTCAAAGAATAGGTAACATTAGTAGACATCAAGAAATGCCTATGAATTATTCTCTTGTTATTGAACTGTTTGATGTTTGGGGCTTTGATTGTATGGGACCTTTTCCTACCTCTAATGGTTATACACATATTTTAGTTGCTGTTGATTACGTTACTAAGTGGGTAGCAGCTATTCCAACTAGTAGTGCTGATCATAACACTTCTATTAAAATGCTTAAAGAAGTTATTTTTCTGAGGTTTGGAGTCCCTAGATATCTTATGAGTGATGGTGGTTCACATTTTATTCATGGTGCTTTCCGTAAGATGCTTGCTAAGTATGATGTCAATCACAGAATAGCATCTCCTTATCACCCGCAGTCTAGTGGTCACGTAGAGTTGAGCAATAGAGAGCTCATATTAATTTTGCAAAAGACTGTGAATAGATCTAGAAAGAATTAGTCCAAAAAACTTGATGATGCATTATGGGCCTATAGAACTGCATACAAAAATCATATGGGTATGTCTCCTTATAAGATGGTTTATGGAAAAGCATGTCATTTACCTCTTGAACTTGAACATAAGGCATATTGGGCTATTACAGAGCTCAATATGACTTCAAACTTGCCGGTGAGAAGAGGTTGTTTGATATTAGCTTTCTTGATGAATGGAGAACCCAAGCCTATGACAATGCTAAACTTTTCAAAGAAAAAGTCAAACGCTGGCATGATAAGAGGATACAAAAGCGAGAGTTTAACGTAGGAGATTATGTTTTATTATTCAACTCCCGTTTAAGATTTTTTGCATGAAAACTTCTCTCAAAATGGGAAGGTCCCTATGTTATCGAGGAAGTCTATTGTTCTGGTGCTATAAAAATCAACAACTTCGAAGGCACAAATCCGAGGGTGGTAAACGGTCAAAGAATTAAACATTATATTTCAGGTAATCCTATCAATGTTTAAAATAATATTATTGAAACCGTAACCCCCGAGGAATACATAAGGGACACTTTCCAGAATGTTCCAGACTCCGAAAAGGCTTAGGTATGTGGTACGGTAAGTAAACCGACTCCAAAACAACTCTAAAGGCAATTTTTATCAATTTTGGATTATTTAAGAATTTTAGGAAGGAAGAAGTAGTCCGAAAGGGACACGAGGCCCCACGAGTGGAGGCGCCCCCAGGTCGCCCCTGTCTCGTGGGCACCTCGTGTGCCTCCCGGACTCCGTTTTCTTGCACGTTACGTATTTTGGTCAGTAAAAATTCATTATATATACTCCCGAAGGTTTTGACCACCGTACCACCCAAATATCTTTTGTTTTCGTTTCGAGCTATTCCTGTTGCAGAATAAAGCAAGATGTCGTCCCAAGATTCGGAGGGGGAGAGCTACATAGCTGATTATATCGCAAACCCAAAAGTATATGGGGATGTGGAACATTATGGTTGGACCATGGAGGAAGAAGAAGACCATGATCCAAAGGGGAAGGAGGAGACAAGCTCCGATGAAGAAGACGATCCACTACCTCAACCTGGTGATATGCATGTGGAGTTCAAGAAGTCAAGCCTCCCTAAGGTCCAATCTATCCCACCAAGTTTTTTGCAAGACAGCAAGGCAGCACTATGCAAAAAGATAATGAAACTTGAGCTCGAGAATGAGGATCTGAGGGAAGAAAATTTTAGCCTCAGACGCAAGCTAGAGAAGAAAAATGCAACAACTCCACCTTCACCACCTCCGAGGACATAATCACATGGGTATGGGCACTCCCCTTGGCAACTGCCAAGCTTGGGGGAGGTGCCCCGGTATCGTATCACCATCACACTCCTATCTTTACCGCTTTATTTAGTTTGATCCTTTTAGTAGTATCTTGATCTAGTAGTTTGAAATTTTGATATCAAGTAGTTTTGAGTTTTGCATTGTGATCTCTTTATGTAATCGAGTCCGTGTGCTATCTATAATAAAGATTAGTGTTGATTCAAGGGCTTTGCTATGTTGCTATGATCTTGAGAAAGTAGAAGGAATAAAAGAGTTCATATTGATCTTATGGATAGTGATAACTTCACACATAGAAAGTATGAGGCGTAAAAATTGTTGAGAGTTGATGAACGTAGCCTTGGTCATCGTTGCAATTAATAGGAAGTGATAAGGAAAGAGGGGTTCACATATAAATATATTATCTAGGACATATTTTATGATTGTGAAGCACTCATTAAGTATGACATGCTAAAAGAGTTAATGTTGGACAAGGAAGACAACGTAATGGTTTATGTTTTCCGACATCTCAGTTAAAGTATATTGTCATTGACCTTCCAAACATGTTGAGCTTGCCTTTCCCCCTCATGCTAGCCAAATTCCTTGCACCAAGTAGAGATACTACTTGTGCTTCCAAATATCCTTAAACCCAGTTTTGCCATGAGAGTCCACCATACCTACCTATGGATTGAGTAAGATCCTTCAAGTAAGTTGTCATCGGTGCAAGCAATAAAAATTGCTCTCTAAATATGTATGACTTATTAGTGCGGAGAAAATAAGCTTTGTACGAACTTGTTGTGGAAGTAATAAAGATGATGGACTGCATAATAAAGGTCCACATACAAGGGGCAACATAAAGTGACGTTCTTTTGCATTAAGATTTCGTGCATCAACCCTAAACGCGCATGACAACCTCTGCTTCCATCTGCGAAGGGCCTATCTTTTACTTTATGTTTTTACTTTATGCTTGAGTCAAGGTGATCCTCACCTTTCCCATTTTCATTTTATCCTTTGGCAAGCTCCTCGTGTTTGAAAGATCATGATATATATATATATATATATATATATATCCAATTGGATGTAAGTTGGCATGGGCTATTATTGTTGACATCACCTAAAGGTGAATACGTCGGGAGGCAACACAATAAGCTCCTATCTTTCTCAGTGTCTGGCTGAAACTCTATAACCACCAGTACTGCATGAGTGTTAGCAACTATAGGAGACTACGAGATAGTTGAGTATGTGAGCTTGCTGAAAGGCTCTATTATTGACTCTTTGTGATGTTACGATAAATTACAATTGCTTCAATGGCTGAGGTTATAGTTTGTTAGTTCCCAATGAAGTTTTTTGAACCATATTTGACATTGTGAATTGTTTGTTACTTGAGCATAGGAAATCATATGACAAAATCCATATATGTTGCTGTTATTAGAATGATCATGATGCCCTTATGTCCGTATTTTATTTTTATCGACACCTCTATCTCTAAACATGTGGACATATTTTTTGATTTCGGCTTCCGCTTGACGACAAGCGAGGTCTAAGCTTGGGGGAGTTGATACGTCCATTTTGCATCATGCTTTTATATCAATATTTATTGCATTATGGGCTGTTATTACACATTATACCTCATTACTTATGGCTATTCTCTCTTATTTTACAAGGTTTACCATGAAGAGGGGGAATGCCAGCAGCTGGAATTCTGGCTGGAAAAGGAGCAAACGTTGGTAACCTATTCCGCATAGCTCCAAAAAATCCTGAAACTCCACGAAACAACTTTTTGGATTTAATAAGAATTTCTGAGCGAAAGAAATAGGCTAGGGGGCCCACACCATGTCCAGGAGACAGGGGGGCGCCCCCCGCCTATAGGGCGTGCCCCCTATCTCTTGGGCCCCCTGGTGGGCCTCCGGCGTCCATCCTATGCTATATCATCACTTTTACCCTGGAAAAAATCATGGGCAAGCTTACGGGATGAAACTCCGCCGCCACGAGGCGGAACCTTGCGGAATCAATCTAGGGCTCTGGTAGAGCTGTTCTGCCGGGGACACTTCCCTCCGGGAGGGGGAAATCATCACCAACGTCATCACCAACGATCACCTCTCATCGAGAGAGGGTCCATCTCCATCAACATCTTCACCAGCACCATCTCCTCTCAAAACCCTAGTTCATCTCTTGTATCCAATCTTGTATCAAAACCACAAATTGGTACCTGTGGGTTGCTAGTAGTGTTGATTACTCCTTGTAGTTGATGCTAATTGGTTTACTTGGTGGAAGATCATATGTTCAGATCCTTTATGCATATTATTACTCCTCTAATTATGAACATGAATATGCTTTGTGAGTAGTTACGTTTGTTCCTGAGGACATGGGTGAAGTCTTGCTATTAGTAGTCATGTGAATTTGGTATTCGTTCGATATTTTGATGAGATGTATGTTGTCTTTTCCTCTAGTGGTGTTATGTGAACGCCAACTACATGACACTTCACCATTATTTGGGCCTAGAGGAAGGCATGGAGAAGTAATAAGTAGATGATGGGTTGCCAGAGTGACAGAAGCTTAAACCCTAGTTTATGCGTTGCTTCGTTAGGGGCTGATATGGATCCATATACTTAATGTTGTGGTTAGGTTTACCTGAATACTTCTTTTTGTAGTTGTGGATGCTTGCAATAGGGGTTAATCATAAGTGGTATGCTTGTCCAAGTTAGGGCAGTACCCAAGTACCGGTCCACCCACATATCAAATTATCAAAGTACCGAACGCGAATCATATGATCGTGATGAAAACTAGCTTGACGATAATTCCCAATGTGTCCACGGGAGCTCCTTTATCATTATTAGAAATTGTCCAGGCTTATCCTTTGATAAATAAAGGATTGGGCCCCCTTGCTGCACTTTATTTACTTTATTTGCTTGTTGCTCGTTACTATTTATCTTATCACAAAACTATCTATCACCTACAATTTTAGTGCTTGCGGAGAAAACCTTACTGAAAACCGCTTATCATTTCCTTCTGCTCCTCGTTGGGTTCGACACTCTTACTTATCGAAAGGACTATGATAGATCCCCTACACTTGTGGGTCATCAGCGTTGCGGGGGGGGGGGGGGGGTGGATGAATAGTGAGCAGTGGGGGTGGATGAACGGGACCCCGTGACGTTGCCTCTGGATGAACAGGACGACCCCGTGGAGGGCTGGATGAACATTAGACGGTGAAGGGGTGCCCGTGGAGGGGTGTTTGAACAGTAGCCGGTGGAGTAGCGCGCGGTGGAGGCTGGATGAACAGGAGCCCGCGGAGGCTGGAGGAGGTCGACGGTGGAGATGAACAGTATCTCGTGGAGTCCCGTTTTGCGATATGCCACACCCCTCCCGATGAACAGGACCCCCGTTTAGACCGTAGCGCTCCAACATAAGTCTGTTTCGTCCGTTTGGTGATATGCCACACCCCTCCCGATCAATAGGACCCCTGTTTTGACCGTAGGAAGTCCGTTTCCTCTGTTTTGCGGTACATTAGACCCCTCCCAATGAACAGGATCCCGTTTCGAACGTGGCCAGTCGAACACAAGGCCGTTTCCTCTGTTCTGCGGTACGCCAGGCCTCGTTTCCATCGCCAGTTCCGTCCAAGCCCTCCCGATGAACACGACGACGCATTCTGTTCCGACCCAGCCGGTTGGCTCCCCATGAACACGACGATGACGTTGTTTCTCCGTTCCGACCCAGCCATGCGCACGAGCCCTGGCCGTACATATGCGCGAGTAGGCGTTCGAGACCCCGCCCGTATGTACACATACGTGGCCGTATTTTCTTTCTTGCACACTAGCCATTGTACATACGTGTACGTGCTACGTGTGCGCCTCTACTATGACACATACGCGCCTCTACTACGACACGTGCGCGCCTCTACTACGACACGTGTGCGCCTCTACATCCACCAGTATGTACGTACACGTTCGCGACCAGAATGACAACGCTACGTACGCTTCCACCAGGTGGGTCCCGACTGTCAGGCACTTCCTAGCGTGCGAAGATGTAGCTGGTGGGTCAGAGGAGTCAGGGGGGCGAAATTTTTTTTTTTGGACGCACTTTCTTGCATGTGAAGATGTAGCTAGTGGGTCCCAGCAGTCAAGGGGGCGAATCGTTTTTTTGCCCAGACGCACTTCCTTGCATGCGAAGGTGTAGCTGGTGGGTCCCAGCAGTCAGGGGGGAAACGTTTTTGTCGCAAAATACGGTGGCCCATCCGGTGGGTCCCTGCTGTCAGGTGGAGGAATAAATATTTTGCGCGTAATTAGGAGGCACTTCCTTGCGGCTGTCGTGGACCCAGCTGTCAGCCTCTCCACGTACAGTACTCTTCTGATGGAAGTCGGTCGTTGACTACATTGACCATGCCGCGCCGAGAGCACCACGGCGGTGGACGACGGCGAGGCCTAGGAAGGGGACAACGCGGACCTGGGGAAGACGCGGCAGTGGATACCCACGCGTAGAGGAGTATGAGGGTTCACTCGTTCGGCTGCGGTGTGATGCTGCTGTCGCCGCAGAATAACAGGGGGTGTGGGTGAGTGGAGGGACGGCCTGGCCAGCGGCGGGAGTAGTAGGGGGAGGTGAGGCCTCTGTGGCATCACCGCCGGCCACGGGAGGCAGGAGCAGGCGGCATGACCGGCGCTGCTTTGGGCGGCTGGAGCAAGAAGACCAGAGGTTGAGGAAGCACTACCGTCATTGGATGGACATCGTACGGTCACTGGAGCTAGAATCGTTCATATTGACTAAGTTGACAAAGCCCTCCGTCCTCGTCAACTTAGTAGGCCCACAAGTCAGCCTCCCACCAAGGTGGGTCCCAGCTAGCCGGGGGAGTATTCATTTTAGTGTGCGTAATAAGGAGGCACTTCCGGTGGGTCCGAGCTGACAGCGGGGGGAACATTTTTTTCGTGAAATTCGGTGGCCCGTCCGGTGGGTCCCAGCAGTCAAGGGGAAACATTTTTTCACAAAATACTGGTGGCCCGTCCAGTGGGTCCCTGCTGTCAGGTGGAGGAATTATTTTCTGCGTAATAAGGAGGCACTTCCTTGCGGCTGCCGTGGACCCAGCTGCCAGCCTCTCCACGTATAATACTCTTCCGATCGAAGTCGGTCATTCACCACATTGACCACGCCGCGCTGAGAGCACCACGGAGGTGGATGACGGCGAGGCCTAGGAAGGGGATGGCATGGAGCCGGGGAAGACGCGGCAGTGGATGCCCACACAGAGAGGAGTACGAGTGTACACTGGTTCGGCGGCGGTGTGAGGCTGCCGTCACCGCAGAATAACAGGGGGTGTGGGTGAGTGCAGGGATGTCCTGGCCAGTGGTGGGAGTAGTATGGGGGCGGTGAGGCCTCCGCTTGTAGCACAACCCGCCACGGAGCAGGAGCGAAGCGGCACGACCGGCGCTGCTTTGGGCTGGTAATTTGGAGCAAGAAGACGAGAGGTTGAAGAAGCACAATGGCCGTTGGATGGCCATCATACGGTCACTGGAGTATTGACTAAGTTGACAAAGCCCTCTGTCGTGGGAAACGAGCACCTATGGGGCAGGGCCCCTTTTCGGTCCGGCAAGGGAGGCGGGGCGCCTGAAAGAGCAGATCGAGGCGGCACGCGAGGATTTTACCCAGCCGGAGCTCTCGGAGAGATAAAACTCCCACTGCTGCTTTGTGGTGGTATTATGTTCTTGCTCAAGAGCGGGAGGCGTTCTGTGTTTTCAAAGTTGAACCCCTTCTCGTTGCGCATGGGCCTCCTTTTATAGGCTAAAGGGTCACCGAAGCAGTGGCAATGAGCAGGGTAAAAAGTAAAAGAGGGGTTGGTACAACCGCTATCTCTGATGCCCCTACCTAACTCGACGGCGGGAACAAGGGCATTTAATGCCCGTCGATCGTAAGCAGTCGCAGGAAGCGACCGTTAGAGGCGCCACCGTCGCCATGATGGCCTTCTCGTCATCTCCACTTGCCACCTCGCACCGCTTGGCTGCCTGACTACTCGCCACATGCACGAGAGCGATCCTGCGGCGACACGTCGTCGGATCTTGTTGGGCGTGGTAGCAGAGTGGTAACCGCGCATGACAAAGCGCCTTACGCGGTCGCTGTCTTGTCACACCCGCAAGCTTGTCACTCGCTAGGTCTTGCCGGGACGCGCGGTGCATCGCGGCAAGTCTCTCGAAATGCCTTGGTTGGTTTTCCCGGCAAGCTCCTCTTGCGGGGTCTTATCCTTCCGGCAAGCTCCTCTTCTTTGGGGCCTTGTCTTCCGCAGTTAAACACTTTGTTCTTGAATGGCGATAATAGGAATAGAGAAGGATCTTGTTGGGCGCTTGGCAAGCCTTGCCGCGGGACGCTGCGACTACCCGTGCACAAGTTCTGGATACTAAGGTACCCCTACTTTAGTACACCGGCAGAGCCCCGGGCTGGGCCATACGGTGCGGCGTTGTTGGGCCAGGCCCAAAAGCAGGAACGCGCACGCAGCGGCACAGGTCCATACCAAATCTAACTCCGTATCCACCGCGCCCTCTTGTAACGGCACGCGTCAATCGCGGCGTCGTGGGAGAGATCGTGGGCAATTCTTAAATCAAGAAAAGCGTAACGTTCGCCTCTCCCCTTTATAAGCAGAGGAAACAGGGGCCGTTCCCCCACCTTAACACTTGCGTTTTCTTCCTCAGAAAGCTCCGCCGCTCCCCTCTGCTTCCCAAGCCAAAAGAGAGGAGCGCTCCGCCGCCCGTCGCCGCCGTCGCCCCCAACGCCTCCGCGCTCCCCCGCCGCTTCCGCCATGGCTCCAAAGACCGGCAAGAGCACGAGTCGGCCGAGGCGTTGCGGCTTGAGGCGCTGCGCAAGGAGCGAGTGCTTTTCCCCGAGCTCACCCGAAGGCGCTGCGGAGGAGTTCTACCTCTTCATTCGACGGAGCAGGCGCATCGCGCCGCCGGTGCTCTCCGCCGAAGCTTCTGCCAAGTGGTGCCCAAGAGGTACCATTTCTTTCGATGTTCTTCTCTGCGGGCTCTGCCCACCTTTTTCTGATTTCTTCGTGATATCATGAATACCTACGGGTTTCATCTCCTTGACTTCACTCCCAGCGCCGTTCGACAATGGCGGTTTCGCTTTATCTCTGCAAGAACCGTTGGTATCCACCCAAATGTTGCCCTTTTTCGCCATTATTTCATCCCCCGAGCCGAGAAAGGAGAGCCCTTAGCTGGCGGGATCGCATGGATCTCACGAGTCGGCATGAAGGAGGTGTATCTGGAGGGGGAGCTCCGCAACAAATGGGACGAGTGGAGGGCGGAGTGGTGTTGGATTGCTGACGCCAATCCGCAGCCATTCACCAACTTGCGCCAGACACGGGTAGTCTGGCGGCGATCGGCGCTCTGTCGCGGACGATGCCAAGCTTAAGATCGCCACCACCGAATCCTGCGGCTCGAGCTTCCGGGCTCACAGAGGGGCGTTAGCGCAGATTTCTTCGCCGTCGACGCCCCTCTGCGCAGAGAGGAGGAGGCCTGCGGCTATTTGGCGGCCGGCGGATATCATGAGGCTGCGTCCAGGCCTCGACTTCAACTTCACGGTTACGGAGCTTGGCGGGATGCTCAAGGAGCTATTCAAGCACGACGCCAACCATCCGGAGTGGTTCGGCTGCCGCAGGCGTCATCACATCAGGTAACAACTCCCGGCTTGATCGCATCCGTGCAATGATGCGGTGCGACTCGCATGGGATTATCCCAACTTGGAAGGAGCCGCCCGGCGGCGTAGTCGCGGCAATTCTTCGACGGCTTGGTGGAGGTAGCAGTCGTGCCGACGAGCGAGGGCTCCTCGCCCGCGACACCACCGGCGATGAGATGCGGTACATCGCCACCAGACCGAAGCGGCAGCAGCCGCCGCCGCAGTGAGTTTGGCTTCACGTTGGAGGAGGCAGAGGCGGCGAGGCGGCAAGCCTTGCCGACCGAGAGGACCTTGGCGGGAGGTCATTTGGCGAGGAGGAGCCCAAAGCTGAGGCAAGCGAGCTGCCGGGGCGCAAGTGGCCAACCATCTTGAGCAGCTTGCGTGAGCGGGGCCCTCGGCGCAGCCCCAGCTCAAACAAGGAGGCGTCTTGGCGGGGCGGAGACACAACAGAGGCGGCAGACGGGGCAGCCTCGGCCTTGAGGCACGCTCCACCGCGGCAAGTACCGTTGCCGCGGGAGCATCTCATGCTGCGCCGGCAACTGGGGCTGGGTCTTCTCGAGCCGCCACGCCTGATCCTGCCGCAGCATCCGGCAAGCGCCCAAGGGAGCCTACTCCTCCGCCTCACCGCGCAGAAAGGGTACCAGACTTCGACCTCTCCGCGCTGAGCTCCGACGAGGAGGAAGAAGAGGAGGAGGAGTAAGACTTTCTCCTTGTTGTACTTGTATTTCTTCGATCTCTGCTGTTTCTTATCTTTTTGATCTGCTTCCCTCTGAATCCTTGTTCCATTTCAGGACTCGGCGAGAGCGCGAAGAGGGCCAAGGTCCCCGTAGTTGTCATCGAGGGCGATCCTCTTTGTGATGGCAGAGGACACGTCCGAGACCACCTTGACGGACCGGTACCATCTCCTCGAAGCAGCAAAGACAGCCCCCAGTAGTAAGTATTTGTTCACTTCCTATTGTGGGCGTGCTCGGGTGCTCTTTCTTTGCTAATATCTTGATTGCTGACTTGCTTGTGTAGGAGCAGAGCGGGCCCATCGGGAGCAAACCGAAGCCGCTCAGAGGTGATGTCTGCCGACTCGCCGCCAAAGGCGATTCTCCGACAAAGGCGCTCTCCGGCAAGGGAGAGGTCCGGCAAGGGACGGAACCAGTGAGCCTTGGTGGTGGAGCCCATGGTCACGCAGAGCCCAGCCACAGTAACCCTCCTTGTCGAAAACTTTCCCTTGGGTTCTTCTTGATCTTCTTTTGGATATTTGCTTGACTTTTTCTTCCTCTTCCTATCTTGAGATCCCCCTCCCCAACCCGATGGAAACCGAGGCCACCGGTGAGGAGGACACACGCTGCAACTCTTGAAGATGCGCGCCGAGGAAGAGGCCGATGCTAACGATCCTGCCGTGAAGAGGCCGCCAAGGCTCTTTGGTGCAGAGCTGGCGAGGGGCCAGCGATCATCTTGGCGACCCGGAGGGCGCAGGAGCGCAAGGCGCTACACCGACCGCCGACCCCTCCGCCATCGACGCAGCACGGGCTCGAGAGCCCAGCCAGCGCCTACTTGAAGGTGGCGAGGGTGTCTTCATCCATCTTCCACAGGCGTCGAGCTCCAGGCGCCCGTCGAGGAGAGTCTTTTGACGGAGAGGTGCTCGCATCCGCCGGGCTGTCGATGGTTGACGACCAAGCAGCAGCAGCAGCAGAAGTCCGAGGAGGAGCAAGCTGCTCAAAGCTGGTGTCGCTCTACCGCGCTGGCAAAGCTGCTGGAGTCCCGGAAGCGCTTGTCGCCGCAGGCGGGAGTTGACATAGAAGCATGCGGAGGAGCTCAGAGCGAAACCAAGAGGCCCTCCGCTCCATTCCGGAGGAGAGGGCGCAACTTGTCGAGGCGCGGAAGGCCTTTATCCTTGAGAACGCAGAGGCTGAGGAGCAACAGAGGCTTGCCGCTGAGGAGGTGTCCACCCGGGACGGTGAACTGATGCAGCGGAAAGTCAATCTAGACAGCTACGAGGAGGAGCTCGCCGCACGTGAGCAATCACTTGGCGGGGCGCTCAAGGAGGCGAAGGACGCTGCCGCGGCTGCCGAGGCCGCCAAGGAGGAATTGGAGGTGAAGGTGACGCAGCTGGAGGCTGATCTGAAAGAGAAGAATGAGGAACTTGCCGCACTCCAGCGCGAACGCGAGAAGGATGCCCTTGCTCATGGCGATCTGCAAGTCCAACTCGCCGACAAGGGCAAGGAATTGAACGCCGTCAAGGACTCAAATGCTGACTTGGAGCTGAAGCTGGCCACCTTGACGGAGACGCTAGACGGCGCCAAGAAGAGGGAGGAGGATCTGAAGAAAGAGATCAAGGCCAACGAGGAGCTGCTGACAAGGGCCGCTGAGACTCAAAACACCTTCAAGGCTACGTTGGAGCTCTGGACGGAGGGCCTTGTCAACATCGCTACAGTCATCGATGAAGAGCTGGCGGAACTGGACTTGGCGGGCTTCGGGTATTCCTCCGACGAGAACCTCCAGCCCAGCGCCAAGCTTACTCTTTTCTTCAAAGGTGTGGCGGCGGCTCTCCAGCAGCTCCGGGAAAGGATCCCAAAGAAGCTGGCTGACGAGTCGCGCGCAATCTGCGCCAAGGTCCTGGAGAAGGTGTTGGTGAAGATACTCTTCCGCAACCCGGGCCTCGACCTCACCCGCGTCCTCAAGAAGCTGCCGGCGGGTGCTGATCTTGAAGAGCTCAAAGCCATTGTCGCACCCATTGTGGACAAGGTGAATGAAGTCAGGAGGATCGATGGTGAGCGCGTGGATTAGGCCACCCTTCTTCTCCCTTCCTTGTCGCTGTTATTTAAGTTATGAGAACAATTTAGTCGATTGCAACAAGTTACTTTTGTAATATAACTTTATTGGGCAATGCTTGCTACGTTATCTCCTTTACTTGATTCCTTTCTTTGTATGTTTTACCCTCGCTTTTAGGGAACTTGCGGTAGAGCACGATTGCCTTGGCGCTGAGTCTTGAACATCGGTAGCCCATTGGCGGTGCCGCTCCGACAGAAACCTTGCCACAACTAGTTGCAGCACACTTAAATTGTTGAGCGGACTCGAAACAAAGTAAGGGCGCAACTAGCTACGAGGAGGTTCCTCCGCGCACAGGTTTTCCATACAAAGCACGATCGTTTCAAGGAAGATAACTTAAAATTTTAGAAACTGATCATGCTCAGACTTTGGCGACTTAGCTTTTTCTTTTTGTCGTCTGTGTCCCGGCAGGGCCAAACTTCCTTGAACGATGCCCAGTCAACACCACCATCTTCTCTTCCCCCCCCCGGTGAACTTGTGGGCGGATGAACCTTCTCTTTTGAGAGAAAGAAATAAGAGAAAATAAAGATATGGAGCCTTAAGGCTCGTTATTGCTTACTGGGAGCAAGTGCTGCACAAGGTGTCAGATTATACATGCGAAAAGAAAAATGCATGAAATTTGACAACTTTTGCATAGCATATGATCTTTATTTATGCACGGGATCTGCGCCCGGCTTTGTACAAAGGGTTACATGCAACAGCGGCAAGGCTTGTACAAAAGGTGGTTGCCGGGACAGCAGGTTCCGGCAACCGCGCCTTATGGGTAAAACTTATGAAGATGCTCTATGTTCCAGTAGTTACTCACTGGAAAGCCATCTTCGGTCTCAAGGCGGACAGCGCCAGGCCTAGTGACTCGCTTTACCCGATAAGGGCCTTCCCACCTCGGCGTCAACTTGTTGGAATTCTTGGCGGATTGAACACGCCGCAGAACAAGGTCGCCTTCCTCGAAGCTTCTGGCATTAACTTTGCGGCTATGGTAGCGACGCAAAGCTTGCTGGTTGCGAGCAGCTCAGACAAAGAGCTGAAGACGATCTTCCTCGAGGAGCAGCACGTCATCTTGTCGCAGCTGCTCTTGCTCAAGCTCATCATAAGAGAGCACTCGAGGCGATCCGTATACGAGTTCCGTGGGGAGAACTGCCTCTGCTCCGTAGACAAGAGCAAAAGGTGTCTGTCCAGTGGCTCGATTTGGCGTCGTCCTGATCGACCAAAGAACCACCGGCAGCTCCTCGATCCAGTTTCTTCCGCACTTGTGCAGCCTATCGAAAGTCCTGGTCTTGAGCCCGCGCAGCACTTCAGCGTTTGCCCTCTCCGCTTGACCGTTGCTTCTCGGGTGAGCAACAGAAGCAAAGCAGATCTTGGACGTACTGCATGAAGGTGCGGCTCGTGAATTGAGTGCCATTGTCGGTGATGATCCTGTTAGGGACTCCGAAACGGCAAACAATCGACCTGAAGAACTTGACTGCTGACTGTGTTGTCACCTTCCTCACTGCTTCCACTTCCGGCCACTTTGTGAACTTGTCGATTGCCACGTACAAGTATTCAAAGCCCCCGACAGCTCGGGGAAAGGGGCCGAAGATGTCGAGCCCCCAAACCGAAAATGGCTAGGACAAAGGGATCGTCTGGAGAGCTTGAGCTGGTTGATGTATCTGCTTGGAGTGGAACTAGCATGCTTCACACTTGGTTACTTGTGCAGTTGCATCCTGGAGGGCTGTTGGCCAAAAGAAACCTTGCCGGAAGGCTTTGCCTGCAAGTGCTCTTGCGCCAATGTGATGACCACATATGCCTCCATGTATTTCCGCCAACAGCTCCTGTCCTTCTTCCCGGGAAATGCACTTCAATTTTACTCCGTTGAATCTTCTTCTATACAGTATGTCATCGACAAACTGGTACGTACTTGATTGCCGGGCTACTCTCTCTGCTTCTTCTTGCTCTTCGGGAAGTTCTCCTGTTTGAAGGAAATGGACGATCTGCTGTGCCCATGCCGGAGCTTGTGGCTCAACGACGAGGACTAAAGGCGCAAATGCTGCTGCGGGAACATCTGCTTCCACGGCAAGAATCTATGATTCAGCCGGAGCGTGATGCTCCCCGGCAAGCGTGTCGGGACACAACTTGTTGGGAGCGTCTGCTTCAACGAAACAAACCCTCGGGCTTGTCAGAGCAGACTGCTCCTCAGCACTCTTTGTGTTGATCTTGGGGATCTTCTTGGTGGCGACTTCGGGGAGCTCTGCCGGAAAGTAGTTACCACAAATTAACTTCCTCTTCTTGCTCTGTCCAGTTGATGGTGTTACAGATGGTTGAGTCAGTTGGAGCACAAAGATCCCTGGTTCCACAGGCAACTTAAGTGCGGCGCATTTTGACAGGCCATCCGCAATGTCATTTTGAGCTCTTGGAACATGTTCCACTTGCAGGCCGTCAAAACGCTCTTCCAACTTCCTCACTTCATCAATGTAAGCTTCCATCAACGGACTCTGATAATCTTTGTTCACTAGACGGACGACAAGCTGTGAGTCACCCCTGACAACAAGCTTCTTGATCCCAAGGTCTGCCGCGATCCTGAGTCCGGCAAGCAAGCCTTCATACTCTGCAGTATTGTTTGTTGCTTGCTCCTTGGGAAAGTGCATTTGGATCACGTACTTGAGGTGCTCTCCAGTGGGTGCGACAAGTAACACACCTGCACCGGCGCCTTGCAGCGAGGAGGCACCATCAAAGTACATGATCCACTCTTTGTTTGCTTCCTTGACGGGGATCCTCGTCTTCGGAGTTTCTTCATCGGGTGTTGGTGTCCACTCTGCTATGAATTCTGCCAATGCTCGGCTCTGGATAGTTGAAGTACTTTCACACTTGAGGCCAAAGCTTGCAGTTCAAGTGCCCACTCGACAATCCTGCTGCTGCTTACGGATTACGCAATATCCTCTTCAACGGAAAGCGAGTGACAACTGTGATCTCATGTGCTCGAAAATAATGGCGCAGCTTTCTCGAGGCCATGAGAAGGCGAAAAGCAACTTCGCACACCGAGTACCTTGACCTAGCCCATCGCAGAAGGGAACCGACAAGATAAATGGCGCTGCACCATCTTCTTCGTTTTCTTCTTGTGGCTGCGCAGATCCATCCTCGCCGGGACGAGAACTTGTCGGGAAGCCCCGCTTGTCATTTGGACTTGCTTGCCATGATCGCTGGCTCATCATCCGCCTCCTCTCTGCTACTAACGCAGCACTAACCACTTGATTGGTTGCCGCTAGATATAGCAGCAATTTTTCTTGTGGCTTAGGTGCGACAAGTATTGGAGTGGAGGATAGATATCTCTTCAAGTCCTGCAGCGCAGCCTCCACTTCCGGAGTCCATTTCATTGGACCTGCCTTTTTCAAAATTTTGAAAAATGGCGGCGCCGCCAGCAGACTTAGAGATGAACCTCATCGAGAGCAGCAACACAGCCGGCAAGCCTTCGCACATCCTTGACGCGCTTCGGTGCTTCGGTCTGTTCAATGGCTTTGATCTTGTCGGGATTGGCTTCGATCCCCCGCTGAGATACAAAGAATCCGAGAAGCTTGCCGGAAGGGACTCCAAACACGCACTTCTCGGGGTTCAACTTGAGATTGATCTTGCGCAGATTTGCAAAAGTCTCATCTAAATCTTGGATCAAAGTTTCTTTGTCCTTGCTCTTGACCACTATGTCATCCATGTAAGCTTCTACATTTCTGTGCAACTGTGGCTCAAAAGCATGACTGACTACTCTTGCAAACGTTGAACCAGCATTCTTTAGTCCGAAAGGCATCCGTACAAAGCAGTACGTGCCACATGGAGTAATGAATGCGGTCTTCTCTTCATCTTCTTCTGCCATGAAGATCTGATGATATCCTGAGTATGCGTCAAGAAATGAAAGCAAATCACATCCTGTTGTGGAGTCGACAATCTGGTCAATGCGCGGCAAGGGAAATGGATCCTTGGGACAAGCTTTATTAACATCAGTGAAGTCAATACAAAGCCTCCACTTCCCATTCGCCTTGCGCACGACTACAGGATTGGCCAACCACGTAGGATGGAGCACTCCTCTGACAAGGCCTGCTGCTTCCAACTTCTTGATCTCTTCTGCAATAAATTCTTGACGCTCCACTACCTGTTTCCTAACTCTCTGCTTGACGGGCCGCGCGTGAGGGTAGACGGCGAGGTGGTGCTCAATGACTTTCCTGGGAACGCCGGGGATGTCAGATGGTTGCCATGTAAACACATCAACATTCGCCCGCAGGAAAGCAACGAGCGCGCTTTCCTATTTAGGGTCAAGCGTGGCACTGATGGTGAAGGTACCACTAGTGTCGTCCTCCTTGGTGGCCACTTTCTTGGTCTCTGGTGAAGCTGTCTTCGCCTTCTTGCACTTGCCGGTGGAGCTCAATGGTGCGTCCTCGACGGTAGTGCAGCACTCCGAAGAGGTGCGCTTGCCGGAGTGGGCATCAGAGCTGTTCTTGCTGGACCTGGTCTTCTTCTTCCCCCCGGGAGCTTCGGCGGCAAGTGTCTTGCGATCTGCTGCGGCTGCTGCTTCCCGGTAGATCTTATCGGTACAGATAAGGGCATCTTTCTTGTCGCCAGGGACAGAAATTACACTTATCGGACCGGGCATCTTGAGAACGTTGTAGGCATAGTGAGAGGCTGCCATGAACTTGGCGAGCGCTGGACGGCCAAGTATCCCATTGTAGGGCAATGGGAAATCAGCAACGCCAAAGGTGACCTTCTCTCGTTCTAAAGTTCAGCTCATTTGCCAATGTCCTTGGCGATGTAATCTTCCCTTCGCTTGCTCCTTCCCGGATTTATTCCTTGAAAGGTACCAGTCTCTTCGAGCTCGCTGTCGGGGATCTGGAGCTTCTTAAGCACCGCGGAAGAGATCAGATTCAAGCCGGCCCCGCCGTCAACCAGCATCTTTGTGACCTTGAAGTTGCGGATGGTTGGCGAAACCAACATCGGCAAGCACCCGACCGCAGTTATGCGATCAGGGTGATCCTCAACATCAAAGATGATGGGCGTGCTGGACCACTTCAGAGGTTTGCGCGATTCAACTGATGGTTCTGCTGCATTAACTTCACGCACCCACTGTTTGAGTTGGTGGTGCGAAGTATGCAAAGAAGCACCGCCGTCGATGCACAAAACCTCTGTTGCCTTTTGAAACTCCTGCTCGTTGGTCTCATCCTCATCCATCTCTTCATCTTCGTCTTCGTCTTCGTCCTTGTCGCGGCCACGGGGAGGCCTGTCTCCTTGTCGCTGCTTGGCCTTGCCGCGGCGTCCTCTCCGGCCGGGACGCTTCTTGCCGGATCCTCCGCCACCTTCCTGGGCCTTTTCCTTGTCGCGGCGCTCGTATTCAGCTTTCTGTAGTTCAACAAGCTGCTCAACCTTCTTGCAAGTCTGGAGATCATGGCCCTTGGTGCGGTGGATCTTGCAATACTGCTTGTCGGAGCCGTCCTGCTTGTGAGCGGCCACCACAGCCTCGCCAGAGTCACCAGCTTTGGCCTTCTCGGCGCCGCCTCCGTTGCCGGACTGCTCGACGACTAGCACATCCTTAGCTTTCCTCTTTCTGTTATTTCGCCTCCGGTTCTTCTTTGCCGGGGCGGCATCCTCACTGTCAGATCCTTCTGCTCCTGCGTTCTCTCCAAGGAGTTTCCTCCCCTCCTCAGCACGTGTGCATTTGTCAGCCAGAGCATATAGCTCGCTGACATCTCTGATTTTGCACATCGCCATCTCCTCCCTCATCCTGCGGTTACGCACGTTCTGATGGAATGCGCTGATAACCGCGGCAGGGTGGACGTCTGGGATGTTGTGCTGCGCTTGACTAAATCTTTGAATGTACTTGCGCAGGGGTTCTCCTTCTTTCTGGGCGAGTAGATGAAGATCGCTCTCCTGGTGATGGGGCTTGTGGCCGCCTGTGAAGGCGCCGACAAACTGATGGCACAGATCTGCCCATGAAGAGATGGAGTTGTCCGGCAAGTGCATGAGCCAAGATCTGACGTTAGGTTTTAGCACCAGCGGGAAGTAGTTGGCGAGGACCTTCTCGTCGCGCCCCCCGGCAGCCTGCACCGTGATGGTGTAGACGCTGAGGAACTCTGACGGATGTATCCTGCCATCGCATTTCGGCACATCGGCTTGAAATTCTTGGTCTTGGGCCTTTGGACCTGCCGCAGCTCACAGTGAACGCAGGGCAACCACCGCGACTGCAAGTCACTGGTTCTTCGGGCGCATGCATATCAGCAGTGGGCCCAAGCGCTGGTCCGACCGATGTCACAGATCTCTTCGACGCCGATGCGAGTACGAGCGTCTTCTTGTCGTCGTTCTTGGAGAACTTGGCGCTGATCGCGACGAGCTCGCGGGTCCGACGACGCGGTGGAGTCGGTGTCGAGGTTAGCCCGGCGAGTCGCCGATCTTGGCCTTCGGGGCGGGGAGTGCAAGGTGGTGGCACCCCCACCAGTCTTGTCGCCACCGGCTTGCGCCTGGGCGTCTTGCCGCGGCTTCGACAAGCTTGGTTGCCGGGGCTTGTCGCCGTTGGCAAAGCCGATGAGGCTCTGAATGGTGGCCCTCCAATCGTCGATCTTGTCTGGCGCTGGAGGATAATCTAGAAGCAGTTGGGCTCGGGCCAACGCTTCCTCCGGAGTCTTGGGCGGCGGTGGCGAACGACGCGAGGAGCGGGATATGCTCAAACTTCTAACAGTGTTAGAAGGAGCAACATCTCGTCCAGGCAACCGTACTGCACTCGTGCCAGCGTGTTGACGCGCGTGTTGGCCTTGAGCGTGCCGCGACCCACCAGCTTGGCCTTGTTCCAACGCGAGTACGGTGCTAGGAGCACCATGGCGCTGTCGATCCTGCACCTCCTGGGATGGGTGCGGTGTATGTACAGACGCCGAAGCTTGCGGGGCCTTGTTCTTGGACCCGGTGACGATGTGAGTCCCCCCGTCGGCGCCCGCTCCTTCGCCGGCGTCTACCCCACCGCCCGCTTGCTCCGGTGGCGGTGGGATCGACGCGGACGGGCCAGCCACCTCCGAAGTCTTCTTCTTCGGTGGCATGTCGATGAAGATGTTGATGTAGCGCGCGCAAATACCGGATCAGGTTCGCACAACCTCGACGCCCCCCTACCTGGCGCGCCAAAGATGTCGTGGGAAACGAGCACCTATGGGGCAGGGCCCCTTTTGGTCCGGCAAGGGAGCGGAGGGCGCACGAAGAGCAGATCGAGGCAAAGCACGCGAGGGATTTTACCCAGCTTCGGAGCTCTCCGGAGAGATAAAACTCCTACTGCTGCTTTGTGGTGGTATTATGTTCTTGCTCAAGAGCGTGAGCGTTCGGTGTTTTCGAAGGAGTGGAACCCCTTCTACGTTGCGCATGGGCCTCCTTTTATAGGCTAAAGGGTCACCGGCTGTGGCAACGAACATGGGTAAAAAGTAAAAAGAGGGGTTGGTACAACCGCTATCTCAAGATGCCCCTACCTAACACTGACGGCAGGGGACAAGGGCATTTAATGCCCATCCGGTCGCCCAAACAGTGCAGGAAACGACCGTTAGGGGCGCCACCGATCGCCACGATGGCCTTCTCGTCATCTCCACTTGCCACCTCGCACCTCTTGGCTGCACAGCTACTCGCCACATGCACCAGGAACGATCCTGCGGCGACACGTCGTCGGATGCGCTGGAGCGTGGGCGCAGAGTGGTGGCTTCGCCGCGGCAAGCGCCTTGCCGCGGTCGCTGTCTTGTCACACCCGCAAGCTTGTCGCTCGCCGGGTCTTGCCGGGACGCGCGGTGCGTCGCGGCAAGTCTCTCGAAATGCCTTGGTTGGTCTTCCCGACAAGCTCCTCTTGCGGGGTCTTGTCCTTCCTGGCAAGCTCCTCTTGCCGGGGCCTTGTCTTCACAGTTAAACACTTTGTTCTTGAATGGCAGTAATAGGAATAGCGAAGGATCTTGGCAGACGCCCGGCAAGCCTTGCCGCGGGACGCTGCGACTGCCCGTGCACAAGTTCGGGATACTAAGGTACCCCTACTTTAGTACATCAACACCCTCCGTCCCCGTCAACTTAGTAGGCCCACAAGTCAGCCAAACAATATGGTGGGTCCCAGCTAGCAGGGCGTATTCATTTTTTGGGCGTAATAAGGAGGCACTTCCTTGCGTGCGAAGATATAGCTGGTGGGTCCGACCTGTCAGCGGGGGGAACTTTTTTTTGTGAAATACAGAGGCCCTTCCTGTGGGTCCTAGCTGTCAGGTGGAGGAATCATTATTTTGCGCATAATAAGGAGGCATTTCCTTGCGTGCAGGCGTGGACCCAGCTATCAGCCTCTCCACGTACAGTCCACTTCTGATGGATGTCGTTCATTGACCATGTTGACCAGGCCGCGCCGAGAGCACCAGGGCGGTGGACGACGGCGAGGCCTAGGAAGGGAACGACACGGAGCCAGGGAATACTCGGCAGTTGTTTCCCACGCGGAGGAGTACGAGGGTTTACTGGTTCGTCTGTCGTCCCCGGAGAACAACAACATGTGTGGGTGAGTAGAGGGATGGCTAGGCCAACGACGGGAGTACGGTGGGGCCATGAGGCCTGCGTGGTAGCATAGCCGGCCGCGGGAGGAGGGAGCAGGCAGTCCCGCATGCGCTTGTTTGAGCGACTGGAGCATGAAGAGCAGAGATTGAAGAAGCACGACAGCCGTTGGATGGACATCCAACAGTCACTGCTCTCGTGTGTTGACTAAGTTGATGGGCGCTATGCAAAGGCCAACCTTTTTTCTTAAAGCATACGCGTCAACATGTAGTAGGCGCACAAGTTAGCCTCAAATCTGTGGAAAACAGCATACAGCACATCCGTAATTATTTCTAATAATGTACAGCCCATTTGCTAATTCTTAAGAATTTTTTTGGAGCCCGTCTTCTTTTTGTTAGCATTACAGCCCATATTGTGGCCACGGTTAAAAAGTATACAAAATTTCGCGTATTTCGGTACGGCCAACTATTTTTAATCCAGAAATATCAATTCACATTCAAACTATTTTGAAAAATAATTTATATAAATACAAAACCCAAATAATTGTCCACGCATAAACATCAATAGAATTTAAAATCTTCTAATGAAAAAAAAATTGAAACTAATTCCAGGTTTGATGTGTTTTAAAAATGTACATCCCATTTCTGGGCAAACCGAATGAAACTCTCCTCGTCTTGAAAGATTTGCAGCCCAGCAGGGCCGATAAAGCAAGTAGGCCTTGTTTGGGTATTTCTTACAAAAAATAAAACTGGACTAGCCATTTTCAGCAAGAAAAAAACACAACTGGGCTCATGATGTGGTAAACATAAATAAAACCCTGGCTAGACGGGCCACAGCCCCCACACAGCCTCGTTGTTACCCTGATCTGTCGCAAATGGCAAATAATGTAAATGCGAGGGAGATGGGTTTGTGAAGGGTACTTGGTATGTCTTGACTTGAGCGAAGACCTCCCCGGCAACGGCGCCTGAGGGAGTCCTGGACCGGGGGGTGTCCGGACAGCTGGACTATCATCGTCCGCCGGACTCCAAGACTACGAAGATACAAGATTGAAGACTCCGTCCCGTGTCCGGATGGGACTTTCCTTGGCGTGGAAGGCAAGCTTGGCAATACGGATATGTAGATCTCCTACCATTGTAACCGACTCTGTGTAACCCTAGCCCTCTCCGGTGTCTATATAAACTGGGGGGCTTTAGTCCGTAGGACAGAACCTTCATTACAACAATCATACCATAGGCTAGCTTTTAGGGTTTAGCCTCCTTGATCTCGTGGTAGATCCACTCTTGTACTACCCATATCATCAATATTAATCAAGCAAGACATAGGGTTTTACCTCCATCAAGAGGGCCTGAACCTGGGTAAAGCATCGTGTCCCTAGTCTCCTGTTACCATCCGCCTAGACGCACAGTTCGGGACCCCCTACCCGAGATCCGCCGGTTTTGACACCGACATTGGTGCTTTCATTGAGAGTTCCTCTGTGTCATCAACGATAGGCTCGATGGCTTCTTCAATCAACAACGCCGTCCAGGGTGAGACTTTTCTCCCCGGACAGATCTTCGTATTCGGCGGCTTCGCACTGCGGGCCAACTCACTTGGCCATCCGAGCAGATCGAAGCTACGCTCGCCATCGTGTCGGGTTTGGAAGCCTAAACTTCACGGTGACATCGCGGGACTTGATCTTCGACGGACTCGAGCCACGACCGAAAGCGTGTGCGCTGTCACGATGGGCATGATTTAGCTCTGCCACCGGACAGTGCCTTGGTGGCCGCACACGAATCCGCTCCGTCCCTCAGTCCGGAGCCGATCGCCCAGATCGAGGACAGGTGGCTGGACACCGCCTCGGGGGCTGCAACTTCCGCGGCGATGGAGCCGAACTCTGACCTTGTCCCCTATAAAGCTCGCGACTCCGAGGTGCCGGACTCCCTGCTGGACTCCGAACCTCCTGTGCCCCTGCCAATCGAATCCGATTGGGCGCCGATCCTGGAGTTCACCGCGGCGGACATCTTTCAGCACTCGCCCTTTGGCGACATCCTAAATTCGCTAAAAAATCTCTCGCTATCCGGAGAGCCTGGCGGATTATGGCCAGATGGTTGGGATACGGACGACGAAGAAATTCAAAGCCCGCCCACCTCCCACTTTGTAGCCACTATCGACGATCTAACCGACATGCTAGACTACGACTCCGAAGACATCGACGGTATGGACGACGATGTCGGAGACGAACAAGAACCAAGGCCTCTGAGGCTTTGGAAGACCACCTCGTCATATGACATATACTGTGGTGGACACCCAAAAGATGGGGACGGCGAAGAAGCGGAGGCAGATTCCTTAAAGAAACAGCCCAAGCGCCGGCGTCGGTGGCGCCGCTCTAAATCCGCCACAACAAGAATGGAGATTCCGCACAGAGATAATAACACCCCTGATCAGGCCGAAGACAATCCCCTCGGCAAAGAAGATTCAGCGCAGGAGGATGCAGAAGCAAGCCCTCGCGAGGGAGCGGCAGACAAAGAGGTCGAGGATGATAATTACATGCCTCCCTCCGGAGACGAAGCAAGCCTCGGCGACGACGAATTTGTCGTGCCCGAGGATCCCGTCGAACAAGAGCGTTTCAAACGCAGGCTAATGGCCACGGCAAATAGCCTAAAGAAAAAGCAGCAGCACCTTCAAGCTGATCAAGACCTGCTGGCCGATCAATGGACCAAGGTCCTCGCGGCCAAAGTGTATGAACTCGAACGTCCCTCCAAGAGATACCCAAAACGCAAGCTGCTCCCCCGATTAGAGGAGGAAGCATACGTACCTTCATCACCAGTGCACGATACGGCCGACCGACCACCCCGTGGTCGCGACAGAGAGGCATCCAGGCCCTCCACCAAGATCGTACCCCGGCATCGCTCCAAAAGTACGAAGCCAAGAGGGAACGCGCCGGACTTGCGAGATATATTGGAGGACAAAGCAAGGCAATCCAGATCCATCTACGGATCACGTGGGCGCCCAACGACCCACGACGAATACCGTCGCGCCGGATACAACAACTCCGGCCGGGCCGAACACAGCAGACAACGCTCCCTCGAGCTACGTCGTGATATTGCTCAATACAGAGGCGCCGCACACCCACTATGCTTCACTGACGAAGTAATGGATCATCAAATCCTCGAAGGGTTCAAACCCGTAAACATTGAATCCTATGATGGCACAACAGACCCCGCGGTTTGGATCGAAGATTATCTCCTCCACATCCATATGTCCCGCGGAGACGATCTCCATGCCATCAAATACCTCCCACTCAAGCTTAAAGGACCAGCTCGGCATTGGCTTAACAAGTTGCCCGCAGAGTCAATTGGGTGCTGGGAAGACCTGGAAGCCGCATTCCTCGACAACTTCCAGGGCACATATGTGCGACCACCAGACGCCGATGACCTAAGCCACATAATTCAGCAGCCAGACGAATCGGCCAGACAGTTCTGGACACGGTTCTTGACAAAGAAAAATCAAATCGTCGACTGTCCGGATGCAGAGGCCCTCGCAGCCTTCAAACATAACATCCGCGACGAATGGCTAGCCCGGCACCTAGGACAGGAAAAGCCGAAATCCATGGCAGCCCTCACATCATTAATGACCTGCTTCTGTGCGGGAGAGGATAGCTGGCTAGCTCGCAGCAACAACCTCAGTAAAAACTCTGGCAGTCCGGATACTAAGGACCACAATGGCAGGTCGCGTCGAAGCAAAAATAAACGCTGTATTAACGGTGACGACAAGGAGGATACGGCAGTCAATGCCGGATTCTGAGGCTCTAAACCCGGTCAACGGAAGAAGCCATTCAAAAGAACCACTCCGTGTCCGTCCAATTTGGACCGAATACTCGACCGCTTATGTCAGATACATGGCACCCCCGAAAAGCCAGCTAATCACACCAACAGAGACTGTTGGGTATTCAAGCAGGCAGGCAAGTTAATTGCAGAAAACAATGACAAGGGGCTGCATAGCGACGACGAGGAAGAGACCCGGCCGCCGAACAATAGAGGACAGAGGGGTTTCCCCCCACAAGTGCGGACGGTTAACATGATATACGGAACCCATATACCCAAGAGGGAGCGGAAGCGTGCACTAAGGGACGTATATGCGATGGAGCCAGTCACCCCAAAGTTCAATCCATGGTCCTCTTGTCCGATCACTTTCGATCGAAGAGACCATCCGACCAGTATCCGCCATGGCGGATTCGCCGCATTGGTTTTAGACCCAATCGTTGATGGATTTCACCTCACGAGAGTCCTGATGGACGGCGGCAGTAGCCTCCTGCTTTATCAGGATACAGTGCGCAAGATGGGCATAGACCCCTCAAGGATTAAGCCTACAAAGACGACCTTTAAAGGCGTCATACCAGGTGTCGAAGCTAATTATACAGCTCACCACACCGAAGTGGTCTTGGATCCCGGACAATTTCGGAGCGAGGAGTTAATCTTGACATAGTCCCGCTCGCAGCGGCTATCACGCTCTGCTCGGACGAACCGCGTTTGCAAAGTTCAACGCGCTGCCACATTATGCATACCTCAAGCTCAAGATGCCAGGCCCTCGTGGAGTCATCACGGTCAACGGAAATACGGAACGCTCCCTCCGAACGGAGGAACATATAGCGGCTCTCACGGCAGAAGTACAGAGCAGCCTTTTAAGGCAATTTTCGAGTCCGGCCATTAAACGGCCGGATACGGACAAATGCGCCCGGAGCAACATCAACCAAGACCACCTGGCACGATCCGAGCATGCATAGCAATGTGACCCCGACCCCAGCCCTTGTATGATTGCAAGACCAACCCTCCGCGTACATCATTACGCTCTGGAGATACCATGGGCGTAGGGGAGGGGCGCGACCACAAAGACCCAGAGTGCGGCTCGACCACACCAGGTGCTCACAAGTGTGTCACTCTTTTTTATTATTACTTTCCTTTTTTTGTATACACAGGACTCCGTTAACCAGAGGCCCTGTCCGGCGGTGAACCTGCCAAACTCACGATACAACAGCCGGGGAAGAAAGAAGGCTGCGATGAACACTCAGGAGGTCTCCATTACGAGCATTAAATTTGATTACATACACAAGTCAGCAGCCCACCCCTAGAAGGGGACACGGTTACTTAGTCCAATCCCTTGCTTACCGCACTATTTGTATCCCTCCGCACTCATAGCAGACTTCCTTGAGTAAATAATGCAGCACCTTTTGCCTGTAATTACATTACTTTATATACATGTTCATTAAATGACATCTTACACCCGTATATTTTGGTACGGCCGAATACACCAGGGGCTTATCTTCCCCGCATTATGGTGTGATAAGTCCGAACACTTTCACAAGTGCGGCACCCCGAACTTATAGCATTATATGAATCGGCTCCGAATCATGTCTTGGGTCAATAGTTGGGTTTGCCCGGCTCCCACGTTTTGGTGCCTTACGCCCGCTCGCCGGCTTAGGTGGCATCGGGAGAACCACTGCGATTGCGCCCCGGTTGAGCTGGGCGAGCGCCTCAGTGGAGAAAGCTAAAACTGACTGGCATGATAAGGCGAGAGACCGGTCGCTGTTCGAGAGGTCTTTTCGGGTCCCTAAAGACTTATGCCGCTTCGAGCGAAGTACCGGATAATGTCCGACGAAGGCGTGGATAGCGCCCCAAGTTCGGTCTTCCGAATACTAGGGGCTTCGCCGAAATTTAAAATTATAGAATTCTATGGCTAAGTGAGAGTGTTCAAGCATTATACGTCCGGTTGCCTTGTTCTTGTGTTGAGTGCCTCCCTCGATGGACCCAAAAATGGGAACAAGAGTGCTCAAGTTTATCCCGAACACCCCAGCACTCGTGGCTTGGGGGCTGAAGCCAACGACTTGCCATCTCTCAGATCTTATAAACGGCCGCATAGAAGATAATATTTTAAATTAAACAAGTGTTGCTTAGCGCATATGAACAAAGTTTTCAGCGCACAGGATAATACATAGCGAAGTTTACTCAAAATTACATCTGGGGCACTCATCCGCAATATCGCGGGCTCCCTTCAGACAGTCTTATAGTACATTTCGGCGACGATACTCCTTGCTACCGGGCGGGTCAAGAAGAAGCTCCGCATCCAGCCTGCCCAGTGCACCTTTTTGCGGGCAAGGGCCCGATGAGCACCTTCAATACTGGCGGAGCGCTTGATGACCTCCACCTGTGGGCATGCATCCAGCAGCCGCCCGACGAGGCCAAGTAGCTCGGGCATGGCTTGTCCAGCCACACCGGACTATAAGGCCCTTCATGGCCTCCTCAGCCGCCTTGTGGAGCTCGACCAGCTGCTTCAGCTGGTCGCTAGGGGGCACCGGATGGCCGGCCTCAGCATACTGAGACCAGAAGACCTTCTCCGTTGAGCTCCCCTCCTGGGCACGGTAAAATGCGGTGGCGTCGGATACACTGCGCGGCAGATCTGCAAACGCCCCTGGAGAGCTCCGAATTCGGGTAAGTGTCAGGTAGTTTACATTAACATGCTTGCTTTGCATGAAAAATGCCTTACCCGCCGCTATCTTCTTCACATCTTCAACCTCCTGAAGGGCCTTTTGGGCCTCGGCCTTGGCGGACTTGGCACTTTCAAGAGCCGAGGCGAGCTCGGACTCTCGAGTCTTTGAGTCGCGCTCCAAACTCTCATGCTTCTCCATGAGAGCCTGGAGCTCTTGCCGCACTTCCGCCACCAGCGCCTCCTGCTTCTCTCGCTCTGCCCGTTCCGCGGCCGCATTGCGTTTGGCCACGGACACAGCCTCCTTCAGGGTCGCCACCTCGTTAGTGGCCCCTGCAGTACCCACGTTATCCTTGTCATTTTTATTGCAACCTAAATCCTTTTCTGTAAGGTAAATCTTCAAAGTGGTGTTATTCACCTTCTTTTTCCTCGAGCTGCTTCTTGGCATGGCCGAGCTCTTGCTCGGACCGCTCGAGATCCTGCTTCAATGCACCGACCTTCGCAGTCAGTGCGGCAGAGGTCAGCAGTGCAGCCTGCAAACCCATATTGACATATTTTTAGCAACCTCACAGATATCTTTTAGATCCTCACCCAGTTTTTTTTTCTTTCCGAACGCCGAACTGAGCATCAGGGGCTACTGTCTATGCGGTATTACATTACATAATTTTAACTTCTTAGCTCAAAGCCTGTGAGAAGGCTGCTGCAGGCTTCGGTCAACTCGCTCTTGGCGAGCTGAACCTTCTGAATCACCGCACTCATGATAGTGCGGTGTTCTTCCTCGATGGAAGCGCCTTTGAGCGCCTCCAACAAGTTGTCCGGCGCCTCCGGCTGGATGGGGGCCGCCGGTGTCATGGTCTTGCCCTTCTTGCGAAGGGGCCGCCTGCCGGACTCTGGAACCACTGCAGGTTCTGGCGTAGAGTCCGGCGCAAAGTCCGGGAGGCTGCCTTGCGGCGCCTCCGGAGCCTCCTCCTGATGGGTCCCTTTCCGGGATCCCACCTCGGCGTCCTCGTCGGCGCGAGGGGTGGAGGCAGTCGGGATGGAATCCACATCCGACGGAGCCAATGACCCGCTCGATGAAGCGGGGAGATCATCATCGGCCGGACTGCAAGCAGTATGCGGCATTAGAAGGACACTATGCGACACGAAAGAAATTGCAGATTCAGGGATCTGGATACTTACGATCTCGCCGGAGGCCTTGCCCTTGAAGGCCACTCTTCTCCGCCAACGTTGGTGTTGGCGGAGTTGTCCGGGGGAATAGTTCTTCCCCTATTGGACCCTTCGGCCTCCCCTGTTTTGGAGGCTTTCCTCTTTCACCCTCCCTCCTCTGGGAGAGAGTCTTCTTCCTCCTCATCTTCGGGGGAGGAATCCGCCTCGGAGTCGTCGGACACCTGAAAACGGGAACTCTTTCGAGTACCCGCGGCCACCTTCTTGGCCTTCTTCTCCGGCACCACGTGCGGTGCCAGGACCAGTAGCCCCGCTAGACGGGCGTCCACTGGGTCTTCTCGCATGGGAGCCGGGCAGATGAGCTGCTCGGCCTTCTTCATCCATTCCTGTCAAAGGAAAAGGGAGATTAAAAACCGCTTAGGGTCAAACTACCAACATCAAGTGTCCCATAAAGGGGTAGAATCACTTACCTCGTCAGCTGGACGCTGCGAGTGGAATCCGCGATCTTCCGTCGCGGATGCGGGGGCTTCGGGGCCCTTAAACATCACCCTCCAGGCGCCTTCGTACGTTGTGTTGAAGAGCCAGCTCAGCGCCTGGTGCTGTTCCGGATTGAACTCCCACAGATTGAATGCCCGTTCTTGGCAGGGGAGAATCCGGCGGACGAGCATGACTTGGACCACGTTAACCAGCCTGAGCTTCTTGTTCACCAGCTTCTCGATATAGGCTTGGAGTCCCGTCAGCTCCTTCGAATTACCCCACAGCAAGTCCTTCTCTTTCCAGGAGGTGAGCTGCGTAGGGATGCCAGATCTGAACTCGGGGGCCGCCGCCCACGTAGGTTCGTGCGGCTCGGTGATGTAGAACCACCCCGACTGCCACCCCTTGACGGATTCCATGAAGGCCCCTTCGAACCAAAGGACGTTGGGCATCTTGCCCAACATGGCGCCTCCGCACTCCGCTTGCGTGCCCTTCACAACCTTCGGCTTGACATTGAAGGTCTTGAGACACAAGCCGAAGTGGGGCTGGATGCAGAGGAAGGCCTCGCACACGACGATGAACACCGAGATGTTGAGGATGAAGTTTGGCACCAGATCATGGAAATCCAGGTAGAAGTAGAACATGAGCCCCCGGACAAAGGGGTGAAGTGGAAAACCCAGTCCGCGGAGGAAGTGGGGAAGGAAAACGACCCTCTCATGGGTCGCCGGGGTGGGGATGAGCTGCCCCTCGTCGGGCAGCCGATGCGCGATGTCGCTGGAAAGGTATCCGGCGCTGCGCAGCTTGGTGATGTGCTCCTCCTTAACGGTGGAGGCCAACCATTTACCTCCCGCTCCGGACATGGTCGGAGAAGGTCAAGGCGAGATGCGCAAACTTGGGCGCTGGAGCTCGAGTGCGCGGAGATGGATAAGAAAGGTGTAGGTGAAAAGGTGAATCCTTATCCCTTATATATAGGCGGGCGAAGACTATGCGTCCCCACTAGCCCGGTAAAACTCGCTTATCTCCCAAGCGCCACCATCAATGGTGCGGTTGGGTTACCCACGTCCGTATTGATGAGAATCCGGGAATAAGGGGAACACGATCTCTGCTTCGACAAGACGTGCCAAGGAAACCGCTTCGCTAAACGCGCTGAGGTGGTACGATAAAAAACGATTCAAGTAAAGGCTTGGTAGTGGTGTGATGTCACGCCGCAAAATACGTCAGCATATTGAACTTGTGTACATTTTATTCTCTCTATGGTGGAATGTGGAATTTATTTTGCAGAGCCGGACACTATCCGGGTGTTCACAATCTTCTCTGGATTATTCAAAGGAGGAACCCGCCTTGCAATGCCGAACATTATGCGCGCCGGACTCATCGTCATTGAAGCCAGGTTCAGGGGCTACTGAGGGAGTCCTGGACCGGGGGGTGTCCGGACAGCCGGACTATCATCGTCCGCCGGACTCCAAGACTACGAAGATACAAGATTGAAGACTCCATCCCGTGTCCGGATGGGACTTTCCTTGGCGTGGAAGGCAAGCTTGGCAATACGGATATGTAGATCTCCTACCATTGTAACCGACTCTGTGTAACCCTAGCCCTCTCCGGTGTCTATATAAACCGGGGGGCTTTAGTCCGTAGGACAGAACCTTCATTACAACAATCATACTATAGGCCAGCTTTTAGGGTTTAGCCTCCTTGATCTCGTGGTAGATCCACTCTTGTACTACCCATATCATCAATATTAATCAAGCAGGACGTAGGGTTTTACCTCCATCAAGAGGGCCCGAACCTGGGTAAAACATCGTGTCCCTAGTCTCCTGTTACCATCCGCCTAGACGCATAGTTCGGGACCCCCTACCCGAGATCCGTCGGTTTTGACACCGACAGCGCCAGAAATCCTTCTTGCTACGTCTTGAGCTTGCGTTGGTTTTCTTTGAAGAGGAAAGGCTGGTGCAGCAATAGTAGCGTAAGTATTTCCCTCATTTTTTGAGAACCAAGGTATCAATCCAGTAGGAGGCTCCTCAAAAGTCCCACGCACCTACACAAACAAACAAAGAACTCGCAACCAACGCAATAAAGGGGTTGTCAATCCCTTCACGACCACTTGCGGAAGTGAGATCTAATAGAGATAGTATGATAAGATAAATATATTTTTGGTATTTTATAATATAGATGCAAAAAGTAAAGATGCAAATAAAAGTAGATTGGGAGCAAATATGATAAGAGATAGACCTGGGGGCCATAGGTTTCACTAGTGGCTTCTCTCAAGATAGCATTAGTATTACGGTGGGTGAACAAATTACTGTCGAGCAATTGATAGAAAAGCGAATAATTATGAGATTATATAGGCATGATCATGTATATAGGCATCACGTTCGCAACAAGTAGACCGACTCCTACCTGCATCTACTACTATTACTCCACACATCGACTGACTCCTGCCTGCATCTAGAGTTAAGTTCATAAAGAACAGAGTAATGCATTAAGCAAGATGACATGATGTAGAGGGATAAACTCAAGGAATATGATATAAACCCAATCTTTTATCCTCGATGGCAACAATACAATACGTGCCTTGCTGCCCCTGCTGTCACTGGGAAAGGACACCGCAAGATTGAACCCAAAGCTAAGCACTTCTCCCATTGCAAGAAAGATCAATCTATTAGGCCAAACCAAATTGATAATTCGAAGAGACTTGCAAAGATAACTCAATCATACATAAAAGAATTTAGAGGAGATTCAAATACTTCTCATAGATAAACTTGATCATAAACCCACAATTCATCGGATCTCGACAAACACACCGCAAAGAGAGTTTACATCGAATAGATCTCCACAAGAGAGGGGGAGAACATTGTATTGAGACCCAAAAAGAGAGATGAAGCCATCTAGCTAATAACTATGGACCCGTAGGTCTATGGTAAACTACTCACAACTCATCGGAGGGGCAAGGATGTTGATGTGGAAGCCCTCCATGGTCGATCCCCCCTCCGGCAGAGTGTCGACGAAGGCTCCAAGATGAGATCTCGCGGATACAGAAGGTTACGGCGGTGGAAATTGTGTTTCATTGGCTTCCTGTATTTTTTCAGGGTACGTAGGCTTATATAGCAGGAAGAAGTACGTCGGTGGTCGCCCGAGGGGCCCACGAGACAGGGGCGCGCCCTATAGGGGGTGGGGCGTGCCCTCCTATCTCGTGGAGGCCTCGGCTGCTTCTTGACTTGCACTCCAAGTCCTCTAGATCATGTTCGTTCCAAGAATCACACTCCCGAAGGTTTCATTCCGTTTGGACTCCGTTTGATATTCCTTTTCTTCGAAATATTGAAATAGGCAAAAAATACAGCAATACGGGTTGGGCCTCCGGTTAGTAGGTTAGTCCAAAAAATGATATAAATGTGTAAAATAAAGCCCATAAACATCCAAAAGGGGTAATATAATAGCATGGAACAATAAAAGATTAGAGATACGTTGGAGACGTATCAAGCATCCCCAAGCTTAATTCCTGCTCGTCCTCGAGTAGGTAAATGATAAAAAGAGAACTTTTGATGTGGAATGCTACCTAGCATAATTCTTAATGTAATTTTCTTTATTGTGGCATGAATGTTCAGATCCAAATGATTCAAAATAAAAGTTCATATTGATAAAAGAAATAGTAACACTTCAAGCATACTAATCAAAGTAATCATGTCTTCTCAAAATAACATGGCAAAAGAAAGTTCATCCCTACAAAATCATATAGTTAGGCTATGCTTCATTTTCGTCACACAAAGATGTTCCCAACTTCTATACCCCCGATGACAAGCCAAGCAAATGTTTCATACTCAAATAATCTCAAAGTTTTTCAACCTTCACGCAATACATGAGCGTGAGCCATGGATATAGCACTATGGGTGGAATAGAATATGATGATGGGGATTGTATGGAGAAGACAAAAAAAGAGAAAGTCTCACATTGACGAGGATAATCAATGGGCTATGGAGATGCCCATCATGTCAACATGAGGAGTAGGGATTGCCATGCAACGGATGCACTAGAGCTATAAATGAATGCTCAACAAAAGAAAACTAATGGGTGTGCATCCAACTTGCTTGCTCACGAAGACCTAGGGCATTTGAGGAAGCCCATCGTAGGAATATACAAGCCAAGTTCTATAATGAAAAATTCCCACTAGTATGAAAAAGACAACTTATGAGACTCACTATATGAAAAAGATGGTGCTACTTTGAAGCACAATATATGAGACTCACTACATGAAGAACAAGGTGCTACTTTGAAGCACAAGTGTGGAAAAAGAGATAGTAACATTGCCCTTTTTATTTATTTTCTTTTTTTTTCTTTTCCTTTTTTTCTTTTTTTTGGGCCTTTCTTTTTTTCTTTTGGCCTTTCTTCTTTTTTTCTTTTTTTTCTTTTTGGGTAATGCTCTAATAATGATGATCATCACACTTCTATTGATTACAACATATGAATTACAACTCGAAACTAGAACAAGATATGACTCTATATGAATGCCTCCGGCGGTGTACCAGGATGGTGCATTGAATCAAGAGTGACATGTATGAAAATAATGCATGGTGGCTTTGCCACAAATACGATGTCAACTACATGATCATGCAATGGCAATATGACAAAAGTAAAGTATGTCATGATGATGATAAACGGAATGGTGGAAAGTTGCATGGCAATATATCTCGGAATGGCTATGGAAATGCCATAATAGGTAGGTATGGTGGTTGTTTTGAGGAAGATATAAGGAGGTTTATGTGTGATAGAGTGTATCGTATCACGGGGTTTGGATGCACCGGCGAAGTTTGCACCAACTCTCAAGGTGAGAAAGGGCAATGCACGGTACCGAAGAGGCTAGCAATGGTGGAAAGGTAAAAGTGTGTATAATCCATGGACTCAACATTAGTCAAAAGAACTCATATACTTATTGTAAAAATTTAGAAGTCATCAAAAATCAAGCACTATGCGCATGCTCCTAGGGGAATAGATTGGTAGGGAAAGACCATCGCTCGTCCCCGACTGCCACTCATAAGGATGCACAAGCCAGGTACACTTCATGTTTCAAATTTGTTACACAACTTTAACCATACGTGCATGCTACGGGACTTGCTAACTTCAACACAAGCATTCTTTAAATTCATAATCACCCAACTAGCATGACTTTAATATCACTACCTCCATATCTCAAAACAATTATCAAGTAACAAATTGATCATAGTATCCAATTCACTTCCTATGATAGTTTTTATTATACCAACTTGGATGCCTACCATTCTAGGACCAATTTTATAACCATAGCAAATACCATGTTGTTGTAAAAGACTCTCAAAATAATATAAGTGAAGCATGAGAGACTAGTAATTTCTACAAAAATAAGTCATCGCCGTGCTCTAAAAGATATGAGTGAAGCACTAGAGCAAAAACTATCAAGCTCAAAAGATATAAGTGAAGCACATAGAGTATTCTAGAAAATTCTAATCAAGTAGGATTCTCCCAAAAGGTGTGTACAGCAAGGATGATTGTGGTAAACTAAAAAGCAAAGACTAACATAATAAACGACGCTCCAAGCAAAACACATATCATGTGGCGAATAAAAATATAGCTCCAAGTAAAGTTACCAATGAACGGAGACGAAAGAGGGGATGCCTTCCCGGGGCATCCCCAAGCTTAGGATTTTGGCTAATCTTGAATATCTTGGGGTGCCTTGGGCATCCCCAAGCTTAGGCTCTTGCCACTCCTTATTCCATAGTCCATAAAAGCTTTACCCAAAACTTGAAAACTTCACAACACAAAACTCAACAGGAAATCTTATAAGCTCCGTTAGTGAAGAAAACAAAACCACCACATAAGGTACTGTAATGAACTCATTATTTATTTATTTTGGTGTTAAACCTACTGTATTACAACTTCTCAATGGTTTTTAAACTATTTTACTAGCCATAGATGCATCGAAATAAGCAAACAACACACGAAAAATAGAATCTGTCATAAACAGAATAGTCTGTAGAAATCTGTAACTAACGCAAACTTCTGGAACTCTAAAAATCCTACCAAAATAGGAAGTCCTGGATAATTTGTCTATGGATCAGAAGCAAAAATAATCAACGAAAAATCACGTTTATGTTATTTAAAAAAACTAAATTTGTGCGTGCAAAGTTTCTGTTTCTCAGCAGAATCAAATCAACTATCATCATAGGTTATCCTATAGGTTCTACTTGGCACAAACACTAATTAAAAGATAAAAACAAATCTAAACAGAATGTAGATGTAAGATTTATTACTAAACAGGAACAAAAACAAAAAAACACAAATAAAATTGGGTTACCTCCCAACTAGCGCTATCGTTTAACGCCCTTAGCAAGGCATAAAAGCGAAGATAGATCTAAGTAGTGCCATCTTTGGCACTTGGAGAGGAAAAAGAGGATCTCCTTTCTATGGCAATCATTCTTCTATTTAGGGTAAGCACATGGACATTAATGGATGAAGTAAGATTAAGCACGTTACGGAAGTTTGCCTCTAAACTAGACTTCATCTCTTTGATAATTTCATTTTGATAAAAGCACAAGAGAGTAGTAGATTCAACCTTATCGTTCATAGGGTGCCCAAATATGGTTTTCATTTTTTCATAAGTATCTATAGCATCCCCTTCAAGAAAACCTTCTTCAAAAAAAGAATCTAACACTTGTTTAAAAGAAGCGGGCAAGCCAACATAGAAACTTTTTAAGTAAACTTCAATTTGATATTGTGGCACATAGCTAGCCCGGATCCTTAATAACCTATCCCAAGCATCTTTTAAAGACTCATCAAGTAAATAGCGAAAAATTCCAGAGTCATCCTCATCAAAATTATTCAAGCTCTCATTGGTGACCCCGGTGGGTCTTTCTATAGCATCATTATTTATGAGCTTAGAGAGGATAGAGGGGTTATCCAAGGTACCAGAACCTAGGAAAGAGCCCTTAGTTCTTTTTGATTCGGCCATGGCAACGGGAAGGCAAACAGAAGAGAGGAGGGGATTGGGAAAGAGAGGGCGAATAAAACGGCAACGGTGAAGTGGGGAAGAGGAAAACGAGAGGCAAATGGCAAATAATGTAAATGCGAGGGAGATGGGTTTGTGATGGGTACTTGGTATGTCTTGACTTGAGCGAAGACCTCCCCGGCAACGGCGCCAGAAATCCTTCTTGCTACGTCTTGAGCTTGCGTTGGTTTTCCTTGAAGAGGAAAGGGTGATGCAGCAATAGTAGCATAAGTATTTCCCTGAGTTTTTGAGAACCAAGGTATCAATCCAGTAGGAGGCTCCTCAAAAGTCCCATGCACCTACAAAAACAAACAAAGAACTTGCAACCAACGCAATAAAGGGGTTGTCAATCCCTTCACAGTCACTTGCGAAAGTGAGATATAATAGAGATAGTACGATAAGATAAATGTATTTTTGGTATTTTATAATATAGATGCAAAAACTAAAGATGCAAATAAAAGTAGATTGGGAGCAAATATGATAAGAGATAGACCCGGGGCGATAGGTTTCACTAGTGGCTTCTCTCAAGATAGCATAAGTATTACGGTGGGTGAACAAATTACTGTCGAGCAATTGATAGAAAAGCGAATAATTATGAGAATATCTAGGCATGATCATGTATATAGGCATCACGTCCGCAATGTTCGCAACAAGTAGACCGACTCTTGACTGCATCTACTACTATTACTCCACACATCGACCGACTCCTGCCTGCATCTAGAGTATTAAGTTCATAAAGAACAGAGTAACGCATTAAGCACGATGACATGATGTAGAGGGATAAACTCAAGCAATATGATATAAACCCCATCTTTTTATCCTCGATGGCAACAATACAATACGTGCCTTGCTATCCGTGCTTTCACTGGGAATGGACACCGCAAGATTGAACTCAAAGCTAAGCACTTCTCCCATTGCAAGAAAGATCAATCTAGTAGGCCAAACAAAATTGATAATTCAAAGAGACTTGCAAAGATAACTCAATCATACATAAAAGAATTCAGAGGAGATTCAAATACTTCTCATAGGTAAACTTGGTCATAGACCCACAATTCATCGGATCTCGACAAACACACCGCAAAAAGAGTTTACATCAAATAGATCTCCACAAGAGAGGGGGAGAACATTGTATTGAGATCCAAAAAGAGAGAAGAAACCATCTAGCTAATAACTATGGACCCGTAGGTCTATGGTAAACTACTCACAACTCATCGGAGGGGCAAGGATGTTGATGTAGAAGCCCTCCGTGGTCGATCCCCCCTCCGGCAGAGTGTCAGCGAAGGCTCCAAGATGAGATCTCGCGGATACAGAAGGTTACGGCGGTGGAAATTGTGTTTCGTTGGCTCCCTGGATGTTTTCGGGGTACGTAGGCTTATATAGGAGGAAGAAGTAGGTCGGTGGTCGCCCGAGGGGCCCACGAGACAGGGGCGCGCCCTATAGTGGGGGCGCGCCCTCCTATCTCGTGTAGGCCTCGGCTGCTTCTTGACTTGCACTCCAAGTCCTCTGTATCACGTTCGTTCCAAAAATCACGCTCCCGAAGGTTTCATTCCGTTTGGACTCCCTTTGATATCCCTTTTCTTCAAATCTGAAATAGGCAAAAAAAAAGAATACGAAATTTGGGCCTCCGGTTAGTAGGTTAGTCCCAAAAATGATATAAATGTGTAAAATAAAGCCCATAAACATCCAAAAGGGGTAATATAATAGCATGGAACAATCAAAAATTATAGATACGTTGGAGACGTATCACGAGGCCTCGGACGGAACAAACAGGAGCCGTGGAAGATGCGCCGGTCCAGTCGCAGGCGGAGGGGAGTACGAGGGTTGACTGGTTCGGGCGCGGGTGCGTGTTGGGGCTGACGTCTCCGAAGAATAACAGGACATGTGGGCGAATAGAGGGAGGGACTGGCCAACGTTGAAGGGTACGTACGGTAGGGCGGCGGAGGCGCAGCCAGCCATGGGAGGCGGGAGCAGGCGGAGCCGACGGGGTGATTTGGTTTGGGCGGCTGGAGGAAAAAGAAGACAAGAGAATGAAGATACACGACAGATGTTGGTTGTCAATCCAATGGCTGGTAGGCAGAATCGTTTGTTGACTGGCTAGTAAGTCGACACCACCTTGGATAGGCTATTTCCTCGCAGGTCCCAAATGTCAGAATCCAAATCTGTCATGGTCATGCAGCCTTTCCTATGAAAATTTACAGCCCATTTGATGTGCTAGTTCGAAATAAGTTTGTGGGTGCTGGTGGGGGCTAATCACTTGGCTTCTGTAATGCACAGTGAGCTCAAGCAGCCGGCGAGAGTGATGTTATTTCCCTTGGTTGGGATTTGTTACAATATTTCACTCTAAATTAAACGAATGGCAAGCCATTTGCCTTGTTTCAAAGAAAATATGACAGTCACAGCTGAGTTGAAAAGGGCAGGAACATCTAACTCCAGCTTACAAACTGTACAAAAGCACGAGGGTTAATTTTTCATCAAGTTTACCAAAAAACCCAGGTTGAAAAGGGCAACAACATACACCTCCAGCACTGTTTTCGGCAGTCACAGTCAAATGGATCGGTCAGGTCCATTCAATGAACATCCTGGGTTGTAAAATTTACTAAATTATGACCACAATATGTTGTAAATAGAAGCCCTGCACGTTCAGAAGCTCTTTTGCCCACCCAAAACCCCTTTTTTGCTCTTCAACATACCCATCCATCAAAACCATGTTGCTGATAAACTTAAGCCTGATGGACAATAGTGACCTCTCATTCAGTAGAAGAATGTGACAAATCTAGTGTTTGCATGGTTGGCTGCATATCGTTCTAGCCTTATTGTCTTCAATCAAATCTCATGAGAAGCGAGAAAATCCCATGCTTACGAATCCACCGATTGGTTATAACTTTCTTACCCTGTCCTGTTGCGTAAATAGACATGAAGATTGAAAACAGTTAAGGTCTAAAAGAAGAGTGTCGAAAGAGCAACAGCTGAACGGTTAATTCTAGTACACTATATGCGGGCTTCCAATGTGCGTGAAATTATCACCTTTACATACAACTTCTCCAGACATGGAAAGCATTGCAGCAAGCCAATAATCTTGTTCAGATCAAAATTATTCATTTGGATATATAAGATCTTGACAGAATCCAGCACCATTGATAGGCCATCCATGGAGAAACTCTTCATTGAGCATGGAACAAGATATTAGTACAAAAGAAATTCAAAATGCAGCTTATGGTTACAAGTGTATATGATAATATAAAGTACCTGAAGAACTGTGAAGCCAAACACCATATTGAAATGAGCACAGAGATCATGTATTACACCCAAGGTCTCCAGTTTAGGCGCAGACAGGACGGTTATTTGCAATGGGGAATAAATAGAATCATGGATCAACCTTTGAAGTGAAGGGGCATCTTGGATGATGAGCTGCCTTCCGTCAAAAGAAATTCAAATTCTTACAAGGTTAGGCGACTTTATTTGGACACAACCGATTCTACCTGTGAAAACAAGCAGCAAGCACTCCATGGCAGGGCAACTGGAGAGGATGATGTTGTGCAATGAGGCCTCCGATATACGAACCCGCACAAGTGAAAGTTTCTTGAGAAACGGGAGTCGAAGGTTTAGTACCAGATTGTCTGGTAGGTAGCACAGCGCAAAGGTGGCGGTGTGGAGAGAGGAGGAAAACCGAGAGATGGACATCAGTGCTGAGGGCACAAGTTCATGGCATTCGGTATGTGGTATGTGATTTCCAAGGGAATAGTAGAACTCAAGCAGCTGTAGTTCTGTGAATTCAGGGGATTTCAGCCAGGCGTCCACCGTGCAGGGCATGGTATGCTTGCTCAGGTAGCATGACGGGATGCAGAGGCTTTGAACGGAGCCCTAGTGGGAGGAGATGATGGCTCTGGGGATTTCAAAATCAGTGAAGGGAGATAGCTGACGACAGTCGAGATTAAGGGGCATGCGCGCCATAGAGGGCGTCACCAATTGAGAGGACTTGGGTGCGGCAGCAATCCTTGGTGGGGAGAAGCGAGATGATCTCCCCAAGGACGGTGTCCGGGAGATTGCTGATGCGGTCCACCCGAGATTCTATGGGTTCCTAGGATCCGGTGGGGGCGGGGTCGCTGCTTCTCCCCGTGCTGCCGGGTGCGGGATCTATAACAAGCGTCGCCGCTGGCGGGAGCCTCATCTTCTTGGCGCTGGGGTCAGCCGACTCCACTTTCCTCGAGGGTGTCGCATCGCGCTCACGGATTTGAGCAGAGTAACGAATGACGAGCCTAGTTGTAGTGCGAGTGAAGAAGAAGGGGATCTGGGGGTTTTCTGTAGGAGTAAGGAAGAAGGGGAGCTGGGGTTTTCTGTATGCGTGAGGTGAGGAATTTGGGGGTACGAGTGGAGTGAGCTGACGAGAGGTGGGTGGGAGCGAGGAGGAAGAAGAGCACCCAAGTTTTTTTAGGGGGCGGTGTGCTGGGTGTGGGTAGCGCCTCTCATTCAGTAAATATATGGGCTTTTGAATTGATTTTACTATTTACTAGTGTGGATGGGCTGTTTTGTCTTGGGCCCAGAGAAACAATTACTACTAGTACAGTGGAGACACTCTACACCTACCAAAAGACAATTACTACTAGTACAGTGGAGACACTCTACCACTTCTGGCTCCTCCTAGGTCATTGAAACGTCTCCCTCTACTGAATGCCGTTATACTTTTGTTCACCGACATGCGGACCATGCAGCGCGCGGGCCCAAATGCCATCCACCAAATTAGAAGGCAGTATGCAGGCGAAGAGTCACCCCGGTCGTAGCGCAGCAGTAACGAGCACGAGGGTTAATTGTTCATCAGGTTTACAAAAAAACCAGGTTGAAAAGGGCAACAACATCTAACTCCAACACTGTTTCGGCAGTCACAGTCAAATGGATCGGTCAGGTCCATACAATGAACATCCTAGGTCGTAAAATTTACTGGATTATGACCACAATATGTTGTAAATAGAAGCCCAACACGTTCAGAAGCTCTTTTGCCCACCCGAAACTCCTTTTTTGCTCTTCGACATACCCATCCGTCAAAACCATGTTGCTGATAAACTTAAGCCTGATGGACAATAGTAACCTCGCATTCAGTAGGAAGAATGTGACAAATCTAGTGTTTGCACGGTTGGCTGCATATCGTTCTAGCGTTATTGTCTTCAATCAAATCTCATGAGAAGCAAGAAAATCCCGATGCTTACAAATCCACCAATTGGTTATAACTTTCTTACCCCGTTCTGTTGCGTAAATAGACATGAAGATTGAAAACGGTTAAGGTCTAAAAGAAGAGTGTCGAAAGAGCAACAGCTGAACGGTTAATTCTAGTACACTATATGCGGGCTTCCAATGTGCGTGAAATTATCACCTTTATATACAACTTCTCCAGACATCGAAAGCATCGCATCAAGCCAATAATCTTGTTCAGATCAAAATTATTCATTTGGATATATAAGATATTGACAGAATCTAGCACCATTGATAGGCCATCCACGGAGAAACTCCTCATTGAGCATAGAACAAGATATTAGTACAAAATGTGTACTCCAAGATGATATATAACTTATGCGTAGAAATTTAAAATGCAGCTTATGGTTACAAGTGTATATGATAATATAAAGTACCTGAAGAACTGTGGAGCCAAACACCATATTGAAATGAGCACAGAGATCATGTATTACACCCAAGGTCTCCAGTTTAGGCGCAGAGAGGATGGTTATTTGCAATGGTGAATAAATAGAATCAAGGATCAACCTTTGAAGTGAAAGGGCATCTTGGATGATGAGCTGCCTTCCATCAAAAGAAATTCAAATTCTTACAAGGTTAGGCTACTTTATTTGGAGACAACCGATTCTAACTGTGAAAACAAGCACCAAGCACTCCAGGGCAGGGCAACTGGAGTGGATGATGCTGTGCAATGAGGCCTCCGATATACAAACCCGCACAAGTGAAAGTTTCTTGAGAAATGGGAGTCGAAGGTTTAGTACCAGATTGTCTGGTAGGTAGCACAGCGCAAAGGTGGCGGTGTGGAGAGAGGAGGAAAACCGAGAGATGGACATCAGTGCTGAGGGCACAAGTTCATGGTGTTCGGTATGTGGTATGTGATTTCCAAGGGAATAGAAGAACTCAAGCAGCTGTAGTTCTGTGAATTCAGGGGATTTCAGCCAGGCGTCCACCGTGCAGGGCATGGTATGCTTGCTCAGGTAGCATGACGGGATGCAGAGGCTTTGAACGGAGCCCTAGTGGGAGGAGATGATGGCTCTGGGGATTTCAAAATCATTGAAGAGAGATAGCTGACGACAGTCGAGATTAAGGGGCATTCGCGCCATAGAAGGCGTCACCGAATTGAGAGGACTTGGGTGCGGCAGCAATCCTTGGTGGGGAGAAGCGAGATGATCTCCCCAAGGAGGGCGTCCAAGAGATTGCTGATGCGGTCCAACCGAGATTCTACGGGTTCCTGGGATCCGGTGGGGGCGGGGTCGCCTCTTCTCCCCGCGCTGCCGGGTGCGGGATCTACAAAAGGCGTCGCGGCTGGCGGGAGCCTCATCTTCTTGGCGCTGGGGTCATCCGACTCCATTTTCCTCGAGGGCGTTGCATCGCGCTCACGGATTTGAGCAGAGTAACGAATGACGAGCCTAGTTGTAGTGCGAGTGAAGAAGAAGGGGATCTGGGGATTTTCTGTAGGAGTGAGGAAGAAGGGGAGCTGGGTTTTTCAGTAGGCGTGAGGTGAGAAATTTGGGGGTACAAGTGGAGTAAGCTGACGTGAGGTGGGTGGGAGCGAGGAGGAAGAAGAGCACCCAGGTTTTTTTGGGGGGCGGTGTGCTGGGCGTGGGTAGCACCTCTCATTCAGTAAATATATGGGCTTTTGAATTGATTTTACTATTTCTAGTGTGGATGGGCTGTTTTGTCTTGGGCCCAGAGAAACAATTACTACTAGTACATTGGAGACACTCTACAGCTACCCAAAAAATAATTACTACTAGTACAGTGGAGACACTCTACCGCTTCTGGCTCCTCCTAGGTCATTGAAACGTCTCCCTCTACTGAATGCCGTTATACTTTTGTTCACCGACATGCGGACCATGCAGCGCGCGGGCCCAAATGCCATCCACCAAATTAGATGGCAGTATGCAGGCGAAGAGCCACCCCGGTGGTAGCGCGGTAGTAACGAGCCGTCGTATCACAAAACCCCACCTCCCCGTACTCTAAGTTTGACGGATGAAGCAACCATCATTTCACTCTTCGCTGAATCCCCTTCTCCCTCACCGTCTTCAAGAAAGGCAACACTCCTTCGTTTAATGACCTGAAAATATGCATTGGGAAAACAGAGTTCTTAGGCTCTTGGATCCTGGAAGCCATTTGCGGTTATACCAATGAAGAGTTGTATTCCAGCCTCACTGTTGTCAGGCGTGTTGTCCAGGGTGTACTGAAGCGCAAGAAGTTCAAAGCTACTCCTTCGTTTCTGAGGTATACTGTTCTTGTCAAGCTTACGCGGGAAGATGACGTGTCATGCCTCCACAAACAAGTTTATCAGTGGCATGGCCACAAGGTTGTCTTCATGAAGGTCACAGGATTGAGCTGCTGCGGGACCTCCTCGATGATGTTCCTGGCAAGGTCCGTCTTGTGTCCAGCCTAAATTAGATCAAGGCATGAAATAGTTGCACCAGGTAGTGTTTAATAGTAGTTTGGATTGTGTCTAATTATCTGAACCTTGCATGTTATCGACCCCTCTAGGGCTAGTACTCCGTTTGAATCCGTCTATGGGAACTGCTGCTACTTTTGTGTGCCCGTGAATCATGTGAGAACCATCATAATTGTTGCCGCAGATGCGTCCTCACTAGTTTTTCATGAATATTGTATGGTAAGACATAAGTTGTCATGGTTTATCATACGAGCAGTGTGTGTTTTGATGAAATAGAGCACTCGTTCGAGAACTGTGCACCGACGTACACATAAGTACTTGTAAACACTGTTGGTGCTACCCCACTTGTAAGCAGTTGTGCAAAACACGACACATTGGCTCAGTTCGCTTCAACACTAGGCTATCGACCAACTAACAATCAACAATCTGCTATCTGACATATAAGCAACTATGTATCTTGTTACAGTGGTTCATGCAGTTAACTGAGGCTACAATGTAATAAATTCCAAACGTTCACACGCTAGTCTAACGCTCATGTGGAACACTCACATTAAACTCGTCTTTATAAAAAACATGAAAAGCATAAGTTAAGCAATTTTATACATCTCAATGATTCATAGAACATAACAAACATATACTAGTTCACAGCAAAAGACAAAGTTGTGAGAAGGTTTACAAATCAGGAAAAAACAAGCAAGGCTTCTCGACCAAAGGCCTCTCGGCAGCTTAAATTTCCGGAGTTCACTCTGGTTTTTCTTGTTGCCACCATCCGTGGTTAGGTTCTCTCATTCCAGAATAACCAAATATAATTGTGGTCTCACTGGAATGCTGAATCGAACCATGTAGTGTCTCGACCATGTGAAATTCTTGTGCATTCCACTAAATTTAAGCACCGCTATTTGCGAAATAAGGCACCACAATGCCTCTTGTCCGCAAGACCTGTCCAAAAAACCACCGTGCAGCCATGCCAGCTAGTCCTCGGTCCATGGATGAACTGGTAGAAAGTGCATTCCGGACTAGGATGCATTCGTTTTCACTCGTCCCTGCACTGCAATCAGGAAGTAAAACGTACGAATCAGCTTCTTTTAGATTGCATTGGTCATTCTACCTTAGTTACTTCCAATGTAGGGTTACCTTGAAGACGGGAGGTTAGACGACGGCAACGAGGGATAGCCATCTCATTTTGCACAGTTGTACTAAAACTGAGGTGTGCGCTTTTGATTGCGCGGATAGAAATGATACAGAGACAGACATCCCAAAACGACATGGAGACAGACATCCCTGTTTGCGCAAATACGAAATACGGTTATTTAAACAGTGACAGATATTTGCAGTGGTGTATGATTAACAGCAGCATCTATTGTGTTATAATTGGCACTAGATTGATAGTACGAAGAGTCCTTAAGTAAGTAGCATCACATCACATCAACAATGCCACTAGATTAACATGCAGAACAATAGCATTAGTTTTACTATCATGAGAGTAGCACATGGTCAGTAAATGTGCAATCAAATTTGTGCAGTTCCACTTGGATGAAGGAATGTTAGCGGTGTGAGATTTGAGTGTAACTGCAAATACACAATTCATGGGAAATAAAGCAAGACGGAAGCACTTCATAAAATGGTGGTGGCATTGCTTCAATTTATCGACGGCACTAGACCATTACTTATAGTGACATTAGGTGGCATTGCTTAATGCTTCATGTGATTTTACATTAACGGTAGCGATATGGGCGTACGGACAGCAGGTATCTACTACTTTCCCCCGTTTCCTCTTAGAACCAAGTCCTAGATTCATGCTACAGCTTTCCCCCTTTCTTCCCTGTTTGAACCAACGCTTAGAGTCGATTGTATGAACTAGCTTTACCTCTAATAAAAGTAAAAGTCTAGGTGGCTTTGGAACAGCTGACGGAAGTAGAAAAGATCCCACGAAGGAGCTGAGGCGAGAGAGCAAGGCAGGTTTCGAAGAAATATATACCGAGGGTCGTCGACATGTGGCAAAGACGGCGCCGGAGGCCGATCTTGGCCACAATACCGAGGGAGGAAGAAGGGTCGGAGGCCCTCCCGAGTCGGCGCTTCTGAGAGAACAGACGGTCACGATCAGACGCAGCAGCAGCTGTTGGTCTCCTCCCTCGCTGCCGACGACGGCGTGAATGATGCACCTACACCCCTGCCCCGGTCGAGGTTGTCCGGCCGGATTTGTGACCAGCCGTGTGCTGAGAGAGAGTGTGGCCACCTATGTCTTGCTTAGATCTGGAGAGCATGAGAGATTGAACGAGAGGAACCGTAGTAAAGCAAGCGCTAAGGCCCCTGCTTATATATATTTTGGAGTGATTTTGTTGTACCATACAACATTGCGGGTCGAACCACCGTCCTGTAGAAAGGCAAGTTCTACAGGACGGCGGTTTGACCCGCAATGTTGTATGGCGCTTAGTTTTGGCCGACTAAAAGGCGACATGTTCAACAGTTAGGTGTGGTGGAGATGCGTATGTTGAGATGGATGTGTGGCCACACGAGGTAGGATCGAGTCCGGAATGATCATATACGAGATAGAGTTGGGGTAGCATCAATTGAAGAGAAGCTTGTCCAACATCGTCTGAGATGGTTTGGGCATATTCAACGCAGGCCTCTAGAAGCTCCAGTGCATAGCGGACGGCTAAAGCGTGCGGAGAATGTCAAGAGAGGGCGGGGTAGACTGAATTTGACATGGGAGGAGTCCGTTAAGAGAGACTTGAAGGATTGGAGTATCGCCGAAGAACTAGCTATGGACAGGGGTGCATGGAAGCTTGCTATCCACGTGCCAGAGCCATGAGTTGGTTGCGAGATCTTATGGGTTTCACCTCTAGCCTACCCCAACTTGCTTGGGACTAAAGGCTTTGTTGTTGTTGTTTGTAGTGATTTTGTTGTACCAGCTTCAGAAAAATGCGCTCCTACGTGTACCCGTGAGTGGGTGTGAGAGAACTAGTGCGTGCGTGCACCGCTTCTCTTCACGAGAGTACAATATACTATGCCCAAAGAATGTTCGCCACAAGAGTAATAGTATAAGTGTGTGACGTGTGAGCTAAAATAAAATGTGCGCAACGTCTTTTTTTAGAAGTTCTGAGGGTAGGGTGTGAAGAGCACAAATGTGCGTGACGTCTACTACAGATAGACGGTGGGTGCGACGTGCAAGTCTGCGAGAGGATTCGGGAGAGTCGTGACTCGTGAGGGTGCATGTGCGCGAGAGATAGGGGGGCACGTATCAATGCAATGCATGTGTCCGTAAATCATTATCCGACAAACGTTCGCCACAAGCCTTTTCCTGACGAACGCCGTAAGAACTATTAGATCGGCATCCGACAGTGTCAGTTTTGCCATGTCATTTAACAGAACAACCACTCCTCCTACACACAAATCTTCCACGTGAGTGTTAGAAACTGCTGTATGCTCCCTCCGTTCCGAAATGCAGTGCATATAGCTTTATTGAAAATTCGAACCTCGCAAACTTTTACCGAGTTTTCGTGTACCAAATTGCGCATGTAGAATGCCCTGTATATATCATTTCATTCATCTTCGAGAGGTAACTATAAAGATGGGTGAGGAGTCTACAAAGAAACGCCATCGTATCACCCGCAGCAATTTCAACCATCCTTTAGTATCGAGGAATATCATAGGAACTCTATATGATATGATTTTTATAGGATTTATTCCTTTAGAGCCAATTGGTTCATAGGAATAGATTCATATACTCCACATTTCAAAGGAAATAGACATGATATCATTTCTATAGCTTTAGAGCCACTTGGTTCATATGAATGGATTCCTATACTCCCTTAATTTCAAAGGAAAATAAACATTAGCGTATATTCAATAGAAAAGTTCCTATGATATGAACCAAATTACATCTCTTTTCTAATCCCTCATAGGAATTGAGATACATGTCATCTCTAGATTCAATAGAAAAGTTCCTCTGATGTGAACCAAATGACATCTCTTTTCCAATCCCTATTCATAGGAATTGAGATGCTCCATGTCATCTCTTTCCCTACAACCTCCATGTATACATCTTCTATTCCTAAATAGATAGTACAACCCACTAGTAGCTTTTTTTCCAAAACATGCAACTATCGCACAATAACTTTATAGTGTGCCAATAACTGTGAAAGATGGTCCCTGGATGAAGCTAATCCGACAGTGCAAAGATAGGCAAATCCGAGCACTACTGGCCGTTGGATATCATCAACATTCCACCAGATCTGCCACATGTACAATTTAGAAGACTCCATGGTTGAACTTAAGCATAATGCACAAACCTCAAATCACAAGCACTTCTCCTTTGTTCTAGAATCTTCTGTATCATAATTGATTATTTTTTTCTATATGAATTGCTGTTATTTGTTTTTTACTTTATGCTTTACAATGCACAACCCCATGAATCTTAACATTTTTATAAAACTAATTGATTTTCAATGAGATGAACTATAAGAACTAAACGAACATCTACATCATGCATATATGACTCAAAGCTTACATGCTATAGTGTGTATTTATTCATATTTTTGTTTCGAAATCTCATGCGTTCAATACATGTGTACCTTACTAGTTTTGAGTAGAGTAGCAAATTTCACGCGGCCCCGTGGTATATCAAAATGCAGGGCCCATGCATCATTGCCTTTTGGTCGAACCTACGTCCATAGTTTTTTGTACGTACTATATCTCCACTGGTCCCCGAACCCAAAATACTGCCTCGTTCCCATAAAACCAAGCAGCCCACACATATTTAAGGCGTCGACTCGAACCCGTTTACTACGACGTGGCCCCTCATGCCATAGTACTCCTACAAACCCTACCGCCGCACTCATCATTGGTTTTCTTCAAGAGGACGAGGGAGAAGCCAATTTGTAGTGGAGGCACTTTCAGAAAAAAGGATCTGTAGTGGAGACCTCTACCCTAGGGTGCCCTAGGTAGCTTCCGCACGCATCTTTGTTTTCTGTTTTCTTTATGCTCTTGCGCTCTAGAGTGAAATGATGGTTGCTTCGCCCGTCCAACTTAATGCGGGAAAGGTGGGGCTTTGTGATTTGACCCCTCATCGCTCATTTTCTACTACTGTGGCGCTACGACCGGGGTGCCTCCAATTCCAACCGCTGCTCGAACTATAATTTGGTGCATTGCACGTGGAACAAGACGGTGGATGAGCCACATGTCGGCCAAAGGGGTCCTGTTAAGTTTGTCTCCATTTCGTGTGCGGACTGACCATGCTTGAGTTGCTACGCCAACACGACAAGAGCAGCCTACTACTTGGTTTTGCTCCTTGGTGAATCCCGACTATATTGATCTAAAAAGATACATGCTGAAGTACCCTCTCCGTCTCGGTTTTTTATTTTTAGGCGTCTCGGTTTATAGGGCCTGCACGTAGTTCTAGGTCATCCATTTGACTAACTAAATATGAGGTACTATGTCACCAAAAGTATATCATTGGATTCTTAAGCAGATGTAGTTGTATTTAAAAGTCGAGGGCCTGGCTTTTCCTGCGCAGTAGGCAGGGTAGTTCCGCCTAGTCGGTTCAACAGAGATGCAAGAAGACGAGGGAGTAGGCTGCTGCAAACGTAGGGCTGTGTGATTTGATAGCGAGTTACTGTTGGACAGGTGGGGCCCCGTGATTTGACTTGCCATTATCATATTAATTGCGGCGCTACGACCGGCGTGAGTCTCCCGATTCCTGACCACCTCCATATAGGTGCCTCTCCCAATGCTCCACCATGTAGTAGAGGCTGGCTCTTGCATGAGAGCCCACTTATGCACTTTTTCCTTGCCTCTCTTTCCTCCACATATGCAAAAATGCCATGTAAAGCACACTATTGTACTTACTTGCTCCTATAGGTGCTAAGCTTGCCACATAGGCATAAAGTTTGATGTCGCAAATTAATCAAGAAGAGAGAGACTAGTTTGGTGACCCAAGGAAGAAACGGTGCTAAGCGCGTGTACCTAGGTGAAAAGGCAATTTTGAGTCTATAGCTAATGAAATGAAGCAAACTTAGCAACAAAAAACTAATAAGCACACCATTTCATTGGAAGAGGTCACTCCTTGGCAAATGGAATAAATACTAGTACTCCCTGTGTCCCATAATATGAGAACATTTTTGGCACTACACTAGTGTCTAAAACATTCTTATATTATGGGACAGAGGGAGTACAAAGAAAGAGATAGAGAGAAGTAAAAAAATACACTTATAGCCAACCTTATAGCTAACCTTGTTGTAGTATGAGTGACTAAGTGATGACTATGTATGACATGCCAACATCAGATAGCCTAACGCACCGTGTTAAATCACCAAGGGCGCGACTGCGTGAACGACGTGACGGTCGGGGTAGGCGTGACCATGATACGGGCTGCTGGCAGCCCTTGGATCTAAGATCAAACAGTCGCATGCTAAGTTGCAGAAAATTTGCAGAATAAACCTCCAGGATAGGATATTCACCCATAGGTCTGTAATCCCGCCATGCAACCGTTCGATCTCAGATCCAAGGGCTCTCGGAAGCCCGTATCATGGGAGAATGGAAAGCCACTACCCTTCCGTTCGCACGCTGGCAGTTCGCTCCTACTCGTCCCCTCACGTCCTTCAATACTACGGCGGTTCGCTCCTAGTCAACCCGTCCTTTTACATTACGGCAGTTCCACTAATCCTAACCCTCCTCCCAAATCCATGGCGTCCTAAATCTCCATGATCGGCGGTGAGTACAAGGTTAGAACCATCACCGGCGATGAGTTCGACATCATCTACACCCGTTCTTCCGCGACGGTGAAAGGATGCCTTTCTCGCTTCAGGCGCATGTTCAAAAACTCAGATGATGAGTGGGTTGCTGGGCTAGATGTTGAGTACACCACAGTCCTGGGACGAGAGAAGGATCTAAAAGGACGAAGAGAGGAAGAAGCCCGCCGTGATCCAGGTTTGTGTGCATGACTTATGCTTGGTCTACCACATATGCCATGCCGACGTTGAATGCCTGGATTTTAAGAACTTCCTTGAGAGCAACCTAGTCAAATTCGATACTGTAGACTTTACGAACGACAAAGAAGTCCTGGGTCGGATAGGCCTCGTTGTAGGCAACCCCTTCAACCTCCAGAAGAATCGGCTCCTGCTCTCTCGTCAGCCTTCAATGCTAACCCTGGCAGGAGCCATGGTTCATCCTTCGTACCGTAAACTGGAGAAACCTCATTACACATTTCATCGTCATGCATGGCAGTAGAATGTACTAGATATAGAAAACATCCACTATGCTGCAATGGATGGCTACCTTTGTTTCAATATCTACAAGGGTTGGATGAAGAGCAAGAGCCAAGTGTGTGGTTCAAGCAAAGAAGAATCGGCCAAGAGGAAGAGGGACAAGGACGAAGTCGAGGACGTGGACGAGGACTCCGAGTGAGTAAGGTGTCAGTATTGTTGCTCATGGTGGTTCTAATGCAGTGTCTACCGAATTAGTTACATAGTTTAATTTCAGGTGTGCTTAGTTTAATTTCAGGGGTCTGTTGTGCCGAGCCCCCAGCAGAACTATGTTAAGTTTCTTCTCGTTACTTTAACTCTTCAGTATGTACATACTACTAGTATTTCTTTAATAGAATTTAGAACCCCAATTAAGCATGTACTAGCTTTTTTAATAGTACTATATGCATAATTTGGCGACGAGCGCTCTCTATATGTACCACCTTTTTTCTAATTTCAATTTTTGCTCCATGGCGTCGATACTACTACTGTACAAAAGTATACATTTTTTAAAAGGCTAGAGTAATGTTCATCACATATATAGCCAGTTAAATTCTCAACCTAGAACGACGTGCATGCCATGTAGTAAACCGATACGGAGGAAGTATAGTAAAAATGAGGTGATTTTACTGAGCGTTCGGCGGGGGGGCATGGCCTGTCATGCGGTCCCATGTGTCATGATGTACCAAGGCAATGCGCGTGTCCCTCTTGAGGCAGAAGCAATACTACGTGGTTTGAGATGGTGGCAAACCGAAGTGTGAAATAATGGTTGCTTCGTCCGTCTGGGAAGGTGCGGCATTGTGATTTGACGTCTCATTGCTCATCCGGTACGAGTGGGGTGCGTCCCCCCTGCTGTTCTGCATTGTTATTTGGTGCTTGACACATCGACCCGGTTGCTATATGTCCCACATGTCGGCGATAGGAAGTACAGAATTCATGAAAGAGAGCGTCGACGGAGGAGTATACTACAGAATTCATGAAAGGAAGCAACTTAGTTTTGGAAAAATCTGTTTTTACGGAGTACGTACCCACTAGGGTTTATAGGGCTCGTCTAAAAAACATTCGTTTTTCCGTTTGGTAAGTCCCAATTCTACTACTAGTAGTAGTACCATTACATGTTGGATTTCGAGGTGCGTTAGATCACCCGACGCAAGCAGTGTCAAGAGGAAACTAACCAATGCATGTAGAAGTTCATGGAAATTTAGTGGTCATTCATGCATTCGTTCTAATTAATGCCTCAGTAAACATAACTTGTTGAGAAAAACGAGCGTACTAATTACTTGTGCAAACTACGAAATTAATTCGACCACTCACCGTCTACCTTGGTTGGAGAGATTTTGAAATTGAGCCATAAACTGGAAAGGAGGGAGTAGTAACTTTTGTCTCGATTACTATTTGTGGCCTTGTATAGATGCAAAATGTATTTTTTTATAGTGGCCATGTGTAAGTAAATGGAGGGAGTACTAAGGGCATCCACAGCGTGTAGAGGCAACATGGCCTCTAAGCTGGGGTCCACTTACCTGCCTCTAAGATTTTTCTAAGGTCGCGCAGTGTATCAAATTTAATCTGGCCTCTAAGATGGAGCCCCCTGCATGCAGCATACACATAAAGAATAACTTTTTTCATCGTCCATGCTAGCATGCAGTATGCACTACTGAGTATGACTAGTGGGGACGCAGAATTATTTAGTAGGGAGAGAACTTGGAGGCCGCCTCTTGGCTTAGAGGCGACGCCAGCCAAGTCGCTAGAGGCGGGCTTAGAGGCGAGAAAAGAGCACACTGTGGATGCTCTAAAGGACATGTATTTTCCAAACAATATGATAATCTCCCTAACCAAGGTACTAGTAGGGACGAGGAGTAGACGGAGGGGTAGTAAAATTTTCTTCTCGTCATGAGAGCCACCTGCATGCGTGAGGGAGCGGGCGAAGGCGACAAGAGTAGGAGTACTACTACTACTACTCGTAAGCAAGCTTCACCTCATCCGGCGAGCCACCGCGCCCGTGGGCGGGGCAGACGACGTACTAAGAAGGCTTCTCCTTGTTCTGCGAGTTGACGGGACACATCAAAAGTACTCCAGAGCCTAGCCTCTAAGGTAAGCCCCACATGGTTTGCCTCTTTTTTAACATAACACGTCAAGTCGTAATTTGTTTGTTCACCCATGGTAGACGATCATCCCTCCACCAAGTGGACAACCAATACACGTCTCAAATTACCATGTGGCTTGCCTTTTCATATACAAATGAGCTCCACCGTGTACCGCGCGGGTGTGGTTGGGAAAGAGACGGGTGTACTCCAATTCTTACAAGGTTAGGTGACTTTATCTGGAGACAACGGATTCTAACTATGAAAACAAGAACCAAGCACTCCACGGCAATGCAACTGGAGTGGATGATGCAGTGCAATGAGGCCTCTGATATATGAACCCGCACAAGTGAAAGTTTCTTGAGAAATGGGAGTCAAAGGTTTAGTACCAGATTGTGTGGTAGGTAGCACATCACAAAGGTGGCGGTGTGGAGAGAGGAGGAAAACCGCGAGATGGACATCGGTGCTGAGGGCACAAGTTCATGGCGTTCGATATGTGGTATGTGATTTCCAGGGGAATAGTAGAACTCAAGCAGGTGTAGTTCTGTGAATTGTGGGATTTCAGCCAAAGGCCCACTGCAGCAGGCATGGTATGCTAGCTCAGGTAGCATGGCGGGATGCAGAGACTTTGAACGGAGCGCTGGTGGGAGGAGATGAGGGCTCTAGGGATTTCAATATCATTGAAGAGAGATAGATGACGACAGTCGAGATTAAGGGGCACGGTGCGCCATAGAGGGCGCAACCGAATTGAGAGGACTTTGGTGCGGCAGCAATCCTTGGTGGGGAGAAGCGAGATAATCTCCCCAAGGACGGCGTCCGGGAGATCGCTGATGCGGTCCACCCAAGATTCTACGGGTTCCTAGGATCCGGTGGGGGCGGGGTCGCCGCTTCTCCCCGCGCTGCAGGGTGCGGGATCTACAACAGGCGTCATCGCTGGCAGGAGCCTTATCTTCTTGGCGCTGGGGTCAGCCGACTCCATTTTCCTCGAGGGCGTCGGATCACGCTCACGGATTTGAGCAGAGTAACGAATCATGAGCCTAGTTGTAGTGCGAGTGAAGAAGAAGGGGATCTGGGGGTTTTCTATAGGAGTGAGGAAGAAGGGGAGCTGGGGTTTTCTGTAGGCATGAGGTGAGGAATTTGGGGGTGCGAGTGGAGCGAGCTGACGTGAGGTGGGTGGGAGTGAGGAGGAAGAAGAGCACCAGGTTTTTTGGGGGGCGGTGTGCTGGGTGTGGGTAGCGCCTCTCATTCAGTATATATATGGGCTTTTAAATTGATTTTACAATTTACTAGTGTGGATGGGCTGTTTTGTCTTGGACCCAGAGAAACAATTACTACTAGTACAGTGGAGACACTCTACAGCTACCCAGAAAAACAATTACTACTAGTACAGTGGAGACACTCTACTGCTTCTGGCTCCTCCTAGGTCATTGAAACATCTCCCTCTACTGAATGCCGTTATACTTTTGTTCACCGACATACGGGCCATGCAGCGCGCGGGCCCAAATACCATCCACCAAATTAGAAGGCAGTATGCAGGCAGAGAGTCACCCCGGTTGTAGCGCGACAGTAACGAGCCGCCGTATCACAAAACCCCACCTCCCCGCGGTCTAAGTTTGACGGACGTAGCAACCATCATTTCACTCTTCGCTAAATCCCCTTCTCCCTCACCGTCTTCAAGAAAGGCAACACTCGCATCTGCCACTATTCTTCTCTCCCAACGAAGGGAAGGTAAGCGGATCCGTGATGTTGATATATTTTCGTTCGGAGAAAAAAAAGAACTTTTGCAAAGGAGTAACCGATCCTCACTCTCTTTTTTGTTTCATTGTCATTGCAATTGTGTTTTCCTTTCAGTGGTCTCCTTGTATTCATCAGTTTCATGATGGACCAAGGAGAACCAGGCAAAGAACTGTCGATATTGGAACAGACGCGGGAAGCTGATCCCCACGAGACAGAGGGCTCCAAGAAGATGGAGGCAGCCACCGAGCCGACCCCAGATACGCTCGCGGCCACTACTGAGATGGTCAACGCCCTGTTTGAGGTTACAACCCCCGTGGCACTGCAGGAGCAGTTTTCCCCCCTTCAAGGATGTGTTCTCCCCCCGCTGAGCTGCCCAAGGTGATTTTGTTCTTTGCCGATCTCGATTGTGGTTTTTCATCTAAGTATGTGGTGATTAATAATGCAAAATTTTATTAGCTTTGATGCCATGCTATACATAGTGGTTTAAATAACTTCTGTTTCTTATACTGAAAAGTAATTCAGAATTTGTTTCTGTTTCAATTAGAGCCCTGATGCAGACAAGGATTGTGTGGTTGTACATGTCACTCGCTATGAGGCGGATGACAGAGTTCTTATGATGTTGGATCCTAGAAGCCATTTGCGGTTATACCAATGAAGAATTGTATTCCAGCCTCACTGTTGTCAGGCGTGTTGTCTAGGGTGTACTGAAGCGCAAGAAGTTCAGAGCTACTCCGTCATTTGTGAGGCATACCGTTCTTATCATGCTTACACAGGAAGATGACGTGGCATGCCTCCACAAACAAGTTTATCAGCGGCAAGGCCACAAGGTTGTCTTCATGAAGGTTCACAGGATTGAGCTGCTGCGGGACGTCCTCGATGATGTTCGTGGCAAGGTTCATCTTGTGTCCAGCCCAAATTAGATCCACGCATGAAATAGTTGCCCCAGCTAGTGTTTAATAGTAGTTTGGATTGTGTCTAATTATCCAAACCTTGGCTGTTATCGACCCCTCTGGGGCTAGTACTCTGTTTGAATCCGTCTATGGGAACTGTTGCTACTTTTGTGTGCCCGTGAATCATGTGAGAACCATCATAATTGTTGCCAAAACAGATGCATCCTCACTAGTTTTTTCATGAATATGGTATGGTAAGACATAAGTTGTCACGGTTTATTATACGAGCAGTGTGTGTTTTGATGAAACAGAGCACTCGTTCGAGAACTGTGAGCTGACGTATACATAAGTACTTGTAAACACTGTTGGTGCTACCCCACTTGTAAGCAGTTGTGCAAAACACGGCACATTGGCTCAGATCGCTTCAACACAAGGCTATCGACCAGCTAACAATCAACAATCTGCTATCTGACATATAAGCAACTATGTATCTTGTTACAATGGTTCTTGTAGTTAACTGAGGCCATAATGTAATAAATTCCAAACATTCACACGCTAGTCCAGCGCTCATGTGGAACACTCACATTAAACTCGTCTTCATAAAAAACTTGAAAAGCATAAGTTTAGCAATTTTATACATCTCAATGATTCGTAGAACATAACAAACTATACTAGTTCACAGCAAAAGACAAAGTTGTGAGAAGGTTTATAAAAAGCAAGGCTTCTCTGAGCAAAGGGCCTCCCGGCAGGCTTAAATTTCCTGGAGTTCACTCTGGTTTTTTCTTGTTGCCACCATCAAGGGTTAGGTTCTCTCATTCCAGAATAACCAATTATAATTGTGGTCTCAACTGGAATGCTGAACTGAACCATGCATTGTACTGACCAGGTTAAATTCTTGTGCATTCCACTAAATTTAAGCACCGCTATTTGCAGAAATAAGTAGACCACAATGCCTCTTGTCCATGCACCTGTCCTAAAAACCACCATGCAACCGTGCCAGCTAGTCCTCGGTCCATGGATGAACTGGTAGAAAGTGCATTCTAGACTAGGATGCATTTGTTTTCACTCGTCCCTGCACTGCAATCAGGAAGTAAAACGTACGAATCAGCTTCTTTTAGATTGCGTTGGTCATTCTACCTTAGTTACTACCGATGTAGGGATACCTTGAAGACGGGAGGTTATACGACGACAACGAGGGATAGCCATCTCATTTTGCGCAGTTGTACTAAAACCGAGGTGTGTGCTTTTGATTGCACGGATAGAAACGATACGGAGACAGACATCCCAAAACGATATGGAGACAGACATCCCTGTTTGTGCAAATACGAAATATGGTTATTTAAACCATGACAGATATTTGCAGTGGCGTATGATTAACATCAGCATTTATTGTGTTATAATTGGCACTAGATTGGCAGTATGAAGAATCCTTAAGTAAGTAGCATCACATCACATCAACAATGCCACTAGATTAACTTGCAGAACAATAGCATTAGTATTACTGTCATGAGAGTAGCACATGGTCAGTAAATGTGCAATCAAATTTGTGCAGTTCCACTGGGATGAAGCAATCTAAGCGGTGTGAGATTTAAGTGTAACTGCAAATACACAATTCATGGGAAATAAAGCAAGACGGAAGCACTTCATAAAATGGTGGTGGCATTGCTTCAATTTATGGACGGCACTAGACCATTACTTATGGTGACATTAGGTGGCATTGCTTAATGCTTCATGTGATTTTACATTAACGGTAGCGATATGGGTGTAGGGGCAGCAGGTATCTACTACTTTCCCCCGTTTCCTCTTAGAACCAAGTCCTAGATTCATGCTACAGCTTTCCCACTTTCTTCCCTGTTTGAACCAACGCTTAGAGTCGACTGTATGAACTAGCTTTACCTCTAATAAAAGTAAAAGTCTAGGTGGCTTTGGAACAGCGAACGGAAGTAGAAAACGATCCAACGAAGGGAGCTGGGGCAGTAGAGCAAGGCAGGTTTCGAAGGAATATATACCTGAGGGTCGTCGGCATGTGGCAAAGACGGCGTCGGGAGGCCGCATCTTGGCCACAATACCGCAGGGAGGAAGAAGGGGTCGGAGGCCCTCCCGAGCCGGCGCTCTCTCGGAGAGAACGACACGGCCGCCGATCGGGATGCGCAGGCAGCTGTTGGTCTCCTCCCTCACTGCGGACGACAGCGTGAACGATGCACCTACACCCCTACCCCGATCGAGGTTGTCCGGCCGGATTTGTGACCAGCCGTGAGCTGAGAGAGAGTGTGGCCACGTATGTCTTGCTTAGATCTTGAGAGCATGAGAGAGTGAACGAGAGGAACCCTAGTAAAGCAAGCGCTAAGGCTCCTGCTTATATATATAGTGGAGTGATTTTGTTGTACCAGCTTCAAAAAAAATGCGCTCCTACGTGTACCCATGAGTGGGTGTGAGAGAACTAGTGCGTGCGTGGACCGCTTCTCTTTGTGAGAGTACAATATACTGTGCCCAAAGAATGTTCGCCACAAGAGTAATAGTATAAGTGTGTGACGTGTGAGCTAAAATAAATTTTGCGCGACGTCTTTTGTTTTTTAGAAGTTCTGAGGGTAGGGTGTGAAGAGCACATATGTGTGTGACGTCTACCTGTAGATAGACGGTGGGTGCAACGTGCGGGTCTGCCAGAGGATTCGGGAGAGTCGTGACTCGTGAGGGTGCGTGTGCGTGAGAGAGATGGGGGCACGTATCAATGCAATGCATGTGTCCGTAAATCATTATCCGACAAACGTTCGCCACAAGAATTTTCCTAACGAACGCGGTAAGAACTGTTAGATCGGCATCTGATAGTGTCAGTTTTGCCATGTCATTTAACACAACAACCACTCCTCCTACACACAAATCTTCCACGTGAGTGTTAGCAACTGCCGTATGCTCCCTCCGTTCCGAAATGCAGTGCATATAGCTTTATTGAAAATTCAAACCTTGCAAACTTTTACCGAGTTTTCGTGTACGAAATTGCGCATGTAGAATGCCCTGTATATATATCATTTCATTCATCTTCGAGAGGTAACTATAAAGATGGGTGAGGAGTCTACAAAGAAAGACCATCGTATCACCCGCAGCAATTTCAACCATCCTTTAGTGTCGAGGAATATCATAGGAACTATATATGATATGATTTTTATAGGATTTTTTCCTTTAGAGCCAATTGGTTCATAGGAATAGATTCATATACTCCACATTTCAAAGGAAATAAACATGATATCATTTCTATAGCTTTAGAGCCACTTGGTTCATATGAATGGATTCCTATACTCCCTTAATTTCAATAAACATTAGCGTATATTCAATAGAAAAGTTCCTATGATATGAACCAAATTACATCTCTTTTCTAATCCCTCCTCATAGGAATTGAGATACATGTCATCTCTAGATTCAATAGAAAAGTTCCTATGATGTGAACCAAATGACATCACTTTTCCAATCCCTATTCATAGGATTTGAGATGCTCCATGTCATCTCTTTCCCTACAACTTCCATGTATACATCTTCTATTCCTAAATAAATAGTACAACCCACTAGTAGCTTTTTTCCAAAACATGCAACTATGGAACAAGAACTATATAGTGTGCCAATAACTTTGAAAAATGGTCCCTGGATGAAGCTAATCCGACAGTGCAGAGATAGGCAAATCCGAGCACTACTGGCCGTTGGATATCATCAACACTCCACCAGATCTGCCACATGTACAATTTAGAAGACACCATTGTGTAACTTAAGCATAATGCACAAACCTCAAACACAAGCACTTCTCCTTTGTTCTAGAATCTTCTGTATCATAATTGATTTTTTTTTCTATATGAATTGCCATTATTTGTTTTTTACTTTATGCTTTGCAATGCACAACCCCATGAATCTTAACATTTTTATAAAAACTAATTGATTTTGAATGAGATGAACTATAAGAAATAAACGAACATCTACATCATGCATATATGACTCAAAGCTTTACATGTTATAGTGTGTATTTATTCATAATTTGGTTTTGAAATCTCATGTGTTCAATACATGTATACGTTACTAGTTTTGAGTAGAGTAGCAAATTTCACGCGGCCCCGTGGTATATCAAAATGCAGGGCCCATGCATCATTGCCTTTCGGTCGAACCTACGTCCATAGTTTTTTGTACGTACTATATCTCCACTAGTCCCCGAACCCAAAATGTTGCCTTGTTCCCGTAAAACCAAGCGGCCCACACATATTTAAGGCATCGACTCGAACCTGTTTACTATGACGTGGCCCCGCATGCTGTAGTACTCCTACAAACCCTACCGCCGCACTCATCATCGGTTTTCTTCAAGGGGACGAGGGGGAAGCCGATTTGTAGTGGAGGCGCTTTCAAAAAAAAGGATTTGTAGTAGAGACCTCTACCCTAGGGTGCCCTAGGTAGGTGCCGCACGCATCATTGTTTTCTCTTTTCTTTATGCTCTTGCGCCCAAGAGTGAAATGATGGTTGCTTCGTCCGTCCAACTTAATCCAGGAAAGGTGGGGCTTTGTGATTTGACCCCTCATCGCTCATTTTCTACTACTGTGGTGCTACGACCGCAGTTCCTCCAATTCCAACAGCTGCTCCGAACTGTAATTTGGTGCAGTGCACGTGGAACAAGACGGTGGATGAGCCACATGTCGGCCAAAGGGGTCCTGTTAAGTGTGTCACCATTTCGCAAAGCGGATGACCGCTTGAGTTGCTACGCCAACACGACAGGAGCAGCCTACCACTTGGTTTTGCTCCTTGGTGAATCCCGACTATATTGATCTAAAAAGATACGTGCTAAACTACCCTCTCCGTCTCGGTTTTTTATTTTTAGGCGTCTCGGTTTATAGGGCTTGCACGTAGTTCTAGGTCATCCATTTGACTAACTAAATATGAGTTACTATGTCACAAAAAGTATATCATTGGATTCTTAAGCGGATGTAGTTGTATTTAAAAGTCGAGGGATGGGCTTTTCCTGAGCGGTAGGTGGGGCAGTTACGCCTAGTCAGTTCGACAGAGACGCAAGAAGACGAGGGAGTAGGCTGCTGCAAACGTATGGTTGTGAACTTTGACAGCGAGTTACTGCTGGACAGGTGGGGCCCCGTGATTTGACTTGCCATTATCATATTAACTGCGGCGCTACGACCGGCGTGAGTCTCCCTATTCCTCACCACCTCCATACACGTGCCTCTCCCGATGCTCCACCATGTAGTAGAGGCTGGCTCTTGCATGAGAACCCACTTCTCCACTTTTTCCTTGCCTCTCTTTCCTCCACATATGCAAAAATGCCATGTAAAGCGCACTATTGTACTTACTTGCTCCTATAGGTGCTAAGCTTGCCACATAGGCATAAAGTCTGATGTGGCAAGTTAATCAAGAAGAGAGAGACTATTTTGGTGACCCAAGGAAGAAACGGTGCTAAGCGCGTGTACCTAGGTGAAAATACAATTTTGAGTCTATAGCTAATGAAATGAAGCAAACTTAGCAACAAAAAACTAATAAGCAGACCATTTCATTGGAAGAGGTCACTCCTTGGCAAATGGAATAAATACTAGTACTCCCTGTGTCCCATAATATAAGAACGTTTTTGGCACTACACTAGTGTCTAAAACGTTCTTATATTATGGGATGGAGGGAGTACGAAGAAAGAGATAGAGAGAAGTAAAAAAAATACACTTATAGCCAACCTTATAGCTAACCTTGTTGTAGTATGAGTGACTAAGTGGTGACTATGTATGACATGCCAACATCAGATAGCCTAACGCACTGTGTTAAATCTCCAAGGGCGCGACCGCGCGAGCGACACGACGGTCGTCGTAGGTGCGACCATGATATGGGCTGCTGGCAGCCCTTGGATCTAAGATGAAACGGTCGCATGCTAAGTTGCTGAAAATTTGCAGAATGACCCTCCAGGATAGGATATTCACCCATAGGTCTAGAATCACGCCATGCAACCGTTAGATCTCAGATCGAAGGGCTCTCGGAAGCCCGTATCATGGGAGAATGGAAAGCTACTACCCTGCCGTTCGCACGGTGGCAGTTCGCTCCTGCTCATCCCCACACGTCCTTCAATACTACGGCGGTTCGCTCCTAGTCGCCTCATCCTTTCACACTACGGCAGTCCCACTAATCCTAACCCTCCTCCCAAATCCATGGCGTCTCAAATCTCCATGATCGGCGGTGAGTACAAGGTTAGAACCATCACCGGCGATGAGTTCGACATCATCTACACCCGTTTTTCCGCGACGGTGAAAGGATGCCTTTCTCTCTTCACGCGCATGTTCGAAAACTCAGATGATGAGTGGGTCGCTGGGCTAGATGTTGAGTACACCACAGTCCTAGGACGAGAGAAGGATCTAAAGCACGAAGAGAGGAAGAAGCCACCATGATCCAGGTTTGCGTGCATGACTTATGCTTGGTCTACCACATATGCCATGCTGACGATGAATGCATGGATTTTAAGAACTTCCTCGAGAGCAACCTAGTCAAATTCGTTACTCTAGACTTTACGAATGACAAAGAAGTCTTGGGTCGGATAGGCCTCGTTGTAGGCAACCCCTTCGACCTCCAGAAGAATCGGCTGCTGCCCTCTCGTCAGCCTTCAATGCTGACCCTGGCAGGAGCCATGGTTCATCCTTCGTACCATAAACTGGAGAAACCTCATTACACGTTTCATCATCATGCATGGCAGCAGAATGTACTAGATATAGACCACATCCACTACGCTGCAATGGATGGCTACCTTTGTTTCAATATCTACAAGGGTTGGATGAAGAACAAGAGCCAAGTGTGCGGTTCAAGCAAAGAAGTATCAGCCGAGAGGAAGAGGGACAAGGACGAAGTCGAGGACATGGACGAGGACTCCGAGTGACTAAGGTGTCAGTATCATTGCTCATGGTGGTTCTAATGCAGTGTCTACCGGATTAGTTGCATAGTTTAATTTCAGGTGTGCTTAGTTTAATTTGAGGGGTGTGTTGTGCTGAGCCCCCAGCAGAACTATGTTATGTTTCTTCTCGTTACTTTAACTCTTCAGTATGTACATACTACTAGTATTTCTTTAATAGAATTTAGCACCCAATTAAGCACGTACTAGCTTTTTTAATAGTACTATATGCATAATTTGGCGACGAGCGCTCTCTATATGTACCACCTTTTTTTTCTTATTTCAATTTTTGCTCCATGGCGCAATCCATCGATACTACTACTGTACAAAAGTATACATTTTTTAAAATGCTAGAGTATTGTTCATCACATATATACCATTTAAATTCTCAACCTAGAAGGACATGCATGCCATGTAGTAAACCTATATGGAGGAAGTATAGTAAAAATGAGGTGATTTTACCGAGCGATCGGCGGGGGAGCATGGCCTATCATGCGGTCCCACGTGTCATGATGTACCAAGGCGATGCGCGTGTCCCTCTTGAGGCAGAAGCAATACTACGTGGTTTGAGATGATGGCGAACCGAAGTGTGAAATAATGGTTTCTTCGTCCGTCTGGGAAGGTGCGGCATTGTGATTTGACGTCTCATTGCTCATTACTACTAATGGGCCGGTATGAGTGGGGTGCGTCCCCCCTGCTGTTCTGCACTGTTATTTGGTGCTTGACACGTCGACCCGGTTTCTATATGTCCCACATGTCGGCGACAAGAAGTACATAATTCATGAAAGGGAGCGTCGACGGAGGAGTATACTACAGAATTCATGAAAGGGAGCGACTTAGTTTTGGAAAAATCTGTTTTTACGGAGTACGTACCCACTAGGGTTTATAGGGATTATCTAAAAAAACATTCGTTTTTCTATTTGATAAGTCTCAATTCTACTACTAGTAGTAGTACCATTACATGTTGGATTTCGAGGTGCGTTAGATCACCCGACGCAAGCAGTGTCAAGAGGAAACTAACCAATGCATGTAGAAGTTCATGGAAATTTAGTGGTCATTCATGCATTCGTTCTAATTAATGCCTCGGTAAACATAACTTGTTGAGAAAAATGAGCGTACTAATTACTTGTGCAAACTATGAAATTAATTTGACCACTCACCGTCTACCTTGGTTGGAGAGATTTTGAAATTGAACCATAAACTGGAAAGGAGGGAGTAGTAACTTTTGTCTCGATTACTATTTGTGGCCTTGTATAGATGCAAAATGTATTTTTTTATAGTGGCCTTGTATAAGTAAATGGAGGGAGTACTAAGGGCATCCACAGCGTGTAGAGGCAACATGGCCTCTAAGCTGGGGTCAACTTACCTGCGTCTAAGATTTTTCTAAGGTCGCGCAGTGTATCAAATTTAATCTGGCCTCTAAGATGGAGCCCCCTGCATGCAGCATACACATAAAGAATACCTTTTTTCATCGGCCATGCTAGCATGTAGTATGCGCTACTGAGTATGACTAGTGGGGACGCAAAATTATTTTAGTAGGGAGAGAACTTGGAGGCCGCATGAGGGAGTCCTGGACTAGGGGGTGTCCGGATAGCCGAACTGTCATCATTGGCCGGACTCCAAGACTATGAAGATACAAGATTGAAGACTTCGTCCCGTGTCCGGATGGGACTTTCCTTGGCGTGGAAGGCAAGCTTGGCGATACAGATATGTAGATCTCCTACCATTGTAACCGACTTTGTGTAACCCTAGCCCTCTCCGGTGTCTATATAAACCGGAGGGTTTTAGTCCGTAGGACGAACAACAATCATACCATAGGCTAGCTTCTAGGGTTTAGCCTCCTTGATCTCATGGTAGATCTACTCTTGTACTACCCATATCATCAATATCAATCAAGCAGGAGTAGGGTTTTACCTCCACCGAGAGGGCCCGAACCTAGGTAAAAACATCGTGTCCCTTGTCTCCTGTTACCATCCGCCTAGACGCACAGTTCGGGACCCCCTACCCGAGATCCGCCGGTTTTGACACCGACATTGGTGCTTTCATTGAGAGTTCCTCTGTGTCATCACCTATAGGTCCGATGGCTCCTTCGATCGTCAACAACGGTGTGGTCCAAGGTGAGACTTTTCTCCCCGGACAGATCTTCGTATTCGGTGGCTTTGCACTGCGGGCCAATTCACTTGGCCATCTGGAGCAGATTGAAAGCTACGCCCCTGGCCATTAGATCAGATTTGGAAGTTTGAACTATATGGCCAACATCCGCGGAGACTTGATCTTCGACGGATTCGAGCCACAGCCGAGCGCGCCGCACTGTCACGATGGGCATGATTTAGCTCTGCTGCCGGACAGTGCCCTGGAGGCCGCACCAGAGTCCGCTCTGACCCTCAGCTCGGAGCCGACTGCGCTAATCGAGGATTTGTGGCTAGACACCGCCTTGGGGGCTGCTACCTCTACGGCGATAGAGCCGAATACCGACCCTGTCCCTTGTGAAGCTCGTGACTCCAAGGTGCCGGACTCCTCTCCGGACCCCGAATCCTCCACGCTCCTGCTAATCGAATCTGATTGGGCGCCGATCATGGAGTTCACCGCTGCGGACATCTTTCAGCACTCACCTTTTGGCGACATCCTGAATTCGCTAAAGTATCTCTCTTTATCAGGAGAGCCTGGCGGATTCTGATCGGGGCGGTTGAGATGCGGACGACGAAGAAATTCAAAGCCCACCCACCACCCACTTTGTAGCCACTGTCGACGACTTAACCGACATGCTAGACTTCGACTCCGAAGACATCGACGGTATGGACGACGATGCCGGAGACGACCAAGAACCAGCGCCTACGGGGCATTGGAAAGCCACCTCGTCATACGACATATATATGGTGGACATCCCAAAGGATGGGAATGGCGATGGAACAGCGGAGGACGACCCCTCCAAGAAACAGCCTAAGTGCTGGCGTCAGCGGCGCCGCTCTATATCCCGCCACAGCAAAAATGGAGATTCCGGCTCCGGAGACAATAAAACCCCGGACAGTGCCGAAGACAACCCCCTCCAGCAAGATTCAGCACAGGAGGATGGAGAAGCCAGCCCTCGTGAGAGAGCGGCAGACAAAGAGCGGCAGACAAAGAGGTAGAGGATGATAATTACATGCCTCCCTCCAGAGACGAGGCAAGCCTCGACGACGGCGAATTCGTCGTGCCTGAGGATCCTGTTGAACAAGAGCGTTTTAACCGCAGGCTTATGGCCACGGCAAGCAGCCTCAAGAAAAAGCAGCAACAGCTTAGAGCTAATCAAGATTTGCAAGCTGACAGATGGACTGAAGTCCTTGCGGCCGAAGACTATGAACTCGAACGCCCCTCCAAAAGCTACCCCAAACGCAAGCTGCTGCCCCGACTAGAGGAGGAAGCACATAAACCTACATCACCAGCGCACAATACGGCCGACCGGCCACCTCGTGGCCATGACAGAGAGGCCTCTAGGCCCTCCACTCAAGCCATACCCCGGCGTCACTCGAAAAGTATAAAGTCACGGGGGAACGCGCCGGACTTGAGAGACATATTGGAGGATAAGGCAAGACAAGCCAGATTGATCTACGGATCGCGTGGGCGCCCCACGATACGCGACGACAACCATCACGCCGGATACAGCAACTCCGGCCGGGCCGAACACAGTAGACAAAGCTCGCTTGAGCTGCGTCGTGATATAGCCCAATACAGAGGCGCCGCACACCCACTATGCTTCACAGACGAAGTAATGGATCATCAAATCCCCGAAGGTTTCAAACTCATAAACATTGAATCCTATGACGGCACAACAGATCCCGTGGGTTGGATCGAGGATTATCTCCTTCATATCCACATGGCCCGCGGTGATGATCTCCACGCCATCAAATACCTCCCACTCAAGCTTAAAGGACCAGCGCGGCATTGGCTCAACAGCCTGCCAGCAGAATCAATTGGGTGTTGGGAGGACCTGGAAGAAGCATTCCTTGATAACTTCCAGGGCACATATGTGTGGCCACCAGACGCCGATGACCTAAGCCACATAATTCAGCAGCCAGACGAATCGGCCAGACAATTCTGGACACGGTTCTTAACCAAGAAAAATCAAATCGTCGACTGTCCGAATGCAGAGGCCCTTGCAGCCTTCAAACATAACATCTATGACGAATGGCTTGCCCGGCACCTAGGACAGGAAAAGCCGAAATCAATGGCAGCCCTCACATCACTCATGACCCGCTTCTGTGCGGGAGAAGACAGCTGGCTATCCCGCAGCAACAACCTAACCAAAAACTCTGGTAGTTCGGATACCAAAGATAGCAATGGCAGGTCGCATCGCAATAAGCATAAGCACCGCATTAACGGCGATAATACTGAAGATACGGCAGTCAACGCCGGATTCAGAGGCTCTAAACCCGGTCAGCGAAAAAGCCATTCAAAAGAACTACTCCGGGCCCGTCCAATTTGGACCGGATACTCGATCGCTTGTGCCAGATACATGGCACTTCGAAAGCTTAGCTAATCACACCAACAGAGATTGTTGGGTGTTCAAGCAGGCAGGAAAGTTAATCGCCGAAAGCAACAACAAGGGGCTGCGTAGCGATGACGAGGAGGAGACACGTCCGCCGAACAATAAAGGACAGAAGGGTTTCCCCCACAAGTGTGGATGGTAAACATGATATACGCAACCCACATACCCAAAAGGGAGCGGAAGCGTGCGCTCAGGGACGTATATGCGATGGAGCTAGTCACCCCAAAGTTCAATCCGTGGTCCTCCTGCCCATCACTTTTGATCGAAGGGATCACCCCACCAGCATCCGCCATGGCGGATTCGCCGCATTGGTTTTAGACCCAATCGTCGATGGATTTCATCTCACTAGAGTCCTGATGGACGGCGGCAGAAGCCTGAACCTGCTTTATCAGGATACAGTGCGCAAGATTGGCATGGACCCCTCAAGGATTAAACCCACAAAGACGACCTTCAAAGGCGTCATACCAGGTGTAGAGGCTAATTGTACAGGCTCAGTTACACTTGAAGTGGTCTTCGGATCCCCGGATAACTTCTGAAGCGAGGAGTTAATCTTGACATAGTCCCGCTCATGGCGGCTATCACGCACTGCTCAGACGAACCACATTTGCAAAGTTCAATGCGGTGCGACACTACGCATACCTCAAGCTCAAGATGCCAGGCCCTCGAGGAGTCATCACGGTCAACGGAAACACCGAACGCTCTCTTCGAACGGAGGAGCATACAACGGCTCTCAAGGCGGAAGCGCAGAGTAGCCTCTTAAGGCAATTCTCAAGTCCGACGGTTAAGCGACCGGACACCGTCAAGCGCGCCCGGAGTAACCTACAAAAAGACCACCTGGCACATTCCGAGCACGCGTAGCAATGCGGCCCCAACCCTAGCCCTCGCCAAATCGCGAGACCAGTACCACGCGTACATCACTACGCTCTGGAGGTACCATGGGCATAGGGGGAGGGGCACGACCACGGCATGCCCAGAGTGCGGATCAACCACACCAGGGGCTCCCAAATTTGTCACTCTTTTTTTCTCATTCTTAGGACTCCATTTTTCCAGAAGCCCTGTCCGGCAGTAGATCTGCCGAACTCACGATGCAACAGCCAGGGAAGCAGAAAAGATACGATGAGTATCTAGGTGGTCTCCATCACGAGCATTATACCTGTTTTACATACCATTCCGCAGCCTACCCCTGGAGGGGGACATGTTAAATAGTCCCACCCCTCGCTTATCGCACTATTTGTATCATTCTGCCTTCATTGCAGTATTTTTTGAATAAACAATGCATCGCTTTTTGCCTATCATTGCATTCCTATCTATATATGTTCACTTATGACATGTTGCACCCGTACATCTTGGTACGGCCAAATACACCAGGGGCTTAAGTTCCCCAAAGTATGGTGTGATAAGTCCGAACACTTTCACAAGTGCGGCACCCCGAACTTATAGCATTATATGCATTGGCTCCGAATCATGTCTTGGGTCAATAGTTGGGTTTGCCCGGCTCCTATGTTTTGGTACCTTACGTTCCGTTATATCGGCTAAGGTAGCACTGGGAGAACCACTGCGGTTGTGCCCCAGTTGAGCTGGGTTGAGCACCTCAGTGGAGAAAGCTAAAACTGACCGTCATGATAAGGCGAGAGCTGGTCGCTGTTCGAGAGGTCTTTTCGAGTCCCTAAAGACTTATGCCGCTTAGAGCGAGGAGCCGGCTTTGTCCGGCCCCAGGCGTGGATAGCGCCCTGAATTCGGCCTTCCGAACACTAGGGGCTTCGCCGAAATTTAAAATTATAGAATTCTATGGCTAAGTGAGAGTGTTCAAGCACTATAAGTCCGGTTGCCTCGTTCGTTGTGTTGAGCGCCTCCCTAGAAGGACCCAAAAATGGGAACAAGAGCGCTCAAGTTTATCCCGAGCACCCCAGCACTCGTGGCGTGGGGGCTGAAGCCAACAACTTGCCATCTCTCAGGTTTGATAAACGGCCGCACAGAAGGTAATATTTTAAATTAACAAGCGTTGCTTAGTGCATACGAACAAAGTTTTCGGCGCACAGGATAACAAAATGCGAGTCTACTAAAAAATTACATCGTTGGAGCATTTACTCGCAATAATGCGGGCACCCTTCAGGACACCCTTATAATACATCTCGGGCGTGCGATACTCCTTGCCCGACGGTGGCGCATCCATCACAAGCTTCTCGGCGTCCATCTTGCCCCAGTGCACCTTAGCGTGGGCGAGGGCCCGTCGGGCACCTTCAATGCAGGCGGAGTGCTTGATGACGTCAACCCATGGACAGGCCCACCAGCCGCCGCACTGCATCAAGTAGCTCCCGGTGCATGGCTTATTTGGGCCACAGCCGAACTATGAGGCCCTTCATGGCCTGTTCGGCCACCTTGTGGAGCTCGACCAGCTGCTTCAGCTGGTCGCTCAGGGGCACGGGATGTCCGGCCTTAGCATACTGAGACCAGAACACCTTTTCCGTCGAGCTCCCCTCCTCGGCTCTATAGAACGCGGCAGCATCGGACACGCTTTTGGGCTTGCGAATTCGGGTAAGTAACAGGTAATTCACTTTTGCATGCTTGCTTTGCATGAAGAATGCCTTACCCGCCGCTATCTTCTTTACTGCCTTGATCTCCTAGAGGGCCTTTTGGGCTTCGGCCTTAGCGGCTTTGGCACTCTCAAGAGCCGACGCGAGCTCGGACTCTCGAGTCTTTGAGTCACGTTCCAAACTCTCGTGTTTTTCCACGAGAGCCTGGAGCTCTTGCCGCACCACCGCCACCCGCGCCTCCTGCTTCTCTCTCTCGGCGCGTTCCGCGGCCACATTGCGTTCGGCCGTGGACACCGCCTCCTTCAGGGTCGCCACCTCGCTAAATCGCCTCGAATACTCATGTTATTCCTGTCATTCTTTGGCAACCAAATCCTTTTCTATAAGGTACAACTTTCATAAGGTGTTACTTACCTTCCTTGTCCTCGAGCTGCTTCTTGGCATGGCCGAGCTTGCTCTCAGGCCGCTTGAGGCTCTGCTTTAAGGCATTGACCTCCGCAGTTAGTGCGGCAGAGGTCAGCAGCGCAGCCTGCATTCCCATATTGACTTATTTCTGTTAGACTCCTGCGTATATCTTTTTAGATCCTCAGTTCGGCTTTTCTTTCCGAACACCAAACTGAGCATCAGGGGCTACTGTCTATGCGGTACTATTTTTACATATCTTGAAAACCTTACCTCAAAGCCTGTTAAAAGGCTGGTACAGGCTCCGGTTAGCCCGCTCTTGGCGGACTGAACTTTCTGAATCACCGCACTCATAACAGTGTGGTGTTCCTCTTCGATGGAAGCACCGTTGAGCGCCTCAAGCAAATTATCCGGCGCCTCCGGTTGGACGGAGGTCACCGGCGTCGCAGTCTCGCCCTTCTTACGAAGGGGCCGCCCGCCGGACTCCTGAACCGTTGAAGGTTCCGGTGTGCAGTCCGGTCCAAAGTCCGGGAGGTTGCCCTGTGGCACCTCCGGGGCCTCCTCCTCCTGGGTAGTCCCCTTCTGGGACCCACCTCGGCGTCGTCTGCGTCACGGGGGGAGGTGGCGGTCGGAAGTGAAGCGCTATTCACATCCGATGAACCCAGGGACCCGCTCAACGAAGCGGGGAGATCATCCTTGGGCGGGCTACATGGTGGTGTTTGGCGTTACAAGACAGTATGCAGTGAAAGAAAAAACATGAGTTATTCTGGAATCCGGACACTTACGATCTCGCCAGGGGCTTGGCCCTCGGGGGCCACTCCTCTTCGCCGTCGTCGGCTTTGGTGGAACAGTCCGAGGGAAGGGTCCTTCCTTTCTTGGACCCTTCGGCCTCCCCCGTTGGGGAAGCCTTCCTTTTCTTCTCCCCCCCCCCCGCTGGGGGAGAGGCCTCTTTCTTCTCCTCCTCGTCCTTGTGGGAGGACTCCGCCTCGGAGTCATCGGACGATGAGTCTGATAACACCTGGCGCTGGGAACTCCTCCGGGTTCCCATGGCCTTCTTCTTGGCCTTCTTCTCCGGCACCACGTAAGGCGCTGGGACCAGCAGCCCTGTCAAACGGGCATCCGCTGGGTCTTATGGAAGGGGAGCCGGACAGTTAACCTGTCCGGACGTCTTCTGCCAGGCTGCTAAAGGTATATAGAGTCAAACTATGGAAAGCAAGTTTCTCGTAAAGGATAATATAGCTTACCTCGCCAGCCTGACGCTGCGAGCTGAATCCGCGATCTTCGGTAGCGGATGCGGGAGCCTCGGCGCCCTTGAACAGCACCCTCCAGGCCTCTTCGTATAGTGTCGAAGAGCATGCTCAAAGTCTGGTGCTGTGCTGGATCGAACTCCCATAAGTTGAAGTCCCGTTGTTGGCACGGGAGAATCCGGCGGATGAGCATGACCTGGACTACATTGACAAGCTTAAGCTTCTTGTTCACCAGGGTTCGGAGACAGGATTGGAGTCCGGTCAGCTCCTCCAAATCGCCCCACAACAGGCCCTTCTCTTTCCAGGAGGTGAGCCGTGTGGGAATGCCAGATTTGAATTCGGGGGCCGCTGCCCATTCAGGGTCACGCGGCTCGGTGATGTAGAACCACCCTGATTGCCACCCTTTGATGGTTTCCACGAAGGCGCCCTCGAGCCAGGTGACGTTGGGCATCTTGCCCACCATGGCGCCCAAGACTGGCTTATTGCCACCCACTACCTTCAGCTTGACATTAAAAGTCTTAGCCATAAGCCGAAGTGGGGCTGGATACAGTGGAAAGCCTCACACACGATGATGAACGCCGAGATGTTGAGGATAAAATTCGGGGCCAGATCATGGAAATCCAGGCCATAGTAGAACATGAGCCCCGGACAAAGGGGTGGAGTGGGAAGCCCAGTCCGCGTAGGAAATGGGGAAGGAATACCACCCTCTCATGGGGCCCGAGGGTGGGGATGAGCTGCCCCTCGTTGGGGAGCCGGTGCGCGATATCGTTGGACAAATATCCGGCCTTGCGCAGCTTCTTGATGTGCCCCTCCGTGACGGAGGAGGCCATCCACTTGCCTCCCGCTCTGGACATGGTTGGAGAAGGTTGAGGTGAGATGTGCGGACTTGAGCGCTGGAGCTCGAGTGCGCGGAGATGGATAAGCAAAGGAGGAAGAAGGCGTAGGTGAAAAGGTGGATCCTTATCCCCTTATATATGGGCGGACGAAACTATGCATCCCCACCAGCCCGATAAAACTCGCTTATCTCCCAAGCGCATCAATCAATGGCGCGGTTGGGTTACCCATGCCCGTATTGATGAGAATCCCGGAATAAGGGGACACGATCTCTGCTTTGACAAGAGGTGCCCAGGAAACCGCTTCGCTAAACGCGCTGAGGTGGAACAATAAAAACGATTCGAGTAAAGGCTTGGCCGTGGTGTGACGTCATGCCACGAAATACGTCAGCAGATTGAACTTGTGTAAATATTATTCTCTCTACGGTGGTATGTGGAATTTATTTTGCGAGCGGACACTATCCTGGTGTTCAAAATCTTTATGAATTATTCGGAGGAGGAACCCGCCTTGCAATGCGAAGACAATATGCGCGCCGGACTCGTCGTCATTGAAGCCTGGTTCAGGGCTACTCGAGGAGTCCGGATAGCGAACTATCATCATTGGCCGGACTCCAAGACTATGAAGATACAAGATTGAAGACTTCGCCTGCTTCCGGATGGGACTTTCCTTGGCGTGGAAGGCAAGCTTGGCGATCTGATATGTAGATCTCCTACCATTGTAACCGACTCTGTGTAACCCTAGCCCTCTCCGTGTCTATATAAATCGGAGGGTTTTATTCCAGGGACTAACAACAATCATACCATAGGCTAGCTTCTAGGGTTTAGCCTCCTTGATCTCGTGGTAGATCTACTCTTGTACTACCCATATCATCAATATCAATCAAGCAGGAGTAGGGTTTTACCTCCACCGAGAGGGCCCGAACCTGGGTAAAAACATTGTGTCCCTTGTCTCCTGTTACCATCCGCCTATACGCACAGTTCGGGACCCCCTACCCGAGATCCGCCGGTTTTGACACCGACACCGCCTCTTGGCTTAGAGGCGACGCCAGCCAAGTCGCTAGAGGCGGGCTTAGAGAAGAGAAAAGAGCACACTATGGATGCTCTAAAGGACATATATATTCCAAACAATATGATAATCTCCCTAACCAAGGTACTAGTAGGGACGAGGAGTAAACGGAGGGAGTAGTAAAATTTTCTCCTCGTGTTGTGAGCCACTGCGTGCGTGGGTGAGGGAGCGGGTGTAAGGTGTACAGTAGTAGGAGTACTACTTCTACTACTCGTAAGAAAGCTTCACCTCATCCTGCGAGCCACCGCGCCCGTGGACGGGGGAGATGGCATACTAAGCAAGCTTCTCCTTGTTCTGCGAGTTGACGGGACACATCAAAAGTACTCCACTGTATAGAGCCTTGCCTCTAAGGTAGGCCCCACATGGTTTGCCTCCTTTTTAACATAACACGTCAAGTCGCAATTTGTTTGTTCACCCGTGGTAGACGATCCTCCCTCCACCAAGTGGACAACCAGTACACGTGTCAAATTACCACGTGGGCTGCCTTTTCGTATAGAAATGAGCTCCACAGTGTACCTGCTCGGGTATGGTTGGAAAGAGACGGGAGTACGTGCGCCGTGCGTGCACCTCTTCTCTTCGTGCACGTCCCCCACCTACGTGGGTGTGTGTGAGAGAGATACAAACCTAGACATAATGTGCCGTCCATCCCCATGCCTCCGCCCAGTCCGACCACCAGTCACCACCACGCCCCACTCCTCCTCACCTTATCTCTCATCTTTCTCCCTCCATTTTTATATACAAGGGGCCACTATCAAAATTACAATTTGCAGATATACAAGGCCACTAACACTAATCGATGCAATATTAATGATGTTTGCGTCGTGGTACTAGCAAAGGAGGACATTAATTATCCCTTGCATGCATGCGGGAGTTTGTAAAAAAGTGCATCTTGATGTTCCGTGCAATGCACGGGTATCTTGCTAGTCCATGAAAACAACACATGGAAAAATTCGACGGCGAAGGAGGGATTTGAATCTGTTGGGAGGGGCTGTTTGGATCTTGCCCGGGGTAGCCAAAATATTGGTGACCCTTTTGTCCACCGGTGCCTTTGCCATCGATGAACGAGGAATGGCTCGGGTGCTCATGTTGTCATGCATCCTCCAGCGCGCACGTTGGAGATGAGCTCGCACAAGCTGTGTTTTTTTTGTCCCACAACGCCGCCCGAGCCGCCCGCAGACCGACCGGCAACCCGCAAATTATACCATCCAACCGTAGCCGCACACATTATGACAGCAACTCAACCAACCAGAGAAATTCACGCAAACAAGTAGACAAACTGATATTTCCTATAAACAATGACGGAAATCATATAAAATACCAGATTTTCATACAGACATATATGCTTCAGTGCAAAGGATGACTCGCTTCCCCACTGCCCAACTGATATCATTGGCTGGTGTCGAAGATGATGGTGGCCGGCATCGGTTCGAGTTCATCACTGGCCACTACTTCGACATGGCCGGCACCGGCTCGAGTTCATCCTAACATTCCCCTATTTCGTGGAGCCCATGCAGGGTTGACGAAGGTCCTCGCAACAAAAGGATCTTGCAAGACACCTGCTGTGTACGCCGGCGTCGCCTCCGCGGTGGCCTTCATGGGACCCGAGCGGCGGCGGCCTCCCGTGTTCTACTTCTCCTCGATGATGGCGGCAGATGCGGAGGTGCTGGCCACCGACTCGTCGCTCTCCGCGCACCCGGCTTCTGTCGCTGCTTGCATGGCGCGGCCGCCAGCATGGGAGTCTCGACCATACAAACGGGAGACGCGGTACAAGGCGGCGGCATGGACGGCAGCAGCGATCTCATGCGCCGCTCCTCGTCGAGCTGGCCTGGAGCAGCAAGTTGCTGAACAGCGTGCCGACTTGGGGCGGCAACTGGCTCCGTCGGGCGAGGGGAGGGAGGTGGATCAGCAAGCTGCATAGCTCGTATCTGGCAGGCTACCCAGCCGGCTTGGATACGGAATAACTACTCTTCGTAAGCCATTGTAAGAGTGGACAAAATGGTGGAGGAGATAGGGGAGCGGCTGAGGTGTGCGATTCTTGGCCGGTGTTTGGCCCCGTTTAAATAGGAGATTAAATAGACGGCGGACGGGAGGAGCTCGCCGGCGTTGCGTTTAATGCCGACACAGTCATGAACAGACGTGTGTCCAGAGTGGGTTTCTCGGCTTCCACATGGGCGGGTTTCATGGAGGCGTTTGAATGCGGCAAGGAGGCGTGTTCAGCCGGGTGTGCAGTGAGTGGCGCCCTCAACTCTGACCTAGGACACCGCGTCGAAAAATTGGATCGAATTTTGCAGTTCTTTTTTCTGAATTCCCGTTTTTGCCCTGGGTCAAGCGTGTCCCCCTCCAGAAAATCCGTAATGGGAGTCTTAATTACCACTGCTTAGCTTTCAATTTGCCTCTGACCATCAAATTAAATGTGAATAACCCGTCCTCCTCTCTCTGAAACAAGGGGCGTTCAAATTTTTTTCTTGTTTTATTATTTTTTTAGTTTCTTCCACTGACGTGTGGGCTCTTTGGGTACATGGCCTGCATGTCAGTGACCCAACGCAGGCAGCGCACAGCAGAGGAACCTTTGGTGGGCCAGGGCGGTCAAAAGCGGGCATTTCATAAACCGATGATTGTTCATTGAGTGTGACATCATCTTTTTCATGTAGATAAGCCTACTATGTTGATAGCCCGTTCGATACGTTGTGATTCATAGAGACCGCTGCAAACATCAATGTTCTTCTTATCACAGATAAGATTGATTAATACCCGTAACAATCCATGTCCTTAACAAAGGGTGCATGCACGTATAGGTTGAGCGTGTGTGTTGCGCCGTGTGCTCTGTGCATGCAGGCGTGCGAGTGTTGCTTGCGTGCAAGGGTACGTTTCAGTGTTGCATGCATGGGTGCGTACGTGCATGTGTTCGTGAGTGCAGGTGTACGTGTCAGTGTGGCATGCCAGCATGCGTGCGTGTGTACATTATGTGTACGTGTCAGTGTTGCACGCCTGCATGCGCGCGTGCATGTGTACATGCGGGGTGAGGCTACATGTTAGTCGACTGACTTTTTCATCTCTGGTCAATAGATTTCCAGCCATTGGATACGAAATCAAGGGCCTCCAGTTTATCATCAAACTCCACCTCCCCTGAGCTGCCAGCCACCACCGGCCGAACCGCCAGCCCCCGCCGCCCATGCCGCCCGTCCGCCATGCCGCCCGCCCTCCCGAAACCACTCCCCACCGCCGGTCTGCCGCCTCACCGGCCATCCCTCTAGGCCCCCCGCGCCGAGCTTTTTCTCTGGCGATCCCCACCCCACCGCTAATCAACGCCCCCCCCAACCGCCGGCGACTGCCGACCTGAGGTCTCACGACTTCGAATACCCACCGACCACTAATTTATTACCATTTCTGTCCTTCATGTACGCGCTGATGGGTGGGCCCTATGGTAATGTGCGATGCTGAATGTGGACCGTTTGACTGGTCAATTAATCGTGTTATCAACAAATTACGGAGCTGTATGGTGAGCCAGTGACCGTATGATCACCCTAATATGTACTCCTATTTTATTAACACAGTACAGACTCAAACTACCATTTCTTTCTTTCATATACGGGCTGACAGGTGGGCCCCACGGTTACGCGCCCCGATGATCTAACACTAGTTGTGCCGCATGGAACGTTTGACTGGTCAATTGATTGTGTCATCAATAAAATACGGAGTTGTACGGGTGAGCCAGTGACCGTATAATCATGACATGTATTTGTTTAACACGGTACAGATGCAAGGGCTCATATATACGCGCAAGCACTCACCGCTATAAGCACACACACGCGAACCCTACCCCTATGAGCTCCTTCGAGAGAGTGGGCCAGCATATGTGATCTTGAGATTTTACGAAGTCACCATAGGTGCCTCGTAGTCGAGTGGAACGTCTCCTCCCACTGAACGCACATCATCGGAAAATACTAAAATTAACACAAGATAAATGCGAGCACCGGGACTTTAACCTTGGTGGGCTCGAGAAACCACTGTCCTCCTAACCATCCAACCACATGTTGGTTAGCACGACAAAATGTATGTGGTGACCGTTATGAGCTTATTCTGAAGTCCAGTGACCATATCATGCTTTCGCTTCAAATACAATGACCGTAAGTGTCATCAACAAAATACGGAGCACGCATCAAATGCAAAGTCCATCAGTGTCATCAACAAAATATGGAGATGTATCGTGAGCTAGATACCGTTGTACTATTGTATATGCTTATTTTCTTAGTGGCCGATTGCGTGTGTGGTGTGGTGGGCACATCATTTCTAGTTGTGGTGGGTCAACATGAAGACTCATGGGTCGGTTCCATCCTGCGCCACATATAGGTTGGACCGAGACGTGTTATATGAAGACCCATGTGGAGGACTCGGCGTACAACACGAAGCTACCAGAGTCACGGAGGACTCTATCCCCACTGGTTATAAGCTGACTATATATGTTTTGTAACCCTAGGCCCCCAGTATGTTATACAAGCTTGGGGCCTAGTTCGTCAATAGTATACACACATGCACAATGCCTGGTATTCACGTGTACTTCTACACCCCTATCACTAATATACAGTATCAGGAGTAGGCTCTTTCTTCAACTGCAAGGGTCCGATCCGAACTAGGGTAAAACTTTGCCTCGTATTACCATCCAGCCTAACAGCCATGGATATCCTACCAAATGATATGATGAAATCATATCTGCCAACTACTAAGAGAGAGGTGGGGGGGGCAATGTGTGTGAGAGAGGCCTAAAGATAATGTGCGTGCGGGAGACACGTAGGCACATATATGTGCGTATAGAGGGCTAGTAGAGACCGTGCATCTGTATATATGCATGTGAGAGAAATAGTGTTTTCCAACTGAGGTTAGTGAAAAGAGTGGTACATAGTAGTCAGAAAGAGAGAGAGAGAGAGAGAGAGAGAGAGCATGTGTGTGAGACACCCCGACACCCTGAGAGAGATTGTGAGCATGTGTTAAAGAGAAATGCTGATGCGTATAAAGTGTGTGCACTTGTGCGTTAGATAGAGAGATATATAATGCTTTTGTGAGAACGGGTTGAGGCATAGTGCATCTACGTGTAAAAGGCGGTTCTATGCATTAAATTAAAATATAAATGGCATTATTATTTTTGGATGAGATCATGAATTTTGCAAATTGCGTATGGACGAAAATCGGTCTATCAGACACCAATACTCTATTGAATTCTAGCATGTGCATGTGTTTATTTCATATTATTGATCCATAGAGTGAGAGCAGTTTGAAATACAGGCAATGGATGCTTTTACAATTCATATATAAACATTAATTAGTGCACTCCATGTTGTTAGTGTGAAGCACTTTATACATTTGTCACTTGCATGGATACATTCCAAATTGCTAGCTACGAAATAGAATACATGTCGAATTCAACATAAAGGGGGTTCCGAAGATTCGAATTCATAGGAAGTGCATTCCTCGATTTGAACCCGAGAAAATGGCATTTGTAAATCAGATGTAAAAGGGGGCATCAATCTTTGTTGTGAGTTTGAACATGCTATATATATTCATACGCATATCTAACTTTTTTTTGCAACCAAGGAGATTATATCTGGAACCATGCATGAACTGAGGTAAGTTGCATATTTTTTAATATATACTCGTGTACAATGTATATTCAAATGTACCCCCTCCATTCCAAAATAATCGTAGCTTTAGGATTTTCAAGAGTAAAGATTTGTGAAGTTTGACAAATCTTGAAAGCTCAATTCAAGAGAACCGAAAACGTTAATGCTTCTGCTCCCAAATATTGAACGAAGCGCCAAATAGGCCTCTGGTCACCCGAAACCGCGCGAGACTAATGTTTGGTGGTAGGAAATTACTGTCCTAACTATGGCCCGTGTAGCCTATCGGCCCGATGTCCAAAGGTCTAAAGCGGGGTAGGTTTGTAACTTCACGAAGATGCTAGTCTCAACCGCCTCCGAGAAGCATTCATATGCCGTGGGCGCCTAAACACCCATGCGCTCGGCCGAAATCTATCCCGCCCACATTTGGGACACCTGACATGACTGCCCTACCCCCAACCCGCAATATGTCCGAAATTTTAGATGGGCACAAAGTTTGTAACTTTCCCCAAATTTCAAACAAGCGCATCTCAAACCAAAACATGGTTCCCCCTTAGTTCCTTGCCTCCCTCCGTTTCCCCGTTCATATTCCGTGGGCGCGAAAAAGCCCTCTCCACCAGCCACGAAACCCCAGCCTACTTCGTCCTCCACCCCATAGCGGCCAATCAACCGCCGCCCTCCTCCATCACGCCGAAGCCGATACCCCGACGTCATCATCCAACGCAACCGCAACCGCAACCGCAACGCCCTCAAGGACTTAGCAGCTAAAGCCGAGGCAGAGATGCCTCCACGACGCCGATGTCGACGTGCACCATACCAGAACCACTCCGACCACGCCGTCCTGCGCCTCACTGCTGCCGCTCCACTATCGCAATCGTCCACCGCACCGGAGCTGCTCCCGCTACGCCGTCGTTTGCCGCCTCGGATCTGCTTCCCCGCCGCCGGCAGACAGCCACCGCACCACACTCAACAACTTGGCCATGGGTTCGTCCAAGGCTATACCGTCCTCCACAACTTCTGTTTCCGGCGAACCACAAGAAGATCGTTGGAAAAACAGAAGGAGGACACAGCACTGCCAGCAGAAAGAGGTACTCCTCTTCCCTTATTCATGCAAATCGTACATCTCCGCTCACACTGTATTAATCCCACGAAAGAAACCAGTTGAGTGCTTCTTACTGCATCTTCTTCGTGATACTAAATGCACAAGGTTTCCTCCCTTTTACTATTTCACCTTTGCTAGAGGTCAGTAGGCCACCTGGATTTCAATTCAGGGTCAGTAGAACTATAATTAAAAGAAGCAGCACCCCCTTAGGCGCGTGGAGCACCTAGTCTGCCTGTTCCCTGGGGAAGCGGCGCATCAGTGTCTATCATAGGGGTGTGGGGTGCAGGAGCTGCTTGCGCCCGATCTCGAGGTCGGCGGGGCTTGAATGGATGGCCGGGGGGCGGTGCCAAGCACGGCGGTGCGGTGAGGTCGAGGGGAGGGCGCAGGCAGGGGAGGAATACTGGGCCGGTGGTCGCTGGCGTTTCGAGGAAGATCGTCAACACTGACTGGCTGGAGGTAGATGAAGGCGATCTACCCGTTCTTTGTACATCGGACGGTGCAAAAAAAATTGACTGACCTATTTGCTTTCTGTCGACTGTTATTTTCATAGAATCCTATAGTAATTTAGTGTGCCATGCATGTTGTAGACCTATCATATGTCTCCCATCATTTATTTCTCACCGACCTGCTATCTGCTACCTTTACACTGTACTAATTGTGCACACACTTCACCCATGCTCACACTATTGTTTTTTATGCATGGGTATTTCACACTCTGACGCAGTGTTGATGAATGCAGAAAAGAAAAGACAGAAGTCGCTCCAGTGTAATTCGAAGATAAGCACTAAGCGTTTCAGCGCTCTAATGGGTGCAGTGTGAGCAATTGGAGACAGTAATATAGCTCTGCAGTTGATGATCTCAATTGCCACACACAACCATCCCAGGTGCTTGCTTTAACTTCGCGCTGTCAAATGTGGTTGCATGTTGCATATGGTGTCTTGCTTGTATTGCTTCCAATTTGGTTAAATTGCATCTACTTACTTTACACATTATACCTTTGATAATGACATGCCTTCCTGTTTTTGATACATACTACATATGTCTATTAACCAAGTTCGTACATCAAACTAATGCTCTTTTGTATCCCTCGTCAATCACTTATGATGAGACAGTCACCCAAGTGGGTTACTGTGAGACGCCCTACTCGTTTAAAGAGTGCAGTGTAATCCTCCCCACATGATTCTCAAGAAACAGCAAGGCTAAATGGAGATAGTCAATGTAGATCTCTAGTTGATCACCGCAATTCCCCCACACCACCATCGCAGGTGCTTGCTCTTACTTGGAAGTCTGATATGTGGTTGCATGTTGCATATGGTGTCTACCTTGTAATGCTTCTAATTAGGATAAATTGCATCTGCTTAGTTAACACATTATACCTGTGAATATGACATGCCTTCCTGTTTTTGGTACATACTACGTCTTTCTATTAACCATGTTCTTACATAAAACTACTTTTCTTGTGTATCCCTCATCAATGCTCCTAATCTGTTAAATTGCATCTCCTTAGCTTACACATTATACATGTGAATATGACACGCCTTCCTGTTTTTGGTACATACTACATCTGCCTATCACACCATGTTCTTACATCAAACTACTGTTCTTGTGTATCCTGCATCTATCGCTTATGATGAGACAGTCACGCGCGTGTGTTAATATGGGACGCAATACTCTTATAAAGAATGCAATTTCATCCTCTCCACATGATTCTCAAGAAACAACAAGCCTAAATGAAGATATTGAATGTAGCTCTATACTTGAAGACCGCACTTCCCCTACACCACCATCACGGGTGCTTGCTCTAACTTTGCAGTGTGATATGTGGTTGCATGTGGCATAAGGTGTCTAGCTTGTAATGCTTCTAATTAGGGCAAATTGCATCTGCTTAGTTTACACACTATACCTGTGAATATGACATGCCTTCCTATTTTTGGTACACACTGCATCTATGTGTTAACCTTGTTCTTACATGAAACTACCTCTCTTCTGTATCCTGCATCAATCACTTACGATGAGTCACCTTTATTCGTTGCATATTGCATATTATTTCTAGCCTGTTGCCATGTATTGCTTCTAATTTGGTCAAATACATTTGTTAGGGCACCTTTTTAATTTGGCAGAGTGATATTGGTTTCATTTTTCATATGGTTTCTAGCTTGCATTGATTCTAACAAGTTCAAGCACCTTGTGCTTAGTTTACACTTTATACATCATACATGTCAATATGTCACGCCGTCCTGTTTTTCATACATATTCCATCCTCCTATCATGCGGCTGCCTTACATGAAAGTAGTGTTCGTCAGTATCATGCATCAATGAATTCTGAAGAGCAAATTTTATTCCTTTTTCTTGTGGGTTTGACTTGACAAGGCAAAATCAAGAAAGAGGAAGGAAAAGAGTAAGGAAGGCGATGATGGTGGTCCTTTGCAGCAACGTAAACGGAGCATTTGTACCGATGCTCCTTGTACTGATAGTGCATTACAAGGTCCAAGTCTCCGCTCCCCTACTCCACCATCCAAGGTGCTTGCTCTAACTTGGCAGTGTGATATCTGGTTGCATGTTGCATATGGTGTCTAGCACATATTGCTCCTAATTAGTGTAAACTGCATCTGCTTAGCTTACACATGATACATGTGAATATGACACGCTTTCCTGTTTTTGGTACATACTATATCTGGTCACACCATGTTCTTACATGAAACTACTCTTCTTGTGTATCCTGCATCAGTCACTTATGATGGGACACCTTTAAGTTGGCAGTGTGATATTGGTTTGCGTCTTGAATATGATTTCTAGCATGTATTGCTTCTAGTTTGATGAACGCCGCCTATGACGAGACAGTTTTAACTTGGCAAAGTGATATTGATTGCACCTTCCATATGGTCTCTTGAAGTGTTTCTAATTTGTTGAAGTGCCTTCTGCTTAGTTACCACATCATAGGTGTGAATATGTCAAGCCGGCCATTTTTCGTACATATTCCATCCTTGTATCATGACTTTGCCTTTCATCAGAGTAGCGTTCGTCGGTATCATGCATGAATGAGTTCTGAAGAGCGAATTATATTCCTTTTTCTTGTCAGTATGACCTCACAGTGCAAAATCAATAAAGATGAAGGAAATTGGCAAGGCATTGTATGATGGTGGTCCTTCCGAGCAACTGAAACGGAGGTTCTCTACAGATTCTACTCTGCCATCCTCCTAACAAGATTCGCAAGACAATGCAAGGCTAGACAGTCAACGTAGCTGTGTAGATGATGAGCACATCTCCCCTACTCCACCATCACAGGTGCTTGCTCTAACTTGGCACTATTATATGTGGTTGCATGTTGCGTATGATGTCTAGCATGTATTGCTTCTAACTTTGTTGAATTGCATCTGCTTACTTTACACACAATGCCTGTGAATATGACATGTGTTCCTGTTTCTACACCAGACTACTGTTCTTGCATATCCCGCATCAGTCACTTATGATAAGGCACCTTTAAGTCGCCACTGTGATATTGGTTGTGTCTTGCATATGATTTCCAGCATGTACTGCTTCTAATTTGTAGAAACGCCATACAGTTTGAACTTGGCAGAGTGATATTGGTTGCATCTTTCATATGGTGTCTAGCTTGTAGTGCTTCTATTTTGTTGAAATGCCTTCTGCTTAGTTACCACATCATAGGTGTGAATATGTCACGCCATCCTGTTTTTCATACATATTCCATCCTCGCATCATGTGTTTGCCTTTCATCCGAGTAGTGTTCATCAGTATCATGCATGAGTGAGTTCTGAAGAGCGAATTTTATTCGTTTTTCTTATCGGTTTGACTTCACAATGCAAAATCATTACAGCTGAAGGAAATTAGTCTGGCAGTGGTTGATGGTTGTCCTTCGGAGCAACTCAAACAGGGGGTCTCTACAGATTCTACTCCGCCATCCTCCCAACAAGATTCGCAAGACAACACAAGGCTGGACAGTCAACGTAGCTGTGTAGATGATGAGCACATCTCCCCTACTACACCATCATAGGTGCTTGCTCTAACTTGGCACTATTATATGTGATTTCATGTTGTGTATGATGTCTAGCTTGTATTGCTTCTAACTTGAATTGCATCTGCTTACTTTACACATAATGCCTGTGAATATGACACATGTTCCTATTTCTAGAACATACGTGTACATGATGAGCACATCTCCCCTACTCCACCATCACAGGTGCTTGCTCTTACTTGGAACTGTTATATGTGGTTGCGTTTTCCGTATGATGTCTAGTTTGTATTGCTTCTGATTATGTTGAATTGCATCTGCGTAGCTTACAACTTATACCTGCAACGATCACTTACCCATAAGACACATTTAACTTGGGAATGTGATGTAGGTTGCATCTTGCATTGTCTTATAGCGTGTACTGCTTCTAATTTCTTGAATGGCACTTACGACGAGACACTTTTTACCTGATAGAGTGATATTGGTTGCATGTTCATATGGTGCCTAGCTTTCATTTCTTCTAATTTTGTTGAAATGCCTTCCGCTTACTATTTTTCATACATATTTCATCCTCCTATCGTACGTGTGAATATGAAATGCTGTCTTTTTTGTATATATTCCATACTCCTATCCTGCGCTTGCCTTACATCAAAGTAGTGTTCGTCTGTATCATGCATTAACCAGTTATGCAGAGCTAATTTTACTCATCTTCTTGTGGTTTTGACTTCATAAGGCAATATCAGAAAATAGGAAGGAAAAGAGTAAGTTAGGTGATGTTGGTGGTCCTCCGCGCCGACGCAAATAGAGACTCTCTAGATTTGCCACTGCTACTGCTAATGAAGTTGAAGTCCCAAGTCTACATGATGAGTTCATCTCCCATAATCCACCATCGCAAGTGCTTGCTCTAAGTTGACAGTGTGATAATTGGTTTCATGTTGCATATGTTATCTAGCCTGTATTTCTTCTATTTTGATTAAATTGCACCTGCTGAGTTTATACGTTATACATGTGCATATGACATGGCTTTCTGTGTCTAGAATACACTGCATCTATCTAGCATACCATGTTCTTACAGCAAAGTACTGCTGTTGTGTATCCCACATCAGTCACTCATGATTGGACGCTTTTAACATGGCAGTTTGATAGTGGTTGCATCTTGCATTGATTTCTACGTTGTACTGCTTCTAATTTTTCGAATTGCCACTTATGACAAGGCACTTTTAACTTGGTAGAGTAATATTGGTTGCATCTTTCATATGGTGTCTTGCTTTCATTACTTCTATTTTCTTGAAAATCCTTCTGCTTAGTTTGCACATTGTAGCTGTGAATATGTCATGCCGTCCTGTTTTTCGTACATATTCCATCCTCATACGGTTGTCTTACATCAAAGTATTGCTTGTCTGTATCATGCATCAATGAGTTCTGAAGAGTGATTTTATTCTTTCGTGTTGTGGGTACAACTTGACATGGCAAAGTCAAAAAGAGCAAGGAAAATAATATAGTAGGGAGTGCTATTACTCATCGGGTGAAACGGAAAAGGATCTGCCGTCGAGATTCTGCTGGTACTTATAGTGCAGTAGAAGGTCCAAGTCCACCGGCTAAATCTACAAACACAATATCACCTGCTCCACCAGCTGCTACATCCGCTTCAACTGTACCAGCATCTCAACGAGTTACTCATTCGTTTGCTCCGGAACTGGCCAGTTCCCAAGCTGCCGTCACACAACAGGACTTGGCAAGATTAGATGAACCTCATGAGTATCAGCACCAAGACGGTACCTGACCGAGTCAAGTTACAGTTGCATGCTCCTTTATATGTACTCTCACAGTTTGATGTACACTAACACTTTCCATATTCATTGTTGAACTAGCACCACGGTGCAAGCGGAAACAAACATCAGGGATAATGCTTGACAGATTAACAAAATCTAAAGGAGGAGGAATGGAGATCCATTTTGAGGCAGGTTTAAAAAGGCCATGTGATGCTACAGAGTCAGCCAAGTTAGTATCAGAGGCAGCCGTTGCCGTTAGGTGTCATGCACGTATCATCCCAACGCGGATCCAGTACAGGAATGAGAAAGACAATGCCCAGTTTAACACCTTCCTTGACCATTTATCCATAAGTAATGTTATTCACCGCAATTAGTAATATTGTCTTGCTCTGTCCCATACTTACTAGCTTCCTCCTAATAAGACTCACATTCTTTTTTCAACAGATGAGGTTCAAGTTGAATCCGAAAGATGATGCAACTAAACAAGCATGCACTCATGTTTTTCAGTCTGCTCTGTGACAGTATCGGTACCACCTTAGAAAATCTCACTTTGAAGGCAAGGCTAACAATGAAATCACCCAAACATCTCCAGTGGAATATATTACAGATGAAGACTGGACATCCCTCGTTAAACACTGGTTTGATCCAAAGTATCAAGTAGGCTATATGTATTTGATCAGACCACATATTGAACTTGTATTTATGTATGTTCCTTACAAGTGTATCTTCTTCTAGGCTAACTATTTGAAGAACAAAACCAACCGTTCTAAAGTGAAATTCTAACAGACAACAGGATCTCGTAGCTACATTGCACACTGCGAGGCTCTTGTAAATAGCTGCTACTTCCTTGTTTTTTGTGACATATTATCGTATCTATATTGACTTGTTCCAAATACAGAGGAAAGCTCGTGCAGACAAAAAAGAACCTGAACCGAATGCAGTGCAAATCTTCAAGGATTGCCACACCAGCAAGATAAAGGGCATGAGCACACCAGTTCAAGCCGCTATTGTAAGTCCTTACTCCTCCTGCCTTGAACTGATTGGTACTATGATGTGTTCATTTAACTACTTGGTTTGCAGCCAATGTCAGTTAGTCTATTCACATTTATACACAGTTATCTTAACGTATCATTTCACCTTACATGGTTTAAAAGAGATGAAGGATATTCTTTTGGTCTTGATCTGTAATCTAGTTGTTATGTTCACGTGCGCATAAAAAAGCATGTTTGTTTTATATCTGTTTGCCCATGATATGAATGATGGCATACTATGTTCATCCTACTTTAAACCATGTCTCTTTATCCTTAGATGTCAACGAATGTGAGGAAATAGACAATACAGTAGGCATGCTACATGGACATATGTTCCGAAAGTGATTTTATTATGTAGTTGGCACTACAATACATGCTAATGTATTACAGTAGTTCACGAAAATAAGTTATGTATAAATGTTTAACCTACTTTGTTTGTTTTTTTCTCATTAGTAACTTATCTGGTACACTAATCTACAAGTTCAAACTTTCAGGAAGCTATGGAACAAATGATTGAACAGCCACAACCACCTGAAGGTGACGAGGCTACCACAGGCACAATGTCACCTCTCTTGTCAGAAAAGCGTCAGTATCTCTCCACTAACAGTGCAAAAAGCACCTTCCTGCGTAATTCTGGGTTGGTTGTCAACGTAACCTCGTCCAAATCACCTACTGAATAAAATCTTCCTGCTAGACAGAGTGATATATCTGTGCTCCAGACACAAGTCCAATCCCTAATGGACGTTGTTTCGGAAACAAGAATAGTGGTTGAGAAATGTTGTCAAGATATGAATGGTTTTGAAACCATACTATCAGACATTCGCTTCGTTGTTCAAGAGCAATGGCAGAAAAAAGGTGGAGATCGTGCTGCTCCATCAGATTCTATAGCCTGAAACATTAGCACTCAGGTCAAATTATCTGTGCTTCTATACATCTGATGGTGCTTTTATCAGGAAGGACTGTAAACTTTATGCCAACAGGCCTTTTGTTGTATGGTTGGAATTTATTTTGTTGTGATACAACATTTATGATGCTACCACAGGCTGCAGTAATTACGACACTATTTTTGTATAGTGTAGGTTTATCTTAGTAATGTATTCGGTCGAAAGCTTCGTAGGAGCCCAACATGCCAACATTCGTCAGCCCCATTCCAATTACGCTAAAAATGATTACGAGCCAATTAGCCTTAGCCGCACAGTTCGGTACCCCCTACCCGAGATCCGCCGGTTTTGACATCGACACCTTCCTTGTCACCTCGGCGGCTGTCGCCGCCTCCTCCAGGGCTTAGTTTCGGTCCTGCCAAGAATAGAGCTTTGCGTCGTTCGGGTCCAGGCCAAGGTCCTCCTCGGGCAAGCTCTCCACCCCATCGATGGCTCTACTCTAAGTCCTCCTGATCGAAAAGCCGCCTCCAGACGCGGTCTCTGTGGCCGCCAACGCCAGATCAAGAGGCGTCCTGGGCTGCACAAAGAAAACATAGGTAGAGTGCAACCAAGCAGCATGCAGAAACCAACAAAGGGAACTTACCCGATCGCCATTGGGATGGCCTACCTTTTTTGTGATGCTAGGATGACTCAGCACACTTCCTTGACGTCCGTCTTGCCGCGCGCGGCCGGTCCCTCTGACACGCGTTTCGCGGACGGCTTTGGCGGCAACTTGTCCTTCCCGTGCGACCGGCTTGCCCATGCCAACACGCGGGATAACCCGGCGTTGGCCGTCTTCTTTTGCCGTCTTGGGGGGTCGACGCTGTCGTCCCCTACCCTCATCGGCGCTGCACCACCAGCGTGTGTCAAGATCTCCTCATCATCGTCCGACCAGTCTTGCAAGAGGTCTGGGTGCGGATACTTACTCGCGCAGCACACCACGCCGCCTTCGCATTGGCCGGTTGCGTGTCAGACGGCTCCATGTTCTCGGCGAAGGACTCAGCCCCCTCCGAGCCGGCTTGCTCAGCTGTTGGTACCTGTGCCCTCATCCTGTCACGCATTTGCTGGATGGCGTTTAGCAACACCTCCCTCATCACAGCAGGACAGAGAAAGAGTTCAGACATTCCAAAAAATGGGGAGCACAGACTCACTGCCAGTGTCGGGTTCCCTCCATTGTAGGGCGCCTTCCCGAAGTGCCAGTCAGGAGCCATCCCGACCTTGGAGATGGGTTTCACCCGGTCGGCGACCTGCTCTAGCGACAGCCTCCCGGACGACATCCCAATGGGATCCCAGCGGTCACCCATCTGGTTGATGATGTGCGCCTGGTGTTGCAGCGACAGCACCAGGCGCGCGATGAAGGCGGTGACAAGATTCATCCCCTTGAGCCCCTCGTGTGCCATCATCTCCGCAATCTGGCTGCACAGGTTCTGCAGGCCCGATGGCGGGTTCTTGGGCATGTGGCTCCAGTTCATCTTGGCGAGCGGCAGCTCGTTGACAAACGGCGGCAAGTTGATGGCGTCAACTCCTTCGTCGACGTTGCGCACATAGAAGAAGAAGTTCGACCACTTCTTGGCAGAGTCCTCCAGGGGCATCTTGGAAAGACTCCATTTGGCCGGTTCGAGATGATGGCGGCCCCGAGGTCAGACATGGCCTCGGCCTCCGGCCCCAGCAGTTTGAGAAAAAAGAGGCAGCTCCAGAGCTCTAAGTCTGGCTCCACCCCCAGGTAGCCTTCGCACAAGGTGACAAAGCCAGAGAGCTGCAGCTCCGCGTTCATGCCTAAGTGGTGCGGCTGTAGCCCAAAGAAGGAAAGGAAGGCACGGTAAAAGGCGCTCGCAGGGAGGCCAAACCAACGCTTGAATTGACTGTCGAAGACCACACGCTCTCCTTCTTGCGGCTGCGGCTCCCTCTCTTCCCCGGTCATGCGCGCGGCTACCTCCGCCGCTGATGGTAGTCGCCTGGTGCCGCGGAGGTACTGGATGTCATCATCGGTGACGTCGGACCCCTCCCACAAGCCCTTTGGTGGCTCCATCTACGGGGCTCGGTGAGGTCACAGAGTGCGGCAGCAAGAAGAAAGCTAGTGTGGTTGGTGGGCGCTTTGGGCAGCGCCTGGCATTCCGGCGGGCGGCGAGCTTGGAAGTTGGAGAAAGAGAAGGAAAGCAAGACGAGGGGTGCATGCGTGAGTGTTTACCACCGCCCCTCCCTTCGTTTTTATAACCATGGTAGAGACATGGGGAAGTGGGATCGGCGGCGCCTGCGGTTCCACTTCCCCGCATCATGTGGGCACGTTTCCCCCATGAATTGATTACCCCGAGAAACGCAACCGTTGGCGGAGGCCACAATAAATCCCTGCGCGTGGGCTAATGGCGTGGCGGGGCCCATCCCACTGTCACGTCCCATCACGCGTGTGGCCTGGCAGGGCCTCTCCGGCCGATGTTCACCATGTAACGCCTGCGTCCGGCCGCCAGAGGCGCGTCCCTCCCCATCCAAGACATGGCGGGTGCCTTGGTTTCTCACCCATACCACGATGCCACGATCCGGCTTCCGGAAGCCGGCACATAGTGGGTGTTGCCGGTCCTAGCGGGCCCAAGCTTCATCAACCTAGTTGCATTCTGAAGGGGGTGAAACTGCGAAGGATCCCCTGATTGGAGCCGACGAGCCTTCACAGGTTCGGGGACTACTGTCGGAGGGATGGACCCTGGGCAGGCAAGGGAACCCGGATTGTGATGACCCAAGACCAACGCTCCACACGCCTTCCATGTTTTTCGTCTTCGCCGTGTGTTTTATTTTTGCTTGTTGCATTTCATCATGCCGTCGTGTCATTTAGTTTTAAAACTCAACTAAATAAATTGTGTGGACCTTTGATCCATTTAAATGGAGGGTTTTCACATGATGATTTCTCTTTATAACATACACCTTATCCTTCCAATATTATTAGGGAGCTAATAAATATTCCACTATATCAGAATTACCCATAAACACACTTGCAAAATAATATCGTGCCTTTTCTGCTTCAAGTTTGGTCTCCAAACTTTGCCCATAAATTCTTTCATCACTTTCCCGAGCTCCACCAAAATTCTCAACATTTTTGGACCTTCCAAACCCCCACTCCCTATTCACCCATTTGAATTAAATTCAAATGTGTTTGAATCTAAACATTGCAATCATGCGCACTCGTATTTTCTTGGTCTTGTAAGTGCATCTAGTGCCACCCCTAGTTGGTTTTGGAGTATTGACGACAAACGTGGTTGAGGGACTAATGTGTTTGTGAGAATTGCAGGATAACACAGGTAGTGTCCCTCATTGATTCGGTTTACCTACCAGAGATGACCCCTAAAAATGTGTGAAGACATTGAAGACAATGGTGGTTCGTGAAGATATTCACGACGAATATTATGACACATGAAGCTATTCACTTGAAGACTATGAGTGCCAAGACATAGTTTTTCGTAGTTTCCTTTTCTTCTTATTGAGTCATAGGAACCACCGTACTATTAAGTGGGGTCCAAGTGAACAAAGTCAGAGTGACTGATGTGATGCTCAACCAAATCCTATGTCTTTGATCGAAGACAATGAGAGCAAATCTTATCCAGAGCTAGATGAGTCAGCTTTGCTTGTAGCCCAAGCCAAGCTGCCGCGTGCGTTTGAAATCTAACCGTTGGACACGTGTCAGTTCCTGAGTGACCCAGGGTCATTTCGGACATATCAGGTCGGGTTGCCTCCTAGCCATAAATAGCCCACCCCCTACACCATAAATTGGTGGCTGCTTAGAGTTAGTGCACGACTTTTGTCGTTTGAGAGCAACCCACCTCCGAAGCATTTGAAAGAGAGATCCTTGCGAGGACAAAGCCCAAAACGCCAAGAACCAAAGAGTGTTAGGCAGCACTAAAGTCTTTCTGTCCGAGTGATCTGAAGACTTGTTACACTTGGGGAGTGTGAATCCTCCAGCCGGTTAGGCGTCGCGTTATGAGCATCCAAGAGTCATTCTGGATTGCCGGTGAACGAAGTCTGTGAAGGTCTGGAAGTCTACCTCGAAGACTTACCAGAGTGATTGGGCGAGGACTGGGTGTCCTTAGCTCAAGGGGAATAAGGTGAAGACATGGTCTTCTGAGGTAAATCTCAGCCTCCCTAACTAGACGTACAGTTGTCACAGCAACTGGAACTTGTCTACCAAATCCTTGTCTTTGTCAAGCTACTGGTTCTATCCTCTACTCTCCTTACTTTACAGTTGTCTTCGTGAAGTCATTGCTTTCCTATATGATCTGTTTGACTTCACTCTGTGAAGACTAATATTTGTTTAGCTTCATACTATCTTCCTTTCTGATCCTGTCTACCTAGTTGTAGTTAGTCTTCGTGCTTTCATTGTATTGTATGTTTGACTAATGCTTGCCTAGTGTAGTTTTCATTCTGCTGCTTACTATATAGGTTTAGTTTACCTGGTTGTCTTCAAAGCCACCGTGTTTTGAAGACTTTCATAAAATTCGCCTATTCACCCCCCTCTAGTTGATAACTAGCACTCTCAATGGGTATCCGAGCAAGGTACTCCCTTGTTCTGTGTGATTCGGTTTAACCACCTAGAGTTTTAGCTATGTCGACTGCAGGGATAATCAAGGTCTCCATTGCGTGCCTTGTCTTCGATGGCACTGACTACCCCTACTGGAAGAACAAGATGCGCATGCATCTTGAAGCCATTGATGTTGATCTCTGGTATGTCGTCAAGACAGGCGTTCCCAAAGTCAGTGAAGGTGTCACCACTGCTGATGTTAAGAGATTTGCTCAATTGGACTCAACCGCCAAGAACATCGTCTGTGGTCATCTGACCAAAGGGCAGTATAGCCGTGTGAGTGCACTGGAAACTGCAAAGCTGGTCTGGGACTGGCTACCCAAGGTCAATGAAGGCCTCTCAACACAGAGAGACACAAGAATCGATGTTCTTCGCAATCTCTTCAACCGCTTCAAGAGAAATGACAATGAAAATGTCCAGCTCACATTCGATTGCTTGATTGATATCAGCAATGAGCTACGTGCTCTCGGCGCCACTAAGATCACCAAGCATGAGATCTTGAAGAAGCTTCTGAGATCTCTTGACAGCTTGTTTGACACCTTATCCCTAATGATTCAAGAACGTCCTGACTTCAAAGATCTCGATCCGTCTGACATACTCGAGAGGCTCAACACACATGAGTTCTAGCTATCTGAGAAGCGTGATATCTACGGTCCCAACTATGGCTGAACCCATGCTCTGAAGGCAAAGGCTGTTTCCTCATCCGAAGAAGAATGTGAATGTAGCTCTGGTGATCCTGAAGAGCTTGGCAAAGAACTTTCAATGCTTGTGAGGAAGTTTCAGAAGTTCTCCAAGAAGAATTAGTTCAGCAAGTCTTCAAGATCTAGCTCCAAGAACGACGAGGCTTCATCATGTGACTACAAGAAGAGGACTTGCCACAAATGCAAGAGGACTGACCACTACATCTCCGAGTGTCCTCAGTGGGATAAGGAATCAAAGAAGAAGAAGAAGAAGAAGAAGAAGAAGAGCAAGGAATATGATTCTGATGACAAGAAGAAGAAGAAATCTTCAAAATCTTCTTCAAAGTCTTTGTCAAAGTCTTCATCTCACAATAAGACCTCATCAAGCAAAGCTCATGCATTTATTAGCAAGGAAATGGATTCATAGGAGGAGTCTGCCTCTAAGGAGGAGGAGGTGGAGTCTCAGGAGGAGTATGATTCAGGCATGGCAAGCCTGGCCTTGGCATCAACGTTCGTCGCCAAGTCCATCTTCAACACCGAAGACAATGGTTGCAACATTGAAGCCAAAGCTGATGATGATGATGACTCTGCTCCAACCTACTGCTTCATGGCACGTGGCGCCAAGGTAACTTCACACGATGCCTATTTCCAAACCTCCAGTGAAGATGACTCTGAATGTGAATCCAAACCTAGCTATAAGACACTGCTAAAATTACAACTGAGCAACAAACTGCTATGGAACATATTCAAAAGCTTCTAGACAAAAGCGATGACCTGTTGGACGTGGAAATGAATTGAACTCAGTCCTTACTCGAAGACATTAAGAGTCTTCACGTTAAGTACGAAGATCTTGAAAGTCGTCATGAAACTCTCTCAGCCTCTCATCAGAATCTTTCCTACAATTATGTTCATAGGAAGCGGGAACTAGACAAACTGAGAGCGTCTCATGAAGATCTTCAAAAGGAGAATGATTCACTACTCACCCAACAGACTCAGGTAGAATTTGTTCCACCATGCTTAAAGTGTCTTGAGCGCGATAATGCTAGCTCTGTTGTTGAATGTTCTACTACTTCTGATGTTGCAATATCTTCAACTGCTGATGTGGTAACTAACCCCTCTACTGAGGATGCCACTATTATTGCTGATGAGAATGCTAGGTAGAAGACATTGTTTGAGACTGGCATGTACAAAAGCCTCAAAGGGCATCGAACCTTCTGTGATGTCCTCAAGAAACAGATTCTGAACCAAAACCCTAGAAAAGAGGGTGTTGGATTCGAGAGGAAAATGAACGTTGATGGTTCATATTGGACACCTGAGCAGTACCCCAAAACCACGTGGGTTGCTGCTAAGGATTCTTCAGTGGATCCATCCACTTTATCTGGATTCACTTGTGCTACCCAATTTTCATTGATGAATCCTTTGATGCAAATTATAAACTGTTTAAGAATCAAAATGGTGAAGTGTTTGCCAAGTACATTGGTACTAAGTGCAGGAACGGGTCACCCCAGAAGAAGATCTGGGTGCCCAAAAGCTGTCTTGAGAAGCTTCCCGTGAATGTTATCATGACACCACCTGGGAAGAAGACAAACCCCCGACCAGAGGCGTCATATGGTCCAAAGGCTTCATACAGAGAGAGGACCACTCATGTTCACCCTAACGTCAATGTTTTGCAGGAGAATCACTATGAGACTCATGAATATGAGTGTGTTTCCTCTAACCGCTATGTTCACAAAACTAAGAACTTTTCTGCATATTCTTATGAGTATTGTTCTCCTCTTGCGAAGCTATTTGGTAGGGCTCCCAAGCCAAAGTTCTCAGATGCTGCACTTAGACTCATTTTTTCTAAGCCACCCCTGACGATGTGGGTGGTCAAGAAGAATTAACTTCTGTTGCAGGTAAAGGTCTCCAACCAGAAAGCAAAATCTTCTAACGACAATGCTGGAGACCTAAAACATCTTGTGGGACGCAAGATAAAATGCTCCAATGGTATTATCATGTATTTCGTCCCAGGGTTCCTTGACGAGCATCCTATCATGCCTAATCAGAATTTAAAATTTGATAATATGCTTGTTCGCTACATGTTTCTGCTTCACAATACTCTTGGTGAAGGCTATCCTACTAACTACATTGTAGGGTACAACTCCAAAAGCCACTGAATGGATTATGGATAGCGGCTGCACCAACCACATGACTGGTGATCGAAGTCTTCTTATGGATTCAACCCTACGTCCATCTACTAAGAGCCACATCACATTCGCTGACACTGGTAAAAGAAAGGTATTGGGTCTTGGTAGAGTTGCTATCTCAAAGGATCAGCACATCGATAAAGTGATGCTTGTTGAATCCCTTGGATACAACTTAATGTCTGTGTGAATGCTCTGTGATATGAACATGATTGTGATATTTGGAAAATATCGTTGTCTTGTGCTAATGGAATCTGACAAATCTCTAGTCTTAGAAGGCTATCGAAGAGGTGATCTGTATATGGTAAATCTCTCAGTAGGACCACAGCTTGTCATATGTCTTCTAGCAAAGGCTTCAGAATGTTGGCTATGGTATCGTCGGCTTGGACATATGGGCATGAGGAACCTGTACACTCTCACGAAGAAGAAGCACATCATTGGCATCGAGGGCGTCAAGTTCTAGAAGGATCATCTATGTGGTGCATGTGAAGCTGCAAAGATGACTAGAGCCAAGCAACCCTAGAAGACAATCATGACTACCTCACGCCCCTTAGAGCTGCTTCACATGGATCTATTTGGCCCTACTCACTACTCTACCCTTACTACTGCTGCACATCTCTATGGCTTTGTTATTGTTGACGATTACTGAAGATACATCTGGGTGCACATAATTCTCTATAAGACTGAAGTGCAGGATGTCTTCAGACGCTTCGCAAATCGGGCCATGACGAATTATGGCATTAAGATCAAGCACATCCGGAGTGACAATGGCACTGAGTTCAATAACACTGGCCTCGACATTTATCTTGATACTTTGGGCATCACACATGAGTTCTCTGCTCCTTACACACCTCAGCAGAATGGCATCATGGAGCGCAAGAACATAACACTCATTGAGATGGTGCAAACGATGCTCGATGAGTACAAGACTCCAAGAAAATTCTGGCCTGAAGCCATTGATACTGCATTACACATCATCAATATAGTATATCTTTACAAGTTCTTCAAGAAGACATCTTATGAACTTCTGATTGGTAAGAAGCCAAATGTCAGTTACTTCAAAGTCTTTGGTGCTAGGTGTTGGATCAAAGATCCACATCACACATCTAAATTTGCATCGAAAGCACATGAAGGTTTTATGCTTGGTTACGGAAAGGACTCGCACACCTACAGAGTCTTCAACCTCTTTCACTATAAAGTGGTTGAAACTGTAGATGTGCAGTTCGATGAGACTAACGGCTCGCAAAGAGAGCACCTGCCAAATGTGCTAGATGAAGCTACATCAGGTGAAGCTATCAACTTGATGGGTATTGGAGAAATCATACCCACATAGGAACAAGATGAAGATGAGATTATCATTTCTGCACCTAATCAACCTAAAGACAATGCTCAGTCCGAAGCAAATGTTGAAGATGAAGACAATAGTCAGTCAGATCAAAATCTTCATCCAGCTCATCCTCGGGATGCAAATGAAGTCTAGATTGAGAAGATCATTGATAGCATCAACGCTCCTGGCCCTCTCACATGGTCAAGAGCTACTCAACTAGCAAACTTATGTGGTCACTTTGCCTTTGTCTCTATATCTGAACCCAAGAAAGTCGAAGAAGCCTTCATGGAACCTGAATGGATTCAAGCTATGTAAGAAGAGCTTCAACAGTTTGAGCTGAATAATGTCTGGGAGCTTGTCAAGCGTCCTGATCCTTGCAAGCACAATGTCAATTGTACGAAATGGATCTATCACAACAAGCAAGATGAACTTGGACAAGTTGTCAGAAACAAAGCTCGCCTCGTTTTGCTCAAGGCTACACGCAAGTGGAAGGAATAGACTTTGATGAAACCTTTGCTCTTGTGGCTCGGCTTGAAGCCATTCGCATATTGCTGGCTTATGCCAACCATCACAACATCCTTCTGTAACAAATGGACGTGAAGAGTGCCTTTCTCAATGGCAAAATTGAAGAAGTGTACGTCGCTCAACCACCTAGTTTTGAAGATCCTAAGCATCCTGATATGGTGTACAAGCTCAATAAGGCACTGTATGGCCTCAAGCAAGCACCTCACGCTTGATATGACACAATCAAGGAATTCCTGAAGAGCAAAGGCTTCTAACCTGGTTCACTAGATCCCACTCTCTTCACGAAGACATATGATGGCAAACTATTTGTGTGTCAAATATACGTGGATGACATTATCTTTGGATGCACTAATAAGAGATACAGTGACGAGTTTGGATACATGATGCAAGAGCAATATCAGATGTCCATGATGGTGGAGCTGAAATTCTCCCTTGGTCTTCAAATCTGTCAACACTGCAATGGCATCTTCATATCACAAGAAAAGTACCTCAAAGATTCCCTGAAAAAGTTTGGAATGCAAGACTGCAAAGGGTACACGACGCCAATGCCAACCAAAAGTCATCTCGGCCCTGACAACAATGGTGAAGAGTTCGATCAAAAGGTATACCGCTCCACGATTGCTTCTTTGCTCTATTTATGTGCATCTAGGCTAGATATTATGCTTAGCGTTTGCATGTGTGTCCGATTCCAAGCGGCACCAAAGGAGTCGCATCACCTTGCGGTGAAGCAAATACTTCGATATTTGGCTCACATCCCAACATTAGGATTATGTTATCCAAAGGGCTCAACATTTGATCTAGTTGGATATTCTGATGCTGATTATGCTGGTGACAAGGTTGATCGCAAGTCCACTTCAGGAACATGTCACTTTCTTGGATGATCTCTTGTCTGTTGGTCTTCAAGGAAGCAGAACTGTGTATCACTCTCCACTACTGAATCTGAATACACTGCTGCTAGATCGTGTTGTGCTCAGCTTCGCTGGATGAAGCGAACTCTCAAGGACTACGGCATCAACATGAAGAATGTGCCACTCTTCTGCGATAATGAAAGCGCCATCAAGCTTTCGAAGAATCCAGTTCAGCACTCAGAGACAAAGCACATCGAGATTCGTCATCACTTTCTCAGAGATCATGTCAACAAGGAAGACATTGATATCATTCATGTAAACATTGAAGAGCAACTGGTTGATATCTTCACTAAGCCCTTGGATGAGAAGAGGTTTTGCAAGCTACGGTGTGAGCTAAATATCTTAGAATCCTCAAATGTCCAATGAATGGACATAAATCCTAACGCTTATGCATGTTGATGACTTAGATGTGCAACACATGAAGTAACGCATTTCTTCAATCAATGAAGACTTACCCTCTGAGTGTGAATACATTAATGTGGAATTTGACTTCGGAGCATGATACGTCCATTTTGCATCATGCTTTTATATCGATATTAATTGCAATATGGGTTGTTACTACACATTATGTCACAATACTTATGCCTTTTCTCTCTTATTTTACAAGGTTTACATGAAGAGGGGGAATGTCGGCAGCTGGAATTCTCGGCTGGAAAAGGAGCAAATATAAGAGACCTATTCTGCACAGCTCCAAAAGTCCTGAAACTCCACGAAAGTCAGTTTTGGAATATATTAAAAATATTGGGCAAAGAAAGCACCAGAGGGCGGCCACCCACTGTCCACGAGGGTGGGGCGCGCCCTACCCCCTGGGTGCACCCCCCTGCCTCGTGGGCCACCTGGAAGCCCCCCGATGCCCATCTTCTGGTATAAGGTGTCCTTTGCCCTGGAAAATATCATAAGGAAGCTTTGGGGACGAAATGCCGCCGTCTCGAGGCGGAACCTTGGCGGAACCAATCTAGGGCTCCAGTGGAGCTGTTCTGCCGGGGAAACATCCCTCCGAGAGGGAAAAATCGTCACCATCGTGATCACCATCGATCCTCTCATCGGGAGGGGGTCAATCTCCGTCAACATCTCCACCAGCACAATCTCCTCTCAAACCCTAGTTCATCTCTTGTATCCGATCTTTGTCTCAAAACCTCATGTTGGTACCTGTGGGTTGCTAGTAGTGTTGATTACTCCTTGTAGTTGATGCTAGTTGGTTTATTCGGTGGAAGATCATATGTTCAGATCTTTTATGCATATTAATACCCCTCTAATTATGAACATGAATATGGTTTGTGAGTAGTTACGTTTGTTCCTGAGGACATGGGAGAAGTCTTGTTATAAGTAGTCATGTGAATTTGGTATTCGTTTGATATTTTGATGAAATGTATGTTGTCTTTCCTCTAGTGGTGTTATGTTAACATCGACTACATGACACTTCACCATTGTTTGGGCCTAGAGGAAGGAATTGGGAAGTAATAAGTAGATGATGGGTTGCTAGAGTGACAGAAGCTTAAACCCTAGTTTATGCGTTGCTTCGTAAGGGGCTGATTTGTGTCCATATGTTTCATGTTATGGTTAGGTTTACCTTAATTCTTCTTCTGTAGTTGTGGATGCTTGCGAGAGGGGTTAATCATAAGTGGGATGCTTGTCCAAGGAAGGGCAGTACCCAAGCACCGGTCCAGCCACATATCAAATTATCAAAGTAACGAACGCGAATCATATGATCATGATGAAAACTAGCTTGACGATAATTCCCATGTGTCCTCGGGAGTGCTTTGCCTTATATAAGAGTTTGTCTAGGTCCTTTGCTACAAAAAGGATTGGGACACCTTACTGCACCTTGTTTACTTTTGTTACTTGTTATACCTTACGAATTACCTTATCACAAAACTATCTATTATCGATAATTCTAGTGCTTGCAGAGAATACCTTACTGAAAACTGCTTGTCATTTCCTTCTGCTCCTTGTTGGATTCGACACTCTTACTTATCAAAAGGACTATGATAGATCACCTATACTTGTGGGTCATCAAGACTCTTTTCTGGCGCCGTTGCCGGGGAGTGAAGTGCCTTTTGTAGGTGGAATTTGGTAAGGAAAAAATTATACAGTGTGCTGAAATTTACTATCACTTGTTACTATGGAAAATAATCCTTTGAGGGGCTTGTTCGGGGTATCTTCACCCCAACAAGTAGAGCAAAGAGTTGCTCCTCAACCTATTGAACCTACTGAAAGTGTTTACTTTGAAATTTCTTCGAGTATGATAGAGAAACTGCTAGCTAATCCTTTCACATGAGATCGAACTTTACATCTCGATATGCACCTAATCTATGTGGATGAAGTTTGTGGATTATTTAAGCTTGCAAGTATGCCCGAGGATGTTATCAAGAAGAAGGTCTTCCCTTTATCTTTGAAGGGAAAGGCATTGACATGGTTTAGGCTATGTGATGATATTGGATCATGGAACTACAACCGATTGAAATTGGAATTTCATCAGAAGTTTTATCCTCTGCATCTGGTTAATCATGATCGTAATTATATATATAATTTTCGGCCTCATGAAGGAGAAAGTATCGCTCAAGCTTGGGTGAGGCTTAAGTCAATGTTATATTCATGCCCCAATCATGAGCTCTCAAGAGAAATTATTATTCAAAATTTTTATGATCGGCTTTCTCTCAATAATTGCTCATGCTCGATACTTCTTGTACTGGTTCTTTTATGATGAAGACTATTGAATTCAGATGTGATTTATTGGAAAGAATTAAACGCAACTCTGAGGATTGGGAACTCGACAAAGGTAAGGAGTCAGGTATAACACCTAAGTTTGATTGTGTTAAATCTTTTATGGATACCGATGCTTTTCGTGAATTTAGCACTAAATATGGACTTGACTCTGAGACAGTAGCTTCTTTCTATGAATCATATTCTACTCATGTTGATCTCCCTAAGGAGAAGTGGTTTAAATATCATCCTCCCATTGAAGTAAAAGTAGTAGAACTTATTAATGTTGAAGAAAAGACTATCACTTACAATGTTGATCCTATTGTTCCTACCGCTTATATTGAGAAACCACCTTTCCCTGTTAGAATAAAGGATCATGCTAAAGCTTCAACTATGGTTCATAAGAGTAATGCTAGAACACCTACACCCTCTGAGCAAATGAAAGTTGAACCTAGTATTGCTATGGTTAAGGATCTCTTGGTTAATAATATTGATGGGCATGTTATTTACTTCTATGATGAAGCTGCTATAATTGCTAGACCCGATACTAAAAATAAGCATAGACCTATTGTTGGCATGCCTGTTGTTTCTATTAAAATAGGAGATTACTGTTATCATGGCTTATGTGATATGGGTGCTAGTGTCAGTGCAATACCTTATACTTTATATAAAGAAATTATGCATGATATTGCACCTGCTGAGATAGAAGATATTGATGTTACTATTAAGCTTGCCAATAGAGATACTATTTCACCAATTGGGATTGTTAGAGATGTTGAAGTCTTGTGTGGGAAAATTAAATATCCTACTGATTTTCTTGTTCTTGCTTCCCCACAAGATGATTTATGTCCCATTATATTTGGTAGACCCTTCTTGAATACTGTTAATGCTAAGATAGATTGCGAAAAGGACACTGTTACTGTTGGTTTAGGGGACATGTCTCATGATTTTAATTTTGCTAAATTCTATAGACAACCCCATGATAAATAATTGCCTAGTAAAGATGAAATAATTGGTCTTGCTTCTATTGTCGTGCCTCCCAATGATCCTATAGAACAATATTTGCTAGACCATGAAAATGATATGTTTATGAATGAAAGAAGGGAAACAGGATGAAGTATTCTTTAAACAGGGACCTATATTGAAACACACCTTGCCTGTTGAAATCCTAGGGAATCCTCCTCCACTCAAGGGAGATCCCATCTTTGAGCTTAAACCATTACCTGATACTCTTAAATATGATTATCTTGATGAAAAGAAGATATATCATGTTACTATTAGTGCTAACCTTTCAGAGCAGGAAGAAGAGAAATTATTGAAAACTCTGAAGAAGCACCGTGCTGCTATTGGATATACTCTTGATGATCTTAAGGGCATTAGTCCTACTCTATGCCAACACAAAATAAAATTGGAGAAGGACACTAAACCGGTTGTTGATCACCAACGACGGTTAAATCCTAAGATGAAAGAAGTGGTAAGAAATAAATACTAAAGCTTCTAGAGGCAGGTACAATTTATCATGTTGTTGATAGTCAGTGGGTAAGTCTTGTCCATTGTGTCCCTAAGAAGGGAGGTATTACTGTTGTTCCTAATGATAAAGATGAATTGATCCCACAAAGAATTGTTACAGGTTATAGAATGGTAATTGATTTCCGCAAATTAAATAAAGCTACTAGAAGAGATCATTACCCTTTACCCTTTATGGATCAAATGCTAGAAAGATTATCCAAACATACACATTTTTGCTTTCTAGATGGTTATTCTGGTTTCTCTCAAATACCTGTTTCAAAATAGGATCTAGAAAAGACCACTTTTACTTGCCCTTTCGGTACCTTTGCTTATAGATGTATGCCTGTTGGTTTATGTAATGCACCTGCTACCTTTCAAAGATGTATGACAGCTATATTCTCTGACTTCTGTGAAAAGATTGTTGAGGTTTTCATGGATGATTTCTCCATGTATGGAACTTCTTTTGATGATTGCTTAAGCAACCTTGATCGAGTCTTGCAGAGATGTTAAGAAACTAATCTTGTCTTGAATTGGGAGAAGTGCCACTTTATGGTTAATGAAGGTATTGTCTTGGGGCATAAGATTTCTAAAAGAGGTATTGAAGTTGATAAAGCTAAAGTTCATGCTATTGAAAAGATGTCGTGTCCCAAGGACATCAAAGGTATAGGAAGTTTCCTTGGTCATGCCAGTTTTTATAGGAGGTTCATTAAAGACTTCTCAAAATTTCTAGGCCTCTGACTAATCTTTTACAAAAATATGTTCCTTTTGTTTTTGATGATGATTGTGTAGAGGCATTCGAAATACTTAAGAAAGCCTTGATTTCTGCACCTATTGTTCAGCCACCTGATTGGAATTTACCCTTCGATGTTATGTGTGATGCTAGTGATTATGTTGTGGGTGTTGTTCTAGGGTAAAGAGTTGATAAGAAATTAAATGTTATCCAATATGCTAGTAAAACTCTAGACAGTGCCCAAAGAAATTATGCTACTACTGAAAAAGAATTTTTAGCAGTTGTATTTGCTTGTGATAGGTTTAGACCTTATATTGTTGATTCCAAAGTAACTGTTCACACTAATCATGTTGCTATTAAATACCTTACGGAAAAGACAGATGCTAAACCTAGACTTATGAGATGGGTTCTCTTGCTACAAGAATTTGATTTGCATATTATTGATAGAAAGGGAGCTGAGAACCCCATTGCAGATAACTTGTCCAGGTTAGAAAATGTTCTTGATGACCCACTACCTATTGATGATAGCTTTCCTGATGAACAACAGTTGTCATAAATGCTTCTCATACTGCTCCATGGTATGTTGATTATGCTAATTATATTGTTGCTAAATTTATACCACCTAGTTTCACATACCAGCAAAAGAAAAAGGTTTTCTATGATTTAAGACATTACTTCTGGGATGACCCACACCTTTATAAAGAAGGGGTAGATGGTGTTATTAGACGTTGTGTACCTGAGCATGAACAGGTACAAATCCTATGCAAGTGCCACTCTGAGGCATATGGAGGACACCACGCTGGAGATAGAACTGCACATAAGGTACTGCAATATGGTTTTTATTGGCCTACTCTCTTCAAAGATGTCCGTAAGTTTGTCTTGTCTTGTGATGAATGTCAAAGAATTGGTAATATTAGTAGATGTCAAGAAATTCCTATGAACTATTCACTTGTTATTGAACCATTTGATGTTTGGGGCTTCGATTATATGGGACCGTTTTCTTCCTCTAATGGGTATACACATATTTTAGTTGCTATTGATTACGTTACTAAGTGGGTAGAAGCTGTTCCAACTAGTAGTGCTGATCATAATACCTCTATTAAGATGCTTAAAGAAGTTATTTTTCTGAGGTTTGGAGTCCCTAGATACTTAATGACTGATGGTGGTTCACATTTTATTCATGATTCTTTTCATAAAATGCTTTCTAAGTATGATGTTAATCATAGAATTGCATCTCCATACCATCCACAGTCTAGTGGTCAAGTATAATTGAGTAATAGAGAGCTTAAATTAATTTTGCAAAAGACTGTCTATAGATCTAGAAATAATTGGTCCAAGAAACTTGATGATGCATTATGGGCCTATAGACTACATATAAAAATCCTATGGGTATGTCTCCGTATAAAATGGTTTATGGGAAAGCATGTCACTTACCTCTCGAACTAGAACATAAGGCATATTGGGCCATTAAAGAGCTCAATTATGATTTCAAACTTGCCGGTGAGAAGAGGCTATTTGACATTAGCTCACTTGATGAATGGAGAACCCAGGCCTATGATAATGCCAAACTATTTAAAGAAAAAGTTAAAAGATGGTATGACAAAAGGATACAAAAGCGTGAGTTTAATGTAGGTGATTATGTTTTGTTATACAACTCCTGTTTAAGATTTTTTGTAGGAAAACTTCTCTCTAAATGGAAAGGTCCTTACATTATCTAGGAGATCTATCGTTCTGGTGCCATAAAAATCAACAACGCCGAAGGCACACATCCGAAGGTGGTAAACGGTCAAAGAATCAAACATTATATCTCAGGTAATCCCATAAATGTTGAAACCAATGTTATTGACACCATACCCCAGAGGAGTACATAAGGGACACTTTCCAGAATGTTTCAGACTTCGAAAAGGAATAGATATGTGGTACGGTAAGTAAATGGACTCCAAAATAGTTCTAATAGCAATTTTTCTCCGTTTTGGAATATTTAAGAAAATAGGAAAATAAGAAGTAGTCCGGAAAGGACACGAGGCATCCACGAGGGTGGAGGGCGCGCCACCTGTCTCGTGGGTACCTCGTGTGCCCTCCGGACTCCGTTTTCTTGCATGATACTTCTTTTGGTCGGTAAAAATTCATTATATAATCTCCCGAAGGTTTTGACCACTGTACCACGACGAAATCCTCTGTTTTTGTTTTGAGCTGTCTCTGTAACATATTTATAGCAAGATGTCTTCTCAAGAGTCAGTCGTAGAGAGTCGAGTATCTAATCCGACATCGGGACCAAGAGCAAATAGCGTTGCTAACCGCTTTGGACCATCAATGGAGGAAGAGATGGAGCCCGACTTAAAAAGGATAGATGCTATGGAGGAGGATCAAGAAGTTACTTCTCGTCTCCAAGCCAGATTTATAATGGAGGAACTCTAGAGCTCAGCAATTCCAAATCCGGTTATACCTCCCAATGCTAGATTTCTTTCTTACGAAAATATGAAAAAGAGAGTTACTTGTTCTCCCGCAGCTATGCAACATCCATGGGTGAAAGAAGCTTCAACAGTCGTGAATAAACTCTGTAAGGAGACAATGGATCTTAACAGCAGGTCAATAAGCTCGAGGAAGAGAACCGTATCCTAAGGGGCATCATCGCCAAGAATATGACATCACCATCCCCGAAGAAAGAAACATAATCACACGGGTATGGGCACTCCCCTTGGCAACTGCCAAGCTTGGGAGAGGTGCCCGGTATCGTATCACCATCACACTTCTATCTTTACCGTTTTTCCTAGTTTGATCCTTTTGGTTATATCTTGATCTAGTACAATAAAGTTTAGTATGATCTAGCTTTGAGGTTTTGTGTTGATCCCTATCTATGTAATCGGGTCCGTGAGCTCTATAAAATAAAGATTAGTCTTAAGTCGAGGGCTTTGCTATCTTGCTATGATCTTGGGGGAATAAAAAAAAGAGAAAGTATAAAAAGAAACAAAAAGATCATATTGATATTATGGAGAGTAATGACTTCACATATAAAGAGTATGATGAATAAAAGTTGTTGAGAGTTGACAAATATAGTTTCGGTCATCGTTGCAACTAATAGGAAGTAATAAACAAAGAGTGGTTTTCACATATAAATATACAATCTTGGACATCTTTTATGATTGTGAGCACTCACTAAAGTATGACATGCTAAAAGGTTGATGTTGGACAATGAAGACAATGTAATGGGTTATGTTTTCTTATATCCGAAATAAATTATATTGTCATGGATCATCCAACATGTTGAGCTTGCCTTTCCCCCTCATGCTAGCCAAATTCTTTGCACCAAGTAGAGATACTACTTGTGTTTCCAAATATCCTTAAACCCAGTTTTGCCATGAGAGTCCACCATATCTACCAATGGATTGAGTAAGATCCTTCAAGTAAGTTGTCATTGTTTCAAGCAATAAAAATTGCTCGATAAATATTTATGATCTATTAGTGTTGAGAAAATAAGCTTTATACGAGCTTGTGATATGGAAGAAATAAAAGCGACAAACTACATAATAAAGGTCCCTATCACAAGTGGCAATATAAAGTGACATTCTTTTGCATTAAGATTTTGTGCATCCAACCATAAAAGCACATGACAACCTCTGCTTCCCTCTACGAAGGGCCTACCTTTTATTTTTGTCTTCTACCTTATACAGGAGTCATGGTGATCTTCACCTTTCCTTTTTACACTTTATCCTTTGGCAAGCACTTTGTGTTGGAAAGATCCTGATATATATATATATATATATATATATATATATATATATATATATAATCCAATTGGATGTGGGTTTTCATAAAGCATTATTGTTGACATTACCCTTGAGGTAAAAGGTTGGGAGGCAAAACTATAAGCCCCTATCTTTCTCTGTGTCCGATTAAAACTTCATACCCATAAGTATTGCGTGAGTGTTAGCAATTATGAAAGATTAAATGATAGTTGAGTATGTGGACTTGCTGAAAATCTCTTATATTGACACTTTCCGATGTTACGATAAATTGCAATTGCTTCAATGAATGAGATTATAGTTTGCTGGTTTTCAATGAAGTTTCTGATTCATACTTGACATTGTGAATAGATTGTTACTTTAGCATAAGAAATCATATGACAATATATATTGTTGTTCTAAGAATGATCATGATGCCCTCATGTCCGTATTTTATTTTATCGACACTTCTATCTTTAAAACATGTGGACATATTTTTCGATATCGGCTTCCACTTGAGGACAACCGAGATCTAAGCTTGGGGGAGTTGATACGTCCATTTTGCATCATGCTTTTATATCGATATTTATTGCGATATGGGTTGTTACTACACATTATGTCACAATACGTATGCCTTTTCTCTCTTATTTTACAAGGTTTACATGAAGAGGGGGAATGCCGACAGCTGGAATTCTGGGCTGGAAAAGGAGCAAATATTAGAGACCTATTCTGCACAACTCCAAAAGTCCTGAAACTCCACGAAAGTCAGTTTTGGAATATATTAAAAATATTGGGCGAAGAAAGCACCAGAGGGGGCCACCCACTGTCCACGAGGGTGTGGGCGCACCCCTGCCTCGTGGGCCACCTGGAAGCCCCCCGATGCCCATCTTCTGGTATAAGGTGTCATTTGCCCTGGAAAAAATCATAAGGAAGCTTTCGGGACGAAGCGCCGCCATCTCAAGGCGGAACCTTGGCGGAATCAATCTAGGGCTCCAACGGAGCTGTTCTGCTGGGGAAACATCCCTCCGGGAGGGGGAAATCGTCACCATCGTCATCACCATCGATCCTCTTGTCGGGAGGGGGTCACTCTCCATCAACATCTTCACCAGCACCATCTCCTCTCAAACCCTAGTTCATCTCTTGTATCTGATCTTTGTCTCAAAACCTCAGATTGGTACCTGTGGGTTGCTAGTAGTGTTGATTACTCCTTGTAGTTGACGCTAGTCGGTTTATTCGGTGGAAGATCATATGTTCAGATCTTTTATGCATATTAATACCCCTCTAATTATGAACATGAATATGGTTTGTGAGTAGTTACATTTGTTCCTGAGGACATGGGAGAAGTCTTGTTATAAGTAGTCATGTGAATTTGGTATTGTTCGATATTTTGATGAGATGTATGTTGTCTTTCCTCTAGTGCTGTTATGTGAACGTCGACTACATGACACTTCACCATTTTTTGGTCCTAGAGGAAGGCATTGGGACGTAATAAGTAGAGGATGGGTTGCTAGAGTGATAGAAGCTTAAACCCTATTTTATGCGTTGCTTCGTAAGGGGCTGATTTGGATCCATATGTTTCATGCTATGGTTAGGTTTACCTTAATTCTTCTTTCGTAGTTGCAGATGCTTGCGAGAGGGGTCAATCATAAGTGGGATGCTTGTCCAAGGAAAGGCAGTACCCAAGCACCGGTCCACCCACATATAAAATTATCAAAGTAACGAACGTGAATCATATGAGCATGATGAAAACTAGCTTGACGATAATTCCCATGTGTCCTCAGGAGCGCTTTGCTTTATATAAGAGTTTGTCCAGGCTTGTCCTTTGCTACAAAAAGGATTGGGCCACCTTGCTGCACCTTGTTTACTTTTTGTACTTGTTACCCGTTACGAATTACCTTATCACAAAACTATCTGTTACTGATAATTTCAGTGCTTGCAGAGAATACCTTACTGAAAACCGCTTGTCATTTCCTTCTGCTCCTCGTTGGGTTCGACACTCTTACTTATCGAAAGGACTATGATAGATCCCCTATACTTGTGGTTCATTAGAGCACCATGATAATTGTGCGCCATGTTTGGGTCTAATAGTTCCTATACGGTGGGTAACGCCACCACCACAACTTTTCGAAGATTTTCAATTGGCGACATGAGTGCATTATCTTCACTTTTTGATTGTCTTCAACATTGGTTTATCTTCAAATCTATATCTTAGCGATGTTGATTTGTCTTCAATGATATATATATATATATATATATATATATATATATATATATATATATATATATATATATATGCAGTTGTGTTCTGTCCTCTACAACATTCACTTATAGCTATGTCTTCATGTTGCTATTTTTCTGACCTAAGTGAATGTGATCAGACCCTAATCCCTTCTATGCTACTCCCTCGAATTCTTTCTGTCTAAGTCATGTGCATTTTGTTGACACTTGTCGAATATCTTCTCTGTGTCCTTGTCAGCAGAAGATACAGAGCACACTTGTAAAACCGCTTTTAATGTCTTATCCTTTGCCTGAAAACCAGAGAAGCCGGAACGACCACCCGACAATCCAGGCATGCATGGGAGTATAGGTCAACTCCTGATAAGTTGCATGCACGCCACGTGTTTCTCAGATATGAACCACCGGGGGCACTTGCGTAATTGCACTACATTGCCCTCCTCCTTCCTATAAATACACACGCCTCGCCGTAAATATCTTTTTTTCCACCTTGACACCTCACTCAAACCCTACCGCCACCGCTCGCTCGCGTCGACGCCGGAGACGAAGCGCTTAGCTGCCGCGACTTCTTCGATGCCGTCCTCACGCCGGCTGCGGACCTCTTCATCTCTGCCGCTGCTGTAGGTGTCTTCCACCGCCAAGTTAGGGCGCGGGAGATTAGACTGCTCGGCCTCCCTTCTACATCATCTAGCAGTTCATCTGTGGTAAATAAAACTCACTTTTTACAGTCTTTTCGATCTGTCAAATCCATCCACTTCAACCAAGAGTGGTTTATACACTTCCAAATCTGGATCTGTCTCTTTCTGAATCTCATATATTGCAAAGTATGTTCACTTATGTGTCAAAACTAGTTAGATTCCTCACTTGTACCTATTCGTGGATTTGTACAAATCTGGAACCAACTTCCTTCAATAAGTGAATGTCATCGCACTATGAGATCATTGTCTTATAAACTGATTTATCTTCAAAATCTTCTGAGAATGCATATGACCTCTTCCCCTTCCCTTGCATTTCTAATGCTGTCACAGGTACATGTCCGTGGGAGAATCCCTTGGTTCTCATATTCTGTATTCATTTGCAGAATTCTTACAGCGACACATCAAATCTCCTGAAGCCAGTTCTTGTCTGACCAGCAGATGGAAGCCTTTCACTTTATTGAAGCCAATTAGTCTGAACATTATGGCTTCAGAGAAGTCTGCACGCAAAGGAGGCAGGCAATGCCGTGGCAATACTGCACTAGATTTGTCTGAAGATCTTTATGAACTTTACAAGTCCGACCCAGAAGAGAGCTACACCCAGCGCAAGAACTAGATCCAGTGGATCCGAAGATATTGGACAGAGCAGTGGTTCAGGTACAAGTTTGTGACACCTGAATATGCTGAGAAGAATGCCATCAAGCGCCCTTGGGGTGATTGTCTGTACCAAAACTTGGTACCGAAGACTAAGGCTGTAGCTATTGAACGGGAGTTCTATCCCTTTATGGTGAGAGGACCATAGCCTGAGAATGCCAACCCATCATCTCTCCTATGGTGTCGTGAAGACAATCTCTTCAAGCGCAACTTTCAATTTGCAAAAGATTCAGCAGTTAAGAACCAGAAGGAGTTTGGCCTCAACTTCAACCCTGGCCCCTCTGCTCCAAGGTCAGATGGAACTCGTGAAGCCAATGAGAATAGGATTGGCCCCTTCACCAACTTCAATGGGTTTCTCTCTCATATTGCTGCCCAGAGAGCTGTTGTGGAGCAATCTGCTGAAGAAGCATACTCTGATGATGCTCCATCACCACCAAAGCAGAAGAAGAAGGCAAAAGCTTCAAAACCATCTGCCTCTGCTGAAGGAAATATGCCCTAGAGGCAATAATAAAGTTATTATTTATTTCCTCATATCATGATAAATGTTTATTATTCATGCTAGAATTGTATTAACCGGAAACATGATACATGTGTGAATACATAGACAAACATATAATCACTAGTATGCCTCTACTTGACTAGCTCATTAATCAAAGATGGTTATGTTTCCTAACCATAGACATGTGTTGCCATTTGATTAATTAGATCACATCATTAGGAGAATGATGTGATTGACATGACCCATCCCGTTAGCTTAGCACTTGATCGTTTAGTATTCTGCTATTGCTTCCTTCATGACTTATACATGTTCACGTAACTATGAGGATTGTGTAACTCCGTTTACGGAAGAACACTTTGGGTACTACCAAAGCGTCACAAGCGTAATCGGGTGATTATAAAGGAGTACTACAGGTGTTTCCGAAGGTACATGTTGAGTTAGCATAATTCGAGATTAGGTTTTGTCACTCCGATTGTCGGAGAGGTATCTCTGGGCCCTCTCGGTAATACTCATCACCCAAGCCTTGCAAGCATGTAACTAATGAGTTAGTTATGAGATGGCGTATTCTGAGCGAGTAAAGAGACTTGCCGGTGCGAGATTGAACTAGGTATTGGATACCGACGATCAAATCTCGGGCAAGTAACATACCGATGACAAAGGGAATAACGTATGTTGTTATGCGGTTTGACCGATAAAGATCTTCGTAGAATATGTAGGAACCAATATGGGCATCCAGGTCCCGCTATTGGTTATTCACCAAAGACGTGTCTCGGTCATGTCTACATTGTTCTCGAACCGTAGGGTCCGCACGCTTAAGGTTTCGATGACAGTTATATTATGAGTTTATGTATTTTGATGTACGAAGTTTGTTCGAGTCCGGATGTGATCACGGACATGACGAGGAGTCTCGAAATGGTCGAGACATAAAGATTGATATATTGGACGGATATATTTGGACACGGAAAGGTTCGGAGAAGTTTGGAGCTACCGGAGGTTCTGGAACCCCGGGAGGTATATGGGCCTTATTGGGCCCATATAGGAAGAAGGAGAAGGAACAAGGGGGGCCCCCAGCCCAATCCGAATTGGGGAGGGGGCCCCCCCTTTCCTTTCTCCTTCCCCCCTCTTCCTATTACTACTACTAGTACTTATTCCTAATACTAGTACTCTTTCCTTCCTCCTCCAAATAGGATAAGGAAAAGGGAGGGAAACCTACTTGGAGTAGGTTTCCCCCTCCTCTATGGCGCCCCCTTGGGCGGCCTCCTCCTCCCTCCCTCCTTTATATACGGGGTAGGGGCACCCTAGAACACACAAGTTGATCATTGAGATCGTTCCTTAGCCGTGTCGGTGCCCCCTCCACGATATTACACCTCGGTCATATTGTAGCGGTGCTTAGGCAAAGCCTGCGACAGAGAACATCAAGATCGTCACCACGCTGTCGTCTTGTGGAACTCCCCTCGGCGCCTCTGCTGGATCGGAGATCGAGGGTGCGTCATCAAGCTGTCTACGCGTGTCAAGAACTCGGAGGTGCCGGAGTGCGGTGCTGGATCGGTTGAACCGGAAGGCGTCGACTACTTCCACTACGCTGTGTCAACGCTTCCGCTTCGGTCTACGAGGGTACGTAGACAACACTCTCCCCTCGTTGCAATGTCATCACCATGATCTTGCGTGTGCGTAGGAAAATTTTGAAATTACTACGTTCCCCAACAGTGGCATCCGAGCCTAGGTTTTTATGGTTTGATGTTATATGCACGAGTAGAACACAAGTGAGTTGTGGACGATATAAGTCATACTGCCTACCAGCATGTCATACTTTGGTTCGGCGGTATTGTTGGATGAAGCGGCCCGGACCGACATTACGCGTACGCTTACGCGAGACTGGTTTTATCGCCGTGCTCTGCACACAGGTGACTAGCGGGTGTCTGTTTCTCCAACTTTAGTTGAACCGAGTGTGGCTACGCCCGATCCTTGTGAAGGTTAAAACGGAGTCTATTTGACAAACTATCGTTGTGGTTTTGATGCGTAGGTGAGATTGGTTCTTGCTTAAGCCCGTAGCAGCCACGTAAAATTTGCAACAACAAAGTAGAGGACGTCTAACTTGTTTTTGCAGGGCATGTTGTGATGTGATATGGCCAAGATGTGATGCTATATTTTATTGTATGAGATGATCATGTTTTGTAACCGAAGTTATCGGCAACTGGCAGGAGCCATATGGTTGTCGCTTTATTGTATGAAATGCAACATACTGTAATTGCTTTACTTTATCACTAAGCGGTAGCGATAGTCGAGAAGCAATAGATGGCGTAACGACAACGATGCTACGATGGAGATCAAGGTGTCGCGCCGGTGGCGATGGTGATCATGACGGTTGCTTCAAGATGGAGATCACAAGCACAAGATGATGATGGCCATATCATATCACTTATATTGATTGCATGTGATGTTTATCCTTTATGCATCTTATCTTGCTTTGATTGACGGTAGCATTTTAAGATGATCTCTCACTAATTATCAAGAAGTGTTCTCCCGAGTATGCACCGCTGCGAAAGTTCTTCGTCTTTGAGACACCACGTGATGATCGGGTGTGATAGGCTCTACGTTCAAATACAACGGGTGCAAAACAGTTGCACGCGCGAATACTCGAGTTATACTTGACGAGCCTAGCATATCAGATATGGCCTCGGAACATGGAGACCGAAAGGTCGGCGTGAATCATATAGTAGATATGATCAACATAGAGATGTTCACCATTGAAACTACTCCATCTCACGTGATGATCGGACATGGTTTAGTTGATTTGGATCACGTGATCACTTAGATGACTAGAGAGATGTACGTCTAAGTGGGAGTTCTTAAGTAATATGATTAATTGAACTTAAATTTATCATGAACTTAGTACTGATAGCATTTTGCTTGTCTATGTTTGTTTGTAGATAGATGGCTCGTCTTTGTTGTTCCGTTGAATTTTAATCGTTCCTTGAGAAAGCAAAGTTGAAAGATGATGGTAGCAATTACGAATTGGGTCCGTAATCGAGGATTATCCTCATTGCTGCCTGAAGAGTTACGCCCTGGAAGCACCGCTGGGTGCGAACCTCTTCTTGATGCTAACCGACGACGTTAAGAACGTCTGGCGAGCAAAGCTGATGACTACTCTATAGTTCGATGTGCCATGCTTTACGGCTTAGAACCGGGTCTTCAACGACGTTTTGAGCGTCATGGAGCATATGAGATGTTCCAGAGTTGAAGTTAATATTGCAAGCAAATGCCCGGATTGAGAGATATGAAGTCTCCAATAAGTTCTATAGCTGCAAGATGGAGGAGAACAGTTACATCGGTGAGCATATACTCAAAATGTGCGGGTATAATAATCACTTGATTCAACTGGGAGTTAATCTTCCGGATGATAGCGTCATTGATGAATTCTCCAATCACGCCACCAAGCTACAAGAGCTTTGTGATGAACTATAATATGCAAGGGATGAACAAGACTATTTCGAGCTCTTCGCGATCTTTGAAAGCAGCGGAGGTAGAAATCAGAAGGAGCATCAAGTGTTGATGGTCAACAAGACCACTAGTTTCAAGAAGAAGGGCAAAGGGAAGAAGAAGGAACTTCAAAAGAACAGCAAACAAGTTGCTGCTCAAGAGAAGAAACCCAAGTCCGGACCTAAGCCTGGCCGAGTGCTTCTCGCAAGCGGATGGTGGACATCGAAGCGGAACTGCCCCAAGTATTTGGCGGATAAGAAGGATGGCAAAGTGAACAAAGGTATATGTGATATACATGTTATTGATGTGTACCTTACTAATGCTCGCAGAGCACTGGTATTTGATATCTGGTTCATTGCTAACATTTGCAACTCGAAGCAGGGACTACGGATTAGCGAAGATTAGCTAAGGACGAGGTGACGATGCGCGCGGGAAATGGTTCCAAAGTCGATGTGATCGCGGATCGGCACGCTACCTCTACATCTACCATCGGGATTAGTTTTAGACCTGAATAATTGTTATTTGGTGCCGCGTTGAGCATGAACATTATATCTGGATCTTGTTTGATGCGAGGCGGTTATTCATTTAAATCGAGAATTATGGTTGTTATTTATATGAGTAATATCTTTTATGGTCATGCACCCTTGAAGAGTGGTCTATTTTATTAAATCTCGATAGTAGTGATACACATATTCATAATGTTGAAGCCAAAAGATGCAGAGTTGATAATGATAGTGCAACATATTTGTGGCACTTGCCGTTTAGGTCATATCGGTGTAAAACGCATGAAGAAACTCCGTCTTGATGGACTTCGGAATCACTTGATTATGAATCACTTGGTACTTGCGAACCGTGCCTCATGGGCAAGATGACCAAAACACCGTTCTCCGGTTCTATGGAGAGAGCAACAGATTTGTTGGAAATCATACATACAGATGTATGTGGCCCGATGAATGTTGAGGCTCGTGGCGGATATCGTTATTTTCTCACCTTCACAGATGATTTGAGCAGATATGGGTATATCTACTTGATGAAGCACAAGTCTGAAACATTTGAAAAGTTCAAAGAATTTCAGAGTCAAGTGGAAAATCATCGTAACAAGAAAATAAAATTTCTACGATCTGATCGTGGAGGAGAATATTTGAGTTACAAGTTTGGTTTACATTTGAAATAATGTGGAATAGTTTCACAACTCACGCCACCTGGAACACCACAACGAAATGGTGTGTCCGAACGTCGTAATCGTACTTTACTTGATATGGTGCGATCTATGATGTCTCTTACCGATTTACCGCTATCGTTTTGGGGTTATGCTTTAGAGACGGCCGCATTCACGTTAAATAGGGCACCATCAAAATCTGTTGAGACGACGCATTATGAACTGTGGTTTGGCAAGAAACCAAAGTTGTCGTTTCTCAAAGTTTGAGGCTGCGATGCTTATGTGAAGAAACTTCAACCAGATAAGCTTGAACCCAAATCGGAGAAATGTGTCTTCATAGGATACCCAAAAGAGACTATTGGGTACACCTTCTATCACAGATCTGAGGGCAAGATCTTCGTTGCTAAATTCGGATCCTTTCTAGAGAAGGAGTTTCTCTCGAAAGAAGTGAGTGGGAGGAAAGTAGAACTTGATGAGATAACTGTATCTACTCCCTTATTGGAAAGTAGCTCATCACAAGAACCGGTTCCTGTGACGACTACACCAATTAGTGAGGAAGATAATGATATTGATCATGAAACTTCAGATCAACTTTCTACTGAACCTCATAGGTCTACCAGAGTAAGATCCGCACCAGAGTGGTACGGAAATCCTATTCTGGAAGTCATGTTACTAGACCATGATGAACCTACGAACTATGAGGAAGCGATGATGAGCCCAGATTCCGCAAAATGGCTAGAGGCCATGAAATCTGAGATAGGATCCATGTATGAAAACAAAGTATGGACTTTGGTTGACTTGCCCGATGATCGGCAAGCCATTGAGAATAAATGGATCTTTAAGAAGAAGACTGACGATGATGGTAATGTTACTGTCTACAAAGCTCGACTTGTTGCGAAAGGTTTTCGACAAGTTCAAGGGGTTGACTACGATGAGACTTTCTCACCCGTAGCGATGCTTAAGTCTATCTGAATCATGTTGGCTATTGCTGCATTTCATGATTATGAAATTTGGCAAATGGATGTCAAGACTGCATTCTTGAATGGATTTCTAGAAGAAGAGTTGTATATGATGCAGCTGAAGGTTTTGTTGATCCAAAAGGTCTTGACAAAGTGTGCAAGCTCCAACGTTCCATTTATGGACTGGTGCAAGCATCTCGGAGTTGGAATAAACGCTTGACAAAGTGTGATCAAAGCATATGGTTTTATCTGAGACTTTTGGAGAAGCTTTGTATTTACAAGAAAGTGAGTGGGAGCTCTGTAGCATTTCTAGTTTTATATGTTGATGACATATTGTTAATTGGAAATGATATAGAATTTCTAGATAGCATAAAGGGATACTTGAATAAAAGTTTTTCGATGAAAGACCTCGGTGAAGCTGCTTACATATTGGGCATCAAGATCTATAGAGATAGATCAAGGCGCTTAATAGGACTTTCACAAAGCACATACCTTGACAAAATTTTGAAAAAGTTCAAAATGGATCGAGCAAAGAAAGGATTCTTGCTGTGCTACAAGGTGTGAAGTTGAGTCGAACTCAATGCCCGACCACGCAGAAGATAGAGAGAAAATGAAAGATGTTCCTATGCTTCAGCCATAGGCTCTATCATGTATGCAATCTGTGTACCGGACCGACGTGTGCTTAGCAATAAGCTTGGCGGTAGGTACCAAAGTAATCCAGAGTGGATCATTGGACAGCGGTCAAGAACATCTGAAATACCGAAAAGGACTAAGGATATGTTTCTCGTATATGGGGGTGACAAAGAGCTAGTCGTAAATGGTTACGTCGGCGCAAGCTTTGACATCGATCCGGACGATTCTAAATCGCAAATCGGATCGTGTTTATATTAAGCGGTGGAGCTGTAAGTTGGTGCGTTCAAAACAAAGCGTCGTGAGCAGGATCTACATGTGAAGCGGAGTACATAGCTGCTTCAAGCGGCAAATGAAGGAGTCGGATGAAGGAGTTCATTTCCGATCTAGGTGTCATACCTAGTGCATCGGGACCAATGAAGATCTTCGTGACAATCTTGGTGCAATTGCCTTGGCAAAGGAATCCAGATTTCACAAGAGGACCAAGCACATCAAGAGACGCTTCAATTCCATTCGGGACCAAGTCCAAGTGGGAGACATAGAGATTTGCAAGATACACACGGATCTGAATGTTTGAGACCCATTGACTAAGCCTCTCTCACGAGCAAAACATGATCAGCACCAAGACTCCATGGGTGTTAGAATCATTACTATGTAATCTAGATTATTGACTCTAGTGCAAGTGGGAGGCTGAAGGAAATATGCCCTAGAGGCAATAATAAAGTTATTATTTATTTCCTCATATCATGATAAATGTTTATTATTCATGCTAGAATTGTATTAACGGAAACATGATACATGTGTGAATACATAGACAAACATATAGTCACTAGTATGCCTCTACTTGACTAGCTCATTAATCAACGATGGTTATGTTTCCTAACCATAGACATGTGTTGTCATTTGATTAATGAGATCACATCATTAGGAGAATGATGTGATTGACATGACCCATCCCGTTTGCTTAGCACTTGATCGTTTAGTATTCGCTATTGCTTCCTTCATGACTTATACATGTTCACGTAACTATGAGGATTGTGTAACTCCGTTTACGGAAGGACACTTTGGGTACTACCAAAGCGTCACAACGTAACTAGGTGATTATAAAGGAGTACTACAGGTGTTTCGAAGGTACATGTTGAGTTAGCATAATTCGAGATTAGGTTTTGTCACTCCGATTGTCGGAGAGGTATCTCTGGGCCCTCTCGGTAATACTCATCACCCAAGCCTTGCAAGCATGTAACTAATGAGTTAGTTATGAGATGACGTATTCGGAGCGAGTAAAGAGACTTGCGTAACGAGATTGAACTAGGTATTGGATACCGACGATCAAATCTCGGGCAAGTAACATACCGATGACAAAGGGAATAACGTATGTTGTTATGCGGTTTGACCGATAAAGATCTTCGTAGAATATGTAGGAACCAATATGGGCATCCAGGTCCCGCTATTGGTTATTCACTAGAGACGTGTCTCGGTCATGTCTACATTGTTCTCGAACCGTAGGGTCCGCACGCTTAAGGTTTCGATGACAGTTATATTATGAGTTTATGTATTTTGATGTACCGAAGTTTGTTCGGAGTCCCGGATGTGATCACGGACATGACGAGGAGTCTCGAAATGGTCGAGACATAAAGATTGATATATTGGACGGATATATTTGGACACCGGAAAGGTTCCGGAGAAGTTTGGAGCTACCGGGAGGTTACCGAAACCCCCCGGGAGGTATATGGGCCTTATTGGGCCCATATAGAAAGAAGGAGAAGGAACAAGGGAGGCGCGCCCCAGCCCAATCCGATTGGGGAGGGGGCGGCCCCCTTTCCTTTCTCCTTCCCCTCTTCCTATTACTACTACTAGTACTTATTCCTAATACTAGTACTCTTTCCTTCCTCCTCCAAATAGGATAAGGAAAGGAGGAAACCTACTTGGAGTAGGTTTCCCCCTCCTCTATGGCGCCCCCTTGGGCGGCCTCCTCCTCCCTCCCTCCTTTATATACGGGGTAGGGGCACCCTAGAACACACAAGTTGATCATTGAGATCATTCCTTAGCCGTGTGCGGTGCCCCCTCCACGATATTACACCTCGGTCATATTGTAGCGGTGCTTAGGCGAAGCCTGCGACAGAGAACATCAAGATCGCCACCACGCCGTCGTCTTGACGGAACTCCCCTCGGTGCCTCTGCTGGATCGGAGATCGAGGGTGCGTCATCGAGCTGTCTGGCGTGTCAAGAACTCGGAGGTGCGGAGTAACGGTGCTGGATCGGTTGAACCGGAAGGCGTCGACTACTTCCACTATCTTTGTGTCAACGCTTCCGCTTCGGTCTACGAGGGTACGTAGACAACACTCTCCCCTCGTTTCAATGTCATCACCGTGATCTTGTGTGTGCGTAGGAAAATTTTGAAATTACTATGTTCCCCAACATCTGCTGCTCCAAAAGCTTCAACCAAGAAGCCTCTAAAAAATGCACCTCCTGAATCTAGTGTGCAGTCAGAAGATTTGTGTCATGTGTCCAAGAGGACCAAGAAGCTATTGCCCAAGAAGGTTGCTGGGCAACTCCTCACTCCTACTGCCATTCTACGCAACGAGGAAGACACCATTGATCTTCCAAGCGATGAAGATCTTGGTGATGAAGCTCTAGAAACGCTAATCAAGAGCAAGCAAGAGGCGGAGATCTTTAGTGATCTACCCCTCTTTGATGTTGACATCTTGAATAATTTCATTGATGAGTGGTTTGATGACAAGAACATTAGCATTGATAGTCTGCAACTGCCAGTGAGCATCAGCATGACGTTCCACGGAGCTATTGCTAATGAGCTGGCCCTAGCTTAAAGAATCGTTGAGCTCAAAAACAAGATTGATTATGAAAAGGCGCATTTCAAGAAGAATATGCACAAGCTCAGTGTGGCAGATGTGCAAATCTTCAAGAAGCTGCTGCATGACCTCAAAACTGATTTTTTTCAGAAGAAGCATGAAGAAGCTAAAGGCTCTCGAGAATGCATGAAGTCTTATGCTCAGACATGTGTGCAAGCACACAATGATGCTGAAAAGAGGAAAGCTCTTAGGCGTCCTAGCATTGATCCCAGAATGGCTACTAAGAGGAATAAGAAGCCTGCTGAAGCTAATCCTGATGCTGCAAGGCAGGGACAACCCAGCATTGTCTTCCCTGCCAGCATGACTGGCTCGAACCCAAAGGTCTCCGCTGCTGCTTCTGAGCTCAAGAAGACCAGGCAGGCTGAAGTAGAAGCCAGGAAGAGTAAGCACAAGGATACATCTGATGATGCTCCCTCAAAGAAAAAGTTGAAGACAAAGGGCTCTAAGTCTTCAAGGAAAGAGTGTGCTGCTGCCCCATAGCCCCTCGTTGTTGAACCCATTTCTGTTGCATACCCTTCCTCTGCTAATCGCGAGCATCGTCTCGTTGTTCATGAGCCTGCTCCCACAGATGCACTAGAATCTGAAGAAGTTCCAGCTGTTGACCCCAACACAGCTGAAGACATTGGTCATGAAGACAATGTACTTGATGATGAAGTCCTTCCTCAGCTCAAGCCCCAATTGGTATCATCGCCTGCTCCTATGAGCAATGAATACATTACCATTGGTCGTCCATTGATGCCAATTGCTCAAGATGACTCATGGGCTGAGCACCAATAAGAACCTACCCCAGTTCAAGATGAGATACCTCGTACTCCACCAGCTCAAGTCACATATTCGGTGCTTGATGATGACAATTACATGGAGACCACTCCATCTCCAAAGGCATCGCCAGCGTTTCGCAGGCTTCGCAAAGGTCTCAGGCCATCTATCTCCATGTCCACCATTCCAGATAAAGATTCACAATAATCTAGCTCAGTGGCACGTCAAGTGTTCCCTAAAGAGAATCATTCTGCGACTGTTCAAGCATCTAAAGCTAATGCTGCTAAAGACATTCCGGCTGCATCAGCCGAAGAAGAAACAAGAGAAGAAGAAAGAGAAGCCACACCCCCTGTTATTGATCAAGTCATTCTTGAAGAGAATGTGATCATGCCTGACCCTCCGGTCGTTGACCAGATGGAGGTTGAAAACAATGAGGCTGCCACCAACAATGCTACTGAAGCCAATGACCCTGTCATGGCTGAAGACAATGTGGAACCTGAAGCCAATGAAAATGCTAAAGCGACTGTGACGCCAACCATCACTGATGGAGCTGTCCCTCCACCGTGGCCTCACACCATGGAAAGGGCCTTCAATCATGAAGGTCAGCTTGTCACTGTCCATTGGCCAATTATGATTCCTCCAACGGCTCCAGGACCGCAATATGATTATCATGTGGAGCGAAGGCCTCAAATTCAGAAGCCAAAGTCGCGTTTGCCAAGGCTTCCAAGTGTTTTCACTACACAAGGCTCATTCAGTGTGCTCAGCTTCAGAGAGGACAATACATTCTTTGACAGTGCCAAGAACCCTTACAAGAAGCCAAAGATCTCTACTGAGCGAAGCTATTACTCTTGCATTCTGTACAATCAAGACCAGATTTTTCAGCACAGGCGTCTGGATTGTGATGCTATGGCTGCGCGTCCATGTCTGGAAGAAACCCTTGACTGCTTTAGGGATGTTGGCCTTCTAGCGCTCGTGACTAATAAAGAGCACTGGAATGAAGAGCTCATTCTGCATGTTTTATGCCACATTACACATTCGAGGCTACAACAGGGATCCGAAGACTTGGATCCTTGAGTGGATGACAGGTGATGTACATCACGAAGCCAAAGCTCAATATATCATCAAGCTTACTTCCCAGCCCACTCCAAGTGAGTTATACGAACCTAGTTGTTTGCTTTATCAGATTGAACCGCAAAGCATATTTCAGAAGACAGAGCTGAACATGATCCAAATGCTTAGCATGATGAAGCCTTTGTCCCAAGACGCTGAATATCCAAAGGAATTCTTTGTTAAGGACCTTGAGTATCTGCCACACACAGTGTATCACATTCTGAAGCATACTCTCTGGCCCATCAAAGGACATTATTCTAAAGCCAAACTTGAAGGCGCCATGAAGACTTTGGTATTCTATATCATCAATGGCATCAGATTCAACACCCATGATTTCTTCATCATACAACTTGTTGCTTCCGTGATTGATCTATTTGGTCTGAAGTTTTATGCTCCATGGGTGATGTACTTAATTAAGCGTCATTCAACTCTTGACTATCGGCCATCAGCGCGCAATCACATTGTCTTCTTGCCTGATGTTGATATGTCTGTTGAAGCCATCTACCTCGAGCCCGCCAAGAAGCCCCTCCACCTTCAGAATGCTGAGTTCCAGAGCTTCACACAGCCCATTGATGGTGTTCATGTGCCCAATGCTGCAACTCATGCTTATCCTTTGGCTGGCAACCTGCGCCTACCGCACCGTGCAAGTACTGAAGCCACTGCAAGCACCATTGCTCAAAGGCCCCAGAAGCGTTCTCGTGTACTTAACCGTGAGCTTCTGGTGGCTTTACATCAAATGCAGGACAAACATCATGACTGGCTGAAGTGTCAGATGCAGAGTATCTTGGTGGATGTCAATCGAATTTGCAACTTGGCCACCAAGAACTAGTTTTTAGCCCATGAAGCATGTCGCCGTTCCTGGAAGAGTCTCACCCTGCTCTGCGCAGAAGATGATCTTCGCGCGGATGGCTTCATTGAAAATTTCAAGTTTGACTCTAGGCCTCCGTAAAATGCAAGTTGGCGTTGCACACCCTCCATTGAAGATTCTGAGTGCTCATCTTCGGCTGCAATGGTTGTTGCGAGAGTCATCGATGAAGAAGATGACACCACTTCGCCAGTTCTAACGGCATTGCATGATGATGATGCACAAGGCCTGTCTGCACCACCAAACTCCAATGTCGACCCTGCTACTCCAACTTTGGCTCCACCTAGGAACGATTAGATACTATATGTCTTCAAACCTTTTTGGTCATTACTAACAAAAGAGGGAGAAGCATATGTGATGTAGGGTGGAACCCTATAGCGTCGATCTTTCACGTTTGGAGTGGATCCTACGGAAGAAACACGAAGAACGCGCGGAAGAACACGAGGAAATCACGGGGAAGAATGAGAGAGACACTCAACCGACAAGAGATCAATCACACAAGGTCTAGATCATCGAAGCACGAGTAACACATGGTCCAAAATCAACAAAGGAAAGATACAAAGGTAGCCGTTCTTCTCCGAGAGGAGGTCTTGAATCCACGAGGGGATCTTCCCGTAAAGGGGTCTTGAATCCGAGTGGATCTTCTCCGAAGAGGCCGCGGTCTCTCACGAGGAGGAGATCCGATGGATGAGCGAAGCTCTATCTCTAACTTGAGCTAAATCAACGCTAAGTCTCAAAGTGAGGAGATGGGGTCCTATATATAGAGTTGGGGGCGAAGGGGTACATGGGCTCAGCCCAACACGCGCGCGCAGGCGCTGGCCGGATGATCCGGACGAGGGTCCGGATGATCCGGGCGGGTCCGGATGATCCGGGTGGAGGCCCGGATGAGCCGGAGGGTCGGCTGGTGGTCGCGCAGGGCCGGATGTCCGGCTGGAGGTCCGGACGTCCGGGCAGGGTCCGGATGATCCGGGACGGGGTCCGGATGATCCGGCTTCAGGGTGGAGCTTCTGTTGCCTTCGGTCGCTTTAGCCGGATCGTCCGGACCGGGGTCCGGATCGTCCGGGCTCTGTCCGGATCGTCCGGGCCGCCGTCCGGATCGTCCGGCCACCCTGGTCCTTGGTGCTTTTTCCTCTCCGTCTTCTCGCATGTCTTCCGCTTCCGGTTCTCCTTGCTTCCTAGCCTCTTCATGGTTGACTCCTTGGTAGCTGAGTATGCATAGCATTTCCGTTTGAGGTAGTAACCACGTCTCATGTGAATCGAAAGGAAATTGTGAGAGGAGTGATGTCACCTTGGTTTCAAGAGCTCTTGCACGTGCTCGAGTCATGGGTCCTTGTGGGGTTGGATGTGTTGATGTAGAGTCCATGGGGATGATGGAAGGATGCTCCGCATCATATCCCCTCCCTTCGAAAGGATCCGACCTCGGATCTAGATCTTCATCACCATGGAAAGGCGAGAGGTCTTTGACGTTGAAGGTGTCGCTCATGTTGTACTTGTCGCTTGGTAGATCGAGCTTGTAGGCGTTGTTGTTGTAGCGTGCTAACACCTTGAAGGGTCCATCGGCTCGAGGTAGAAGTTTGGACTTGCGTTCGTTGGGGAAGCGTTCCTTGCGAAGGTGTAGCCACACGAGATCGCCTATTTTGAAGATCATGGGTTGCTTGTTGTTGTTGAGCTTGGTAGCGAGTCATTGTACTTGGCGCTCGATGGTGTGTCTTGTATCTTCATGCATATTCTTGATGTAGCTTGCACGGGCACTTGCGTCGAGGTTGGTGCGCTCTTGTAGAGGTAGAGGTAGAATGTCCAATGGGGACAATGGGTTGAAGCCGTGAAGCGACCTCGAAGGGGACTTGCCGGTCGTCGAATGTCTTCTTGCGGTTGTAGGCGTGCTTTCGGTGATAGGTAGACACGCCTCCCACTCCTTGATGTTCTTCTTGATCAACACGCGAAGTAGAGTGGAGAGCGTCCGGTTCGTCACCTCCGTTTGGCCGTCGATTTGAGGATGGTACGCCGATGAGAATAGGAGCTTGATGCCGAGCTTGGCGCAAAGAGTCTTCCAAAAGTAACTTAAGAACTTGACGTCGCGGTCGGAGACGATTGTCTTAGGTACTCCATGAAGGCGCAAGATTTCCCTACAAAAGAGATTTGCAATATGTGAAGCATCGTCTACCTTGTTGCAAGGAATATAATGTGCCATCTTAGAAAATCTATCCACAACGACAAACATGGAATCCTTTCCATTTTGAGTTCTAGGCAAACCAAGTACAAAGTACATGCTAATGTCTTCCCAAGGTTGATATGGAATTGGAAGAGGCATGTAAAGACCATCGGGTGGTGAAGCGTGAGACGTCTCGAAACATCTTGGGCCAAAAGTAGTTCTTGGAGAGGTGTGGTGAAGGTCTTGTCGCGTCCAAAATGTCCGATGAGTCCACCTCCATGAGCCTCTTGCAAAAGGAGCAAACGAAGAGAAGACTCGGGTATGCATAGTTTGTTAGCTCTCATAAGATAACCATCCTTGAGGTAATATCGTTCCCAAGATGTATGTGTCAAACATTTAGCATAATGAGGTGCAAAAGATGGGTCACTAGCATACAAATCTTTGATGTGCTCAAAGCCAATAACATTCAACTCAAGTTGGGTGACTACACTTTCCTTGCCCTTAATGTACTTGATCACATATGGGAAAGATTCAATAAATTCACTCCATTTGGCATGACGCTTGTTCAATTTAGTTTGACCTTTTAAGTACTTAAGCGTTTCATGATCGGTATGGATGACAAACTCATGAGGTCTAAGATAATGTTCCCAAACATGTAGCACACGCACTAAAGTATACAATTCCTTGTCATACACGGGATAGTTAAGTTGAGCACCAGAGAGTTTTTCACTAAAATAAGCAATGACTCGTCTTTCTTGCATTAAAACTCCGCCAATTCCGGTACCACTTGCATCACAATGGACCTCAAAAGTTTTGTCAAAATTGGGCAAAGCAAGAATCGGAGCATGAGTAAGCAAAGACTTGAGCTCATCAAAAGCGTTGGATTGCAAAGGTCCCCAAACTAAAGGAGTATTCTTCTTACTCAAAGCATGCAAAGGAGTTGCAATAGTGCTAAAGTTTTTCACAAAGCAACGATAAAAACCTGCAAGACCAAGGAAACTTCGCACTTGTTGCAAATTGGTGGGTTGGGGCCAAGTTTTAATTGCTTTGATCTTAGTTTCATCAACATGGACACCCTTGGAAGAGACAACGAAACCCAAGAAAACCACTTTGTCAACGCCAAAAGTGCATTTTTTCAAGTTGGCGTAAAGACTTTCCTTTCAAAGTGTTTGCAAAACAAGCTTAACATGATCAAGATGCTCTTTCATGGTTTTGCTAAACACAAAAATATCATCAAAGTAAACCACAACAAAGATTCCAATGTATGGACGAAGTACATGATGCATGAGTCGCACAAAAGTTCCGGGAGCTTCCGACAAACCCATAGGCATAACCAACCATTCATATAAGCCAAATTTTGTTTTGAAAGCAGTTTTCCATTCATCACCCTCATGAATGCGGATTTGATAATAGCCACTTTTAAGATCAATGTTTGAGAAAAAGTTGGCTCCACTAAGTTCATCAAGCATATCATCTAAGCGAGGAATGGGATGCCTATAGCGCACGGTGATAGCATTTATAGGTCTACAATCGGAGCACAAGCGGAAACTTTCGTCGGGCTTAGGCACAAGTATAACGGGCACAGCACAAGGGCTTAAGCTTTCACGTACATGACCATTGTCGATTAGTTGTTCTACTTGCCGTTGAATCTCCTTGGTTTCTTCGGAATTGACACGGTAGGGAGCTTTGTTTGGGAGTGGCGCTCCGGGGATGAGGTTGATTCGATGCTCAATGCCTCGAAGAGGAGGTAGACCCGGAGGTAGCTCATCGGGGAAAACATCTTGAAATTCCTGCAAAAGAGATTGAAATACCAAAGGTAGCTCATGAGTGGTGTTAGTTTTTTGTTCTCCATCCTTGCACACAAGGACAAAGTGCATCACACTCGATGGGTTCTCACACACTTCTCTCATCTCATGTTTGGTGGTGAATAGTATGAGGTTTTTCTCTCTAGGCGAAGAGGCGCTCAAATTTGGCTTGTGGCTCTCACTCACTTTTTGTTGGCTCACTTTCTCACTCTTCTCTCTTTGGTTGGTGGCTTGTTTGTCGGCTATCACTTGACTAGGAGACATGGGTCGTAGGACATATTCTTTGCCTTTCATCTTGAAGCTATAGTGGTTTGTACGCCCATTGTGGTAGACACCACGGTCGAATTGCCATGGCCGACCAAGGAGAAGGTGGCAAACGGTCATTGGGACCACATCACACTCCAAAGTGTCCTCATATGCACCGATTTTAAAGGATACTTGGACCGTATGCTCAACTCGTATAGTGCCGGAGTCGCTTAGCCATTGAACCTTGTAGGGTTGCGGATGCTTCTTCTTGACCAATTGGAGCTTGGAGCATAGTTCTTCGCTTGCCAAGTTGTGGCAACTACCTCCATCGATGATGACCTTGACGGAGCGTCCATTGATGCCGGCCTTTGTGTGGAAGATGTGGCATCTTTGATCTTTTTCTTGTTGATGTTGAAGTGTCAAGACCTTGGAGACAACAAGAGCGGGGCTCGTATCTTCATCACAAAAGACTTGATCATCTTCATCCTCGTTGATGCGCCGGTGCATGGCCACTTGCTCAATAGCATCCATTTCATCTTCACTCATTGAGTCGTATGTGCCATCGTCGTTGAGTATCATGGTGCGCTTGTTGGTGCATTCATATGACTTGTGGCCTCGGCCGCCGCAAGTGAAACACTTGAAGGAGCTTGTCTTGACGGTCTCATCGGTTGGAGTAGATGATGAAGCACGCGGCTTGAAGTTGCTTGTAGTAGGAGGGAGACGACTTGAACTTGAGGAAGTTTCCTTGTAACTTGACTTGTCGTCGTTGCTTGGAGAAGGCTTGGTTGATGTCGAAGTTAGAGTAGTTGTTGAAGTTTGGTTGTTGGAGAAGCCGTATGTCTTGGATGAGTACTTGGTGTACTTGAAGTCATCTTGCACTTGTCGTTCCGCCTTTGTAGCTTGATGCACGAGCTCAATGAGGTTGGAGTAGGGTTGGAAGTCGGCGATCTTCTTGATGGGATGGTTGAGTCCATTCAAGAATCGTGCCATTGTTTGTTCATCCTCCTCCTTGACATTGGCTCGAATCATGGCGATCTCCATTTCTTTGTAGTATTCTTCAACACTCTTTGTTCCTTGCTTGAGGAGTTGTAGCTTCTTGAAGAGATCACGGTTGTAGTAGGTGGGCACAAAGCGTGCTCTCATGACATCCTTCATTTGAGTCCAAGTGGTGATTGGAGGTTCACCTCTTGCTTGTCGGCGCTCAAGGACTTGTTCCCACCATATGAGCACATAGTCTTGGAACTCGAGTGATGCCATAGCGATCTTCTCCTCTTCCTCATAGTTATGCAAACGGAAGATTTTGTCGACCTTCAATTCCCATGAGAGGTACTCTTCGGGATCATTGGTTCCATTGAACTTGGGCATTGTGAACTTGAGCTTGCCATAGCGTTGTTCTTCATTGTGTTGAGGTCGATGTTGATGATGACGTTCTTGACGTGGAGGGTAATCATCCTCATGTTGTTCTTGGCGAGGAGGAAGTCCATTATCAACTTGCTCTTATTGACCTTGAGGTTGTGGATGAGCTTGAGGAACTTGCGGAGGAGCTTGTGGGGCTTGACGTTACGCACGCGGATGGTAGTTCCTCTCTTGTATTTCTTCTCGAAGGGCTTCCTCTTGATTGCGCCTTTCGCGATTGCGGTTGGCGAGAGCTCGACTTGATGCTTGAAGGGCACATTCCGCCTCAAGAGCTTGTGCTTCTCGTTGTTGTTGTTGAAGACGTTTAGCCTCGGCGTCTTGTTGCTCTTGGTGTAGGCACGCTCGTTCTTGTTCTTGTTGGCGACGAAGACGTTGTCGTTCTTGAGCTTGAGCAAACGCCACTTGGTTCGATTGAGGATGAGGAACTTGTTCATCAACTTGCTCTTGGGGATGCTTGTCGTGTAGCGGGTTGCGAGATGCATGACGGTCTTGGCGCGCGGCTCGTCGAAGAGTGTTCGATGACGGTGTACTTGTGTCGGAGAAGGAGTCGTCGGAATGGCGACTTGAGTGGCTCCGTCTTGACTGTGAGGAAGTAGAAGTACGCCGGTTGACCAACAAGGCGCGGATCTCGTCCATTCATGCATCGTTCTCTTTCTTGTGTGCGTCGAGTTTGTTGTCGAAGTAGTCTCTTGTACGTTGCTCAGAGAGTCGCAAGTCGGTGGCGAGGTTGTCGATGCGTTCGCTCATTGTTTGTTGCTCTTGATGGAGAGCTCGTTGTGCGCCAAAGAGGTGGCTCTTGGTGACGTATGATGACATGTCGTCGTCTTGCTTGATGAAGAGTGGATTTCTAGAAGAACTTGGCCTATCCATCATTTCAAGCAAATTGTGAGTGGTAGAAGGAGAAGAACTAATACCAATGTACCTTTGACCGAAGTTGAAGATGAATCAAGTTCACCCAAATGCGGACAATGAAATAGCACTATTGGTACCGATCCTTGTCGATTCTCACACCTACACAAGTAAAAGCTTTTGGTGGAGCTTGGTTAGGATGGTGGCACAAAATTTATTGCAATCGTTAGCTTGACTCAAAAATGTTGAAGAAGATTCGCAAATTCGCATATGCAACAAGTAGACCAAGCAAGTAGTGGTACACGGAAACACACACGCAAATAGATAAATGGGATTGTGCAAACCAAAAGTGAGCCAAAATGTGGAATCCACGAAAATGCTCTTGTTGCACAATACTAGAGAGACGCTATCACGATTGCACAATAGGCAAATACGGAGCTTGTGCACAACCTACTAGGCAAAAATGCAACGATCTCTATCCCAAGTATGCTATATGTATGGTATATCGGTGCAATGATCCAAGATGATCTTATATGACAATCTTAATGTTGTATGATGCTATGCTTGTTGCTTATAAGCTCTTTGCTTATCTTTCCTCTTTGCTTAAAAGCTTTAGTGGCTCTTTCTCTTTTGAGCTCTTTTCTTATGCAAACTTGACGAACCAAGATAGCAATTGTGTATGCGATGACAACTTTGTGACACACACGTTGATTCCGAGATATGCACCACGATTGTATGTATGATATAGTGTATGCAACTAATGTGCACAAGTCACGTTGCCGGCAATACTCAATGGATAGTCTCGATGGGTAAGCAACGCAAAAGATGGTCTATGATGGTTATCAATGCAATTGCAAGGTATGACAAAGATGTCGTCGAAGTTACCGTCCGTAGCGAAGATGAGTAATCGACCAAAATGAGCGTTTGTTGTTGATGTCGCACCGCGCCTAAATAGCCGAAACACAAGGACACAAAAATCTCACTCAAATTGTCGAACCCAGAGTCGAATGGTGGTACGGAGGTTGTGTTGCTGGGGTTTGGCAAGTGGAAGTGGTGGTGGTTGGGGTGGGAAGGTGGTATATAGGTGTCGGTGATGGTGGTGGTGGAGGGGGACTGCACAAGTGCAGTTTCGGCAGAGGAAGCCGGATGATCCGGGCCAGGAGCCGGATGATCCGGGCACGTCCGGATGATCCGGGTTGGAGTCTGGATGATCCGGGCAGGTCAACCACGCACGGGAACTGCTCGGGAAGAGCACGAAAACGGGGAGAAATTTGACGATTTCGGGGATTTTGGACGGATTTCGAGGGGGAGAAGGTGGGGAAAAGCAAGATCCACGAGTTACACACCGAATCCACGGATCAAAAACAACAAAACATCATCAAAACCAAAAAATCACAAAAAAATTTGGGGGGTATTTTTGTGGGGATTTTCGGATTTAGGACAAAAACAACAAAATCAAGCTAGAAAAAGAGGGGTAGGGGCTCCAAAAACGTGATCAACGTGGCTCATGATACCATATGATGTAGGGTGGAACCCTATAGCGTCGATCTTTCACGTTTGGAGTGGATCCTACGGAAGAAACACGAAGAACGCGCGGAAGAACACGAGGAAATCACTGGGAAGAACGAGAGAGACACTCAACCGACAAGAGATCAATCACACAAGGTCTAGATCATCGAAGCACGAGTAACACATGGTCCAAAATCAACAAAGGAAAGATACAAAGGTAGCCGTTCTTCTCCGAGAGGAGGTCTTGAATCCACGAGGGGATCTTCCCGTAAAGGGATCTTCCGAAGAGGCCGCGGTCTCTCACGAGGAGGAGATCCGATGGATGAGCGAAGCTCTATCTCTAACTTGAGCTAAATCAACGCTAAGTCTCAAAGTGAGGAGATGGGGTCCTATATATAGAGTTGGGGGCGAAGGGTACATGGGCTCAGCCTAACACGCTGCAGCGCGGCTGGCGGATGATCCGGACGAGGGTCCGGATGATCCGGCGGTCCGGATGATCCGGTGGAGGCCGGATGAGCCGGAGGGTCGGCTGGTGGTCGCGCAGGGCCGGATGTCCGGCTGGAGGTTCGGACGTCCGAGCAGGGTCCGGATGATCCGGGGCGGGGTCCGGATGATCCGGCTTCAGGGTGGAGCTTCTGTTGCCTTCGGTCGCTTTAGCCGGATCGTCCGGACCGGGGTCCGGATCGTCCGGGCCGCCGTCTGGATCGTCCTTGGTGCTTTTTCCTCTCCGTCTTCTCGCATGTCTTCCGCTTCCGGTTCTCCTTGCTTCCTAGCCTCTTCATGGTTGACTCCTTGGTAGCTGAGTATGCATAGCATTTCCGTTTGAGGTAGTAACCACGTCTCAAGTGAATCGAAAGGAAATTGTGAGAGGAGTGATGTCACCTCGGTTTCAAGAGCTCTTGCACGTGCTCGAGTCGTGGGTCCTTGTGGGGTTGGATGTGTTGATGTAGAGTCCATGGGGATGATGGAAGGATGCTCCGCATCAATATGAGTTGATAGTCTTCAAGCGGGTCCATATGGGTGCTTATTTTTTGCTAAGCTCTTACAACTCTCGTTTTGAAACTTTTGACTTTTTGAGTTGTAACACTTAAACTTGATGGTCGTCTGATACTTTTGTTGCCACTGTGTGATGCGATGATAAATTCCGCATGAAGTCATTCTGCAGACGTCCATTTTCCATTATGCATATCATATCTTCATTATCTTTTTACATGCATGATGAATTTTCTTCACACTATGAAGATGGCCTCCACAAAGCAAAACCTGCCTTGGGCATTTGCATTCAAAAGCAAACTATTTATATGCACATCTTATGGGGGGAGCCTCGTCATATGTATGAAGACAATACTCACAATTCTGAATTTTCATATACTATTATCCCTGTCGAAAACTTCAACCAGTTTGTCATCAATCACAAAAAAGGGGGAGATTCTAAGTGCATCTAGTGCCACCCCTAGTTGGTTTTGGAGTATTGACGATAAACGTGGTTGAGGGACTAATGTGTTTGTGAGAATTGAAGGATAACACAGGTAGTGTCCCTCATTGATTCGGTTTACCTACCAGAGATGACCCCTAAAAATATGTGAAGACACTAAAGAAAATGATGGTTCGTGAATACATTCACGACGAAGATTATGACATGTGAAGCTATTCACTTGTAAACTATGGAGCGTGAACAGATAGTGGTTTTGTAGTTTCCTTTTCTTCTTACTAAGTCATAGGAACCACTGTACTGTTAAGTGGGGTCCAAGTGAACAAAGTCAGAGTGACTGATGTGATGCTCAACCAAATCCTATGTCTTCGAGCAAAGACAATGAGAGCAAATCTTATCCAGAGGTGGATGAGTCAGCTTTGCTTGTCGCCCAAGCCAAGATGCCGCGTGTGTTTGAAATCTGACCTTTGGACACATGTTAGTTCCTTAGTGACCCAGGGTCTTTTCGGACATATCAGGTCGGGTTACCTCCTGGCTATAAATAGCCCACCCCCTACACCATAAATTGGTGGCTGCTTAGAGTTAGTGCACGGCTTTTGTCGTTTGAGAGCAACCCACCTCCGAAGCATTTGAAAGAGAGTTCCTTGCAAGGACAAAGCCCAAAACACCCAGAGCCAAAGAGTGTTAGGCATCACTGAAGTCTTTCTGTCCGAGTGATTTGAAGACTTGTTACATTTTGGATGGCCAGTGAACAAAGTACGTGAAGGTTTGGAAGTCTACCTTGAAGACTTGCCAGAGTGATTGGGCGAGGACTAGGTGTCCTTATCTCAAGGGGAATAAGGTGAAGACACGGTCTTCTGAGTTAAATCTTAGCCTCCCTAGCCAGAGGTATAGTTGTCACACGAATTGGAACTGGTCTACCAAATCCTTGTCTTCGTCAAGCTACTGGTTCTATCCTCTACTCTCCTTACTTTACAGTTGTCTTCGTGAAGTCATTGCTTTCCTATCGGATCTGTTTGACTTCACTCAGTGAACACTAATATCTATTTAGCTTCGTACTATCTTCCTTTCTGATCCTATCTACCTAATTGCAGTTAGTCTTCGTGCTTTCATTGTATTGTACGTTTGACTAATGCTTGCCTAGTGTAGTTTTCATACCGCTGCTTACTATATAGGCTCAGTTTACCTGGTTGTCTTCAAAGCCACCGTGTTTTGAAGACTTTCATAAAAATCGCCTATTCACCCCGCCCCCCCCCCTTTAGTCGATAACTAGCACTTTCAAAGCTTATTTTTTCGAGTCTGAGAAAATTAAAGCCATGCCCACATCTTTCCTAAACCTTTTTCTTCTCTCTTTTCTTTCTTTCTAAGAGAGAAGGAAGAGAGGGACTCAACCAGTCCTATAGCCTTTTTCCATCTCTGCCCAAATAGCCCAAGGCCCATCCGACCGCACTTATAACCTAGTCCCGACCTCCTCCAATCGCTCTCTCCCTCGATGCCCCCTCCAGTGCCGCCAAGAGCCCCGATCCCCATCTCCCTCCGCTCGATGTCCTCCTCACCCTCTCGATCTCCCACGTGCGCCGCCACCCACACGAGGGCAACCCCGCATGCGACCCCGCCGCTAGCGCACGTCAACACACGCCTCGCGCCCGATCTCCTCTGCCCCGCCGGCGACCCCTGCTATTCGGTGAGCCTCTGCTCTGCCCCGCCTCCTGCTTCCCTGCGTCGCTCGCTCGACATGGCCGCCTGAGTGTGCACCTGCAGCCACCTGCGCCTCGCCGCCCCTTTGACCCTTACATCATCTGCTCGGCCACCGGAAATGGCCTCCACTGCCAGATTGACCATGGCCATGGCATCGCTCGCCTGCGTCCTGTCGTGACCGCCACCCTTCCTTCAGAGCTCGCAGCCATGGATGACCTCCCCCTCCCCCATGCATCGCCTCAGCTCGCGCGCCCCACGTCCATAGGCCTCCTCGCCATTGCCCATCCAGCGTCGCCGGTGACTCCATGCACCAGGGTCCGCGTGCCCCACAACCCTCCTCTTGGATCTTCATGCCGTCATCGACCAGGTCCAGGAACGGCAGGAGCTCCCTCCCGTCACTGTCAGGAGCTCGTCCCGCCGCCGCCGACCTCCAAGAGCTCCACCGCCCCTCTGCTCCTGCTTCCCCACGTGCGCCCGCCGACCATCGGTGCACCAAGCCTTGGACCTCTCCTGCTTGACCACCAAACCAAGACGCCAAGATCCCAAGTCCAAGACCCCCTCAAGTTTGATGACCGGGAATACCACGAAGTACCCCTTCGGATTCGTCAAGACCCTCATGTACAACTCCACCCGGTGATGCGTCAAGTACCTCTACCGATGACCCGAACATCTACGATCCGTGTACCACTACAACCAGTGTGTATTTCGTCAAGTCCGACTATGACACAAACGACTGCATGATGACTCAGAATAACATGGGAACGTCAAGTTCCTCCCCGGATGTGACCGACTACACTGTCTTGTCCCAAACCACCCTAAAACGCACGCTTCGAACGTATAACCCTGAGACGACGCCCGCGAACAAATGCATGTGTGTTGTATGAGATACTCATGTTTGCACCATGTCCAAGTTGTCATTGCATGTTCCTCCTCGTTTGCCATGACGTCGAACCATGGGAACCCGGTAACCGGGATCACCCCACCATCCTTGCATGACACGATCACGCTCACTTCCTTTTGCACCAGTATCTCCGTGAGCTACCGGAACCGAGATGTTGCCGTGGCATCATTTTCAGATTCGCCGCCGTCACACCCTTTCTTTCCATCACGGTGACAAATGCTTCATAACATGCTCATGTCAACATTTTCATAAAATTGCATAAAACTTGCATATATCATCTACATCATGATAACAACATTTAAAATGTTTAAAATTGTGTTTGCATTAAATTACTAAAAGACATGTGGGGATTTACCAGAATTTTTGTTTCTTGTTTTTGGCCTCGCTTAAACTTGCCTAGATAGGTAGTTTATGTATGCTTCACCTCTTGCCATGTTTAACAACATTTAATATTGTTGGGTACATAAATGAGAGCGAACTAAATAATTCGAATGTGGTGTTTCATCAATATGCAACTCGTTGCATATTGAGCTCCACTTAATATGTAGTGTTGTTTGTTGCACTTTGCCATGCCATGCCTCATTAAACCGGACATGCATCATACTTGATTGTGCATCATGCCATGCTTATGTGATGGTTGTTCACCATATTGTTATCTTCTTTCTGGTTATTCTTCTTAATAGTTCCGATTATGTTGCGATTGTGAGGATTCGTTCGACTAATCCCATTCGTCTTCTTCATGGACTCATTCTTCTTCCTAGCGGTATTTCAGGCAAGATGATCGTCACCTTGGATCTCACTACTATCTTTGCTATGCTAGTTGTCTCGATGCTATCGCTATGTCGCTCTTCCTACCACTTGTTTATCAAGCCTCCCAATATGCCATGAAATAGCCTCTAACCTTTTCCACCTTCATAGCAAACCATTGTTTGGCTATGTTACCACTTTGCTTAGCCCCTCTTATAGCATTACTAGTTGCCGGTTGTTCCATGTTGGGACATGGATATCATGGATATCTTGGGATATCACAATATCTCTTATTTAATTAATGCATCTATGTACTTGATAAAGGGTGGAAGGCTCGGCCTCTTGCCTGGTGTTTTGTGCCACTCTTGTCGCCCTAGTTTCCGTCATATCGGTCTATGTTCCTTGATTTTGCGTTCCTAACACGGTTGGGGTTTATTGGGCCCCCTTTGATAGTTCGCTTTGAATAAAACTCTTAAAGCAAGGCCCAACATTGGTTTTACCATTTTCCTAATAACAACTAACTTGCATAGGGACCTGTCGGCTAATGTCTACACGCAACCTTCTTCTTGTAGACGTTGTTGGGCCTCCAAGTGCAGAGGTTTGTAGGACAGTAGCAAATTTCCCTCGAGTGGATGACCTAAGGTTTGTCAATCCGTGGGAGGTGTAGGATGAAGATGGTCTCTATAAACAACCCTGCAACCAAATAACAAAGAGTCTCTTGTGTCCCCAACACACCCAATACAATGGTAAATTGTATAGGTGCACTAGTTCGGCGAAGAGATGGTGATACAAGTGCAATATGGATGGTAGATATAGGTTTTTGTAATCTGGAAATATAAAAATAGCAAGGTAGCAAGTGGTAAAAGTGAGCGAAAATGGCATTGCAATGCTTTGAAACAAGGCCTAGGGTTCATACTTTCACTAGTGCAAGTTCTCTCAACAATAATACCATAATTGGATCATATAACTATCCCTCAACATGCAACAAAGAGTCACTCCAAAGTCGCTAATAGTGGAGAACAAACAAAGAGATTATTGTAGGGTATGAAACCACCTCAAAGTTATTATTTCCGACCAATCCATTGGGCTATTCCTATAAGTGTCACAAACAGCCCTAGAGTTCGTAGTAAAATAACACCTTAAGACACACATCAATCAAAACCATAATGTCACCTAGATACTCCAATGTCACCACAAGTATCCACGGGTTTGATTATACGATATGCATCACACAATCTCAGATTCATCTATTCAAACCAACACAAAGAACTTCAAAGAGTGCCCCAAAGTTTCTACCGGAGAGTCAAGACGAAAACGTGTGCCAACCCCTATGCATAGATTCCCAGTGTCACGGAACCCGCAAGTTAATCACCAAAACATACATCAAGTGAATCAATAGAATACCCCATTGTCACCACGGGTATCCCATGCAAGAAATACATCAAGTGTTTTCAAATCCTTAAAGACTCAATCCGATAAGATAACTTCAAAGGGAAAATTCAATTCATTACAAGAAGGTAGAGGGGGAGAAACATCATATGATCCAACTATAATAGCAAAGCTCGAGATACATCAAGATCGTGGCAGGGAAATTCAATTCGTTACAAGAAGGTAGAGGGGGAGAAACATCATATGATCCAACTATAATAGCAAAGCTCGAGATACATCAAGATCATGGCAAATCAAGAACACGAGAGAGAGAGAGAGAGAGAGAGAGAGAGATCAAACACATAGCTACTAGTACACACCCTTAGCCCCGAGGGTGAACTACTCCCTCCTCGTCATGGAGAGCGCCGGGATGATGAAGATGGTCACCGGTGATGATCCCCCCTCTGGCAGGGTGCCGGAATAGGGTCCCGATTAGTTTTTGGTGGCCACAGAGGCTTGCAGCGGCGGAACTCCCAATCTAGGTTTCTTTCTGGAAGTTTGGGGATTTATAGGAGGAGTTGGCGTTGGTCTCACGTCAGGGGGGCCCCACAAGGAGTCCACGAGGCAGGGGCGTGCCCTAGGGGGGTGCCCTACACCCTTGTGGGGCCCTCGGGACTCTCCTCCGGTGACGTTTCATTCCAGTATTTTTTATATTTTCCAAAAAAAATATCTGTTGATTTTCAGCGCATTCCAGAACTTTTATTTCTGCACAATAACAACACCACGGTAGTTCTACTGAAAACAGCGTCAGTCTGGGTTAGTACTAATCAAATCATACCAAAGTCATGTAAAAATATTATAAACATGGCATGATACATAAAAAATTATAGGTACGTTGGAGACGTACCACCGGCCCGTGAGATCTCTTAATCAAACCCCCGGGCCAGTGCTCCTCGTGAGTGTTGGTCCACCTACCGAGCAATCGGCGGTGCCAGCTCGGGGAAACTCGAGGTATGGTTATCGTCCACTTAGTATAGACGGTATTGTCCTGAGAATGATATATGCGCGGCTCCTATCGGGGTATCGACGCATCGGGTGGTCTTGCTGGACTTGTTTTACCATTGTCAAAATGTCTTGTGAACCGGGATTCTGAGCTTGATCGGGTTCTTCCGGGAGGAGGATTTTCGTCCGTTGATCATGAGAGTTTGTGATGGACTAAGTTGGGACACCCCTGCAGGGTTTAAACTTTCGAAAGCCGTGCCCGCGGTTCTATGGCAGATGGGAGTTTTTAATATCCGGTTGTAGAGAACTTGACACCAGATCCGAAATAAAATACACCAACCGCATGTGTAACCATGATCATCTCTTTTCAACGAGGTTCGGGAAGAGAACATGGTTGGGTTATGCTTGCACGTAAGTAGTTCAGGATTACTTCTTGATCACTACTAGTTTGCGACCATTTGCGTAGTTTCTCATCTTATTCTTGTACTCGTAAGTTAGCCACCATAGAATGTTTAGTGTTGCTGCAATCTCACCACTTATCCATTCCATACCCATTAAGCTTTGCTAGTCTTGATACCCATAGTAATGGGATTGCTGAGTCCTTGTGGCTCGCAGATTACAACGACGTACAGGTAATGCGATGTTCTGACACGAGTGTGATGCTTGCTTGTTTGGAGTTCTTCTTCTGCTTCTTCTTCGATCAATGGATATAGGTTCTGGGTCAGGAGCCTGGGCTAGCAGGGTGGATGTCATTCTTCTTTTTCGTTTGATTTCATTCGTAGTCAGATCCGGCTCTTTTGTATGATGATTTCTATGTATTGATGTATTGTTGTATTGATGTTGTAGCTTGTGGCGAGTGTAAGCCTTTATCTGGTACTCTCATCTATTTAGTACATGGTATGTTGTAATGATATCCACCTTGTTATGCGCTCGAAATCTGATTGTGCCACAATCATGAATTCATCACGTGATTGGGATAGAATCGCATCTTGGCTGCTACAAGTTGGTATCAGAGCCTTACCGACCTTAGGAGCCCCCTTGATTGATCGAACCGCCGCAGTTGTTGAGTCTAAAAGAAAAAACTATTTTGAGTCTAGTTATATCGGAGAGTAGAAATCTGTTTACTCTTCATCCCCTCGTCGCTCTGGTGGGGACTCATGACATAGATTTTTTGACTTCACTCTCCTCTTTTTCACTCAAATTTTTTTAGGATCACGCGGGTATTGTTGGAATCGTTGTGATATCGATGTGAGGGAATTCTGTCTTGGTGTCTCCCGATTGTATGGATTGGACACGGGAAGTTGAGCTCTAAGGTGTTTTCGTCATAGTTGTTATTGTCTCAGTTCCGGAATACCAGAGGATGCTGACATTGAAACGCTCCCATACTTTTCATGGTGGCAAGTAGTGTCATGACTTATCCCCAGTACTTGACGAGATAGCACGGATGATCTACCATGACTAGTATCATTGTGTGTTCGAAGGTCTGAGGTGCACGAGTTTCTGAGATTTCTTGGTTATGTGTTGAACGCATTCGGAACCTTGGAGCATAGAATTCTGCTAGGAGTTTTGTGATGATTTTTGCTCCGTGTAGCCATGGGACCAGATTGCATAACCTAGAAGTTTCAGGAGTTCTCAGGTGGGAATTCAAGTAGTTACCTAGGTTTATCCTTCCAACAAATGCATGAGGGGTTATGTATTTGTTTCCAGTTTATTCTACAAGCCAAATCTTTGCTTTGTTTTGAGTTGTGGTATTCGAGTTTCTTCGATGTCAAATGTTGATCCATACCTTCCATAAAAGATGTTCTCATATTTCTATGGGAGTGCTAATCCTTCTTGATCATCGAGATTTTCATGTAAATTCTTCGCAATCGGTGTGCTTCTCTTGAAGTTAATTCGATCCCTTCAACATTTGCAAGATCAATTATTAGTTCTTCTCAATGGTGTTTGTTTTGCCCGTCCCAAGTTGCATTTGTTTTACCACCATCCCACCCTTTTTATTCAAGGACTCATGTATGTCAATCAACTATCCATTTTATTCATGTGAAGTCTCTTCATTCTTTTCCATCAATGTTCTTACCTGGTGATTCTCATAAAGATGCTAAGGGAGCTTCAATTTCATCATTCTTTCATTCTTCGTTCTCTTTTCTTCTCCGGTGGATTCAATGCAAGCTTTCGGTGTTGATCATATCCCTTTCATCCTTTCATATGCTTTCTTATGTCGGTGCACCTCTTATTTATTCACGTCTCTCTATTCACATCCGGAGTACTTAAGATATCTCAGAAGATTTGCGATTCCATTCTTAATCTGTTCAAGCTATTTCGAGGTTTTTATCTCATTCAAGCCATTTAAATTGACCGGTGCAATCTCCCTTTCAAGTAATCGTTCAATGGTGTTTCTTTGAGTGGGCCTGTCGTGGAAATATCACGTCAGATGTCCTAGCAGAAGGACTTAGTCGTGGAGCCATCGCAATGAGGTTAGCCTGAAGGGGTTAAACCGGACAAGGGACACGAGAGTTATACTAGTTCGGCACGTTCGATGAAGGTAAAAGCCTACGTCTAGTTTGTGATGGGATTATTGGGGTTTCGATGACCAGGGAGCAAACACGCTAGCCTGGATCTCGAGTTGTTGTCTGTTGTCCCTGAACCGCCGCCAGGTCGTCCCTTTATATACACAGGTCGACGCCCAGCCAGTTTACAGAGTTCCGAGGCCGACTCATACAAGTGTTCGGCTCGGTCTCTCCCTTTCTCTAGCTTACAATACAAGTAAACAACTATCGCGGTTTACCGCTATGGGCCCTAATCCGCCTCTAGGCTTGGGCCTCTAAGCTTCGTTAGTAAAGCGCCATCTTCTTGTCTTCAAGGACTTCAGTATGGTTGAGCGTGAACCGGCCCCTCCTGGGCAGTTTATAATCAGTAGTTATATCCTCAACATTAGGCCCCAGATTGATTTGAACCTGTTCATGTCGATCTTCAACACTTAAACAAATTCCACGGGCATCTTCTGATGATTCTTGTAAACCGCCATGTTGCTGTTTCCCTATAAATTTTGGTGAACCGCCATGACGTCATCTTCTGTCACTACACCAAATCGTCATGATGTCATCTTCTACATAAAAAGATACCCTTCATTAATTATATCCCGAAGATCGAGGCGATAGCTGCGCCCCCTTTCACTGCTTAAGGCCCCTCGATTTTTGCGCCTGCCGTTTGTCCCCTTTTCTTTATAAATAAGGCCGGGAGATCTTTCCATTTCCCCCCTTGCCTCTCGTCTTCCTCCTCGCGGCCCGAAGAACTCCAGCGCCACCGCCGCCGCCGTCGGTCCTCAAATCTGCACCAACCTTGGCCGCTGCATCACCCTGATTGGACCAGAGCTCCTGTGATACTTCGTCGTCGCTGTGTGGCCCTGGTAAATCTTCCTTCCCCTAACCCCAGGTCTCCATTAGGGCTTCAAGTTCATCTATGTTCATTGATGTTCATCTGCGCTTCTCTACCTTTCGCTTAGCTCTTTACTGAATCTAGCTATACCTGGTTGTTTCTTTTGCGGCTAGATCCGTAACTTTAGTCTGCCGTACCACAGCATCTTGCTGTTCCTGGATAAACTTCATCTGGACCTTCTCCGTTCCTCTTAGCGCCATTGTAGGGCTGTAAGTGCATCTAGTGCCCCTTAGTGATTTTGGTGTATTGAAGACTTATAGGTTAAGGGACTGATGCGTTTGTGAGTGTACACAGGTCTATAAGTCTATGAGGAGTTTGATATTTACAAAGAAAGTTGACCCCTAAAAATGAAGTTCTTCGTCTGAAGACTTTGGATATCTGAAGACTTTGAAAGTGAACAAATTGGTGTGACCTTGAAGACTTGGTATTCATGTGAGGAATATGAAGCGTGAAGACTTTTGTTTTCGTAGTTTCATTTTCTATTTCTTGAGTCATAGGAAACCTTTGTCTTTGTTAAAGGGGTCGAGGAAATACTAAGGAAAAATTTCCATGTGATGCTCAACTCAAATCCTACACCTACCAATCCCTTGAGTGAAGCCATTGGAAATCTCATACAGATCAATATAGTCATATTCTTGATGTGAGAGACGAAGTTCCTCGGTCTCTGAGAATTTGTTTCGGCGAGGAGTTAGGAATTCACCGTGTGAATTACCTATATAGTGAGGAACATGATAGCCCCGAGGATTTTGGCAGTCAAAATTCGACCGTTGTTGTGCTATCTTGGTGGTTCCAAAATATCTACCCACCTAACGGTCATATCAGACAAGGGCATTTATGTCTTATCATGTCGGGCTGCTCCCTAGGCTATAAATAGCCGCCCCCTTCAACCACTAGATGGTTGGCTGCTCCGAGAGAAACTGACACTTGTCAATTGAGAGCATCCCATCCTCCGAGGACTTTGAGCGAAAATCATCAAGTGAGGAAAACCCAAACCCAACACCTACAAACCCAAAGTGATTGAGCATCACTGAAGAGATTAATCCTGCGTGGATCTGATGCTTGGTTCCTTTGAAGACTGTGCTTCTTCCAAACAGTTAGGCGTCAAGGTCTAGAGCATCCAAGAGGAATTGTGGATCGCCGAGTGACCGAGTTCGTGAAGGTTCGGAAGTCACCTGAAGACTTACCACGAGTGATTGGGCGAGGTGCATGTGACCTTAGCTCAAGGAGAATCTGATGAGGACTGTGTGTCCGGATGGGTGTCCTCGAGTTTGAATACTCGGCCGCCCAACCGGATGTACAAGCCGAGGCAGCAGTTGGAACTGGTCTACCAAATCATTTTCTTCACCAAGCCTCCTGGTTCTATTTCCTCAACTCTTTCATTTCCTCATGTCTGTTGTTGTGTGCCTGTTCATATCTGCTTGAAGACTTTGATTAAAGACTTTCTCAATTTCCTCAGTTCAATTTCTTCAGTCTTCCCGTCTTCTTTCTTGTGTTATCCTGTGTTTACGCTTTCTGTACTCTGTGTTTGTCTTCATCTCGCCATGATGACTATGCTTGTATTCTGTTATGTTTACTTCTGAGTACTTATTCCGCTGCTAGTAGTTCTTCATTTAGGAATTTCCTCACCAGCAAATTCCTCGGTGAAGAATTCATAAAAATCGCCTATTCACCCCCCTCTAGTCGATATAACGCACTTTCAATTGGTATCAGAGCGAGGTACTCCCTTGTTCTGTGTGATTTTGGTTTAACCACCTGGAGTTTTAGTTATGTCGACCGCAGGTATGATCAAGGTATCTGTTGGGTGTCCTACCTTCGAGGGAATGGACTACCCCTACTAGAATAACAAGATGCGAATGCATCTTGAGGCAATTGACAACAATCTCTGGTATGTTGTGGAAAATGGTGTTCCCACAGTCTCACCCTCTCTGAACGCTACTGATGTGAAGAGATTCAAGCAACTCGATTCTCAAGCAAAGAATATCATATGTGGTCATCTGAGCAAAGGACAGTATGGAAGAGTGAGTGCTTTGGAAACTACTAAGCTTATCTGGGATAGGTTGTCCAAAGTAAATGAAGGAGTCTCAACTCAACGTGATTCTCATGTTGACATTCTTCGCAATCTCTTCAACAGCTTCCAAAGACTCGACAATGAAAATGTTCAGCAAACCTTCGATCGCCTCACTGACATCTCAAATGAGCTTCAAGCGCTTGGTGCCACTGACATCACCGATCATGAGGTGGTGAACAAATTGCTGAGATAGCTAGATTCCTCATTTGACACTCTGGCACTGATGATTCAAGAGCGTGCTGACTACAAGTCACTTGATCCAGCTGATATCCTCGACAGGGTAAACACTCATGAATGGCAGATAACGTGCTTTGAAGGCCAAGGCAGTCTCTGTGTCGGGGCGGGGCGTGAGGGGACACGCCCGCCGCGAGCACCTATGGGGCCGGGGCCCCGTGAGAAGTCGATGCGAGGCGGAGGAGGCCTGAGAGCAGATCGAGGCGATGCATGCGGGTGGATTTTACCCAGCTTGGCGCGATGGACGCGTAAACCCTCTTCGCTGCTTTGTGTTGTATTAGGCTCGGGAGCTTGAAGAGCTACAGATAGTAGCTACACCGCGTGGGAGTTGCCAAGGATTGAACCCCCTCGTTGCGCATGGGCCTCCTTTTATAGTGCAAAGGGTCACCAACAGGTGTCAACGTAGTAGAAAGGGGTAAAAGCGTAAAGAGGTGGTAGTTGGAGCAGTCTTGAGGAACAGTGGAGCTATTAGGCTTGAGCAGTGGTTTCTACCTACTTTGTGAGAGGGACAAGGGCATTTAATGCCCGTCGCCGTCGACCCAAAAGCTCCGCCCTTGCGTCTCCGTGCCCACGGCGATGGATCCACCACCGTGGAGTGCCACCGCACCCCCAGGCTGCACAGCCACCCGCCCGCAGCGTCTGGAGAGGGCTCAAGGCGGCGTGGGCAGATGAGCTGGAGTGCGGGCACATAGCGCAGCTCTCCCGGCAAGTACCTTGCCGGGTCTTGATCTTGCGGGCCGGGAGCTTGTCGGGCTCTGTAACTTGCCGCTTCCGGGCCCTCGCCGGACGCGTATAGCGCCGGCGTGTCTTCACGATGTAGTCTTCTAGTCTCCCGGCGAGCTCCTCTCGCCAGGGCTGCGTGAGTGATGTGATCTTGAGCTGGGACAGCCTTCCGGCAAGCTCCTCTTGCGGGGTCTTGATCTTCATCCGTACACTTTGTTCTTGAATGGCTTGATATGGCGGGGATGTTCTCCGGCAAGCACATGGTAGATCCAGCCAGCGGGAGCTGCAACTGCCCGTGCACAAGTTGAAGTCTTGAGGTACCCCTACCTTAGTACACCACAGAGCCCCGGGCCTGGGCCACACACGGTGCCGAAGCGCTGTTGGGCCAGGCCCAAAACAGTCTGCAGGCACACGAGGCCTGGCGTGGCGAATCCACTTCGCCTCTGCCGCCTCCCGTCTGCAACAGCACGTCGATTGCGGCGTCGTGGGATGGGGCGTGCCCACGTTCTTTAATGGGAAAAGCGGAACACCCCCACTTCCCCATAAAACAGAGGAAGCGGCGCGGTTCCCTCCTTCGCTTTCATTGCTTCTTCCTCCTCCGAAATCCTCTTTGCGCTCGCCTCCGCATCTCCTCCGCCGTCTCTTGCGTCTGGGCGCCGCCGACTCTTCGTCCTCCTTCCCTCGCCGCCTCCGCCATGGCCCCAAGACGGGAAGGGAAGGGAAGCGGAGAAGACCAAGAGAGAAATCGGCGGCGGCAAAGCTTGCCCGGATCTTGAAGCGAAGCGTCATCTTCACTTGTGGCTCGGCGTGCAGGAACTCTGGGGCAAATATTTCCTGTTACAGGCGAAGAAGACCACGGCGCATCCCCGGACCAGGGCCCATCCGGCCGCCACCATGGACAACTATCCTGGCGGGTACTATTTCTTCGCAGCCTTCTTCCACTGCGGTCTTTGCCCCCCTTTTTCTGATTTCTTCTGCGACATTATGCACACATACGGCTTCCACCTTCTTGACTTCACCCCCAATGCCATCCTCACAATGGCGGTTTTCGCACATATGTGCGAAAACTTCATAGGGATACACCCAAACGTAGCTTTGTTCAGGCACTTCTTCACCCCTAGAGCAGAGCCCGGCTCCCCCCTTTCCGGAGGGATTTCTTGGGTTTTTCGTCTGAACTTGAAGGAGTCGTACTTGCCGGGGGAGCTCCGCGGCAAGTGGGAAGAGTGGCGCGCGGACTGGTGCTGGGTCGTTGAAGACGAGCCGCAGCCCTTCACCGTGCCGCGCACAACGCCCATCGTGCGCGGCAGAGACTGGAGCGAGCTGGACTCGGACGATACCAAGCTCGACGCTGCCCTCATCCGGATTCATCGTCTTCGAGCAGCAAATCTAACCGTTGCAGAGGTCGGCGCAGACTTCCTCCGCCGCCGCATTGCCCCTCTCCAAGATAGGAAAAGGCCAGCCTGGGAGTACGGCGGCGCAGGGGATATAATGAGGCTGCGCCCCGGGCTGAACTTCAACTTCACGACGCTGGAGCTGAGGGGGATGGTCCGGGAACTCTTCAAGTACGACCCGGACCATCCAGAGTGGTTCAGACCTTCCCGGGGAGTGGTGCCCCTCTGCAACAGCACAGCTCGGGATCGCCTCCTCGCCATGATGCCCGCGTGCGACTCGCACGGCGTGGAGCGTACATGGATTCCGCCCGAGCCAATAGGCGTCCTCAACTTCTTGACACCCTTGAAGAGGTGGCGAAGAACAAGGACAGACCCGGGGCTGACACGGGACACCACGGACCGAGGCTCGCGTACATAGCTTCTCGGGCGAAGAGGCTGCCGCCTTGCAGGAAGGTTCGGCTGTACGCCCGAGGAGGCAGAGGCTGCGGAGGAGTCCTACCAAGCGGAGGCGGCGGAGATCTGCAGACTGCTGCAACTTCCTCCCGGCCGCGCCGGGTCCCTCTCGAGGCACTCGGGATCCCGGAATCGCGGCCGAGGCAGCACAGGTGGTCTTGTCGGAGGGAGCGAGGCGCCAGAGAAAGGGTCGCAGCGCAGGGCGCTGGGTCTGGCGAGCCAGCCGGCGAGGAGGAGGAAGAGGATGCCGCGGCCGCCGAGGATGCCGGCGGGTCCGCGGACCTTTACGCCGACGACCTCTCCTCGTCGTCGGAGACCTCCCCGCCCCGGGCGAGCCCCAAGCGTTCTCCACCGAAGCGCCTCCGCAAGGCGGCGACGGAAGCGAGTACTCAGGCCCCCCGACAACTACCAGCTCGCCGGGCAGCGCAAGCTTCCCGGGGGAGTCAAGCTGCACCGAGGGCGACCGGTGCACCAGCCCTGGCAAGGGAGCGACTTCATGCGAGCCACGGCAAAGGTGCCCGCAGGTCGGCGCCGAGCGGACAGGGTCTTCTCGGGCGGAGCGGCGGCTCCGCTTGCTTCTCGAGTCCCGGCTGCCCACGGGGCTGGGCCTGCAGCCCCCAGCCCGAGGACCGCCAAGCGCCCGAGAGGGTCTTCGCCTCTGCTCCTCGCGCCGCGTGACCTGTGGAGTATGATTTCTCCGCCTTGAGCGAAGACGACGAGGAGGAACAGGAGTAAGTACCCGAGATCTTCATCTTCTTAAATTTCGCCTTGATTATTGTCGAGGCTAATCTTGTTTTTTGTGTTGGTTGCAGGACCTTGACCGAGCGGGCGGCGAAGAAAGCCAAGGTGCCCGTGGTCGAGGTCGCGGACGACTCGCCCGCCGAGGCGACCGGGGACGTGCCGGAGCCAAGCTTGCCGGACCCGAGCGCTGTCCCGAGGAGCAGCCCCCAGCGCAGCCCCCAGCGTAAGTCTGGATCCCGCACCTTCGCTTGCCGGGCGCGTCTGGAGATTTCGTCTTGTACCAATATCTTGACGTGTTTGTCTTGACTTATGCAGAGACGGAGCCACAGCGGCAGGAGCATCCGGAGGCCGCCCCCGAGGGGCCGGCAGTCCCTCCATCTCCGCCAAGGTTGGACTCCCCGGCAAGGGAGAGCGTCCCGCCAAGGGCGGATACTCCGCCAAGGGCGAGTACCCCGCCAAGAGCGAGCAGCCCGGCGAGGGTGGCCACCCCGCCAAGGGATAGTTCCCCGGCAAGAGAGCCCGCCGCTGACGACGTCCGCCAAGGTAAGTTCTGCAACTTTGTCTTCTTGGCGTTGTCTCTTTTTGGATATTTGCTTGAACTTCTTTTGCTTTTTCTTCTTCTTCTAGATCCTCCTCCTCCCCCCGAGCAGATGGAGACGGAAGTCGTCATTGAAGAGGAGGAGGACGTGCAGGGTGGCGGCAGCGACGCCCCCGTCGTCGAGGACGCGGCGGGAGCCGCCGGGCCACATATGCCAGAGACCGCTCCGGCCGCAGACGCAGCGGCCGAAGGGGGGGATGGCGACCGCACCACCGGCCCGGAGGCGGCGGGAGCATCAAGTGCTGCGCCGGTCACCGACCCCTCCGCCGGAGAGGAGCGGTCCGGCTACTACCTGGAAGCCCCCAACGGTGTCTATATCCAGGTGCCGTGGGGTTCCTCGTCGCGAGCTCCCGCGGAGGGCGAGGCCTTCGATGGGGAGATCCTCGCCTCCGCGGGTTTGAAGGTCGTCGAGGGGCCCGGCGGGAGCGGCGGGCCCGATGAGAGAAGCTTCACCAGCCTCGGCCCTTTACCGGGCAGACAGTAGCTCGCTTCGGGAGGCCCTCGCCGCCAAGGCCGCCGAGGAGATGGAGAAGCTGGCGGAGCTCAGCGGCGCCAATCAGCTGCTCTCCGCGAGGTGGCGGAGAAGCGCGGCGACTTCGCCGGAGAGTATGAAGAATGGTTCTTTGGAGAAGGCCGAGGCAAGAGCAGCAACGGCTCGCCGGGTGGAGCTGTCCCGCGAGAAGGAGAGCTCATCCAGCGGAAGGTCAACCTCGACGTTCACGAGGAAGACCTTGCCGCTCGGGAACAGGCCCTTGGCGGGGAACTGAAGGAGGCGAAAGACGCCGCGGCTGCCGCGGAAACCGCCAAGGAGGAGCTTGCCGCCAAGGTCGCGCAGCTGGAGGAGTTGCTGAAGGCGAGCGAGGAGAAGGTTGCCGCGCTCATCACGGAGCGCGAGAAGGATGCCCACACCAACTCGGAACTCCAGGAGTGCCTTTCCAAGAAGGGCGACGAGTTGAAGGCCGCCAAGGACTCCATCGAGGGTCTTGAGCTACAAGTCTCTGCGCTGAAGGACTCGCTTGACGCTGCCCGGGATCGGGAAACCAAGTTGAAGGAGGAGCTCCGGGAGGAGCGAACCTTGGTGGTCAGCGCCAACAAAGCAGCCGAGGACTTCCGCCGTATCGTCGAGATATGGACCGAGGACTTGGTATCTTCTGCGTCCGCCATTGACCAGGAGCTGCTGGCGCTGAAGCTGGAGCATCTCATCTACTCCCCGGATCCAAACCTTGCTCACAGCGCCAAGCTCAGCCTCTTCTTCAGGGGGATCGCGCCAGCTCTTGCAAATCTGCGGGAGAAGATCCCCGCGCAGCTCGCCGAGGAGACGCGCCGGTTGTGCGCGGGAACCATGGAGCGCGTGCTGACGAAGATCGTATACCGCAACCCCGGCATAAATCTCACCAACGTTCTTCGCAGCTTGCCGGACGACGCGAACATGGAGGCCTTGAAGGAGCAGGTCGCCCACATCATCGCCAAGGTGAACAAGATCTCCAGGATGGAGGGCGACCACGTAGACTAGGCCTCCTTTATCTTTATCTCTTTTAGTTGCTGCATAGGGTGTTATGAACTCATTAGTCATCGCGACAAGTTATTCCTTGTAAGATATTATATTTATTTTGATCAATAGATGCAGTGTTATCTCCCTTGTTTTGATCCTCAGCTTTGCATGCTTCAACCTTGCGCTCCTAGGAGGTTTGCCGGCAAGGGGCCCTTGCCGCGAGCGCTGAGTGCCTAACTCGAAGCAGCTTGCTGGCCAAGGTCTCACCGGCAAGCAACCTTGCCGCGGCTTGTCGCAACACGCTTAACTTGCCGAGCGGACCCGAAAACGAAACAAGGGCGCAACACTTTGTCGCAGCTCACTTAAATCGTTGATCGTGCTCGAAAACAAGGTAAGGGTGCGGCTATCCACGGGTAGGTTCCTCCGAGCACAAGTTTTCCATACAAAGTGTAGTTGTTCAGGGAAGGCAACTTAAAATTTAAAAATTTTGAGCTGCTCAAATCCCGATAACTTAGCTTTCGTGATCTATGCACTCTCCGGCAAGCTTCTCTTTCTTGAACAGCACTTGGTTCAACCTCCATTTCCTTCCCCCCCGGCAAACTTGTGCGCGAGGAACGTTTCTTCTGCTTAAGAGACAAGGAAAGAGAAGAAGGAAAAAAGCATATGGCCTTTCGGCGTGCTATTGCTTGCCGGATATGTGTGTCGCACAAGAGATGCCAAATAACACATGCAAATGGCAAAGAAAAGCATGGAAAAGGCAACCAGCGCAAAACACAGAAACTTTATTGCTGCACGGGGTCTGCGCCCGGCTTTGTACAAAGGGTTATATGCAACGGCGGCAAGGCTTTGTACAAAAGGTGGTTGCCGGAGCGGATCACGGCAACCGCGCCTTATGGGTAAAACTTGCGAAGATGCTCTATGTTCCAGGAGTTGCTCACTGGTAAGCCTTCTTCGGTCTCGAGGCGGACAGCGCCGGGCCTCGTGACTCGTCTTACCCGATAAGGGCCTTCCCACTTCGGCGTCAACTTGTTGGAATTCTTGGCTGACTGAACACGCCAAAGAACAAGGTCGCCTTCCTCGAGACTCCTGGCTTTGACCTTGCGGCTATGATAGCGGCGCAAGGCTTGCTGGTATCGAGCAGCTCGTACAGCAGCCTGGAGACGTCCTTCCTCAAGGAGCAATGCGTCATCTTGCCGCAATTGCTCTTGCTCGAGCTCATCATAAGCGAGCACTCGAGGAGATCCGTATACGAGTTCCGTGGGGAGAACTCGCTTCGCCCATAGACTAGAGCAAAGGGTGTCTGTCCGGTGGCTCGACGGTGTCGCTCGATTGACCAAAGAGCCGCCGCAGCTCCTCTATCCGATTTCTTCCAGACTCGCGCAGCCTGTCGAAAGTTCTTGTCTTGAGTCCGCAGCACTTCAGATTGGCCCTTTCGCTGACCGCTGCTCCTTGGGTGAGCAATGGTTTAAACAGACCTTGGCGCCAAGGTCTTGGACGTCTTGCATGAAGGTGCGGCTAGTGAATTGTGTACCGTTGTCGGTGATAATCCTGTTAGGGATCCCAAACGCACACAATCGACCAAGAACTTGACCGCCGATTGGTTGTCACCTTTCTCATCTGGCTCCACTTCCGCCACTTTGTGAACTTGTCGATTGCTACGTTACAAGTACTCAAAGCCCCGACAAAGACGGGGAAGGGCCGAGGATATCGAGCCCCCGCATCGAGAAGGGCCAGGATAAAGGGATTGTTTGGAGAGCTTGAGTGGTGATGGATCTGCTTTGCATGGAATCGCACGCTTCACACTTGGTTACTAGTGCGATTGCATCTTGAGGGCTTCTTGCAGAAGAACCCTTGCCGAAAGCTTTCGGCAAGTGCCCTTGCGCCAATGTGGTGGCGCGCAGATGCCTCCATGTATCTCGCCAATGACTTACATCCATCTTCCCCGGAGATGCACTTGATCGACACCATTGAGCCTTCTTCATGCAGCTCGTTGTCCACTTAACTGGTACATACTTGACTGTCTGGTTACCCTTTCTATTTCTTACGGGTCGCCGGAAGTTCTCCGGTTTGCAAGAAATGGACGATCTGCTGCGCCCATGCCGGAGCTCGAGGGCTCAACGGCAAGGACTAAAGGCATGAGGGCTGCTGCGGGAACCTCGGCTTCTCGGCAAGGATCTCGGCTCTGCGGAGCCGAAGGTCCCCCGGCAAGCTTGCCGGGGCAAGGCTTGTCGGGAACACTTGCTTCAACCGCACAGATCCGAGGATCTGCAGGAGCAAACTGTTCCTCACCGTTCTGGCCGTTGATCTTGGGGACTTTGGCGGCGTCCTCAGGGAGATCCGCCGGCAAGTAGTCGCCGGAAACCAACTTTCTCTTCTTGGACTGCCCAATTGATGGTGTGACGGAGGGTTGAGTTAGCTTGAGCAAGAAGGTCCCTGGTTCCACAGGTAACTTCATTGAAGCACACTTTGAAAGGCCATCTGCGATTTCATTCTGAGCTCTCGGGACATGCTCCATCTGCAAACCTTCAAAGCGCTCCTCAAGCTTCCTCACTTCATCTACATAAGCTTCCATCAAAGGGCTCGATAGCTCTTGTTAACTTGCGAGACCACCAACCGAGAATCTCCCCGACAATCAACTTCCCGATCCCAAGTTCGCCGCGATCCACGAGGCCGCGAGCAAACCTTCATATTCAGCGGTGTTGTTTGTCGCTTGCTCTCTTGGGAAGTGCATCTGGATGACATACTTGAGGTGCTCTCCGTGGGCGCGATGAGTACCACGCCGCACCGGCGCCTTGCAGCGAGAAGGCACCATCAAAGTACATCACCCATTCACTCGCCGCTTCTTATGCGGGTGTACTTGTTTCTTGGACTTCTTCATCGGTGTTGGGGTCCATTCCGCTATGAATTCTGCCAAAGCCCGGCTCTGTATGGTTGAAGTACTTTCAAACTTGAGTCCAAAGCTCGACAGCTCCAGTGCCCACTCAACGATCCTGCTGTTGCTTCGGGTTGTGCAATATCCTCTTGGCTGGAAGCGAGTGACCATCGTTATCTCGTGTGCTCGAAGTAATGGCGCAGCTTTCTCGAGGCCATGAGGAGGCCGAAGCAGCTTTTGCACACCGTAGTATCTTGATCTAGCCCTCGGAGAAGGGAGCTTACAAATACACCGGGCGCTGCACCATCTTTTTCCGCACCTCATCCTGTTCTGCGGAGTTGTCCTTGTCGGGGCAGAGCTTGTCGGAGCAGCCCCCGCTTGTCATTTGGACTCGCTTGCGGTGGTGCAGCCTCCTCGTCGGACTCCTCTCTGCTACTAGCGCAGCACTAACCACTTGGTTGGTCGCCGCTCGGTACAGCAACAACTTCTCCCTGTGGTCTAGGTGCGATAAGTATTGGGGTGGAGGATAGGTACCGTTTCAAATCTTGCAGGCGCTGCCTCCGCTTCGGAGTCCATTTCATGGGGCCTGCCTTCTTCAAGATTTTGAAGAAAGGTAGGGCGCGCTCTGCAGACTTTGAAATGAACCTACTGAGGGCAGCCACACAACCTGCGAGTCTTCTGACATCCTTGACTCGCTTCGGGGCCTCGATCTGCTCAATGGCTTTAATCTTGTCGGGTTGGCTTCAATCCCTCTACGTGACCACGAAGAACCCGAGAAGCTTGCCGGAGGGAACTCCAAAGACGCACTTCTCAGGGTTCAACTTTAGCTGTATCTTGCGCAGGTTCTGAAATGTCTCTTCCAAATCTTGGATCAGCGTATCCTTGCTCTTGCTCTTCACCACGATATCATCCATGTAAGCCTCTACATTTCTGTGGATCTGTGGCTCAAAAGCAGTATACACTACCCTTGCAAACGTTGATCCTGCATTCTTCAGTCCAAATGGCATGCGATGAAGCAAGAGGTGCCACATGGAGTGATAAACGATCTTCTCTTCATCCTCCTTGGCCATAAAGATCTGGTGATAGCCTGAGTATGCATCAAGAAAGCGAGTAGCTCACATCCGCAAATGGAGTCAACAATCTGGTCGATGCGCCGCAAGGGAATGGATCCTGGGACATGCTTTATTTACATCGGTGAAGTCTATACATAGCCTCCACTTCCCGTTAGCCTTGCGCACGACATTTAATCGGGTTTGCTAACCATGTCGGATGGATCACACCTCTAACTAGGCCTGCTGCCTCTAGCTTCTTGATTTCTTTGATGAATTCTGGCGCTCCACGGCTTGCTTCCTCACTTTTTGCTTCGACGGGCGCGCAAGATGAGGGCAAACGGCAAGCTTGTGCTCAATTACCTTCACAGGAACACGGGGATGTCGGATGGTTGCCATGCAAACACATCGACATTCGCCCGCAGAAGGCAGCGAGCCGCTTCCTATTTGCTGTCAAGCGTGGCACTGATGGTGAAAGTACCACCAGTGCCGTCCTCCTTGGCGGGCACCTTCTTGGTTGCCGGCGGAGCAGCCATTCCCTTTTTACTCTTGCCGGTGGAGCTTGACAGGATGTCCTCGACAGCAGCGCAGCACTCCGAAGAGGTGCGGTCGCCGGAGTGGGCCCCGGAGCATTTGCCGGACTTGGTCTTCGTCTTCTTCCCCCCGGGAGCTTCAGCGGCAAGGGTATTCTTGTCGGCCGCGGCTGCCGCATCCCGGTAAATCTTGTCGGTGCAGATGAGCGCATCCTTCTTGTCGCCGTGGACAGTGATGACGCTTATCGGCCCCGGCATCTTGAGCACGTTGTAAGCATAATGGGAAGCTGCCATGAACTTGGCGAGGGCAGGACGGCCGAGTATTCCGTTGTATGGCAACGGGATATCGGCGACGTCGAAAGTGATGCGTTCAGTCCTGAAATTGAGCTCCCCACCAAAGGTCACCGGCAGAATGATCTTTCCCTTGGGCTTGCTCCGTCCCGGGTTGATCCCTTGGAAAGAACCGGTCTCTTCGAGCTCGCCATCTGGGATTTGGAGTTTCTTGATCACAGCAGAGGAGATCAAGTTCAGCCCGGCCCCGCCGTCAACCAACATTTTGGTGACCTTGAGGTTGCGGATGGTGGGCGAGACCAGCATCGGCAAGCACCCGACCGCGGTGGTGCGGTCAGGGTGATCCTCAAGATCAAAAATGATGGGCGTCTTTGGACCATTTGAGGAGCTCTTGGCGATTCTACAGGCGGCTCCACTGCATTCACTTCACGCACCCACTGCTTTAGCTGGCGGTGGGAGGTGTGCAGCGAGGCGCCACCGTCGACGCACAGGACCTCCGTGGCCTCCTGGAACTCCTGCTCGCTGTCATCCTCATCTTCCATGTCCTCGTCACCATCTTCTTCATCCTTTTCGCGGCTCCGGGAAGGTCGATCACCTTGCCGCCGCTTGGCCTTGCCGGGGGGTCCTCCCCGACCATGGAACGGCCGCTTCTTGCTCGGTTCTCCTCCGCCACCTTGGGCCCTCTCCTTATCGCGCCTCTCGTACTCAGCTTTTTGCTGCTCGACGAGATAGTCGACGCTTGCGATTGTAGAGATCGTGGCCTTTGGTGCGGTGGATTTTTGATATCGCTTGCGGGACCGCCCCGCTTGTTTGCCGCTCACAGGGGCAGGCTCCTTGTCGAGTCGCCAGCTGCGACGCTTGGCGGGAGCCTCCTTGCCGGACTTCTCGACGGCAAGCACCTCTTCCTTGCTCTTCTTGATTGTTCCGCCACCGGCGCTTTGCCGGGCGGCGTCGTCGAGTCGCTTCCTCCTCGCCCAACATCCTCCCCGGGAGCCTCCTCCTTCTTCGCACAGGCGCATTTATCAGCCGAGCATAGAGCTCGCCGACATCCCGAATCTTGGTCATCGCCATTTCTTCACGCATGCGGCGATTACGCGACGTTACGGTGGAACGCTACCGATAACCGCATGGCGGGGTGGACATCGAGGATGTTGTGCCGCACACGGCTGAAGCGTTGGATATACTTGCGCAGGATTCTCCTTCCTTCGGGCCAAAATGTGGAGATCGCTCTCTGGCCGTGGGGTTTGTGGCGCCCGGTGAAGGCGCCAACAAACCGATGGCAAAGGTCTGCCCAAGAAGAAATGGAGCCTTCGGCAAGTGCATAAGCCAAGAACGAACGTTCGCCTAAGCACGAGCGGAAGTAGTTCGCCGAATCTTCTTCGTCGCGCCCGCAGCCTCGCACCGCGATGGTGTAGATCTTGAGGAATTCGAGGGTGCGTCTTGCCGTCGTACTTCTCCGCACGTCGGGCTTGAAATTCTTCATGCTTTGGGCCTTTCGACGCGCCGCAGCTCACGGGTGAACGCAGGCAGCTCGCCGCAGACGGCAAGTCGCTCGCTCACGGGTGCGTGGCGTCGGCAGTGCTTCCAGCTCTCGTCCCGATTGTCGCCGAGTCTCTCGGCGGGCGCCGATCGTGGTCCGAAGCGTCTTCGCCGCCGATCGTCAAGGACTGGCGTTGATCCCGACGAGCCCGCGGATCCGACGATGCCGTGGAGCCGTCGTCGGCGTTGTTCCGGCAGGGCGGCGTCTTTCGCTTCCGCGGCGGGGAGTGCACGGTGGTTGCACCCCCGGCGGTCTTGTCGCCGTCGGCCTTCGTCTTCTCAGCTTGCCGCGGCCGTGAGGCCACCGGCCGCTGTGGAGGATTGTTGTTGGCGAAGGCGACCAGGCTCTGGATGGTAGCCCTCCAGTCTTCGGCCTTGTCCGCTGCTGGAGGGAAGTCGAGGAGCATTTGCGCTCTTGTGAGCGCTTCTGCAGGAGTGGCGGGAAGCGGGAGCGAGTGGTGCGGGGAGCGGGACGTGCTCGGACTCCTAACAGTGTTAGAAGGAGCAGGGTCCTGCCCCGGCGCCTTCGCTTTGCCTGTGTCTGGACGGTGATCCGGAACATCCCGCGAGCCTCCGGTACGTCCCTGCTCCAGTAGGCGGATACCACCTCCCGTGGTATGGCGCTGCTGGGTCGTCGTGCGCTGAGATGGACGTGGATCCACGGAGACCGAGGCGCGGTCATCCGTCCTGTCCCTGGATCTGGTGGCGCCGCGAGTACCCTCGCCGGTGTCCACCCTTCCGCTGGCGTCTCCTCCGCCCACCGCTGGCTCCGGTGGCGGCGGGTGAGACGCAGACGGGTCTGCAACCCTTGAAGCCCTCGTCTTCGGGCCATGGCGCATTGTCGGCGAAGTCGGAGAGGTTGATGAAGAACGTGCCCGCGCGAACGCTGGATCAGGTCCGCACAACCTCGACGCCCCCTACCTGGCGCGCCAGAGATGTCGGGCGGGCGTGAGGACACGCCGCCGCGAGCACCTATGGGGCCGGGCCCTTCGTGAGTCGGATACGAGGGCGGAGGAGGCACTGAGAGCAGATCGAGGCGATGCACGCGGGCGGATTTTACCCAGCCGCCGCGATGGACGCGAAACCCTACTGCTGCTTTGTGTTGTATTAGGCTCGGGAGCTTGAAGAGCTACAGTAGTAGCTACACCGAGCGTGGGAGTTGCCAAGGATTCGAACCCCATCTACGTTGCGCATGGGCCTCCTTTTATAGTGCAAAGGGTCACCAACAGTGTCAACGTAGTAGAAAGGGTAAAACGTAAAAGAGGTGGTAGTTGGAGCAGTCTTGAGGAACGGTGGAGCTACGATTGCTTGAACAAAGGGTTTCTACCTACTTTGACAGAGAGGGACAAGGGCATTTAATGCCGTCGCCGTCGACCCCAAAAGCTCCCGCCCTTGCGTCTCCGTCGCCACGGCGATGGATCCACCACCGTGGAGTGCCACCGCACCCCAGGCTGCCAGACCACCCGCCACGCGCGTCTGGAGAGGGCTCAAGGCGACGCGTGGGCAGATGAGCTGGAGTGCGGGCACATAGCACAGCTCTCCCCGGCAAGTACCTTGCCGGGGTCTTGATCTTGCCGGGCCCGGGAGCTTGTCGGGCTCTGTAACTTGCCGCTTCCCGGGCCCTCGCTGGGACGCGTATAGCACCGAGGCGTGTCTTCTACGATGTAGTCTTCTAGTCTCCCCGGCGAGCTCCTCTCGCCAGGGGCTTGCGTGAGTGATGTGATCTTGAGCCTGGGACGGCCTTCCCGGCAAGCTCCTCTTGCCGGGGTCTTGATCTTCTGTCCCGTACACTTTGTTCTTGAATGGCTTGATATGGAGCGGGGATGTTCTCCGGCAAGCACATGGTAGATCCAGCCGCGGGGAGCTGCAACTGCCCGTGCACAAGTTGGGGTACTGAGGTACCCCTACCTTAGTACACCGACACTCTGAGTCTGAAGATGAAGACTCTACTAGCAGCCTTGGTGACCCTGAAGAACTGAGCCAGGAACTTGCACTGCTTGTGAAGAAATTTCAGAAGTTCTCAAGACGTGGTCGCTTTGGAAAACCCTCAAGGAGCAATGATTCCTCATCCAGTGACTACAAGAAGAGGCTATGCCACAAATGCAAGAAACCTGGTCACTACATCCAAGATTATCCTCAGTGGGATAAGGAATCAAAGAAGAAGAAATACAAGGATTACAGTTCTGATGACACAAAGAAGAAGAAGAAATCTTCAAAGTCTTCATCATCAAAATCCTCGAGGTCTTCATCTAACAAGAAGAGCACCTCCAAGAAGGCGCGGGCATTCATTGGCAAGGAAATGGACTCTAAGGCTGAATCTGAGGAACATGAGGACGAGGAGGCATCTGAGGAGTCAGAGTCTGGTGTGGCGAGCCTAGCTCTCGCTACCGCATTTGTCAGCAAGTCTATCTTCAACTCTGAAGAAAACGACTCCACCAACAAGGCTGATGAAGGCAATGATGACTACGCTCCCACCTATTGCTTCATGGCAAAGGGTGCCAAGGTAACTAAATACGCCTCCTCTGACTCAAGTGAGGATGAATCTGATGAAAATCTCAAACCCATCTACTCTAAACTTGCTAAAATTGCTGTGAAACAACAAAAGGCTTTTGAAAAAGTTCAAAACATGCTAGACAAAAGTGATGATATGTTGGGTGAAGAGATGGATCGCACTAAAACCTTATTTGAAAATCTTGAGACTTCATCCAGGTTTGACAATCTTCAAGGTCATCATAACACTCTCTTATCTGATCACGAGAAGCTTTCTTATGAATTTCTTCAAAGAAAGCAAGATCTTGAAAAGCTAAGAGTGGATTATGAAGATCTTCAGAAGGAGCGCGATTCATTACTTGCTTAACAAATCAGCTCTACACAGGAAGAATTTTTTCCTCCATGTCTGAAGTGCATTGAATGTGAAACTGCTAATTCTTCACCTGAATGTTCAAATACTTCTAATGCTACAAATTCTTCATATGTCTCTACTGTCACTAATTCCTCATCTGAGGATAATGCAAGTATCACTGATGATGCAGGGCTAAAGGAATTGTACATGACAGGCATGTACAAAAGCCTCAAAGGGCATCAGACTCTTTGTGATGTGCTCAAAAAGCAGATCCTCAACAAAAACCCTAGGAAAGAGGGTATTGCCTTTGAGTGGAAACTCAATGCTGATGGAACATATTGGAAGCATGAGCAGTACCCCAAAACCTCATGGGTTGCTGCAAAGGGACCTCCAGTTGATCCATCCAACTTATCTGGCTTTACATGTGAATCTCCTCATTCTTCTGATGAGTCATTTGACTCCAACTATAAACTGTTCAAAAATCAGAATGGTGAAGTATTTGCTAGATATGTTGGCACTAACTGTAGGAACGGTTCCCCTATGAAGAAAATCTGGGATCTCAAAAGTTGCCTTGAAAGTCTTCAGGTGAATGTCCTCATGACACCACCTGTGAAGAATAGGAACTCCAGATCAAATTCTTCATATGGACCAAATTCTTCATATGGATCCAAGTCCTCATACGGACCAAATTCCTCACGTGGATCAAATTCCTCAAAAGGATCAAAGTCCTCATATGATCATTATCGTGCTAACCCTTATGTTTCGCAGGGTAGAGCTAAGGGATATGAATATGTGCATTATTCTTCAAATCATTAAGTTCATAAGTCCTCGAAGAATTTCTCTGCTTATTCATATGCTTACCCTAACCCATCTTATGTGAAACGAAGTGGACTGGCATCCATGTCACCTTTCTCATATGGTGCTCGCAGAGTGATGAATTCTTTGCCACCCCTCCAGATGTGGGTGGTGAAGAAAAAGAACTAATCTCTTATGTAGAGTCAGGTCTCCAGTCGTGCTCAAAATGACTGAAGAATTTGCTGGGGACCTAAACAATGCCTGATAGGACGCAGGCTAATCATGATGAAATGAACCTTCATTTCACACGTCCTCCTACTAATTATCTGTTTACATTGCTTGATGAAATTGACCTGATGATACTGATGTCATATTCTTCACTGATGAAGTATATGAGTTTGTAAGCTGCACTAATTCATCTGCACGATGATCAACCCAAAGTGAATGAGTGGGTCCTCGATAGTGGATGTACAAATCACATGACTGGTGACAAGAATCTCTTGATGGATGCTCCCTTATCACCGTCACATCTGAAGCATATCATCTTCGCTGACAAAGGCAAAAGTCAGGTATTGGGTCTAGGTAAGGTTGCGATCTCTAAGGACATACACATGGACAAAGTCATGCTTGTTGAGTCCTTAGGATACAACCTCATGTCTGTCTCAATGCTTTGTGATCATGATATGGTTGTTGTCTTTGGCAAGTATCGTTGCGTTGCGATCATGGAAGCTGACAATTCCAAAGTCTTCGAAGGCTTTACGAGAGGAGACTTGTACATTGTTGATTTCTCTACAGGACCACAACCAGCCGTGTGCTTACTTGCAAAAGCTTCAGAAGGCTGGCTATGGCATCGACGACTTGGTCATGCTGGCATGAGGAATCTGCACACGCTCGCGAAGAAGAAGCATGTCATTGGCATTGAGAATGTCAAATTCCTCAAGGATCATTTATGTGGAGCTTGTGAAGCTGCGAAGATGACAAAGGCCAAGCATCCAGCAAAGACTATCATGACTACCACTCGACCATTTGAATTGCTTCACATGGATCTCATCGGTCCTAATCATTATTCTGCTGTGACAAATGATGCATCTCTATATGACTTTGTTATTGTTGATGATTATTCTCGTTACACATGGGTACACATTGTTACTTACAAACATGAAGTGCAGGAAGTCTTCAAACAATTTTCCTCGAGGGCTTCAACCAACTTTGGTGTGAAGATCAAGCACATCAGAAGTGACAATGGAACTGAGTTCAAGAATTCCGGTCTTGATGACTATCTTGATGAACTTGGTATTACTCATGAGTTATCTGCTCCTTATACTCCTCAACAGAATGGCGTCGTGGAGCGCAAAAACAGAACCCTCGCTGAAATGGCACGCACTATGCTTGATGAATACAAGACACCTCGTCGGTTCTGGATTGATGCAATTGATACAGCTTGCCACATCATCAACCGAGTATATCTTCAAAAATTCTTCAAGAAGACTGCCTATGAACTCCTCACTGACAAGAAACCTAATGTAAGTTACTTCAAAGTCTTCGGTGCTAAATGCTGGATTAGAGATCCTCATCACAATTCTAAGTTTGCACCAAAAGCACATGAGGGTTTCATGCTTGGTTCTGGAAAGGACTCAGACACCTACTGAGTCTTCAACAACGTTCTTCACAAGGTTGTTGAAACTGTAGATGTCTTGATTCGATGAAACTAATGGCTCGCAAAGAGAGCACCTACCTTCGTGATGATGAACCAGCACCGAGGATTCTATCAAGTTCAAAGCCACTAAGGATGTCATTCCTCATCAAGAATCTCTGAAGAATTCATTCCAAAACGTGATGAACGTCGGCTGGCACACTGAAGAAAATGGTCTTTGAGAAAATGCTCTCAAGAAAATGCGGATCAAATTCCTCAAGACAACCCGCTCATCCTCGTATTGCAAATGAAGTGCAAATCGAGAAGACCATCGATGACATTGAAGCACCAGGTCCTCTCACACGCTCGAAAGCTTCACACTTATCTAACTTTTGTGGGCACTTCGCTTTTGTCTCTAGCACAGAGCCCACTAAGGTAGATGAAGCATTTCTGGAGCCTGAGTGGATTCAAGCTATGCAAGAAGAATTACATCGGTTTAGCTCAACAATGTCTGGGAACTGGTTAAAAGTCCAGATCCTCGCAAGCACAACATTATTGGCACAAAGTGGATCTACTGCAACAAGCAAGATGAAAATGGCCTTGTGGTGAGGAATAAGGCACGGCTTGTAGCTCAAGGCTACACAGGTTGAAGGAATTGACTTCGATGAAACTTTTGCACCTGTTGCTAGACTTGAGGCTATTCGCATATTACTTGCTTACGCTAACCATCATGATATTATCTTACAACAAATGGATGTGAAAAGTGCATTCCTCAATGGTAAGATTGAGGAAGAAGTATATGTTGCTCAACCCCCAGGTTTTGAAGATCCAAAGAATCCTGATAAAGTCTTCAAGCTCAACAAGGCCCTGTATGGCCTCAAGCAAGCCCCTCGGGCGTGGTATGATACCTTGAAGGAATTCTTCATGAAGAATGGCTTCAAACCTGGTTCACTCGACCCTACTCTTTTCACTAAGTCTTATGATGGTGAATTATTTGTGTGCCAAATATATGTTGACAATATCATTTTCGGATGTACTGACCAACGATATAGTGATGAATTTGCCTATATGATGAGTGAAGAATATCAAATGTCTATGATGGGAGAGTTGAAATTCTTCTTAGGTCTTCAAATTAAATCAACAGCAAGAATGGAATATTCATATCTCGGAGAAATACCTCAAGGACGTATTGAGGAAATTCGGCATGCAAGATAGCAAAGGGGTCAAAATTCCAATGCCCACAAATGGCCATCTATGCACTGATGAAAATGGTAAAGACTTCGATCAAAAGGTATACCGCTCCATGATTGGCTCTTTATTGTACCTATGTGCATCTAGGCCGGATATTATGCTTAGTGTTTGCATGTGTGCCCGATTTCAAGCTACACCGAAGGAATCACACCATAAGGCTGTGAAGCATATTCCTTAATACTTAGCTCACACACCAACACTTGGATGAGAAGAGATTTAGCAAGTTGCGGTGTGAGCTAAATATCCTAGAATCTTTGAATGTTCTCCGAAGTGGACACACATCCTAACACTTATGCTGACTTGATGACTTAGATGCGCAACACACGAAGTAACGTTTTTCTTCAGTCAATGAAGACTAACCCTCTAAGTGTGAAGAAATTAATCAAGAAATTGATTCTCAGAGCCCTACGACAATTGTACACGGTGTCTAAAATCAGCTTTCTTATACGGTGGGTTACGCCACCAACCAAAGTTGAAAATCTTCAATTTGAGTTTTTCTTCATTTTTGAAATTCCTCAGTTTTTCAAATTCTTCAACTTTGCATTGTCTTCACTCTTCCCGGTGTTGTTCTTCATTGTGTGTGTGTGAGTTTTAAGTCCTCTACAACATTCACTTATTGTTATTTCTTCAAGCTGATTTCTTCTGCTAAGTGAATGTGATCGGACCCTTTCCCCCTCTATGCTAAACTCAACCCAGTCTATTCACAAATTCCTCATATGCGTTCTATTTGAAACTCGTTCAAATTCTTCACTGTGTCCTGACAGCTGAAGAAATTGCGAACGGAACTTTAAAACTTATCTTGTTTGGATTTTCTGCTTTGCCGCTCAAACCGTTCCGCATCCCACGATATATTTATCTATTCACCCACGATCTTACATGATCGCCACCTCACAGTATGTGGGTGACACATGTCATGCGAATGAGAAGGGTCAGGGGCACGTTCGTCCTAAATCTTCAGGCGAACAGTTTTTCACTGCGACTATAAATACCCCCTCACCTATTCCTCACTTCCTTTACTCCGCTCAACCTCTCTCTCCCGCTCGAGCTTCTCAAACCCTAGCGCCACCGCTACTCCATCGTTGCCGGTGAGTAAGAGCTTCACTGCCTCGACCTCGTCGCCGTCGTACTCGCGCCGGCCGCGGAAATCTTCCCTCCGCCGCCGCCGTAGCCGTCTTCCTCCGCCAAGTTAGGGCGTGGAAGATCTGAATCGATTTAACTTCACATCTGTTCTTCCCGGTTTCGTCGTGTTCTTCACCGGGTAATTAAAAGTTACTTTTAATCGCCGCTTTGATTCTCAAGTTTTTCTGAAAATCTTCAAAGGTGTTTATTCTTCAAATTCTTCACACGCATAAACACCTCACTTGTCATCTGTTCTTGATTCGTTTCTCTAAGCTATGATTTTCTTCAACATTCCTCCGTTGTGTGGATTTTCAATCTATACAACTCTGGAACCTAAGACAAAGAACGCTTAGTGAAATTCCTCAAGACTCAGCTGGTCAAATTCCTCAAACTTGTTCTTTTTGAAAATCCCTCTGAGAACGCATATGACCTCTCCAAATTCCTCGCAACTACACTCTGTTCACAGGTACAAATGTCCGCTGCTGAATTACTAGGTTCTCATCAACTTAACTCATTTGCAGCGTTCCTCGAGGAAAAGTTGCATGCTTCTTCAGAGAATTCGATTGTTCAAATTCCTCATCTGAAGAAAATTGAAAGTGCAACTAATCCCCGGGTGGTTTTGGTAATTAATAACAACATATATATCATTGAACTAATAGTTTCTTGAGTATCATTTCAGAAAGTTCAGTGATATGGGTATGGCAATGACTGAAGAAGTGGACCCCTCAAAATGCTAAGGAAAGCATTGGCAAAAGCTCAAGACTCCAGTTTTGGTTTAGTGATCCAAGATCACATTGAGTCTCATAGGAAAGCCAATACTATTAAAAGGGGATGAGGTTATGATAATGATCTGGTTGCTCAAAGTGCTTAGTGATCTATCTCCCAAACTATCAGCAATCTTTCATTCCAACATACACTCATAAGTAATCTCGGTCCCACCGATTCCATAAACTCAGTCACACCGAGATGAACCACCTCAGCCATATACCCAAACCCTAGAAATTTCGGATTTTCCGATTCTGAACTCGGTCTCACCGAAACTAGTGTTGCCAAGCTTCTGTAACCTTCTGTCATCAAATCGGTGTCACCGAGATGATAAAGTCGGTCCCACCGAGATTGGCAAACCCTAGTATTTGGAAGAATCGGACTCACCGAGATTGTATTTTCGGTCCCACCGAAAATCCCAACGTTCACAAGATTTGAACTTTCGGTCTCACCGAGTTGTCAACTTCGGTCTGACCGAGATTGGTCAAATGTGTGTAACGGTTGGATTTTGTGTGGAGGCTATAAATACCCCTCCACCCCTCTTCATTCGTGGAGAGAGCCATCGAAAGAACTACCACTCCTACCTTACATTTCGAGAAGAAAACTACCTACCCTTGTGTTGAGATCAAGTTGCTCCACTCCCACCATATGAAACTTGATTTCTAGCCTTCCCAAGTTGCTTTCCACTCAATCCTTTCTTCCACCACAGCCAAATCAGTGAGGAGAGTTGAGTGTTGGGGAGATTATCATTTGAAGCACAAGAGCAAGGAGTTCATCATCACCAACACCATCTATTACCTTTTGGAGGGTGGTGCCTCCTAGATTGGTTAGGTGTCGCTTGGGAGCCTCCGTCAAGATGTGGAGTTGAACCAAGAAGTTTGTAAGGGCAAGGAGATCGCCTACTTCGTGAAGATCTACCCCGAGTAAGGCTAGTCCTCTGTGGGCATATGCCATGATGGCATAGACAAGGTTGCTTCTTCGTGGACCCTTCGTGGGTGGAGCCCTCCGTGGACTCTCGCAGCCGTTACCCTCCGTGGGTTGAAGTCTCCATCAACGTGGATTGACGATAGCACCACCTATCGGAACCACGAGAAAAATCTCCGTGTCTCCAAATTGCGTTTGTTCTTCTCCACCTCTCTTTACTACATGTGCAATTTACTTTCCGCTGCAAATACTCGAGTTGCATGTGTAGGGTGATACTTGACTTGATCATCATCTTGAAATCTGCCAAAACTTGTCTTAATCAAAAGGCTGAATTTTTATATTGTCAAGTAGTCTAATCACCCCCCCTCTAGACATACTTTCGATCCTACAAAAATGGCAGATGGTAAGAAGCCACAGAAGGGAGGAAAGAAGCCTGAAGTCATGACTGTATTTGTGATACCTGAGGACATTTACGCAAGCTATTGCACACCTGATGAAGCCAAGTTTGGCAAGGAGAACAAAAATCAGTGCAAGATGCGCATACAGAGGATTGAAAGGAGATGGGCACGGGAATGGAGGGAGTACAGGTATGTAACTCCCAAGTACATGAAGAAATTCGCACTCAACCCTCCATGCACAAGACCTCCATTGGCACCAGGCCAGTTGGCGGATCCCACTAGCCTCAAGTGCGGTGAGGATTATCCTGATGAATGGGCAAAACGCCAAGCCAAACTTGCCAAGCAAGCAAAGGAAGCAGTGAGGAAATTCAACGCTAACTCTCTCATTGTTCTTTGCCTCACCGAGGCCTCCGCCGATCAGCCCAAGAAGGCTATGCCCAAGAAGCTTGCACACAAGTCCAGTGCTTCACCTTCAATGCCCTCACGGCCAAGCTCCTCTGCTATGCCATCAAGGCCAGATTCCTCAAGGCCCTCACGGCAAACTCCTCAGCCTGCTCCATCAAAATCCTCAGCTCCTCCGACAAAGTTTTCAGCTGCTCCCACAAAATCCTCGGCACCTGTGCATCTCTCCATGTGCCAAAGGACTCAAGGCTTCTCTATTGCCTCAGGAGCATCTGCAAGCTCCTCTGCTGCTCGAAATTCCTTAGCTGGTCCCTCTCTACTAAAGAAAAAGGCCACTGTTGGACGAGGCACTCGCACAAGTCCTCACAAGAAGCAAGTAGCCTTCCATGTACCTTCTGATGATGATGAGGCTGATGATGAAGAACTTTCCGAAATCATTAGAAACAGGCAAGCCAGGGCCGCTAGAGCCAAAGGAAGCAATGTGCCACTAATGTTGGATCCCAAGCTGATCCTTGATTACATTGACTTATGGCACAAGGACCCCAACACGCCTTTGCCGGAGATGAACCTCACTCCTGGTCAAAGCCATGTCCTCACTGCCTTCATTGAAGAAGAAAATGGAAATTTGAACAAGGCAGAAGTCTGAAGAAAGCGCAGTATAAGAAACAGCGCTACCTGAAGGACAATGTCCTCACTCTCACTCCTGATCAGCTCCTTGCCTTGCAAGTGGAAATCAAACAACTGAGCGATGAATTTGATCGCTATTATGCTGACTGGCAGGGCGCCAAGGTGTGTTTCGTCAATATGACGAAGAAATTCACTTCAAGTGCTGCTCCACCTGTGCACGTTGAAGTTACTCAGGCTGAGGCATCTGCTCAGCCTACTGAAGAAAATGCCAGCACCGCTGATGACAATCAGGCTGTTGAAGAAAATGAGAGTGCCAGGGCTGATGATGACTCCATTCCAGCCGCTGAAGATATTACCAGGGCATCCACTGGTGGGGTGCCTGAAGAAAGTGAACAAGTCAGGGCAACTGCATCAGTTGCACCTGAGGAAAATGAACCAATGTCCTCTGCACCTCCTGCACCTACACCAACTCCAATACTTCCATCTGCATCAGATGCGAAGAAGTCCAAGGCTGCAGAATGTGCAGCTATGAAGAAAAGGAAGGCATCAGCTTCATCGAATTCTTCAGCCCCGAAGAAGATGAAGACTCTGATCAGTTCAATTGACAATCCAATTGATGTCGTTCCAGTTTCATCAATGCCATCAAAGGACCTTGTCCCTTTTGGTGAAGACTATGTGATTCCTGATGAATCTGATGAAGAAACTCCTTCCGTTGTTTCTTCAGAGCAGTTGGACGAAGGAATTAAAGTGGATGAGATCCCTTCAACCCCAATCATTTCCACACCTATGCCTCAGTTTACTGCTGAACAGGCAGGTGTTGAAGAAATTGAAGAGGAGGATGTGTACATTGGTTGTACCACTCCGGTCCTCAATGATGAATTTTGGGACAGTCAAGATCCCAACTCCCCAATGTTCACTCCTCCAAGCTATTCCTCGGTCCCCGCTACCATCAAGTACAAATGGGATCTGAAGAACCTCATGCAACCCCAAGTGTTCATGAAGAAATTCCAGCCACTAGTGCTGAAGAAATTGTAAATGGAGAATTGGCAACCCAGGCTAAAGCTGCTGAAGAGCCTGAAATTCCTCGGCCTGAGGAACCTAAGATTGCGATTCCTGAGGTGGTGCTGCAATTGACTGACACTCCTCAGCTCAAGCCAAAGGATCCCTTCTCTAAGAAGCAAAAATTCAGGGCTGATGATTTCTTTGGCGAGCACGTGTTCTTCACTGACTTCAACCCCTATGACAATGCTCGTCTTAGAAGGAAGCGTTTCTGGACTGCCAGCCAGGACAACTTCTATTCCTAAGTGCTCTTCAACAAGGACAAAGTCTTCAATCATGAGCATATTCCTCATGTGGACATGGAATCCATGTCGTGCTTCTCTCAAGTCCCAAGCATGATTCATGATGCTGGCTTGCTAAATTTCTGCTCTGACATCATTGATTGGAACGAAGAGCTCATTCTTTAGTTCTACGCAACTTTGCATATCACGGGCGATGCTGCTGACGTCAACTCATGGGTGTTGGACTGGATGACAGAAAACACGCATTACAATGCACCAGCCACTAAATTGCTTCGTGCCCTGCCAATCAGTCTTCCACTTGACGGTGCTCGTTGTCTGTACGATGAGCCTGAACTCACTGATCACTACATGCAAGTGCTCATGAAGCCGCTGAAGCCAGGACAAGCTCCAAGGACCAAATTCCTCGTGAAGGAATTGCTCTATGTGCCGAGGACAATCTATCGCATTCTGACGAAGACCATGAGTCCCATCAAAGGCCATGACTCTTCCGATGAAGAAATTATCAAAATGATGAAGAACATGCTTTTCAACATCATGCATGGCATCCCCATCAACTATCATGATATCTTCATGAGGACTCTGGAAAATATTGCACTTTCTCCATTTGAGCTGAAGCCTTACGCGCCGTGGATCATGAGATTCCTCAGAATAAGGTCTTCACTCAACTACAAGGCTGATTTTCAGAATCACCTCAGCTACTTGCCCCCTATCGAAGTCCTCAAGCGGACAATTTCCTCATCTGATGAGAAGGGCAAGTCCCTCACCGTGATCAATGAAGGCATTCGTCCATTGGATGGTCGATTCGCAAAGTCGCATCTTACTCCACCAATGATGACTCGCCACTCATGATATCGCTGCCAATGCTACCAAGACTAGTCCTCAAGCTACTGCTCCTCGTGTGCTGACTGATCGTGAACTGCTGATAAGTCTTCACCAGAAGGAGGATCGCAACCACAAGTGGGTCAAGCGTCAGTTTGGTTCTATTCTTCACAACATGACTTCCACACATAATGCAGTGAAGAAAAACCACTACTACCTCCATGAAGTGTTTGATCGCACCTGGGCTATTCTATCACATCTATATGGTGAAGAAGATCTGAAGCAAATGGGCTTCAAGGAAGACTTTGACTGGTCTGCTCCTCCTCCGAAGAAATTCAAGAGGGTCAAGGTTCCTCCCTTGGTGGCCAGCTCATATTCTTCATCACGTGCCACGGACGAGCATGAAGACTTGGACGACACTGCAGCAGGCCCTACATCGACTCAAGACCCTAACAATGCTGGCGCTCCTCCATCTTCGTGATATCCTTCAGGGGCGTTAGTCCTCAGTTTCAACCCTTTTGGTCATTCGATGACAAAGGGGGAGAAAATTGAGTTAGTCTTCAAGTGGCTCTATCTTATATGGGCGTTTTTGCTAAGTTACAACTCTCGTTCTTCTGATGACTTTGCTGGATTGAGTTGTAATCTTAAACTCTATGGCGACCTGATACTTTTGTTGTGTTCTTTTGCATGCTTATTCCTCATTAATGTTAATGCACGCATGCTGAATTACATCAGTCATCATATTTCATCATGCATTTCAAATTCTTCATATCAAATGCGTGTATGAATTACAATATATAGGGGGAGATCTCCATGATTATACTCTTCAAGTGTGCATCGCTTCAAAAGCAAATTCCTCACTATGCACATCTTCAGGGGGAGTTCTTCTATATCTTGCAATCAAATTCCTCAATATCAGTATTTACACTTCATATGTTTATCCCCGTTGAAAACTTAACCTATATTGTCATCAATCACCAAAAGGGGGGAGATTGTAAGTGCATCTAGTGCCCCTTAGTGATTGTGGTGTATTGAAGACTTATAGGTTAAGGGACTGATGCGTTTGTGAGTGTACACAGGTCTATAAGTCTATGAGGAGTTTGATATTTACAGAGAAAGTCGACCCCTAAAAATGAAGTTCTTCGTCTGAAGACTTTGGATATCTGAAGACTTTCTGAATACATTGAAAGTGAAGAAATTGGTGTGACCTTGAAGACTTGGTATTCATTCGAGGAATATGAAGCGTCAAGACATTTGTTTTCGTAGTTTCATTTTCTATTTCTTGAGTTATAGGAAACATCGTACTGTTAAAGGGGGTCGAGGAAATACTAAGGAAAAAATTCCATGTGATGCTCAACTCAAAATCCTACACCTACCAATCCCTTCGAGTGAAGCCATTGGAAATCTCATACTGATTCGGTCATATACTTGATGATGAGACGAAGTTCTTCTGGTCTCTGAGGAATTTGTTCTGACTGAGGAGTTAGGAATTCACCAGTGTGAATTACCTACATAGTGAGGAACATGATAGCCCTGAGGATTTTGACAGTCAAAATTCCAACCGTTGTTGTGCTATGTGCCAGCGGTTCCAAAATATTTACCCACCTAACGGTCATATCAGACAAGGGCATTTATGTCTTATCATGTCGGGCTGCTCCCTAGGCTATAAATAGCCGCCCCCTTCAACCACTAGCTGGTTGGCTGCTCCGAGAGAAACTGACACTTGTCAATTGAGAGCATCCCATCCTCCGAGGACTTTGAGTGAAAATCATCAAGTGAGGAAAACCCAAACCCAACACCTACAAACCCAAAGTGATTGAGCATCACTGAAGAGATTGATCCTGCGTGGATCCGACGCTTGTTTCCTTTGAAGACTGTGCTTCTTCCGGACGGTTAGGCATCAAGGTCTAGAGCATCCAAGAAGAATTGTGGATCACCGAGTGACCGAGTTTGTGAAGGTTCGGAAGTCACCTGAAGACTTACCACGAGTGATTGGGCGAGGTCTGTGTGACCTTAGCTCAAGGAGAATACGGTGAGGACTGTGTGTCCGGTACTGGGTGTCCTCGAGTTCAAATACTCAGCCGCTCCAACCAGATGTACAACTGAGACAGCAGTTGGAACTGGTCTACCAAATCATTGTCTTCACCAAGCCTCCTGGTTCTATTTCCTCAACTCTTTCATTTCCTCATGTCTGTTGTTGTGTGCCTGTTCATATCTGCTTGAAGACTTTGATCAAGACTTTCTCAATTTCCTCGGTTCAATTTCTTCATCTGTCAAATCTTCTTTCTTGTGTTATCCTGTGTTTACGCTTTCTGTACTCTGTGTTTGTCTTCATCTCGCCATGATGACTATGCTTGTATTCTGTTATGTTTACTTCTGAGTACTTATTCCGCTGCTTGTAGTTCTTCATTTAGGAATTTCCTCACCAGCAAATTCCTCAGTGAAGAATTCATAAAAATCGCCTATTCACCCCCCCCCTCTAGTCGATATAATGCAGTTTCAAGGGCTCAGAAAAATTTTCTTTATCAAACCACGGTAGATCCAAAATTATACTGTCATATTGTGAAACCTGTTTCTGTAAACACTTGGTAGATTTCAGCTCTGCCTCTTCTGTTTAAGGGCAGTTTAACCTTTAGTAGTTAGTAATCCGCCGGATACCATTAGCCCTCACTTAAACCGCCATTCCAACTTGGATAGTAAATATCTAATTTAACTTTCAAATATGTCCTTTTTAATTTTCCCGGTTTAACACCGGTTTAGAGCACCTCGACCTTGCATCTTAAACCGGCCTTCGCATTTCTTTTACAGTTTTATCCTCCAAAATGACTAAGCAATTCTCAGCTTGCAATTGGGCTACTTCCCGGATCACAGAGACTCAAATCAATGGATGCGTTGTAACTGGCGCTTTAGCCTCAAAGAATGTTCTTCATTTGCGAGTCCCTGGCCCTGAGTGCCCTCCTGAACCTCAAGACGGGGAAGTGATTGTATTTATGCAGCACTTAGACCGGCGATTCAGCCCTCCCGTATCAAAATTCTTCCGGGATGTCCTTGCTAGTTTTCAACTCCATCCTTAGGATATTGGACCAAATTCTGTGTCCAACATATGCAACTTCCAAGTGTTCTGCGAAGTTTACCTTCAAGAGGAACCAACTATTGAGCTCTTCCGGGATTTCTTCCACTTAAACCACTGAACCGAGTTCTCTGACGGCCCCAATACTGAACTTGGTGGTGTGTCAATTCAGAAGAGAAAAGAAGTTGATTTTCCTCATGCCAAACATCACAGCCATCCGAAAGACTGGAATCTAACCTGGTTCTATTGTCAAAACACTGCTCATGCTGGAGAAAATCCTTTGCCGGGTTACCGCGCTCACCGGCTCAGCAATGGCCATCCACTACCTCAACGTCTCACCGCCAAGGAACGACAGGCTTATGCACCTCAACTAGCCAAGCTCGAGGCTCTCCTAGCCAATGGTTTGAGTGGCGTTGACCTTGTTCGCTACTGGGTTGCATGGCATGTCCTTCCTTTAAGCCGCCGCCCCGGATTGATGCACGAGTATACCGGCAATGCCAAGGATCCTCAAAGGTTTAATGAGATAGAAATGATTGATGACGAAGTCACAGAATCCGTGAAGAAGATGCTAGATGAACCGATCGCTGCATGCAGCCAAACTGGTCTGGCCCCTTTTTACTCCTCCAACAAACCGCCAGCAGTAAAGATTTTAACCTTATGCTTTCTTGATCCGCCTCCGCTTTAACATTGTTCTAATAAAACTTTGTTTAATTTTCCAGGCCAATAGCTCCTTTTGGAAATGGAAAGCTTCAGATAAACCGGCAAGGGCTCCTCGTGCCAAGAGCAAAGTTATAAAGAGAGCAGCCAAGAAAAAGACCGGCAAAACTGCTGATCCGCCCGAAGATATTGAAGATTCGGATCAAGAGGTAGAACTTGACTCCCTTGGCTCCTTTTCATACACCTTATTAACAATGACTATTATCAGGATGATGCGGAAGCCAGCCGTGCTGATCATGTTGAGGTAATCTCCCTTTCCTCCGGTTCAGATCATGTGCCGGTTCAGAAATTTCGTCGTGCAGTTCGGAAAGTAAAACGCTCTCACTTGCTTGCTCATTTGGATCCACAATTTACTTTGAAGACACAGCAACAAGAAGGTCGTCGCACAACCCGGCATAGTGGTCAACAGGTCACTTCCTCCGGTTTACCAGACACTCCACCCCGGAAGCGTCGTCCGGAGGTCTCTTCTTCTTTTAATAAGCCTTGTCCCTTGGCGGGTTGCTTCCTCTACCCACTTTATCTGTCTGATTCAAATTATCAGGTAACATCTAACCCCTCATCTGGAGACTCATCAACCATGCAATTGCCTCCCCTCAAGATCGTCGCTGGGTAAGTGTACTGCTTTTCGGTTTGTTTCTTCATGCATCGGTTTATCATACTAATTTTTATTTTGATGTTGTAGTGCCAAAGCCCGATTGAGCAAGAAAGCCAAGAACAGCGGCCCCACTGACGATGTTGATCCGAAGAAGACCCCAGAAAATGCTGGTAAAGATACAGATGTTGTCATGGATGACTCTGCCCCGCAAGACCCAGCCACTGATGCTAATCCACCGGAAGCTGATCCGGCCACGCATGTTGATCCATCAAGTCCGCATGCTACGCCTCTAAGCCCATCTGCTGATCCACCGAGCCCAACTGCCAATCCACCAAGCCCAGCTGCTAATCCGCCGAGCCCAGCCAGAGATACCGTCAATCCACCAAGTCCGCCAAAAGGTGGCGATGACGTTATTATCACTGGCACTGCTTATATCGCCCCAGGCAATCCAGTTGCTTTATCGAAACATACTACCAAGGAAGAATTTTCTGCTATGGGCAAGGGGAAAGGGAAGATCATTTGTCAAGCTATGTTAATCTTTCTGCTCCGGAGCTTCATTCCGGATTTCTGAACCGGTTGTACACAAGCCGAGATTACGAGGCCGGTTTGGTGAATCTGATGAAGGAGCGCTATGAGGTAATCTTGCAAACACTTTCATCCTTGTTCTGTATATTCACTACATTGCAGCCCCCAAGGGCCGAATTGTCTCTTGAAGACAAACCGGGACTTTAATGATAAAGAACACTTCGACTGAGTAGCCCCCAAGGGCCGGTTTATCTTTTGAAGATAAATCGGGACTTTTATGTTCCATACTGTATTTTGTTAACTTCCCTTGCCTGTGTATTTCCTGATCAAGTACACATTAGCCCCCAAGTGCCAAGATTAAAACTTGTATTGATCCTTGGGACTTCAAACAATCAGTAGTAGAGAAGCAATCCGCATTAGCCCCCAAGTGCCAAGTGTATAACTGGTTATATGCTTGGGACTTTAAATATTTAACATGCTCCTCATCTGATTGTGGTAGGCTGATATAAATCACCAAGGCTCTCAAATTGCTGATCTTCAAGAGAATATCAAGTCTCAACAAGCAGAGACTTCCAAGGCTAAAGAGGAGCTGAAAGGCGCTTTAACAGCCATGGAACAGCTAAAGGACAATTTCAAGACTGAGCGTGCCAACTGGGAAACTGAAAAGACTGCACTGTTGAAGCGGGCTGAAGACACCGAATCAGCCCTTAAACCGGTAGCGGAAGAGTTAACTGGTTTGAAGCACCAAGTAAATGCCATGACTTCTGCAATATTTGGTAAATACTCTTGCTCAGATTTCTTGAATAACCATCTGTGAAATTTGCCGGTTTAACATCAAAATCTTAAACCGTTGTAGGTGGCCGCATTGCTCATCTGGGCTCTGACATGCGGTTGAAGTTGAAGGCAGCATTTACTCTGATAGAGCAACTGTATACCGGTGCCCAACGGGTTATCTGTGCAGCCTCATACAACAATCTGGCCCCAACATTGATCAAGGACACTCTAGCAAGGTTATCCATGACGCCGGCGCAGATAGAAGAGATGAAGCGATCCGCTGCCAGGGCTGGCGCTTTGTTGGCACTTACCCAAGCCAAAGCATGGATAGCTGATCTGGATCCGGTCGATATTGCCAAGGGTTTCCTAGTGAACAAAAAAACGGGGCAGAGTTTGATAACGAAGCCCTCAAAGTTGTGACAAGGGAGATGCATCCTTTGGCAAGTCAATTGGCGGAAGAAGCTAACTTGACTGTTCACCGGTCCTTCTATGATGCCAACAACCAACGGATTGACACTGCCATGAAGGAAGTGCAAAATCTTATCCCGCCAATCCGTAAGCACACTTACGCCCCTGACGTTGATCCATCCGAACTTATAAGTGAAGAGGATGTCTTTCAAGCTTTAACCCGGATTGACTGGACCACCGTTGACTTCCAGCCACTTGATGGGGAGGAGGAGGCTGAACCGACGCCAGATGATCCATCAACTTCACGTCAATATGGTGATGAGTCTTGATCCGGCAATTGGGTTGATGTTTCATAAACTTTGTTCTGTGGAAAGAACAATCCCTTATTTTGGGCTTTAAAGCGCCTTGTAATAGGCTAGTTGAAATACTTTGATCTACTGCCATCGTGCACTGAGATATGACTTTGTTTGATCCGCCGTGAGAATGTCAGTGCTGGCGTATATACCTTCATAATATTATGCAATCCCTGTGTCTGCATAAAAAGATCTGTGATATGAAATTATGTTGTTGATTTACCATATTATTTGTAGTAAGGGTGAATACCCAACTTCCACCATGCAGTGCTGGTATGTATGAAGTAAAACCTAGTTGTGATGAACACCGGAAGATCATACGGGCGACATGTAGTCAAAGCCCGACCGGATTGAAAGATGCCGGTTCACCATTGATTATATGCTTTAACAGATGAAAACTGTAAGCCACACCGGGTTAAGAAACACCGGGTTGAGATGAAGACATATAGCCTGACCAGATCAAGAGATGCCGGTTTACCTTAAAAGGTGACCAAATAAGGATAAAACTTGCAAAAACAAAGCAAATAAAAACTTGTAGTCGAGGCTTTTCGAGGGCTGCCAGGCCCAAATTCGAGGCTTTTCGTGGGCTGCCAGGCCGCTGAGTTAAACCATTTGACAAAGCCTTTTAAGATGGGCCTCCAACTAACCAATCGTCATTTTAACTTTGACAAGTTCAGGGTCTCAATGAGAGTAATCACAAATGTTCAAGGGTCATGCCAGATTACCGGATAGGAGTGGCTTACTTGATGAAGGCAAAGTTAACCCGGGTTTTAGGTGAATACACCAAAGCTTCCAAGCTGTGGGTCGATACCGGTTACAAGGGTCCTTTCAAACTCTTTGTTACTTTACACAAAGAGCCCCCAAGTAACTTTGTGAGCTGTGCTCAATGGGTGCCTATGTTTGAGTCGTGCTAGTAGCAACAGATCTCTCTTTGGCCCCTTGGGTGTGAAGCTCCCAAGCTGTATGATGGCATAATAGCCGGTTTAATGGACAAGATGAGTCATCGCTTTGAAAGCAGAAGCCCCCTTGTAACCAAGAAATATTGGAAGAACGGCAGAGGCCCTGCTTGTAGCAAGGATGCTAGTTTATTATATTGATCATAATATATACATTGTCGTAATATGTACATAAGAAGAGCCTATAACTCAGGTGTAGTAAGGCCGAAGGAGAGCTATGTTCCACGGCCGCCGGGTCTCCTCCTCAGAAGTGCGTGAGTCTTCTCGAACGTCAATGAGGTAGTATGATGTGTTGTGCAGATTCTTGCTGACCACAAAGGGCCCTTCTGAAAGTGCAACTAATCCCCGGGTGGTTTTTGTAATTAATAACAACATATATATCATTGAACTAATAGTTTCTTGAGTATCATTTCAGAAAGTTCATGATATGGGTATGGCAATGATCAAGAAGTGGACCCTCAAAATGCTAAGGAAAGCATTGGCAAAAGCTCAAGACTCCATTTTGGTTTAGTGATCCAAGATCACATTGAGTCTATAGGAAAGCCAATACTATTAAAGGGATGAGGTTATGATAATGATCTGGTTGCTCAAAGTGCTTAGTGATCTATCTCCCAAACTATCGCAATCTTTCATTCCAACACACACTCATAAGTAATCTCGGTCCCACCGATTCCATAAACTCACCACACCGAGATGAACCACCTCACCATATACCCAAACCCTAGAAATTTCGGATTTTCCGATTCTCAACTCGGTCTCACCGAAACTAGTGTTGCCAAGCTTCAGAACCTTCGTCATCAAATCGGTGTCACCGAGATGATAAAGTCGGTCCCACCGAGATTGGCAAACCCTAGTATTTGGAAGAATCGGACTCACCGAGATTGTATTTTCGGTCCCACTGAAAATCCCAACGCTCACAAGATTTGAACTTTCGGTCTCACCGAGTTGTCAACTTCGGTCCGACCGAGATTGGTCAAATGTGTGTAACGGTTGGATTTTGTGTGGAGGCTATAAATACCCTCCACCCCTCTTCATTCGTGGAGAGAGCCATCGAAAGAACTACCACTCCTACCTTACATTTCGAGAAGAAAACTACCTACCCTTGTGTTGAGATCAAGTTGCTCCACTCCCACCATATGAAACTTGATTTCTAGCCTTCCCAAGTTGCTTTCCACTCAATCCTTTCTTCCACCACAGCCAAATCGGTGAGGAGAGTTGAGTGTTGGGGAGATTATCATTTGAAGCACAAGAGCAAGGAGTTCATCATCACCAACACCATCTATTACCTTTTGGAGGGTGGTGCCTCCTAGATTGGTTAGGTGTCGCTTGGGAGCCTCCGTCAAGATGTGGAGTTGAACCAAGAAGTTTGTAAGGGCAAGGAGATCGCCTACTTCGTGAAGATCTACCCCGAGTAAGGCTAGTCCTCCGTGGGCATATGCCATGATGGCATAGACAAGGTTGCTTCTTCGTGGACCCTTTGTGGGTGGAGCCCTCCGTGGACTCTCGCAGCCATTACCCTCCATGGGTTGAAGTCTCCATCAACATGGATTGACGATAGCACCACCTATCGGAACCACGAGAAAAATCTCCGTGTCTCCAAATTGCATTTGCTCTTCTCCACCTCTCTTTACTACATGTGCAATTTACTTTCCGCTGCAAATACTCTAGAGTTGCATGTGTAGGGTGATACTTGACTTGATCATCATCTTGAAATCTGCCAAAACTTGTCTTAATCAAAAGGCTGAATTTTTATATTGTCAAGTAGTCTAATCACCCCCCCTCTAGACATACTTTCGATCCTACAAGTGGTATCAGAGCTTTGGTCTCCATTGGATTGGTTTCATTGCATTGACTCCATAAGCTTGGTTTCACAACCTAGGAGAGTATGGCGCCTAGTGAGGGTAATTTTCAGAGAGGTCCTTACTTTGATGGTTCAAATTTTGCTAGTTGGAAGCATAAAATGAAAATGCATATTCTTGGACATAACCCACCGCATGGGGCATTATTTGTGTTGGCTTGCAAGGTGAGTTCTTTGAGGAAGGAAAAGTTCGGATCGTGAAGCTACAACGGATGAATTGCGAATGTTGCAAAACAATGCTCAAGCTTGTGACATTCTCTTCAATGCTTTGTGTCCCGAGGAGTTCAACAAAATCAGCCGCCTTGAGAATGCAAAAGAGATTTGGGATACTTTGGTGAAATGCACGAAGGTACCGAGTCCGTGAAGGAATCAAAGCTAGATGTTCTTCAAGGTCAACTTGACAAGTTCAAGATGAAGGAAGGTGAAGGAGTCGCTGAAATGTACTCTAGGCTTGCTCTCATCACAAATGAGATTGCCGGCTTAGGAAGCGAAGAAATGACCGATCGATTCATCATCAAGAAGATTCTCGAGCTTTGGATGGAAAGTATGACACCGTGTGCACTTTGATCCAAATGATGCCAAACTACAAGAATCTCAAGCCTCACCAAGTCATTGGAAGAATTGTTGCTCATGAGATGACACTTAAAGATAAGGAAGAGCTTCACAACAAGTCAAGTGGTGCTTACAAAGCTACTAGTGATGCTCCCACAATCTCAAGTGACAAGCTAGTTTCCAATGAAGAGATAAGCCTAATGGTGAAGAACTTCAACAAATTCTACAAGAGTAGAAGCAAGGAAAGAAGCTCAAAGTCTAGATCATATGATGAAAAGAGATCTTCTAGTCGTGATCGAAACTGCTACAATTGTGGAAGACCCGGACACTACTCAAATGAGTGTTCGACTCCCCACAAGAGAAGAGAAGAATCTCCAAGAAGAAGAAGCTCAAGAGAAGAGTCACCTCGGAAAGAGAGAAGGAGTAGAGATGATCGTTATGAACGAAGATCCTCTCGAAGAAGCAAGGATTCAGAAAGGAAAGACAAGTCATCAAGGAGCTACACAAGAAGAAAACATCAAGCTCATGTAGGTGAATGGATCTCCGGCTCCGACTCCGACAATCACTCCGAAAGAAGCTATCACTCCAACTCCGAATACAGTCAAGATGAAGGTGTTGTCGGTCTTGCTCTTTAGTCCTCCAACTCCAACTCCTATGACTTATTTGATTCACCAAATGAGGGAATTGGAAGATGCTTCATGGCTAAAGGCCCCAAGGTATCACACCCTGAATTCATTGACTTTGATAGTGATGAGGATGACTTGCTTGGTGAAGATGAGCTTTTACATGATAAATCTAGTGAGCCTAGTAATGATGAACATGCTAGTAGTCTTTATAGTCGAGAAGAGTCGAATGACAATGCTATGAAGGAGATTGAGCGTCTAACTAAAGAACTAAACACTCTTAAGTTAGCTCATGAAACAACTCAAGAAGATCATAGAGAGCTCCTAAGATCTCATGAGAAGCTACGCTTCGAGAAGCTCAATCTAGAGCAAGAACATGAGTTCCTAAAAGCAATCAATGACGATCTTCGAAAGAATAGTTCTTCATATCTTGCCAAACGACTTCTCTTGTCTAATTTCTTGCCACCTATTAAAACTAAGCATGACAAGCACAAGAAAAATTCTTCATCTAGTAGTAACAATAACCATGCTAAATCCAATGTTGTTACTTCTAGTAATTCTCTTGATTCCACTAACAATGTTTCAAGCCAAGTTACACTTGAGCAAGAAAATAGTTTATTGAAAGGGATTATAGAGAAAGGTGTCTACAAGAGCCTTGCCGGAAGCAAGAACTTTGAGGAAATTGTTCGCAAGCAAGGAAGGCACCGGAAGAATCAAGGAATTGGTTTTGAGCGAAAGTTCAACGCCGAGGGTGTTGAATGGGAAGAAGGTCAATATCCCACTCCAAAGTTTGTTTCTCAAAAGGAGAAGTATGATCCTACTTCTTCCAATGTGGAACAAGCTCAAGATGACCTTCCACCACAAGACCACAAGCTAAAAGGCAAGGACAAGCTTCAAGAGGAGATTGATGCATTCATTGAAGCACCTAAAGCCATGGTCAAGTGGGTTCCCAAGGAAACGTCAAGTTCTACTTCGTCAAGCTCAACTACAACCCCAAGGATTCCCATCAAGATGATGTGGATCCCGAAGAAGAAGAACTAGAGAGTTCTTGAGGGTGACTCCGCCAACATACTTCACTCACATTCATTTTGGCAAGAACTTGTGCAATCAACTTCCACATCTTGCACTAGTTCATGGAGTCACAAACCCTCTTGTTGGTAAGTCAAGGGACAAGGTAATCATTGCTTTCGTGGACATCATCTATTGTATACTTCAATCTATGTCCATGGATATCCTTGTTTGTTCCTTGTGGGACTAACCCATGTAGGTATTGAAAGTGCCCGAATCCAAAGGATTGCTCCCAACTCTTGATGATCTTCATCAACATTGAGCATCCACATCTTCAACATCTACATGAAGTCTTCTACGACAACCCAAGGTTAGTTTGACCCTTTAAAAGGGGTTCTCACATCAAGGGGGAGCTTTGCTCTAAAGATTTGAGCTGAAGCATCTTCAAATGATGTGAACACATTAATGCTTTATGTAAAAGTGGTAACCCCACTTGTGCTTAAACGATGAGTATGACCTATGATCAAATGTTTTCATTTGACTCCTAAGTCAATATACTCATATATAGATGACCTAGTCATCGACAAATTGTGTGATAGTAGCTAGTGTTTTGGTTGTGCATGTTTGACACATATTTCATTTGCTATCTTATTGTGTGAGCATGTTGGATGCATGATTTTATCCATTCAAGGACATCCATTTGTTGCTTTGGTCTTTTGGATTCTTTTTGACCAAATGGATGGACAAGGATGCCTAAGTTCCTCCCCTAGCTATCTATGCTTTCTTGTCTCAAACTCTATTCATGCATATATCACAAACTTTGATCAAGTCTTTTTGGACCCACCGAGTGAGGAGCACTTGAGCCACCGATCCGTCAAAAGCTTAATTTCCAAAACCTTCTAAGTATTTTCGGTCGACCAACCCACTCAAAATCGGATGACCGAAAGCACTTGGATTGATCTAGGTTTTCACCTCGGTGAAACCGAGTTGCAATTTTCGGCGGATCGAAATGTGTAATCGCTGCGATTAACCATCTCGGTGCCACCGAAGTTTTACAACTCGGTCCCACCGACGACTAAAGGGTATATATACCTAAGGGCAGCGCGTTGATTCCTTCTTCAAAACGCCTCGCCCCAAACCCTTTCTTTGCCGTCGCCGTGGTCTCCGGATCGTCTCCGCTGCCGCTATGCCCTCGCCGCGGGTCTCCGTCGCCGTCAATGGACATTCTCTCCGCGCCGTTGCCGCCGTAGAGAAACTCCACCAAGTTAGGGTGAGTTTCGATCCCTCTCGTGCTTCAACCTCCGATTCTATGCACGATTGGTTAGCCTAGCTTCTTGCCACGTTTGAGATCTTCCTATCCAGCAGATTAGTTCTTAGAACGAAATTCGAGTAAAAGTTTTAGGGTTAGGTTTCCGCCGAACACATCTCGGTGAGACCGATTCTACATTCTCGGTATGACCGATTTGGCCTCTAGCCATTGCACTGCACTTTTCGGTCCAACCGAGTTGTGCAAATCGGTGTGACCGAAATGAGGATTTAGTGAAACCCTAGTGTTCCCGGCTAGACCGAAACCCATTTCGTCCAACCGAAAGTGGTGTGAATGGTTCTGTTTAGACACTTGGATTCACGAATTTTAGCCTCGGTCCGACCGAAATGCATTCTGTGAAAACCGAAACTGAAATTTGAACTCATTTTTTGCAAAATCTTCGCAGTTTGTGATAACTCTTCTATTACGCCTACACCTAATCTTTTCACAGGTTGTCAGCCATGTCAGATGCCAGTGACAGCCAGAACAGGTCTGAATCACCAATTGCTGAGATTCCTGAGGCATGCACTAGTCCTGAGGCCAGCAGCTTTTCTGATGATGGTGAGAGGAGCACACCAAGTGGTTTGCCTCCTGCAGCCACCAGGGCCAGGAAGAAGAGAAATTCTGATGAAGAAGATTCTGATTTCATAGCTGAGGAAGAGATTTCATCTAAGCCAAAGAGGAAAGTTGTTGCCAAAGAGCATCAAGGGCAACAAACCAAGAAAGGCACCAGCAAAGTGAAGAAGTCCACAGTTGCTAAGAAGCTAAGCATGGAAGAGGAAACTTGAGCAAAGTGAAGAAAACTTCCAAGAGGAAGAGAATTGTGCATGATGAAGCAGCAAATTCGATGATTACGATGAGGAAGCACCCCACCTCCTCGAAGCCTAAGTTGATGGGTGATGCAATCAGGCAGGAGCACCTTCTAAGTCTAAGCCTTCGCTCCAAAGAAAGGCAGCTCAAGCCAAGCATGCTTTGCCAAGCCCAAGAAAACTATGAGAAACATCCCAGCTTCAGAGAAGAAGAAAGACAATGTGCCACCGGTGAGTCGATGATGAGGCATCCGTGTTCTTTGAAACTCGTCGTAAATTGCCTATTCACAATGATGCTCATCCTCGAGCTGAAAACATGAAGGAAAGAAAGGACAAAGGACTCAAAGCTATGGAGACAAGTTGATCCATATCTTTGTGAGGAGAAGGACTGCTGTTGACCCAAGGTTCCACACCGAGAGCAAAGAAGATTTCTATGAGACGTGCTTATGGACAAGAAGCCCATTGTTGCGGACACTCGCTATGTCGATCGGGCATATATTGACGATGAAGAGCACAGAGATTACTTTCCACATGTGCATGAGAGCTTCACCGCATGTGGTGTTGCTGATTTCGTTGGTCGAAGTTGTGATTGGAATGATGAGATGATCATGCAATTCTATGCCATGACTCATTTCTATCCGGATGGCAGGATTGTGTGGATGATGAAGGTCAGAGATTCTCTTCAACTGTTGAAGAATGGGAAGCATTGCTGAATGCTCCAGTGTCAAGAGAAGATGATGTTGATGTCTATGGAATTCCCAAGAAAAACCATGAGTCTATGAAGAACATGTACAATGAGGTACCAACTAAGGATGTAGAGATCTGAAGCTCGGCTCGGTGTATCATCTCGAGCAGGTCTCCCTACCACGAACACAATTTCGAGGCATACCTTGATGCCCAAGTCCGAGATCATCGCATGATAAGAGGTTATTCTATCAACATGCTGCATATACTTGATCGAAGGCACCTTTCAAGGTGATGGACACGATAGTTGAGACTATCAAGAGGACTGCAGCAGACTGAAGAGGTCATGTGGATTTGCCCGCACATTTAGATGCTTATCAATGCCAAGTTTGGCACGGGCACCTACTTGTTGGAGCGACCACACTTGCCATCGCAGCCCGAGCATGAGGACAATGAAGTTGTGATGACCGAGGATGATCCCACGTCTGTTGAAGGACAAGCAAAGTCTGAAGCTGCCAAACAAGCTAAAGCTGAGAAGGAAGCAAAGAAGCAGCAGCAGCTAAACCCAAGAGTGTTGGAGAGCAGCTCCTTGAAGCTACCCAGAGGATTGAACAACGCCTGGCTAGCATTGTGCAGTCTCAGGAGAGTCTTGAGAGGATTGTTGAAGACAAGTTCCATGCTCTGGATGTCAAGCCGATCAAGTGCAAGTCTTCCAACAAGCTTGAGGCAGATATCGAGGAAGCCAAGAGGGAGAAGGAAGAGCTCATGAAGGAGATGCAGGATGACCTAGTCCAGGATGATTATGAACAGCCTGCTCCGGTTCCCACAAGACCCAGATCAGCTGCTATTCCAAAGGATGAGACACGGGACTACAGCCTCAAGACCTCCCACAGCTCCATCGCCCAGCTCCAGCTCCAGTGCATACTCCTCCGGCTCCACGACATCGGTGAAGCCTTTGCAGATGCAGCCATCTCAACTCCATCAACCTGCATAGAGCCGCCCGCAGAGTCCCTAGTGACGTTTAGCTCTATACCTTTCGAACTTTTTGGTAACTTGTTGCCAACGGGGAGAAATTGTATAGATCATAGGACTTCGAGAGAGAGTGCTCGCTTTTGCTCTTTCGTTTAGCTTGCGGTTTCTTTGAGATACTTTTGAGATTTTCGAGACATTCCGTGTGTTTGATACTACGTTTGTTTACTTTGATGAGTGCTTGATCATACTATGCCTTAATGTGTGCTTAATGCTTATCATATGCTATTCATATCTTGTATGATCATTTACTCATGTCTTGGTGATTGGGTGCATGCTATTCATTCTTATCATTTTGTGCGCTCCACCAAGATGTATGTGACATGGAAGAGTGACCCATGATCCTAATCGATTGTGCATTTGCATTCAAACGCAAATCTTAAATAAAGCACAAATTTAGGGGGAGCTCTTGCTTATCACATACTTCTCAAAGCGACGATATTATTCATTGATTATATCATTTGTCGAAGCTTTGATCTATATGTTGTCATCAATTACCAAAAAGGGGGAGATTGAAAGTGCAACTAATCCTCGGGTGGTTTTGGTAATTAATAACAACATATATATCATTGAACTAATAGTTTCTTGAGTATCATTTCGAAAGTTCATTGATATGGGTATGGCAATGGTCAAGAAGTGGACCCCTCAAAATGCTAAGGAAAGCATTGGCAAAATCTCAAGACTCCATTTTTGGTTTAGTGATCCAAGATCACATTGAGTCATAGGAAAGCCAATACTATTAAAAGGGATGAGGTTATGATAATGATCTGGTTGCTCAAAGTGCTTAGTGATCTATCTCCCAAACTATCAGCAATCTTTCATTCCAACATACACTCATAAGTAATCTCGGTCCCACCGATTCCATAAACTCAGCACCGAGATGAACCACCTCAGCCATATACCCAAACCCTAGAAATTTCGGATTTTCCGATTCTGAACTCGGTCTCACCGAAACTAGTGTTGCCAAGCTTCTGTAACCTTCTGTCATCAAATCGGTGTCACCGAGATGATAAAGTCGGTCCCACCGAGATTGGCAAACCCTAGTATTTGGAAGAATCGGACTCACCGAGATTGTATTTTCGGTCCCACCGAAAATCCCAACGTTCACAATATTTGAACTTTCGGTCTCACCGAGTTGTCAACTTCGGTCTGACCGAGATTGGTCAAATGTGTGTAACGGTTGGATTTTGTGTGGAGGCTATAAATACCCTCCACCCCTCTTCATTCGTGGAGAGAGCCATCGAAAGAACTACCACTCCTACCTTACATTTCGAGAAGAAAACTACCTACCCTTGTGTTGAGATCAAGTTGCTCCACTCCCACCATATGAAACTTGATTTCTAGCCTTCCCAAGTTGCTTTCCACTCAATCCTTTCTTCCACCACAGCCAAATCGGTGAGGAGAGTTGAGTGTTGGGGAGATTATCATTTGAAGCACAAGAGCAAGGAGTTCATCATCACCAACACCATCTATTACCTTTTGGAGGGTGGTGCCTCCTAGATTGGTTAGGTGTCGCTTGGGAGCCTCCGTCAAGATGTGGAGTTGAACCAAGAAGTTTGTAAGGGCAAGGAGATCGCCTACTTCGTGAAGATCTACCCGAGTAAGGCTAGTCCTCCGTGGGCGTATGCCATGATGGCATAGACAAGGTTGCTTCTTCGTGGACCCTTCGTGGGTGGAGCCCTCCGTGGACTCTCGCAGCCGTTACCCTCCGTGGGTTGAAGTCTCCATCAACGTGGATTGACGATAGCACCACCTATCGGAACCACGAGAAAAATCTCCGTGTCTCCAAATTGCGTTTGCTCATCTCCACCTCTCTTTACTACATGTGCAATTTACTTTCCGCTGCAAATACTCTAGAGTTGCATGTGTAGGGTGATACTTGACTTGATCATCATCTTGAAATCTGCCAAAACTTGTCTTAATCAAAAGGCTGAATTTTTATATTGTCAAGTAGTCTAATCACCCCCCCTCTAGACATACTTTCGATCCTACACCTTCCCAAGGTGGGGATAACTTGTGCATATCGGTCTGATCCTGGATGTACCGGAGCACTAAGTCGCCTTCTTGAAAGGTTCTTGTTTTAACCCGGCGGCTGTGATAACACTGCAGGTCTTGTTGGTAAACCGCCGAATGAGCCAAAGCCATATCTCGCTTCTCATCTAACAGGTCCAGTGCTTCTTGACGTGCTTGCTCGTTGTCCGCTTCAACATAATTGGCAACCCGAGGCGAGTCATGACGAATATCACTGGGAAGTACCGCCTCTGCTCCGTAAACCATGAAGAAAGGCGTATAACCTGTAGATCGGTTTGGGGTGGTGTTTATGCTCCATAACACAGATGGTAGTTCTTCCACCCAGCAACCAGGTGTCCGCTTCAAAGGGACCATATGCCGGGGCTTTATACCCTTCAGAATTTCCTGATTAGCTCACTTAGCTTGACCATTGGATTGGGGATGAGCCACAGATGCTACATCAAGCCGGATGTGCTCTCGTTGACAAAAATCCTCCATCTCGCCTTTAGATAAGTTCGTGCCATTATCTGTAATAATGCTATGTGGAAAACCGAAACGAAAGATCACCTTTTTGATGAACTGAACCGCCGTGGCTGCATCGCACTTGCTTATTGGCTCCGCTTCAACCCATTTAGTGAACTTGTCAACCGCCACCAACAGGTGGGTCTTCTTATCTTTTGATCGCTTGAAAGGCCCTACCATGTCAAGCCCACAAGTGGCAAACGGCCAGGTGATAGGAAACATCCGTAGCTCCTGAGCCAGAATGTGAGCTCGCTTTGAGAATTTCTGACAGCCGTCGCACCGTCAGACCAAGTCCTCAGCATCAGCGTGAGCCGTCAACCAATAAAAGCCACGACGAAAAGCTTTGGCAACCAAGGATTTTGAACCGGCATGATGACCACAGTCTCCTTCGTGGATCTCACATAAAATCTCACGGCCTTCTTCAGGAGAAACACAGCGCTCGAACGCACCAGAAACACTACAGTGGTGTAACTTGCCGTTGTGAACAACCATGGACTTGGACCGCCGGACTATCTGTCTGGCCAAAATTTCATCATCTGGTAACTCACCCCGATTCATATATGCCAAGTATGGAACCGTCCAGTCCAGAATGATATGTAAAGCGGCCACCAACTATGCCTCCAGATAAAGAATAGCGAGGTCCTCCTCTGTAGGTAGTTGAACCTACGGGTTATGCAAGACGTCCAAAAAGGTATTGGGCGGCAACGGTTTACGCTGAGATCCTAGCCGGCTTAAAGCGTCAGCTGCCTCATTTTTGCGCTGATCAATGTGCTCCACTTGATATCCCTTAAAGTGACCAGCCACAATGTCCACCTCGCGCCAGTAAGCCGCCATGAGCGGATCCTTGGAATCCCAAGTACCTGAAACTTGATGTGCTACCAGATTTGAATCGCCGAAACACCGTACACGGCATAAGTTCATCTCCTTAGCCACTCGAAGACCATGGAGTAAAGCCTCATATTCAGCTGCATTGGTAGTACAAGGGAACATTAAGCGAAGAACATAATGAATTTATCACCTCGAGGGGAAGTAAGGAAAACTCCAGCCCCCGAGCCCTCCAACTACCTGGACCCGTCAAAGTGAATAGTCCAGTATGTACTGTCTGGTTTGTCTTCTGGTGCCTGCAACTCGGTCCAGTCATTGATGAAATCCACAAGGGCCTGGGATTTGATGGTTGTGCGAGGCATATACTTCAAACCGTGTGGCCCAAGCTCAATAGCCCACTTAGAAACCCGGCCAGTTGCCTCCCTGTTCTGAATTATATCTCCCAAAGGAGCAGAACTGACCACTGTGATGGGGTGACCTTGAAAGTACTGCCTAAGTTTCCGACTTGCCATAAACACCCCATATACCAGCTTCTGCCAATGCGGATACCTTTGCTTTGACTCAATGAGCACTTCGCTGATATAGTAAACCGGCCTTTGAACCGGGTACTCCTTCCCAGCCTCCTTGCGCTCCACCACAATGGCAACACTGACAGCCCGGGCATTAGCAGCCACATACAACAGTAGTGGCTCCTTATCAATGGGAGCAGCAAGAACTGGCGGTTCAGCTAACTGCCGCTTCAAGTCCTCAAACGCCGCATCAGCCGCATCACTCCAAACAAAATTGTCGGTTTTCTTCAACATCTGATACAGAGGAATTGCCTTCTCTCCCAAACGGCTGATAAACCGGCTCTAAGACGCAATACGACCTGCCAGTCGCTGAACATCATTGATACACGCCGGTTTAGCAAAGGATGTAATTGCCTTGATCTTTTCTGGATTAGCCTCAATGCCTCTGTTAGACACCAGAAAGCCTAGGAGCTTGCCTGCCGGAACACCAAAAACACATTTAGCCGGATTGAGCATCATTTTATAGACTCTCAGATTATCAAAGGTTCCTCGCAACTCAGAGATGAGTGTCTCTGCTTTCCTGGACTTGACCACAATATTGTCCACATAAGCATGAACATTGCGCCCAATCTGAGTATGAAGACAATTCTGCATGCAACGTTGATAAGTTGCCTGGGCACTCTTGAGCCCAAAGGGCATGGATACATAGCAGAAGGCTCCAAAGGGAGTAATGAAAGCTGTCTTCTCCTGGTCCTTAACCGCCATCTTGATCTGATGGTAACCAGAATAAGCATCCAGAAAACTCAAACGCTCACAACCCGCCGTAGAATCAATGATTTGATCAATACGAGGGAGGGCGAAGGGATCAGCTGGGCAAGCTTTATACAAATCTGTGTAATCCACACACATATGCCAAATGTCGTTTTTCTTAAGCACCAGCACCGGATTAGCCAACCACTCTGGGTGAAACACTTCCACGATAAACCCTGCTGCCAGGAGCCGGGCTACATCTTCTCCGATGGCCTTGCGTCGTTCCTTGTTGAAGCAGCGAAGGAACTGTTTGACCGGTTTAAACTTGGGATCAATATTGAGAGTGTGCTCAGCGAGTTCCCTCGATACACCTGGCATGTCAGAAGGCTTCCATGCAAAAATGTCCCGGTTCTCACGGATGAACTCGATGAGCGCGCTTTCCTATTTTGGATCCAGATTTGTGCTGATACTAAACTGCTTGGATGAATCGCCAGGAACGAAATCAACAAGTTTAGTTTCATCAGCCGGTTTGAACTTCAGGGTCGGATCATGTTCTGTAGAAGGCTTCTTCAAGGAAGTCATGTCTGCCAGATCAACATTGTCCTTATAGACCTTTAACTCCTCCGTTGCACAAACCGATTCAGCATATGCCGCATCTCCTTCCTCACACTCCAGAGCAATCTTACGGCTGCCATGAACCGTAATGGTCCCTTTGTGGCCCGACATCTTGAGCTGCAGATAAACATAACACGGCCTTGCCATGAACTTAGCATAAACCGGCCGTCCAAATAAAGCATGGTATGGACTTCTGATTTTGACTACTTCAAAGGTCAGCGTCTCGGACCGTGACTCATGATCATCTCCAAAAACCACCTCCAGAGCTATCTTACCAACTGGGTAAGCCGATTTGCCAGGCACCACTCTGTGAAAAACGGTGTTTGACGGTCTAAGATTTTTATCTATCAACCCCATACGCTGGAAGGTTTCATAGTACAAGATGTTGATACTGCTTCCTCCGTCCATGAGTACCTTGGTGAACTTATATCCTCCCACCTGAGGTGCTACCACCAAAGCCAGGTGACCCGAATTGTCAACCCAGGGCGGGTGATCCTCCCTGCTCCAGACAATAGGCTGCTCAGACCAACGTAGATAACGGGGCACCGCCGGTTTAACAGAGTTCACTGCTCTTTTATGGAGCTTCTGATCCCGCTTGCACAAGCTAGTGGTGAAGACATGATACTGTCCACTGTTTAACTGCTTTGGGTTGCTCTGATAACCCGAGTGCTGTTGACTCCCCTGATTACCCTATTGATGGTTACCACCTTGGTTGTTCTGACTACCCTGATGATTCTGGAATCCTGAGCTTGAACCGCCACCATCGTAACCCGGCCCATGGAATCCTGGACCTGAACCACCAGATGGACCCTGATCATACCGAAAAAGATCAGAATTTTTGAACTCCCTCATGATGTGACAATCCTTCCAAAGGTGGGTGGTCAGAGCCTCCTTTGTCCCGTGCTTCGTGCAGGGATGGTTTAACAGGCGTTCCAGATTCATTCCTCCACCGCGCTGGGGCAGTTTACCCCTACGACGCTGCATATTACCCTGCACATTGGTGTTAGCCACAAAATCGGAATTATCCGCTTTACGCTTACCATCGCTTCGCTCGCCTTTGATTATGATGTCCTTTTGAACCGGCATTCTTCTTTCCCTTCTCCTGTTTATCTTCATCAGAATCAGGGTCTTTGGTGTTATCAGAATCAGCATACTTAACCAGAGCCGCCATAAGTGTTCCCATATCATTGCACTGGCGCTTGAGTCGTCCCAACTTCATTTTCAATGACTTAAACCGGCAATTACGCTCCAACGTTACGATTGCCGTGTCAGCATTGATACGGTCCGACGAATGCAAAACTTCCGAAACCCGGCGCACCCAATGAGTCGTTGACTCGTTCTCTCCTTGGACAAAGGCATCTAAATCCACAATGGACATAGGTTGTTTGCATGTATCTTTGAAGTTCGCTATGAACTTGGCCTTCAATTGGTCCCATGATCCGATGGAGTTGGCAGGCAAGCTTTTTAACCAAGTGCGGGCCATTCCTTCCAACATCATGGTGAAGTATTTTGCACATGCCGCTTCGTCTACATCCAGCATCTCCATTGCCATCTCATAACTTTCAACCCACGCCTCGGGGGGCTGATCAGCGGTGTAATTAGGCACCTTGCGCGGCCCTTTGAAATCCTTGGGCAGCCGCACATTACGGAGAGCTGGGATGAGACACGGCACTCCCCAAGAGCTGAAGGCGAGCCCTGTCCCTCGCTCTATTGATGCTGTTGGCTGAACCTGGGCGGGTTGATGATGACCCACGTACTGTGCCGCTAAAGCAGCCTCCCTTCGCGCTCTGCCATTATCCACTACGTCTTGAGCATTCCGACCACCATTCGCCGGATTAGCCCCTCGAGGCGCATCTCGACGCCGCGCACTGCTTGACACGGTCGGCTCGTCCATGTGCCTACTATAACTCTTGCTCGGACGGGGGGTGAATGTATTCTGTCTCGGCTGTAGGAATAAGCCTATTGCTGAACAACGGCGGTTTGAAGAAGATCCCTGGCCCGTCGAGTCTCGATCGCTGCTAAGGAACCACCCTCCATCGGAATGGCCGCCAAACGTGATGCTACTGCAATCATGTTATCCAAAGGACTGGAAAAGTGACCCGGCAGTGTTGTGACATACTGTGGCGGGTTGTCCGTCCGTCGAGGCGGGTCCATCGCCCATGGCTGATCCGGCGCCACCCCCGGTGCCTCGGTCCGGTTTACTCCTGCCGGATTGCTAGGCCCAGCTCCTGGTGTGCTGAAGAGATTCAGACCCTCATAAATTTGCGGTAGTCGAGACCGGTACTTCCTTCTCATAACCTCGTTTGATGCGTTCTGATCCAACGTAAGTCGGTAATTCTGCGCTTGGATTTCCTATGATCGGGCATCTAAAGCGGCCCGTTCTTCATCCATCCTGGCCTCCTCAGCCGCCAGGTCCGCCTTAGCCTGAACTATCTGATCTTTTAACTTCGCAACATCCGCATTGTGCTGAACCTGAGTCTCCGGAGTTACCGCTGTGCTCAATAGTGTCATCCAATCGTCCAGTAAACCGGCAAGAACTTGAGCCGGCCGGTGCACCGGGCCTCCTGCCGCGGCTAACGATCCGGAGACCATTGCTGCTGTAGATGAAGATTGCACGGTGGGCTGCGTACCAGCCATGAAGACCGCAACCCAGTTTGGCGGTTCAAGGGGATCCGGAATACTGTCGCCATCGGAGTATCCCTCGAACCGGCCATCGTGCAATTGGTATAGCAACTCGGTTTCTCCAGTGGACGATTCACCATCTGAGTAGACGGCCGTGTCACCGTCGGACACCGGTTCAGATTCCGCGTCATTGATGAATCCTACGAATGCACGTTTCATGGCAGGCTGAACCCGGGCAGGACTTGCACGCTGAGCCGTCTCGACGAGGTCGGTGGAGATGTCCGGCTCAGGGCCCGGTTCACCGATCTTGCCAATGAAAACGTGAATTCTGCCAAAGGAGACCCGGTACCCATACTCGATTGAGCCGGCCTCGAGGCCCCATCCTGCGTCGTTGATGTAGAGCTTGCCGCGACGACTCTTTTCCATCCGGCCAACCACGTACCCCTTGAATCCTTCAAAGCTGCCCTTCAAGAACTCGAAACCATCGTGTGATTACCCCACGGTGAGCGCCAACTGTCGTGGAAATATCACGTCAGATGTCCTAGCAGAAGGACTTAGTCGTGGAGCCATCACAATGTGGTTAGTCTGAAGGGGTTAAACCGGACAAGGGACACGAGAGTTATACTAGTCCGGCCCCTTCGATGAAGGTAAAAGCCTACGTCTAGTTTGTGATAGGATTATTGGGGTTTCGATGACCAGGGAGCAAACACGCTAGCCTGGGTCTCGAGTTGTTGTCTGTTGTACCTGAACCGCCGCCGGGTCATCCCTTTATATACACGGGTCGACGTCCGGCCGGTTTACAGAGTTCCGAGGCCGACTCATACAAGTGTTCAGCTCGGTCTCTCCCTTTCCCTAGCTTACAATACAAGTAAACAACTATGGTCGTTTACCGCTATGGGCCCTAATCCGCCTCTGGGCTTGGGCCTCTAAGCTTCGTTAGTAAAGCGCCATCTTCTTGTCTTCAAGGACTTCAGTATGGTTGAGCGTGAACCGGCCCCTCCTGGGCGGTTTATACTCAATAGTTATATCCTCAACAGGGCCCATAACCCACGGGTCTTTTCCCAGGATCTTACCCGACTCTTCTATTTTTTTGGAGTGATTCTCAAATTCTTTTCCAAGTTTGATGTAAGAATGAATTTCTTCAGTCATATGCCTTCTTCAAGACCGCTTACAAATTCTTTTCGTCGTTGGTTCAACCTTTATATTCTTCATTCTTACGGAGTATCTCCAAATTCTTCAAGGTGTTTCTCGTTCTCATCTAAGCTTGGAAGACCGAAGAAGAATTTCTCCTAAATCTCTTGTTGGCACACGAACACGTCACCGTGTACCTTCAACACCGAGGGTGATGCACCGCAGCTCACGTCGAAGGAGACCCGTCCGGAAGCACGGTACGCAAGCAATCCGACGGGCGCTTTTGAAGACCCGAAACCCCACACGCCCGGGAGGGACCCCGTCAGGGCGCGCGGCAGCTATGGGTTGCCCTAGGTTGGCCTAACCACCCCTAGGGCCTCGAGGCTCGCCGCCCTGCAAAATAAGAACGAACGAAGAACGAGGAAGAAGAAGAACAAGGGAGAAGATAAAAGTAAAGGTAAAAGATGATAGATTGATTTCCCGATTGTGTGTTGTTTTTCAATCGGCCGTCACCTCTTGTCTATATAAGAGGCGGATGGACTTCCCATACAAGAAAAGGACTTGCCTTGTCGTCCAAATCATCAAAATCTAACCAAATTCGGACTTCTCACGACCTCCGGCCCGGATGTCCGGCTCTAGGCCCGGATGATCCGGCCAAGCCCAGATTTCTGACAGTAGTCCACTAATCGGGCTGTAACTTTTGCATATAAACTTGGAATAAGATAATTTTTATAAGAAAATCAACCACCTCGACGAGACGCACAACTTTTCTGTTGAACACTTTTTGATTTGAGGTCATCTGGAGGGAGTTTCTAGCAGTTTTCTAACATCTGCAGCAGAAAAACTTGTCCGGACGTCCGGACGATTGCCCGGACTGTCCGGCCTTTACCCGGATCATCCGGGAGTTGACCCAGATCATCCGGCTTCAGCGCCAACCTTCTGGAATCTTAGTGCTTCAATTACCCGGATGATCCGGACCCCGGCCCGGATGATCCGGCCAACATTGGTGCAGCACACGGTTTTGCCCATAACTTTTGCATACGACCTCGGATGGGGACGATCTTTATATCAAAATCATCCGTTTCGACGAGACGAAGAACTTTGAAGTTGTATCTTTTTCCATCAGAGGCCATATTAATTAGGTTCCATGCCATTCTCTAATCTGATGTCAACACGAGTATCTCCGAAATTGGCATATCTTTTGCACTTGAGCTCCGTTTTGATCCATCTTCACATTTACGTTGATTATCTTGAAGAGAGCCATCAAATGGTGACTTTCAATAATAAGTTTGAATTAATCTTGACATAGCTTCAAGCTACTCTTTTTAACCATGCCACTTTTGAGCGTCAACACATGCCCCCCTGTTTTTCGGCAAAGCTAGTGTGCCGAAAAATAACATGCACCGTGTTGGTTCTAAGGACGATGTCAAAACTCCATCAGCCATTTATATGCTTAGGGCAATAATTATATATCGGCCATTATTTTTTTGAATCCTTGATGCAAGCTTGGGCGAAACCTTCTCAACTTCATTAACAACTCGATGATAAAGTTTCATAGATATGTATCTCAAGGTCATCCTCCGAACCATATTGTTCACCCTTTTGTTAGGACTTTGCAGATAATCAACAATAAACTTTCTCCGATCCTCACTTTTACCTGCGCATAAAAATATTAGTGGTCAAGCGGTGGACTTGGTTCGGCCTACCTATGTTGACGAGACTAAGCATCGGCTATTGATAGAAATGCAACACACCATGATTAACATAGTAGCCGAATGCTTTCTGTGCCAACTCTTTCGAATTGTCATGTCTAGAAATATGAACAATTTTATAGCAACCCAAGGTAAATTTTGCATCTAGACATGCCTCAAGATAAATTATAAGTGATTCGTCAAAACATTGATAACCCTTGGATATTTGTTGCACTACTCATAATGAATCACTGAAAGCCTCAATATGTATATCCATATAGCATGTAAAGATTCAATCCAAATAACAATGTATATTCGGCTTTGATTAATTGTGCAAAAAAATTCTAAGTGGCATGAGGCTTCATAAAATTGCACCATAAGGAGATATATAAACAACACCAACACCTTGGCCATTGTGAATTCAACCATCGAAACATAATCTCCACGGTACTAGAGAGACAAGGCTAATATCACTTAACATGTACCTTGTCTCGGTTCCAATTGAACTAAGGACGATGTTAGAATTTCACACCGGCCATGATCGGATAGTTTCTTAGGACGATAGTTAAGTATCGGCCATTATCATGAGGTCCATGTAGAATTCATCCATTAAAGCATGTATAGCTGAAATAAACAAATAAAATATCAATAAAATATTTCGGCCCCTTTGTCTTAGCAACAAAAATGTAACTAACCAAATGTATAGTGATTTGGTAATACTCTGTCATGATATAGAAAATTATGTTGCATCCATTGATCAAAATAAGTCCATGGAGGGTAACTGATCATACCTGTGGATGAATTCCATGGCAAAGGCATCAATGGCATTGTTGAAGAAAATGGATGGTGTGCTAACCGAAGATTTTGATGTTGTGATGCACACCTTCGGCTTAATTGTTTGTTGCTTCCATCCTTCTCTTTCTTCACTTTCATTGTACTTGTTGCAATTGAAGCATGCACATCGTTTTTGTTATGATTGACCCTCTTGGGAACCCATGCCATGTTCCTCTTTCTCAGCTCTTGTGCACTAAGATTTTGTAATTCCTTCTTTTGCCAATACGATAAGCCGAGCGGGCATCTCGGCTGTGATTCTGTTTTGACCGATGGCAATTCTTTCTTGGCCTTGTGCACTCTCAACTTCTTTTCTTCAGATTTGGCACTTTGACTCTCAATAATTGGTTGCTCCATCTCATTGCCTTTAGTAGCCAATGTAAACACTTTCATTGTCTCTTTTTCATTTGAGATCAAATCTGAAGTAACACTCTTACGACCATCTCTTTTAACGCGGTAAACTTGTTTGACCACCTCTTTCTTCTTCCTTGAGCTCTGGACCGATTCCTTATGATTGAAACGGTCTTTAACATGTGATTGTTCAGATGTTGATCTTTTTGGAGCTGCATAATATTGGTTAGATGGTCTAAAATAAGATGGAGAATGTGCCCTTGTATCATACCTGTCCCATGATGAATATGTATCTATATGAGCATAGGGAGGCATCCACGGCATTGGCATTGGTGGCCCAAAATAAGGATATGAATATGTTGCATTAAAATTATCACTTTGCTAATACCAATCCTCATATTTGCGCCTTGGGGGTGATCTTGGTTTCTTTGCATGATTTGGTCGATAAGCATTCTTCTCTTCACTCTTCTTTTGATATTTATCCAATAGTTCAGCGAAGGTGATTTTTGATCTCTTACACTTGCGCTTATTTCGGTCTTTCTTTCCTTTGGTTGTGCTTGCACCAATCATTGGATTTGCTTGTTTCCCCCCAGTCCTTGGCATCTCCATTGTAGCTTTGATGGAATTCTCGCCCTCAAAATTATGTTCATTATGCTCTTCAACAACTTCTTTACTTGAAAGCTTGACCCCATCACCTGCAGTTTTTACCTTCTCTTTAAATGGATCGGCTTGAAGCAGCCGATGCGAAAACTTTCTGCCATCGAGACCAATTTGAATAGACTGGTCATCTCTTGGTGTTTCAACAAAATTCAATCGTCCTTTTTCAATGGCTGATTTAACTATTTGACGAAACATGTTGCAATCCTCAAAATTATGCTTGGACGAATCATGCAACTTCCAATACATTCGTCCTTGGATTGATGGCTTAACATGGTGATCAAGAATTGTAATGTAATTATTTTTCAGCAACAAATCAAATATTTGATCACACATGCTTGAATTAAAGGTATACTTCTTGTTTTCTAGCCGATCTTGCTGTTTGAACGGCTTTGGAGATAAGCAAACGAATGGTTCAGATTTGTATTCTCCCCATTCAGCTATGCATTGTGTTTTCCACTCTATCTCCGATGTCTTTGGATAAGTTATTATATTAGCATCGGTTTTCTCAATAGAATTTAACCTTGGCTTTAAATTTCTGAAATGAAGATATTTAGAACATACATGTCTCGCTTGAGACCAAGTGCAAGCCAAGTACGAAATAAGCAAAGCTACCCAACTAGATGTGAACTTTAGATAAAGCAACGGGAAAGTTGTGGCTGTAATAATAAGTCAATATCGGTCTTTATAAATGGCGAATGGGTTGACCGATATGTTCCATAACAAGTTTATTGCTAACAAGTAAATTACCCTTCTTCATTGGTCTTTCAAAATTACTTATGAGGATTTTTCTAATAGATGTATCAACAATAAAGTTCTGACCAAATATGAAAATAGGTAAATTACTTGCTAAACATACCTCTTCAAATATGCTGGGAGAGCATGATGGTGGTGCCACTTGAAGAACATCTTGCTCCGTCTTTGGATGGCTCCCCAACACCTTGTCATTATCTTTTTCTTGATTCCGTGCATCATTACCTTGAAGATCCATGTCATCCGAACTTTGTTCGGCTACTTGTTCTTGTCCTTGAGGCTTGTCAATTTCTATGGCACGGAACTCATAGGGCAGGAAGTAGGTTCCATTGGCCTCAGAAAAATCAAGTATGGCTGTTTTGCTATGCTTTCCATGCCCTTTCTCAATAATGCTTGCCTCTTTGGATTTGATGGACTCAGAATATATACTACTTGATTCGGCTTTTCTAATAACCGAATTTTCATTGTTACTTGAATCAATAACTTTATCTTTTTGAATTTGCAAGGCTTATCGCTCTCGTCTAATTTTAGCCCACATCTCAGCTTTGCGAGCTTTAAACTTTTTCATCTCAATTTCCATCCACTCGTCATGAGATTCCCCCCAATACTTTGAGACTCTTTCAGCAATGAGGTGCCGAAACTTTGCGATTGTTTAGGTGGTACACTGGATGGTACAACACTGGGGGACTGCATCATTTGCACAACTCTAGCTTTTACAGCAGCAAAATCATGAGGCTTCCCGCCTTCTATTAGTTCCTAGCGGATAGAGTTGCACAAATCCCAAGAGAATGTAAGCTTGTTCTCAATTACCCGGTCTCGATATGGTTTGCCCCCAATGCTTTTAGACTCTTTCGCAATGAGATGTTGCCAAATTCTGAATTGTGTAGGGGGGACATGATAAGCCACGGTAGTAGGTGAAGGCATTTGTGCTCCTGCAGAAGTTTTACTTATTCGGCCATTACCATGAAGGTGCGGAGCCGAATTATGGACATCAACAGTTGTGTATGGTGCCAAAAAATTAGTAGCATTAGGTGTAGCATATGATGTTTGAGGGTAATTGGCCAAATAACTAGTAGTAACATGGCCAATTCACCTATCCACCGGCACGTTTGGATTAACGTACTGCAAGTTATTTGCCGATGAATAAAAACTTGAAACACTTTGTTGCATACCATTGGAAGTTCCTACATAGAGTGTCTCAACTTGATTAACCAAACTCATCATGTTATTCATCGGCATATAAATTTGTGGGGTTGCCGATGCATGGGAGTTGGGATACATATGTTGCATGTTGCAAAAATTATGTGAAGTAGAATCATGGAGATTTTGTTGCATCGGCCCTTGCACATAATTAGATGCATGATTGATGAAACTAGGGCTAGCCGATACATTATGCTCATTAAGCGATCTAGCAACAACATATGAATTATTTGCATCTACAAAGGAGAATTGAGTATTCATATTACCTTTGTAGATCACAACTTCTTGATGACGATCTCTTCGTAGCAAGAACGGGCAGGAGACCATTCAAAGCTTCGTCCCCAGCGGAGTCGCCAAAAAGTGCGTTGGCACACGAACACGTCACCGTGTACCTTCAACGCTGAGGGTGATGCACCGCAGCTCACGTTGAAGGAGACCCGTCCGGAAACGCGGTACGCAAGCAATCCGGCGGGCGCTTTTGAAGACCCGAAACCCCACACGCCCGGGAGGGACCCCGTCAAGGCGCGTGGAAGCTATGGGTTGCCCTAGGTTGGCCTGACCGCCCCTAGGGCCTCGAGGTTCGCCGCCCTGCAAAAGAAGAACGAACGAAGAACGAGGAAGAAGAAGAACAAGGGAGAAGATAAAAGTAAAGGTAAAAGATGATAGATTGATTTCTCGATTGTGTGTTGTTTTTCAATCGGCCGTCACCTCTTGTCTATATAAGAGGCGGATGGACTTCCCATACAAGAAAAGGACTTGCCTTGTCGTCCAAATCATCAAAATCTAACCAAATTCGGACTTCTCACGACCTCCGGCCCGGATGTCCGGCTCTAGGCCCGGATGATCCGGCCAAGCCCAGATTTCTGACAGTAGTCCACTAATCGGGCTGTAACTTTTGCATAGAAACTGGGATTAAGATGATTTTTATATAAAAATCAACTGCCTCGACGAGATGCACAACTTTCATGTTGAACACTGTTTGATCTGAGGTCATCTGGAGGGAGTTTCGGGCTGTTTTCTAACATCTGCAGCAGAAAAACTTGTCCGGACGTCCGGACGATTGCCCGGACTGTCCGGCCTTTATCCGGATCATCCGAGAGTTGACCCAGATCATCCGGCTTCAGCGCCAACCTTCTGAAATCTTAGTGCTTCAATTACCCGGATGATCCGGACCCCGGCCCGGATGATCCGGCCAACATTGGTGCAGCGCACGGTTTTGCCTATAACTTTTGCATATGACCTCGGATGGGGACGATCTTTATATCAAAATCGTCCGTTTCGACGAGATGAAGAACTTTGCAGTTGTATCTTTTTCCATCAGAGGCCATCTTAATTAGGTTCCATGCCATTCTCTAATCTGATGTCAACACGAGTATCTCCGAAATTGGCATATCTTTTGCACTTGAGCTCCGTTTTGATCCATCTTCACATTTACGTTGATTATCTTGAAGAGAGCCATCAAATGGTGACTTTCAATAATAAGTTTGAATTAATCTTGACATAGCTGAAGGAAATATGCCCTAGAGGCAATAATAAAGTTATTATTTATTTCCTTATTTCATGATAAATGTTTATCATTCATGCTAGAATTGTATTAACCGGAAACATAATACATGTGTGAATGTATAAACAAACAGAGTGTCACTAGTATGCCTCTACTAGACTAGCTTGTTAATCAAAGATGGTTATGTTTCCTAACCATGAACAAAGGGTTGTTATTTGATTAACAAGGTCACATCATTAGTTGAATGATCTGATTGACATGACCCATTCCATTAGCTTAGCACACGATCGTTTAGTATGTTGCTACTGCTTTTATCCATGACTTATACATGTTCCTATAACTATGAGATTATGCAACTCCGTTTACGGAGGAACACTTTGGTGCTACCAAACGTCACAACGTGAATCGGGTGATTATAAAGGAGTACTACAGTGTCTCCAAAGGCGATGTTGGGTTGGCGTTTTGAGATTAGGTTTTGTCACTCCGATTGTCGGAGAGGTATCTCTGGGCCCTCTCGGTAATACACATCACTTAAGCCTTGCAAGCATTACAACTAATGAGTTAGCTGTGAGATGATGTATTACGGAACGAGTAAAGAGACTTGCCGGTAACGAGATTGAACTAGGTATTGGATACCGACGATCAAATCTCGGGCAAGTAACATACCAATGACAAAGGAACAACGATGTTGTTATGCGGTCCGACCGATAAAGATCTTCGAGAATATGTAGGAACCAATATGGGCATCCAGGTCCCGCTATTGGTTATTGACCGGAGACGTGTCTCGGTCATGTCTGCATTGTTCTCGAACCGTAGGGTCCGCACGCTTAAGGCTTCGATGATGGTTATATTATGAGTTTGTGTATTTTGATGTACCAAGGAGTTCGAGTCCGGATGTGATCACGGACATGACGAGAAGTCTCGAAATGGTCGAGACATAAAGATTGATATATTGGACGGCTATATTCGGACACGTAAAGGTTCGGAAGTTTAGGAGAAAATCGGAGTCTTGGGAGGGGTTACGGAACCCCGGGAAGTTATGGGCCTTAGTGGGCCAAGAGGGAGAGAGAGGGCCGCACCGTGTGGTGGCGCGCCCCCAAGGGAGTCCGAATAGGACAAGGAGGGGGCGCCCCTTCCTCTCCTCTCCCTCTCCTTCCTTCCCCTTCCTCCTTCCTAGTTGGACTAGGAAAGGAGTCCTACTCCCACTAGGAGGAGGACTCCTCCCTTGGCGCGCCTCCTAGGCCGGCCGGCCCTCCCCTTGCTCCTTTATATACGGGGCAGGGGGCACCCTAGAACACACAAGTTGATCCTTGAGATCGTTCCTTAGCCGTGTGTGGTGCCCCCTCCACCATAATCCACCTCGATCATATCAGAAGCGGTGCTTAGGCGAAGCCTGCGCCGGTAGAACATCAAGATCGCCACCACGCCGTCGTCAGGTCGATGAACTCTCTCCCGGAGCTTTGCTGGATTGGAGCCCGAGGAGCGCCACCGAGCTGTACGTGTGTCAAGAACTTCGAGGCGCCGAGTAACAGCGCTGGGATCGGTTGGATCGCGAGGAGAACGACGACTACTTCCTCTACGTTGTGATCGCTTCCGCTTCGGTCTCACGAGGGTACGAGACAACACTCTCCCCTCTCGTTGCTATGCATCACCATGATCTTGCGTGTGCGCGAGGAAAATTTTGAAATTACTACGTTCCCCAACGGTGGCATCCGAGCCTAGGTTTTTATGGTTTGATGTTTTGCACGAGTAGAACACAAGTGAGTTGTGGGCGATACAAGTCATACTACCTACCAGCATGTCATATTTTGGTTCAGCGGTATTGTGAGATGAAGCGGCCCGGACCGACATTACGCGTACGCTTACGCGAGACTGGTTTCACCGTTACGAGCACTTGTGCTTAAAGGTGCCTGGCGGGTGTCTGTCTCTCTCATTTTAGTTGAACCGAGTATGGCTACGCCCGGTCCTTGAGAAGGTTAAACGGAGTCTATTTGTGAAGTATCGTTGTGGTTTTGATGCGAGGTGAGATTGGTTCTTGCTTAAAGCCCGTAGCAGCCACGTAAAATTTGCAACAACAAAGTAGAGGACGCCTAACTTGTTTTTGCGGGGCATGTTGTGATGTGATATGGTCAAGACGTGATGCTATATTTTATTGTATGAGATGATCATGTTTTGTAACCAAAGTTATCGGCAACTGGCTGGAGCCATATGGTTGTCGCTTATTGTATGAAATGCAACGCATCTGTAATTGCTTTACTTTATCACTAAGCGGTAGCGATAGTCGAGAAGCAATAGATGGCGAAACGACAACGATGCTACGATGGAGATCAAGGTGTCGCGCCGGTGACGATGGTGATCACGACGGTGCTTCGGAGATGAAGATCACAAGCACAAGATGATGATGGCCATATCATATCACTTATATTGATTGCATGTGATGTTTATCCTTTATGCATCTTATCTTGCTTTGATTGACGGTAGCATTTTAAGATGATCTCTCACTAAAATTATCAAGTAGTGTTCTCCCTGAGTATGCACCGTTGCCAAAGTTCGTCGTGCCTGCACACCACGTGATGATCGGGTGTGATAAGCTCTACGTCCATCTACAACGGGTGCAAGACAGTTTTGCACACGCAGAATACTCAGGTTATACTTGACGAGCCTAGCATATGCAGATATGGCCTCGGAACACGGAGACCGAAAGGTCGGCGTGAATCATATAGTAGATATGATCAACATAAGATGTTCACCATTGAAAACTACTCCATCTCACGTGATGATCGGTTATGGTTTAGTTGATTTGGATCACGTGATCACTTAGATAACTAGAGATGTCTGTCTAAGTGGGAGTTCTTAAGTAATATGATTAATTGAACTTAAATTTATCATGAACTTAGTACTGATAGTATCTTGCTTGTCTATGTTTGTTTGTAGATAGATGGCTCGTCTTTGTTGTTCCGTTGAATTTTAATGCGTTCCTTGAGAAAGCAAAGTTGAAAGATGATGGTAGCAATTACACGGATCGGGTCCGAACTCGAGGATTATCCTCATTGCTGCACGTAAGAGTTACGCCTGGATGCACCGCTAGGTGCCGTGCCTCTTCGATGCAACCGACGATGTTAAGAACGTCCGCGAGCAAAGTCGATGACTACTCTATAGTTCGATGTGCCATGCTTTACGGCTTAGAACCGGGACTTCAACGACGTTTTGAACGTCATGGAGCATATGAGATGTTCCAGAGTTGAAGTTGATATTCCAATGTAATGCCCGGATTGAGAGATATGAAGTCTCCAATAAGTTCTATAGCTGCAAGATGGAGGAGAATAGTTACGTCGGTGAGCACATACTCGTAATGTCCGGGTATTACAATCACTTGACTCAACTAGGAGTTAATCTTCCGGATGATTGTGTCATTGATGTAATTCTTCAATCACCGCCACCAAGCTACAAAGGCTTCGTGATGAACTATAATATGCAAGGGTTAGTAAAGACTATACCGAGCTCTTCGCAATGTTAAAGGCATGGAGGTAGAAATCAAGAAGGAGCATCAAGTGTTGATGGTCAATAAGACCACTAGTTTCAAGAAGAAAGGCAAAGGGAAGAAGAAGGAACTTCAAGAAGAACAGCAAGCAAGTTGTCGCTCAGAGAAGAAACCCAAGTCTGGACCTAAACCTGGCCGAGTGCTTCTCGCAAGCAGATGGTCCTCGGAAGCGGAACTGCCCCAAGTATTTGGCGGATAAGAAGGATGGCAAGGTGAACAAAGGTATATGTGATATACATGTTATTGATGTGTACCTTACTAGAGCTCGCATAGCACTGGTATTTGATATTGGTTACATTGCTAATATTTGCAACTCAAACAGGACTACGGATTGCTTAACACCGCAAAGGACGAGGTGACGATGCGCGTGGGAAATGGTTCCAAAGTCGATGTGATCGCGGTCGGCACGCTACCTCTACATCTACCTTCAGGATTAGTTTTAGACCTAAATAATTGTTATTTGGTGCCTCCGTTGAGCATGAACATTATATCTGGATCTTGTTTGATGCGAGACGGTTATTCATTTAAATCAGAGAATAATGGTTGTTCTATTTATATGAGTAATATCTTTTATGGTCATGCACCCTTGAAGAGTGGTCTATTTTTGATGAATCTCGATAGTAGTGATACACATATTCATAATGTTGAAACCAAAAGATGCAGAGTTGATAATGATAGTGCAACTTATTTGTGGCACTGCCGTTTAGGTCATATCGGTATAAAGCGCATGAAGAAACTCCATACTGATGGACTTTTGGAGTCACTTGATTATGAATCACTTGGCACTTGCGAACCGTGCCTCATGGGCAAGATGACTAAAACCCCGTTCTCCGGTACTATGGAGAGAGCAACAGATTTGTTAGAAATCATACATACAGATGTATGTGGTCCGATGAATGTTGAGGCTCGTGGCGGATATCGTTATTTTCTCACCTTCACAGATGATTTAAGCAGATATGGGTATATCTACTTAATGAAACATAAGTCTGAAACATTTGAAAAGTTCAAAGAATTTCAGAGTGAAGTTGAAAATCATCGTAATAAGAAAATTAAATTTCTACGATCTGATCGTGGAGGTGAATATTTGAGTTACGAGTTTGGTCTACATTTGAAACAATGCGAATAGTTTAGCAACTCACGCCACCGGAACACCACAACGTAATGGTGTGTTCGAACGTCATAATCGCACTTTACTAGATATGGTGCGATCTATGATGTCTCTTACAGATTTACCGCTATCGCTTTGGGGTTATGCTCTTGAGACGGCCGCATTCACCTTGAATAGAACACCGTCAAAATCCGCTGAGACGACACCTTATGAACTATGGTTTAGCGAGAAACCAAAGTTGTCGTTTCTTAAAGTTTGGGGATGCGATGCTTATGTGAAAAACTTCAACCCGATAAGCTCGAACCCAAATCGAAGAAATGTGTCTTCATAGGATACCCAAAAGAAACAGTTGGGTACACCTTCTATCACAGATCCGAAGGCAAGACATTTGTTGTTAAGAATGGATCCTTTCTAGAGAAGGAGTTTCTCTCGAAAGAAGTGAGTGGGAGGAAAGTGGAACTTGATGAGGTAATTGTACCTTCTCCCTTATTTGAAAGTAGTTTATCGCAGAAACCGGTTTCGAGACATCTACACCAAATAGTGAGGAAGTTGATGATGTTGATCATGAAACTTCGAACAAGTTACTACGTAACCTCGAGATCAACCAGAGTAAGATCCGCACTGAGTGGTACGGTAATCCTGTTCGGAAATCATGCTACTAGATCATGATGAACCTACGAACTATGAAGAAGCGATGGTGAGCCCAGATTCGCAAAATGGCTTGAGGCCATGAAATATGAGATGGGATCCATGTATGAAAACAAAGTATGGACTTTGGTTGACTTGCCCGAGGGTCGGCAAGCAATAGAAAACAAGTGGATCTTCAAGAAGAAGACCGACGCCGACGGTAATGTTATCGTTTACAAAGCTCGACTTGTCGCAAAGGGTTTTCGACAAGTTCAAGGGATTGACTACGATGAGACCTTCTCACCCGTAGCGATGCTTAAGTCTGTCCGAATCATGTTAGCAATTGCCGATTTTATGATTATGAAATTTGGCAAATGGATGTAAAGACTGCATTCTGAATGGATTTACGGAAGAAGAGTTGTATATGATGCAACCGAAGGTTTTATCGATCCAAGGAGCTAACAAAGTGTGCAAGCTCCAGCGATCCATTTATGGACTGGTGCAAGCATCTCGAGTTGGAATAAACGCTTTGATAGTGTGATCAAAGCATTTGGGTTCATCTGCACTTTGGAGAAGCTCAGATTTACAAGAAAGTGAGTGGGAGCTCAGAGCATTTCGATATTATATGTAGATGACATATTCTTGATCGGAAATGATATAGAATTCTGGATAGCATAAAGGGATACTTGAATAAGAGTTTTTCAATGAAAGACCTCGGTGAAGCTGCTTACATATTGGGCATCAAAATCTATAGAGATAGATCAAGACGCTTAATTGACTTTCACAAAGCACATACCTTGACAAGATTTTGAAGAAGTTCAAAATGGATCAAGCAAAGAAAGGGTTCTTGCCTGTGTTGCAAGGTGTGAAGTTGAGTAAGACTCAATGCCCGATCACCGCAGAAGATAGAGAGAAAATGAAAGATGTTCCTATGCTTCAGCCATAGGCTCTATCATGTATGCAATGTGTGTACTGACTGATGTGTGCCTTGCTATAAGCTTAGCAGGAGGTACCAAAGTAATCCAGAGTGGATCATCGACAGCGGTAAGAACATCCTGAAATACGAAAAGGACTAAGGATATGTTTCTCGATATGGAGGTGACAAAGAGCTCATCGTGAACGGTTACGTTGATGCAAGCTTTGACACCGATCCGGACGATTCTAAATCGCAGACCGGATACGATTTACACTAAACGGAGGAGCTGTCGGTTGGTGCAGTTCTAAACAAAGCGTCAGGCGGGATCTACATGTGAAGCGGAGTACATAGCGCTTCGAAGCAGCTAATGAAGGAGTCGGATGAAGGAGTTCATATCCGATCTAGGTGTCATACCTAGTGCATCGGGTCCAATGAAAATCTTCTCGTGACAATATGGAGCAATTGCCTTAGCAAAGGAATCCAGATTTCACAAGAGGACCAAGCACATCAAGAGACGCTTCAATTCCATCCGGATTTAGTCCGTGGGAGACATAGAGATTTGCAAGATACATACGGATCTGAATGTAGCGACCCGTTGACTAAGCCTCTTCCACGAGCAAAACATGATCAACACCAAGACTCCATGGGTGTTAGAATCATTACTATGTAATCTAGATTATTGACTCTAGTGCAAGTGGGAGATCAAGGAAATATGCCCTAGAGGCAATAATAAAGTTATTATTTATTTCCTTATTTCATGATAAATGTTTATCATTCATGCTAGAATTGTATTAACCGGAAACATAATACATGTGTGAATGTATAAACAAACAGAGTGTCACTAGTATGCCTCTACTAGACTAGTTTGTTAATCAAAGATGGTTATGTTTCCTAACCATGAACAAAGGGTTGTTATTAGATTAACAAGGTCACATCATTAGTTGAATGATCTGATTGACATGACCCATTCCATTAGCTTAGCACACGATCGTTTAGTATGTTGCTACTGCTTTTATCCATGACTTATACATGTTCCTATAACTATGAGATTATGCAACTCCCGTTTACCGGAGGAACACTTTGAATGCTACCAAACGTCACAACTTAACTGGGTGATTATAAAGGAGTACTACAGGTGTCTCCAAAGGCAGATGTTGGGTTGGCGTAATTCGAGATTAGGTTTTGTCACTCCGATTGTCGGAGAGGTATCTCTGGGCCCTCTCGGTAATACACATCACTTAAGCCTTGCAAGCATTACAACTAATGAGTTAGCTGTGAGATGATGTATTACGGAACGAGTAAAGAGACTTGCGGTAACGAGATTGAACTAGGTATTGATACCGACGATCAAATCTCGGGCAAGTAACATACCAATGACAAAAGGAACAACGATGTTGTTATGCGGTCCGACCGATAAAGATCTTTGTAGAATATGTAGGAACCAATATGGGCATCCAGGTCCCGCTATTGGTTATTGACCGAGACGTGTCTCGGTCATGTCGCATTGTTCTCGAACCGTAGGGTCCGCACGCTTAAGGTTTGATGACGGTTATATTATGAGTTTGTGTATTTTGATGTACCGAAGGAGTTCGAGTCCCGGATGTGATCACGGACATGACGAGGAGTCTCAAATGGTCGAGGCATAAAGATTGATATATTGGACGGCTATATTCGGACACCGGAAAGGTTCCGGAAGTTTCGGAGAAAACCGGAGTGCCGAGGGGTTACGGAACCCCCGGGAAGTTATGGGCCTTAGTGGGCCAAGAGGGAGAGAGAGGGCCGCACAAGGTGGTGGCGCGCCCTGTGGGAGTCCGAATAGGACAAGGAGGGGGCGGCCCCTTTCCTCTCCCTCTCCTCTCCTTCCTTCCCCTTCCTCCTTCCTAGTTGGACTAGGAAAGGGAGTCCTACTCCCACTAGGAGGAGGACTCCCTCCCTTGGCGCGCCTCCTAGGCCGGCCGGCCCTCCCCTTGCTCCTTTATATACAGGCGGGGGCACCCTAGAACACACAAGTTGATCCTTGAGATCGTTCCTTAGCCGTGTGCGGTGCCCCCTCCACCATAATCCACCTCGATCATATCAGCGGTGCTTAGGCGAAGCCTGCGTCGATAGAACATCAAGATTGTCACCACGCCGTCAGGTCGACGGAACTCTCTCCCGGAGCTTTGCTGGATTGGAGCCCGAGGAGCGCCACCGAGCTGACGTGTGTCAAGAACTCTCGAGGCGCCGGAGTAACAATACTGGGATCGGTTGGATCGCGAGGAGAACGACGACTACTTCCTCTACGTTGTGATCGCTTCGCTCGGTTCACGAGGGTACGTAGACAACACTCTCCCCTCTCGTTGCTATGCATCACCATGATCTTGCGTGTGCGTAGGAAAATTTTGAAATTACTACGTTCCCCAACAATAGCTTCAAGCTACTCTTTTTAACCGTGCCACTTTCGAGCGTCAACATCTCTGTCCGTTCTCTTGAAGATTCATGGTTCTAGTTCATGCCATCCTCATAGTTGTTTTAATTTGTGAGAATTCTTTACATAACCATCCGAACCATTTCATGAGTTCTTTTGGTTCTTGATTCTTGGAGCCCATCATTTCAGAATTATCCATTCTCAGCTTTCAGCTCTTGTTTTCTAAATCCTACTGGCGCATCGTTCAAGTATTCTCTAGTCAGTTTGTCATCTCTTCATTCTCTTCTATCTAAATCCACTCAAGTATCTTCGTTCGTTTTCTAATTCTTCCCGGTGTTTCGTTATCTTTTCTTCGTTCGTTTTTAACTTCTTACGGTGGTTCATTTAACATTCGTCTTCCTTCGTTTTCATATCAATTCATTCATTTTTCCCAAATCCTACCGGTGGTTCATTGAAGAACTTCTCCAAGGTTGCGCTATATCTCTCCCTAATCCTTCTCAACAAGAATAAGTAGTATGCCAAATATGTTGCTTGTCATCAATTTAAGTTGATGAAGGATAAACATACAGTAAATCTTATTCTTGTTTCCTCGAGGTGATTCAATTCTTTCTGGAGTTCATTCGTGGTATCAATTCTCGATTCAAGTTGCTCACCTTTCTTTTCCGGAGTTCCAAATTTTCTTGGATGTCTCATCACGAAGCTCCATCTAAATCATTGCAAGGCTTCACCTTGTTCTTTCAACTTCTCTTTTCTTTCTATCATTCTCTTTTTACCGGAGTTCTTCATGGAGGCTATACATGGTGGTTCATCAAGGATTTAATTCATTCTCGAAGTGTTCTTCAAGATTCTTGTTAGAGGAGTTCGAGCATTCTTCATCTTGCATTCCGAAGTGCAATTACTTTTATCTTATCATTTGAGATGGTGTTATGTCATCCTTGACAATTTCTCTTCATGTTTCATGATTCACACGTTGTCAAGAATATTTTAAAACCATCATTTTCTCTTCGCTCATGAGTTGTTTCAACACATCATAATTGCTTCATTGGAGGTTATCTTGGTATAGATTTCACCTAAAGCCTTCCATTAGGAATGTTGCTATTTGTGGTGCTTATCAATGATCCAAATCCTTCTCGGTTAAAGAGGCTTTTAATCTTTTTGTTATCTCATCCAATCAATTGATTCCGTTAGTGGATGGTCTTCACCTCATAATTTTGGGATATTTTCCATAAGACCATTGGAAATCATATCTTTTGTTGTTGATTTTCCAGTAACTCCATTCAACCCTTCTTCATAGGAAGGCTCCTTCAGGTTAATTCATGGTGGAAATTGTTGTTCTTTCCTCCGTTCATTTCATTTCATTCTTTCATTTCTTCCGGAGGCATTGTGCTATTGCTCTCGCCTAGTATCATCTTGTTTGTCAAGATCATGTTCTTTTTCTTGCTTATCCATTTAACCGGAGTGTTGTGTCCATTTTTCAAGTTTTTTTCATCTTATCAAGTTTCCTTCTCTTTTCTATCGTAGTGCTGCCAAAATTCTTTTCCTTTCTCATTTGTTGTCTATCTCGTTTAAACCTGAGTGGCATCAAAATCTATCTTGTCCTTTTAGTTCTTGGTTCTCTTTCTTGTTCCTCTTGTCTAACGGAGTTTAAATTATGTTCATCTCCTTCGTGTCATCTCTTCAGCTTTGCAACCTTTCAAGGTTCGTTCGTTTCACTCGTTTGTCTAAGAAGCAACTTTGTTTTACCTCTTCTTTCCTCTTCCGTTTGACGTCCTTAGATCTCGGGACGAGATCTCTTGTAAGTGGGGGAGTGTTGTGATGACCCGAGACCGATGCTCCAGACGCCTTCCATGTTTTTCGTCGTCGTCGTGTGTTTTATTTTTGCTTATTGCATTTCATCATGCCATCATGCCATCATGTCATTTAATTTTAAAACTCAACTAAATAAATTGTGTGGATCTTCGATCCATTTCAATGGAGGGTTTTTACATGGTGATTTCTCTTTATAACATATCATTTATCCTTCAAATATTATTAGGGAGCAAATAAATATTCCACTATATGGGAATCACCCATAAACACACTTGCAAAATAAGTCCATGCCTTTTCTGCTTCAAGCTTGGTCTCCGAATTTGCCCATAAATTCTTTCATCACTTTCCCGAGCTCCACCAAAATTCTCAACATTTTTGGACTTTCTAAAACCCCCACTCCCTATTCACCCATTTGAATTAAATTCAAATTTGTTTGAATCTAAACCTTGCATCCATGCGCACTCCTATTTTCTTGGATTAAGCTTATTTTTCCGAGTATGAGAAAATTAAACCCATGCCCACTTCTTTACTAAACCTTTTTCTTCTCTCTTTTCTTTCTTTCCAAAAGAAAAGGAAGAGAGGGACTCGACCAGAACTCTGGCCTTTTTCCATCTCCGCCCCAATAGCCCAAGGCCCATGCGACCACACCTATAACCTAGCCCCGACTCCCTCCACTCGCTCTCTCCCTCGATGCCCCCTCCAGCGTCGCCAGGAGCCCCGATCCCCATCTCCCTCTGCTCAATCTCCTCCTCACCCAATTGATGTCCCATGCGCGCCACCACCCACATGAGGGCAGCCCCGCGCGCGACCCCGCCACCAGCGCATGCCTCGCGCCCGATCTCCTCTGCCCCGCCGGCAACCCCTGCTGTCCGGCAAGCCTCTGCTCTGCCCCGCCTCCTGCTTCCCCGTGTCGCTCGCTCGCTCGCCATGGCCGCCCAAGCGTGCACCTGCAGCCACTTGCGCCTCGCCGCCCCTTCGACCCTTACATCATCTCCTCGGCCACCGGCCATGGCCTCCACCTCCAAATCGACCGTGGCCATGGAATCGCTTGCCTGCGCCCTGTCGTGAGCGCCACCCTTCCTCTGGAGCTCGCAGCCATGGACGACCTCCCCCTCCCCCGTGCATCGCCTCTGCTCGCGCGCCCCACGTCCGCAGGCCTCCTCGCAGCTGCCTGTCCGGCGTCGCCGGCGACTCCATGCACCAGGGTCTGTGCGCCCCACAAACCTCCTCCTGGATCTTCACGCCGCCATCGACCAGGTCCAAGAACGGCTGGAGCTTCCTCCCATCACTGTCAGGAGCTCGTCCCACCACCGACAACCTCCAAGAGCTCCATCGCCCCTATGCTCCTGCTTCCCCTCCGTGCGCCCGCTGACCATCGCTGCACCAAGCCCCGGACCTCCCCTGCTTTACCACCGAACCAGGACGCCAAGATCCCAAGTCCAAGACCCCCTCAAGTTCGACGACAGGGAATACCACCAAGTACCCCTTCGGATTCGTCAAGACCCTCATGTACGACTACACCCGGTGAAGCATCAAGTACCTCTACCGATGACCCGAACATCTATGATCTGTGTACCACTACAGCTGGTGTGTATTTCTTCAAGTCCGACTATGACACAAATGATTGCACGATCACTTCGAAAAACATGGAAACGTCAAGTTCCTCTCCCGACGTGAACAACTACACCGTCTTGTCCCAAACCACTCGAAAACGCACGCTTTGAAGGTATAACCCCGAGACGACGCCCGCGAACGAATGTGTGTGTTGTATGAGATGCTTGTGTTTGCATCATGTCCAAGTTGTCATTGCACGTTCCTCCTTGTTTTCCATGTCGTCGACCCGTGGGAACCCGGTAACCTGGATCACCCTACCATCCTTGCATGAGACGCTCACGCCCACCTTTTGCACTGGTATCTCCTTGAGCTACCGGAACCGAGATGTTGTCGTGGCTTCATTTTCGGATTCGCCGCTGTGACACCCTTTCTTTCCACCACGGTGACAAATGCTTCATAAATGCTCATGTCAACATTTTCATAAAATTGCATAAAACTTGCATAAGTCATCCGCATCATGATAAAATGTTTAAAATTTTGTTTGCATTAAATTGCTAAATGACATGTGGGGATTTACCGGAATTGTTGTTTCTTGTTTTCGGCCTCACTTAAACTTGCCTAGATAGGTAGTTTATTTATGTTTCACCTCTTGCCATGTTTAACAACATTTAATATTGTTGGGTACATAAATGAGAGCGAAGTAAATAATTCGAATGTGATGTTTCATCAATATGCAACTCATTGCATATTGAGCTCCACTTAATTTGTACTATTGTTTGTTGCACTTTGCCATGCCATGCCTCATTAAACCGGACATGCATCACACTTGATTGTGCATCATGCCATGTTTATGTGATGGTTGTTCACCATGTTGTTTGGATCTTTCCGGTTGTTCTTCTTGATATTTCCGGTCACGTTGCGATTGTGAGGATTCATTCGACTATGCCCATTCGTCTTCTTCATGGACTCGTTCTTCTTCCTAGCGGGATTTCAGCAAGATGACCATCACCTTGGATCTCACTTGATGAGGACATCAATACCATTGTTACACCCACGACCCCCTCGCCGCTATACATCTTGGACCAATTACTAGAGCTCACAAGACGCCAACTAAATTACTGTGTACTTTCGTTTCTTGGTAATGATTCTAATGTTCATGAGAATATGATGTCGCTTAAATTGGATACATTTGTTTTGCTTACAAATGAAGGGCCTAGCTTGGAGAAGGATGAACATTGGAGCAAGAACAAGCATGGAGATGATGACATGCAAGGGGGACAAGAATGGAGTTACAAGTGATGATTTGGGACTTTGAAGCCACCATAATGAGTGCATGAAGCCTTGGACGAAATATACAAGATGCCACTTCATAAATTTCGTCCAGAGGCTATTCTAGGTGTCGTCACCTTATTATTGGGCCAGCCCATGTAATTTCGAAATACATTAGTATAGGCTATTTTAGAGTCCGTATGTGTGGGGAAACAAGAGATAGGGTTAGTTTGGACCCCTCCACCAAGGGCCACGAAATTCTCCCCTCTTCCTCCATATATACAGCCCTTAGGGCACCGCTTAGACTTTGGGTTTTGTTTAGATCAAAAGTTCGCCATAGCTGCAACTTCGCAGATTTCGTTTGTGTTCAACGACTGCACAAAGGCGCCACGTAACCCCACCTTGATCAATAAAGCTTTCATCTTATATTCGCAATATCCAGATTGCAATCTCAGTTTCTTGCTTGTTCTTCGCTTGCTCGCAGGAAATAGACCTCGTGGTCGTTGATCGTGTTCGGCGTGGTCAATAACCTCTCGGAGTTGGTTTAGCGATTGCTATATGCGACGTCCTCGTGACGTCGTAGTCGGATCGTCAAAGTCGACTTCCACCAAAGCGAAATCCACCATCTCATCGAAAGACGGGACACCTTTGCCTCTATCAAGTGGTATCGATTTCCGTGTTGCTCGGTGAGATTTTCTGATTTTTCGTAGTTTAGATCGAGTCTGTTCTTCATACCTACAATCCACGAAAAAGCCAAAAAAATTAGGGTTAGGTCATCATATCCGAACCAATCGAGCCTTTGCATAATCTTTTTCAGATTTGCGTTGTTGAATTTGCGGTTGCATCGTCGTGTCTAGTTCTTTGGTCTTAGAGTCTAGTCTTTAGAGTTTCGAGTTCGGTCATAAGTTGTCACGCCGCCGCACTGCTATCCGCCATCGCTCAATCTGTATCCATATACCACCACCGCTGCCATATACCACCACCGTTGCCATATACCACCACCATATATCCACCACCAATCCGAGATCCTTGCATATTAGATTTGTTTTGGGATCCATCTAATTTCCGATTCGTGTTTCCTTGTCCGAGTAGGTTTGATTCCAGCAATCTTTTGCCATCCGTAGAAGAGGTTGGTTTCAAAAAAAGTCCGAAACCACCTCCGCTTAGGCCCAAAATTTTCCAAAACGCACGGGACAAAAAATTTCGCTATCCTATTTTTAGGTGTTTCTAAGCGTATTGAGACGATCGCCGTTATAGAAAGTTTTTTGACCCGCTTCAGTTTTTGGGTCCAGCAAAAAAAAAAAAATTGGTCGAAAAAATTTCGTGCCCATCCTATCGGTTTGACTGGGAAGAGTTTTGAGACACTCGCCATTATAGTGATTTTTCAAAAAAAAAAAGCAAAAAAAAAGCAACAAGAAAAAAAAGAGCGAAAAAAAAATTCAGAGTGTGCTCCTCCCTTGTTTACGCAGCGCCGTGATTTTGTTAGTGTTCTAGGCTCGCGTCTCTAGCACGGTCTAGCCTAGGACCAACCACAAGACCGTCGTTGAGCGCTTATTCAACTTTGCATCTCTGAATTGATTATTCTCGACCTTTTTGCTACCATATTATAAGCCTTCCCAGCTCCACATACATCTACGCCGTATGCTTGTTCTCCCCCGTAATCGCTCTAGCCAAGCTTTGAGAGTTTTGACTACAACGATTGCCGATCACCGCTCTTCTTTGGGTAAGAACTGGTAAGAATTTGAGATTTGCTTGACGGATTTGTGACCGCCCACCACACCACCACCACCACTTCCTAGTAGTCTCAGAGGATCATATTCTTGTGTGTTTCTATTGTCGCTAACCATGACAGGATCACAAGCCGACGAGACCGATTGGGAGAACTCGACGAACAAACAGCTACATGATAAGTTTCACAAATGATGATTGGACAGGTGCAAGACGTGCTAAACAGATTTGACGAGGCCATGGAGAAGATAGATGGCATTGAGAAGACGTTTGAAACAAAGCTTGATAGCAAGTTTGATGAATTGCTCGCGTTTTCCACAACCACCGCCGGCTGCACCTATCGCACCTTTGCAATGACAACAACTACGCCCCTTCCGAATCAAGATGGACGAGCTCGGCGGTTCCTATTGAGCCAGACAAAATTTCGTGCCGCTGCCATCGCTGTTGGTGCTTCTTTGGCTCCTGCATCGCTGCCGGTGGTACCGAGGAGGATGATGAGTATGTGGACGATTATGAGGATGAGGTTGATCAACATCGAACTACGTGCAACCACCAAGCACCACAACCACCGTGTCGTCCACATGCAAATAATGGCAATATTAGGGCTCCCCCTCAGTACGAGATCATGACCATCTCCCTAAACTGAAATTGAATATTCCACCATTTGAGGGTAGATATGTTCCGATATATATCTTACTTGGGAGTTAGAAACTGAACAACGATTTACATGTTTACAATATCCCGAGGAGAGACGTGTTCTCGTCATTGTTTGTGCTTTCACTAGCTTTGCATGTGTTTGGTGGTCGAACATTGTAGATTATATCTGTTCCACTACTTGGGCTGCTTTGAAAACTGCTATGCGCATCTCGTTGGGTTCCACCATATTATCAACGTGAATTACTTCAAAATTGCAGCGCTTAAGACAAGGAAAAACTCAGAGAAGAATATTATCGGGAATTACAAACCGCTTGATTAGATGTGGTATTGTTGAGGAGAATGAAGCTATGCTTGCACGCTTTCGGGTGGATTAAATAGAGATTCAGACCATTCTAGACTATAAGGATTATAATAATATCACTGCTTATTCCATCTTGCTTGTAAAGTGAACGTGAAGTGCGTGATCGATGTGCATTGGCGCCGCACTAACTTTTCTCGCAGTCGACCTTCATCATGGACACCACGTGCATCATCTACTTCCACCGCACCATCACCTCCTTCAGTGCCACCTCCAACCGTGATACAAGAAAGGTGCACAACCACCACTATCCGCCAAGAGCACACCGCCGGGCTCGCACAGAGCTCTTCTTCTTCCATGGCGCCAACAGGCACACAAGTGATATTATTTGTCGTCATTGTAAGGGAAGAGGACATTTTATGAGAGAATGCAAATCTCAGCGTGTGATGATTGCTACCGAGGATGGTGGGTATGAGTCCGCTAGTGACTATGATGAGGAGACTTTGGCTCTTATTACACATGAGGAACACGGTGGAGATGATTACGATCATGAGACACAATACATGGCTCTGTCAAGATGCCGATGTGTATGAATGTTTAGTTGCTCAACGTGTTTTGAGTGTGCAGAGTTACACAAGTGAGCAAAATCAGAGGCATAATTTGTTCCATACAAAGGAGTTGTGAAGGAACGTTCTATTCGCGCCATCATAGATGGAGGGAGCTGCAACAACTTGGCTAGCATGGAGATGGTGGAGAAGCTGTCTCTCACCACAAGACCACATCCACATCCTTATTACATGCAATGGTTCAACAACAATGCAAGGTGAAGGTAACACGTCATCGCTCGTGTGCATTTTAGTATCTCTACATATGCTGATTATGTTGATTGTGATGTGGTACCTATGCAAGCATGTTCCTTGTTACTTGGTAGACCATGGCAATTTGATAAAATTTGTACACCATGGTAGAAACAATCAAGATACTCTTGTTCATAAGGATAAAATATTACTTTGCTTCCTATGACTCTGAGTCCATTTTGAAAGATGATATTAATAGAGCTAATAAAGCAAAACAGAGAAAAATAAGAGTGAAAATCAGATTGTGGTAAAAGAATTTGAGCAACACATGAAGCCTAATAATAAACCATCTATCGTTGCTTTCGAAATTAAATTGAAAAGTGCATGTTTACTTGCCACCAAATCTGATATTGATGAGCTAGATTTTAGCAAATCTATTTGCTATGCTTTTGTGTGCAAAGAGGCATTATTTTCATTCGAGGACGTGTTTTCCTCTTTGCCTCCTCGCCGTCACTAACATTTTGCAGAGTTCACGACGTCTTTCCACAAGACGTGCCACCGGATTACCACCTATTCGAGGGATTGAGCATCAAATTGACTTAATTCGGTGCATCATTACCCAACCGTGCACCATACCATACCAATCCGGAGGAGACGAAGGAGATTATGCGTCAAGTATGTGAGCTGCTCGACAAAGGTTATATACGCGAATCCCTTAGTCCTTGTGTTGTTCCTATTATTCTAGTGCCGAAAAAGGATGGTACGTCACGTATGTGTGTTGATTGTAGAGGCATCAATAATATTACTATTCGTTATCGCCACCCTATTCCTAGGCTAGATGATATGCTTGATGAATTGAGTGGCTCTACAATATTCTCCAAAGTTGATTTGCGAGTGGATACCATCAAATTCGTATGAAATTGGGAGATGAATGGAAAACAGCATTTAAAACTAAGTTTGGATTATATGAGTGGTTAGTCATGCCTTTTGGGTTAACTAATGCACCTAGTACTTTCATGAGATTAATGAACGAAGTTTTACGTGCTTTCATTGGACGATTTGTGGTAGTCTATTTTGATGATATCTTGATTTATAGCAAATCTTTGGAAGAACATTTGGAACATTTACGTGTTGTTTTTAATGCTCTACGTGATGCACGCTTGTTTGGTAACCTTGGGAAGTGCACCTTTGCACCGATCGAGTATCTTTTCTTGGCTATGTTGTTACTCCACGTGGAATTGAAGTTGATAAAGCCAAGATTGAAGCTATTGAGAGTTGGCCGCAGCCCAAAACGGTCACACAAGTGAGGAGTTTCCTTGGCCTCGCTGGTTTCTATAGGCGTTTTGTGAGAGATTTCAGCACCATTGCTGCACCTCTCAACGAGCTTACAAAGAAGGATGTGCCTTTTGTTTGGGGTACCGCATGGGAAGAAGCCTTCACGGTATTGAAAGCTAAGTTGACACATGCTCCTTTACTCCAACTTCCCGATTTTAATAAGACTTTTGAGCTTGAATGTGATGCTAGTGGAATTGGATTAGAGGTGTGTTATTACAAGATGGCAAACCTGTTGCATACTTTTCTCGAAAAATTGAGTGGGCCTAGTCTGAATTACTCTACTTATGATAAAGAATTATATGCTCTTGTTCGGACTTTAGAAACATGGCAACATTATTTATGGCCCAAAGAATTTGTTATACATTTCGATCATGAATCTTTGAAACATATTAAAAGTCAAGCTAAACTGAATCGTAGACATGCTAAATGGGTTGAATTCATTGAGACTTTCCCTTATGTCATTAAACACAAGAAGGGTAAAGAAAATGTTATTGTCGATGCATTGTCTCGTCGCTATACTATGCTTTCACAACTTGACTTCAAAATATTTGGTTTGGAGACCATCAAAGATCAATATGTGCATGATGCTGATTTTAAAGATGTATTGCGTAATTGTAAAGAAGGAAGAACATGGAACAAGTTTGTCGTTAATGATGGATTTGTGTTCCGTGCTAACAAGCTATGCATTCCAGCTAGCTCCGTTCGTCTTTTGTTGTTGCAGGAGGCGCATGGAGGAGGACTAATGGGACACTTTGGCGTGAAGAAGACGGAGGACGATTTGCTACACATTTCTTTTGGCCAAAGATGAGACGGATGTTGAGCGCTTTATTGCTCATTGCACTACATGTCAAAAAGCTAAGTCACGACTCAATCCTCATGGTTTATATATGCCTTTGCCTGCACTCTAGTGTTCCTTGGGAGGATATATCTATGGACTTTGTTTTAGGTTTACCTAGAACAAAGAAGGAGGATAGCATATTTGTTGTCGTGGATAGATTCTCGAAAATGGCACACTTTATACCATGTCATAAAAGCGATGATGTTGTCTAATGTTGCTGATTTGTTCTTTCGTGAAATTATTCGCTTGCATGGTGTGCCAAATACTATTGTTTCAGATCGTGATACTAAATTTCTTAGCCACTTTTGGAGATGTTTATGGGCTAAGTTGGGGACTAAACCGCTTTTAGTACTACTTGTCACCCCAAACCGATGGATAAATCAAGTAGTCAATAGAACATTGTCTACTATGCTTAGGGCTGTTCTAAAGAAAAATAAGAAAATGTGGGAGGAATGCTTGCCTCATATTGAATTTGCTTATAATCGCTCATTGCATTCTACTACTAAGATGTGCCCTTTTGAAGTTGTGTATGGTTTCCTACCCGTGCACCTATTGATTTGTCGCTTCTTCCATCTTCGGAGAAGGTTAATTTTGATGCTAAAGAACGTGCTGAATTGATTTTAAAAATGCATGAGTTAAATAAGGAAAACATTGAGCGTATGAATGCTAAATATAAACTTGTCGGAGACAAGGGTAGAAAACATGTTGTGTTTGCACCGAGATCTTGTTTGGTTACATTTATGTAAGGATAGATTTCCGATTTGCGCAAATCAAAGCTAATGCCACGTGTCTGCTGGTCCCTTTAAGGTGTTGGAGAAAGTAAATGATAATGCATATAAACTTGAACCGCCTGCAGATTTTGGGGTTAGTCCCACTTTTAACATTGCAGATTTGAAGCCATATTTGGGTGAGGAAGATGAACTTCCGTCAAGGACGACTTCATTTCAAGAAGGGAGGATGATGAGGACATCAATACCATTGTTACACCCACGGCCCCCGCTGCTATACATACCGGACCAATTACTAGAGCTCACAAGACGCCAACTAAATTACTGTGTACTTTCGTTTCTTGGTAATGATTCTAATGTTCATGAGAATATGATGTCGCTTAAATTGGATACATTTGTTTTGCTTACAAATGAAGGGCCTAGCTTGGAGAAGGATGAACATTGGAGCAAGAACAAGCATGGAGATGATGGCATGCTAAGGGGACAAGAATGGAGTTATAAGTGATGATTTCAGACTTTGAAGCCACCATAATGAGTGCATGAAGCCTTGGACGAAATATACAAGATGCCACTTCATAAATTTCGTCCAGAGGCTATTCTAGGTGTCACGTCACCTTATTATTGGGCCAGCCCATGTAATTTCGAAATACATTAGTATAGGCTATTTTTAGAGTCCGTATGTGTGGGGAAACAAGAGATAGGGTTAGTTTCGACCCCTCCACCAAGGGCCACGAAATTCTCCCCTCTTCCTCCATATATACAGCCCTTAGGGCACCGCTTAGACTTTGGGTTTTGTTTAGATCAAAAGTTCGCCATAGCTGCAACTTCACAGATTTCGTTTGTGTTCAACGACTGCACAAAGCGCCACAGTAACCCCACCTTGATCAATAAAGCTTTCATCTTATATTCGCAATATCCAGATTGCAATCTCGCTTGCTTGTTCTTCGTTTCGTCGCAGAAATAGACCCTCGTGGTCGTCGATCGTGTTCTGCGTGGTCAATAACCTCTCTGAGTTGGTTTAGCGATTGCTATATGCGACCTCCTCGCACGCTCGTAGTCGGATCGTCAAAGTCGACTTCCACCAAAGCGAAATCCACCATCTCATCGAAAGACGGGACACCTTTGCCTCTATCATCACTACTATCTTTGCTATGCTAGTTGTCTCAATGCTATCGCTATGTCGCGCTTCCTACCACTTCTTTATCAAGCCTCCCATATGCCATGAAACATCCTCTAACCTTTTCCAACTTCCCAGCAAACAGTTGTTTGGCTATGTTACCGCTTTGCTCAAACCCTCTTACGTTGCTAGTTGCAGGGGCAGTTGCAGGTTGTTCCATGTTGGGACATGGATATCATGGATATCTCGCGATATGCCAATATCTCTTATTTAATTAATATATATATATATATATATATATATATATATATATATATATATATATATATATATATATATATATATATATATATATATATACTTGGTAAAGGGTGGAAGGCTCGGCCTTTTGCTCGGTGTTTTGTTCCACTCTTGTTGTTTCATTTCTGGCTCATTGCATCGGTGTTATGTTCCTTGATTTTATGCTCAGAACACGTGTAACGCCCCGAGAATCATGCTACAGTAACCTCACCCTAATGGTGCCATGTCATCAAGTTTAACTAAGCCAAATTACTACTTATTAAAAATGAAAGTCATTTTCATATTTAAAATGAAGTCAAATAAATTATTTCCTCCAACATGAAAACTAAAATGTTATTAATGTGGCAAATAATCTGTAGGAATTTATGGTGGAGAAATTAACTTTTATAAAATAATTAAGTGCCCTAAAATAATTAAAACAGGGGCTAAAATAATAATTTAATTGCTTATATATATAAATCCTAACTTTTTTTATTAGAGCTCAAACTGTTTGTGGCAGTGTCTAATTTTGCAAAGTGAATTATGGGACAAGTTTCCTAATTTAGTGAACCTATTAGCTGTTTAGAATAAATACAGAACAGAAAGTAAAATAAAAAAAGGAAAAAGAAAGAAGAGGCCTAATCTACTCGGCCCAAGTGGCCACACACGGGCTAGCCCACCTCCACCTCACCCCCTCCTCTGTACAGGAGACAGGGGGATCCTGGCACACATCCACGGCCATGGCCACGGCCATGGCGTGCGTGGCGTTCATCGGCGCCCCTGGTCGCCTACAAGGGCGACCCCGCAACCCCGGTCAAACCCTAGCCACTACCCTCTCCCCTTCCCCCTCACTCTCCTCCTTAATCTGGATAGGCACCCGACGTGGTCGTCACTATCGCCGCGTCGATCCCGCGGCCACCGACCGCCTCTCGTCTCGCCGGTGTGTCCAGGAGCTTCATCGCGTCGCGCTCATCCTCGTCAACTACTCCGTTCGCACCTGGAGGCCCCAAGACGATGCCACGGTCAACTTCTTCACCGTAACAGCCGCCGCACCTTGCCGTCGATCCGCTGCTCCGGGCCGTCCCTAACCTCTCTCGAGATCGCCTGCGTCCTCCCCGGTGAGCACCACGTCGATTTCCCTGACTCCGGTAAACGCCTCCCAAACGTAGCCGACGTGTCCAGAGCTCGCCGTGGCCGCGCTCGAACCCCAGACGCCCGGCGCGCGCCCTGGGCTCCCCTGCTGGCGCCCGCCTGCTGCCGCATCTGCCGCAGCCGCGCGCTGCTCTGCCTACTGCTGCTTGCGGCACTGCCGTTGCCGCTGCTGCTGCCCCGCTACGCCAGCCCGCGTGTGCGAGCGCCGCGCCCCCGCTTGCCTTTTGCTCATGCTGCTTGCCGATGCTAGTTGCTGCTGCTCCCTGTGCTGCTGCGTACTCATGCTGCTTCTCGCCGCTGCTACTAGCTACGCAGCTTCTTTGCTGCTACTGCCTCCTGGACGCTAGCTACTACTGCTCCTAAATGCTGATGCTTGCCGCTGCTGCTAGGTGATGCTCCAGCCGCTACTAATTGGCATGGCCAATCCATGGCCATGGGCGAGCATGTGTGTGTTGTGTAGGTGTGTGTGTTGTGTGCGCACATGTGTGTGTGTGGCCGATGTGCCCATGTGTGTGGGGCTGCCCCCAATTAGTTTAGGTCTAATTTAATTAGGTAAATTAGTTGTAGGATTATTTTTGCTGTTTAGTTAGGCCCTGTTCGGTACTGCTCCGCTCCACAACTCCGGGAGCGGAGTTGGCGGAGCTGTAGTTTAAATCGGAGGAGCTGTTGTTTCCCCGCTCCACGGATTCCTGGAGCGGGTGATTGCCGAACAGGGTCTTAGTATTAGTTTAGTGCTAGATTAGCCTAATAGCCTATGACATGTGGCCCCATTTTAATCTAAACACTAGTTTAATTTAGATGCCTATGACATGGGGGCCACACGTCACCTTTTGACCAGTCAAGTGGAATTGTTGACCAATCCCCGGGACCCACTGCCATACACACCGACTAGAGTAACACTAGATGACAAAAGGCATTTTAGCAATTTTTTTTGATTTAAAATAATTGCAGAAGTTCAGAAAATCAGTTAAGCTTTAGATATTCATATAAAACAATCTGTAGCTCGGATGAAAATACTTTATACATGAAAGTTGCTCAGAAAGAGGAGATGAATCCAAATACGCAGTTTGTTTATCTGCCACGCGTCCCTAGCATAGCGAACATGCAACCGTTCCCCTCTAGTTCGTCTGTCCAAAAATGCCAAATTCGGGAAAGCATTCTCGGATGTTTTCCCGCTTCGTTAGTATCGTGTAGTACTGCGTTGGGTCACCCCTAACACCGCGTATTGCCTTGTTATGCCTTGTGATGCTTTATATTTATTGTTTCTTCCCCCTCTTCTCTCCGGTAGACCCCGAGACCGATGCTACCCATGTGATCGACTACGTCGCCGACGACCGTTCCTTTGCAGCAGAGTTTCCACACAAGCAAACCCCACATTTATCATTCCGATATCGCTCATTCTCTTCTCTCTTATGCTTGCATTAGAACTGCTGATGCATAACCTGTTTTTGTTACCTGCTTTCATACCTTACCCGCTTATTCTAAACTGCTTAGTATAGGCTGGTTAGAGATCCATTAGTGAGCCTCACATTGTCCCAGTTGCCCCGCTTTATGTTCGATGACTCAATCAACATGATCGACGTCCAGGCCCCGACACCGCACATCACCCCCCTAGTTGTACGACTTTGTAGAGTTACTATCGAGTGCCGAGGGTGATACCTCGTCAACACTTCTGATGTTAACCCTGTAGTGTAGCTATTCGGTCGTGGTCATCGAGGGTGATTCCTCCTTCACCACTCCTGATGAAGACTCTGTCGTGCAACCCCTCAAGTGTGGACCATCGAGGGTGATTCCTCCAAGTCCACCTTGACGGTTATATCGAGTGGGAATCCATCGAGGTTGATTCCTCAGGTTTCCCTCTTGTTGTTTTGGACACACGGTTACTTTGACTTATCACAGAACCATCATGGCATCAGGTTGGCCCTGAGGGGTACCCTCAAGTGATGTGAAGTCAGGTTGATTTGGAGGATACCCGCAAGTTTTCCACGCGGCGCGGCCGGGCATTCTTAGCCCTTGCCGCAAGTCCGTGAGACGGGGCGACAGGACCACATATCGTGGATCATTGATCGTTACCGCACACTACCAAGACACTAACAGTTTGGAAATTTGATCCAAGTAGGCCTTTGGCCTTTTTTGCACCACCACACGGGAATAAGTATGGGCACTCTGCATCGTATGTAACAGCCGAAAGCTCACTAACGTCAGCAATCGAGCGGTGCGCGCCGGGTTGGACTGCGTAAGCACCTTCCTTATTTAAAGGAGGTTGCCAGATCTGCTCGCCGACCGCCCTCGCAACGCGCAGGATTGCAAAGGACGATTGGCCCATGACCCCTTCGCATTTAGGATGTAGACCGGCGTGTTGGCCTCTCTGTTGAGCCTAGGTAGGACTAAAGTGTGTTGATCGGGCGACGCCGGTCATGAGCTGATGGTGTGTCCGGCCAGAGTTGATTGAGCGTGTTGGGTAAACTGGTGCACCCATGCAGGGAATTATTATCTATTCGAATAGTCGGGTCCACGGTAACAGACACTCGGAGTTGTATCCCGATCGATACAACTATGACTGGATACTGAATGGTGAGGCATGTAATGGATATGTGGCTCTGAGACTGCTTTCCCACAGGGAGTCGGGGAAGGATCTCTGGGCGTTATTTCTACAACATGTTTGTTAAATATAAACTGCTATTCTATACTCTTCTAATTGCTGCAAGATGCTTGGAGCTGCTTGAAGATGCTAGTCTTCGATAGGCTAGGCTTTCCCCTTCTCTTCTGGCATTCTGCAGTTCAATCCACAGACACTACCCATTTCATTGATACCGATGCATATGTAGTGTAGATCCTTGCTTGCGAGTACTTTGGATGAGTACTCACGGTTGCTTTGCTCCCCTTTTTCCACCTCTTTCCATTCTTCTCAGATACTGCAACCAGATGGTGGAGCCCAGGATCTAGACGCCACCTTCAACGACGACTGCTACCACACTGAGGGTGCCTACTACTATGTGGAGGCCGCCGCCGACCAGGAGTAGTTAGAGGCTCTCAGGCAGGAGGCCTTGCCTTTTCGATCGATGTTGCTTTTGTGCTAGCCTTCTTAAGGAAAACTTGTTTAACTTATGTCTGCACTCAGATATTGTTGCTTCCACTGACTCGGTTGATTTCGATCTTATGTATTCGAGCCCTCGAGGCCCCTGGCTTGTAATATAAAGCTTGTATAATTTTAATTTGTGTCTAGAGTTGTGTTGTGATATCTTCTCGTGAGTCCCTGATCTTGATCGCACACATTTGCGTGTATGATTAGTGTACGCTTGAGATGGGGGCGTCACAAGTTGGTATTAGAGCCGACTGCATGTAGGTAGTACCCTTTCCAACTCCTTGGCCGAAGTCGAGTCTAGTCACTACAAAACATTTACTAACATGGCTGTGCGGCTTATGGGCCCACGTCGCCATTGGGTGGTATCCTCGTCTTTACACTAGGACTCTAATCTCTCTTCTATTCGGGTTAATGATTTTGCTAGCTCTAACACTAGGTTCTCGCAACTACTTCCTCCCGGAGAGCCCTCATTTCCGATGATGGCTTGATTCATCAGAAGAGTCCAAAGATACGCTTCGATTTTTCTCAAGACGCTTGTGCCCACTGCCTTCGCAAATTCCCTACCATTGTTATATCCTTATGGATAACTGCATACACTTTCCATTCTTACATTCAACCCCATTGATCTTGTTATCACAAGATGCCCCAAACTGATCTTCGTTGTTCCGAGAATCCTTTGAACTTACCACCTCACAGTTCTTGCCTCATGAATACCCCCCCTACGGATAATTCCTCCCACTTACCGAGTATCTGTTCTTCCCCGGTTGTTCATATGATTCACAAGATACATTGAAATACTATCCGATCTTCCAGTAATCCTCTACTCGTTAATACTCTGCAAATAATTGTCTGCTTGCATTATGGTTGCCTTCCATATGACTAGTAATATTCATAGTATCCTTTGTCATTATGATTTCGAGTCCCTCGATTCAATATGTTGTGAATGCTCGCAATCCTCAGTCGGATCCTAGAATTTATCCCTCTGGCTCAAACATCGTTTTAAACATGAGCTAGATCTCGACCAATCTAATTGCCATCGATTGTACCCCTAAGCCTACTCGACTTATCCGTCCTTAATCAGAGCGCTTGCTTCTGATCCCTTGATTTGAAAATCATAATTCCTATGCATTTGAGCTTTGAATTAGTCAGTTGTTTCTACAATCCAACGCCTTTACATTGTTCTTCCTCTAGTTGTGTGCCGATGCTCACATCAGCTCCGTTTAGGATCACCGGATCCATTGTTGGATTATTATCCGACAACGTCCTTTATATTCAATAACCTTGTGAGCCTTTCCTCGGATACATAATGGCTTTGGTAAATTGTATCCTCTCCTTTTGTCAACCATGCTTTACTTTAGAGCTTGTGTTAATTACTCCTGAAGCTTGTGGTATATGTTCCTAAGGTGCCCCGATGGGTTGAACCTATGCCTTCCGTAAACCATATGGACCCGAAAGTTTTCACGATTCATACTCTTCTGGTGTTATGCCAGTTAAATTTTTCAACACTACAACTTCTTCGAAAGCGAGAAGTGAATGGAAAGTTGTGCATTGGAGAAGTGGGAGTCGACCTTGAACTTGTGTTCATGCCCATGGACACGATGTAGATCTTATCATGGAAGCTTCTTGTAATAATAACTATTTCCTTGATATAATATCATATGGTATCTGTGAATTGATCATTTGCAATCGTGGTTCCGACCATATTTTCTCCTTGATTCCATTTCTCAGACAAGTTAAAGTACTTGTCTTCTCAGATCAGTATGCCTGCCCAACCTCTGTTTTTATCTGCCTTTGAGTATTACCCCGGTATCTCGAGGATATCATGCCATTGCACTACATCTTATGAATTTCTGACGAAGTAGTACCTTTCCCTGTCTTAGTCACTCCACGGGTTCTGGGTTGTTCGTCAACCGTGAACACCTATAAGTGAACCGAGTCCACACTACGATTCCACAACTCTTAGTAATCTTCATTGCTTACGAGATTGTACTCGATCATGTCATTCCCAGTCGGTTGACTATATGATCATCATCATGCTAAGATTAACTGTGCTTCTATATCTTTCATCCCCGTAACATGATTTCGACAGAGCGCTAAACTTACATCGAGCTTTCAACATCATATTATTGGTCTTGAAAGGCAACTCTGATTCTGAGATTGCATTTTGTCTATGGTTTTAATAACCTTTTGCTTCACTATTCCTTTGGCTTGAGGTCATCGCCAATCGATTACATCTTAATGAAACCTCTTGACAAATGTGTCATAGTCACCGTCAACAATTTAACTTCTTCCAAGTTGTGCATCGAATTCATTATGAGAATTACTATTCTTGTCCCTTGGTAATTTGTGTTGTCATCAGCAACATCCTTACCTTCTTTCAAACACAAACTTGTTCATATAAATTTTGGAAATACATCCTTTTTGACATGTCGATGGATTGTTGTTGAACCCATCCGCCACCTTCTCATCTTTTCCCTGATAAAATTGCATGAGATGTTCTAAAAATTCTCGATGGATCGTTTGTGTTCCCAAGGTCCGACCTTTACCCGATGATCATGTCAATGCTACCCCGAAGCATGATTGTGGTACTGCGAACATCATTAAGAACATTGAAGGCGAAATGCTAGATGTTTCTTGTCAACCTATCCAAACACTGTTGTATGGGTAACGCCATGAATTTCCTCTCCCCTTTACCTAAATGGTAATCTACTTACTATCCTGTCATGGATATCACCATCTGCTTGTCCTTGGAAGGATATACTCCTGATATTTGTGTTTAAACACATTTCCCTTTCCATTGTTCTGATTAAATTAATAATCACATTTTCCTTTCCATTGTTTTGTTTAACCTTTCTCGTAATCTAACTTATCTGAGCAGAGGTAATTCCCTGCTTAGGTAAACACCTCGGTGTACAACTCTGTCAGTAAGACCCTGTTACTATTGTTGTTGATATTCTGATAACCACCGATGGACGAGAACTTTGCCTATTGGTCCGGCTCGTTTCAACGAGCAGTAAAATGGTTCTCTTTGTCCCTCACCCTGGGTACCAACGTTGTTGCCAAGCATAACTGACAGGCTATCCTCTGACATGCCTTGCTATCATGACCGTGCAAGATGTCATTGCCCTTCCTACTTTTAACCCACATGGTGGGCCCATAACCCATGCTCCGCAGGATCAAAACCTGACTCTCCTTTACATCCCTGTTTCCAAAGTTAGTCCTCACGCTTGGTTTCATATGTAATCAACGAGCCACCTTACTAGTGAAGTATTCTGGTATCAGACACAAAACTTATTCTCGTTGCTCTGGACCCCTTTCACACTTTGTTTCAGACTTCGAACGATTGTCTATCCATTTGAAACTTCTCATGGTACCTTCTTACCATGCTCTTGATATATTCTTAAGTTTCAATTCAAGAGATACTGCCACCTTCCCGAACTTATCTACCAGATAAGCAACCGTGCAGACTTCCGTTCTTTCGAAATTACCCCTTATCCTTTTACGTAAGTATGATGGAGTTCCCGAAGAAAGGATGACAACTTCATCATAATGACCTCAAGCAGAGAGTTGAAGACATCAACGAAAGGGATCAATGATACGTCTCCAACGTATCTATAATTTTTGATTGTTCCATGCTATTATATTACCCGTTTTGGATGTTTATGGGCTTACTTTACACTTTTATATCATTTTTGGGACTAACCTACTAACCGGAGGCCCAACCCGAATTGCTGTTTTTTTTTGCCTATTTCAGTGTTTTGAAGAAAAGGAATATCAAACGGAGTCCAAACGGAATGAAACCTTCGGGAGCGATCTTTTTAAAACAAACATGATCCAAGGGAGTTGGAGTGGACGTCAAGCAACAGAGGAGGCGGCCACGAGGGTGCCCGGCGCGCCCCTACAGGTGGGCACGCCCCCACCCTCGTGGGCCCCTCGAGCGTCCACCGACCCATTTCTTCCTCCTATATATAGCCACGTACCCTGAAACCATCGAGGAGCACCACGAAAAACTACTTCCACCACCGTAACCTTCTATATCCGCGAGATCCCATCTTGGAGCCTTCGTCGGCGCTCCGCTGGAGGGGGAATCGACCACGGAGGGCCTCTACATCATCTCCAAGGCCCTTCCGATGAGTTGTGAGTAGTTTACCACGGACCTTCGGGTCCATAGTTATTAGCTAGATGGCTTCTTCTCTCTCTTTGAATCTCAATACAAAGTTCTCCTTGATCTTCTTGGAGATCTATTTGATAACTCGTTTTGCATTGTGTTTGTCGAGATCCGATGAATTGTGGGTTTATGATCAAGTTTATCTATGAGAAATATTTGAATCTTCTCTGAATTCTTTTATGTGTGATTAAGTTATCTTTGCAAGTCTCTTCAATTATCGCTTTAGTTTGGACTACTAGATTGATCTTTCTTGCAATGGGAGAAGTGCTTAGCTTTGGGTTCAATCTTATGTGTCATTTCCCAAAGGATGTTAGGGCAGCAAGGCACGATTGTATTGTTGCCATCGAGGATAAAAAGATGGGGTTTATATCATATTGCATGAGTTTATCCCTCTACATCATGTCATCTTTCTTAATGCGTTACTCTGTTCTTTATGAACTTAATACTCTAGATGCATGCTGGATAGCGGTCGATGTGTGGAGTAATAGTAGTAGATGCAGGCAGGAGTCGGTCTACTTGTCACAGACGTGATGTCTATATACATGATCATTCCTAGATAATCTCATAACTATTCGCTTTTCTATCAATTGCTCGACAGTAATTTGTTCACCCACCGTAATACTTATGCTATCTTGAGAGAAGCCACTAGTAAAACCTATGGCCCCCGGGTCTATCTCTTATCATATAAGCTTTCAATCTACTTTTATTTGCATCTTTACTTTTCCAATCTATATCATAAAAATACCAAAAATAAAATTATCTTATCATATTATCTCTATCAGATCTCACTTTCGCAAGTGGTCGTGAAGTGATTGACAACCCCTTTATTGCGTTGGTTGCGAGTTCTTGTTTTTTTTGTGTAGGTGCGTGGGACTTTTGAGGAGCCTCCTACTACTTTGATACCTTGGTTCTCAAAAACTGAGGGAAATACTTATGCTACTATTGCTGCATCACCCTTTCCTCTTCAAGGAAAACCAACGCAAGCTCAAAACGTAGCAAGAAGGATTTCTGGCGCCGTTGCCGGGGAAGTCTTCGCTCAAGTCAAGACATACCAAGTACCCATCACAAACTCATCTCCCTCGCATTACATTATTTGTCATTTGCCTCTCGTTTTCCTCTCCCCCACTTCACCCTTGCCGTTTTCTTCACCCCTCTTCCATTCGATCTTGTGTCTACATGTGCCTTCCTTTTGCTTGCAACTTCGCTTGCAAAAAGTTTATGGATCCTCATCCAATTGCTAATCTTTTCAAGAGATCCAATTATGATGAACCAATTGCTAGTGAGTTGAATGCACTAGATTATCTTTATGAGGTTTTGCTTGAAATTCAGGAATCTAAAAATTGTGATGAAGAAATTTATGAAGAGATTCACGATAGCTCCTTGAATAAAAAGCATGATTGCAATGATTTTATTACAAATTCTATTGATGTCAATTGTGCTAATAATATGCAAAACCCTAAGCTTGGGGATGCTAGTTTTGCTATGTCTACTACTTGTTGCAATGATCATGATTGGGGTGATGATGTTTCTTATGATCTTGAAAATTTATTTAAGCCCCATGTTGAATATGAGATTGATAATAGTGTTTGCAATATTATTGAAAGTGGGTTTGGAGAGGTCATGACTTTAGTTAATGTTAATCCCACTATTTTGGAAGAGTGTCAACTTCGCATGCATGTGGATCGTGTTGAAAATATTTTACTATTTTGTTGAATTTGCTTATGATCCCACATGTAACTATTATGAGAGAGGAAAATAGGGTTGTAGAAATTTTCATGTTATTAAATTACCTCTCGTCATGTTGAGATTGCTATCGTCTCTTTCTTCTTCCTTGCATATGCTAGTTTTTGCTTGCCTTGCAAATTTGTTTGCTTATAATATGCCTATGAATAGGAAGTATGTTAGACTTAGATGTGTTTGCCGCGTGTTTCATGATGCTCTCTCTGTGCTTCAATTCTTGTCTTTTATGTGAGCATCATTAAAATTATCAATGCTTAGCTAAAAGGCTTTAAAGAATAGCGCTAGTTGGGAGGCAACCCAATTTTATTTTTGTTTTTTGTTTTTGCTTCTGTCTAGTAATAAATTTTTCATATAGCTTCTGTTTAGATGTGTTTTCATTTTTAATTAGTGTTTGTGCCAAGTAGAACCTATAGGATAACCTACGGTGATAGTTAATTTGGTTCTGCTGAAAAATAGAAACTTTGCACGCACGAAAATAATTTTAGTAATTCACAGAAACGTGATTTTGCGTTGATTATTTTTTATGTAGATCAATAGACAAATTTCCAAGGACTTCCTATTTTGGTAGGATTTTTAGAGTTCCAGAAGTATTCGAGAGTTACAGATTGCTACAGACTATTCTGTTTTTGACAGATTCTATTTTTCGTGTGTTGTTTGCTTATTTTGATGCATCTATGGCTAGTATGTAGGGGTATGAACCATAGAGAAGTTGTAATATAGTAGGTTTAACACTAATATAAATAAAAAATGAGTTCATTACAGAACATTATGTGGTGGTTTTGCTTTCTTGCACTAACGGAGCTTATGAGATTTCTGTTGAGTTTTGTGTTGTGAAGTTTTCAAGTTTTGGGTAAAGATTTGATGGATTATGGAATAAGGAGTGACAAGATCCTATGCTTGGGGATGCCCATGGCACCCCAAGATATTCAAGGATAACCAAAAGCCTAAGCTTCCTGGGCATCCCCTCTTTCGTCTTCGTCTATCGGCAACTTTACTTGGAGCTATATTTTTATTCACCACATGATATGTGTTTTGCTTGGAGCGTCTTGTATGATATTAGTCTTTGCTTTTTATATTACCACAATCATCCTTGCTGTACACACCTTTTGGGAGAAACCCACTTGATTGGAATTTATTAGAATACTTTATGTGCTTCACTTATATCTTTTGAGCTAGATAGTTTTGCTCTAGCACTTCACTTATATCTTTTAGAGCACGGCGGTGGCTTGATTTTGTAGAAATTATTGATCTCTCATGCTTCACTTATATTATTTTGAGAGTCTCTTAGAACAACATGGTATTTTCTATGGTTATAAAATTAGTCCTAGAATGATGGGCATCCAAGTTGGGTATAATAAAAACTATCATAGAAGTGAACTGGATGCTATGATCAATTTGATGCTTGATAATTGTTTTGAGATATTAGGATGGTGATATTAGAGTCATGCTAGTTGGGTGATTATGAATTTAAAGAATACTTGTGTGTGAAGTTTGTGATTCCCGTAGCATGCACGTATAGTGAGCCGCTTTGTGATGAAGTTGGAGCACAATTTTATTTATTGATTGTCTTCCTTATGAGTGGCAGTCGGGGAGGAGCGATGGTCTTTTCCTACCAATCTATCCCCCTAGGAGCATGTGCGTAGTACTTTGTTTTCAATGGCTTGTAGATTTTTGCAATAAGTATATGAGTTCTTTATGACTAATGTTGAGTCCATGGATTATACGCACTCTCACCCTTCCACCATTGCTAGGCTCTCTTGTGCCGCGCAACTTTCGCCAGTACCATACATCCACCATACCTACCTATTATGGCATTTCCATAGCCTTTCCAAGATATATTGCCATGCAACTTTCCACCGTTCCGTTTATACAACACGCATCATCATTGTCATATTGCTCTTTGCATGATCATGTAGTTGACATCGTATTTGTGGCAAGGCCACCTCCATAATTTTCAAAGATGTCACTCTTGATTCATTGCATATCCCGGTACACTGCCGGAGGCATTCATATAGAGTCATATCTTGTTCTAAGTATCGAGTTGTAATCTTGAGTTGTAAGTAAATAAAAGTGTGATGATCTTCATTATTAGAGCATTGTCCCAGTGAGGAAAGGATGATGGAGACTATGATTCCCCCACAAGTTGGGATGAGACTTCGGACTTTATAAAAAAAAGAGGCCAAAGAGCCCACCAAATAAAAAAAAGAGGCCAAGTAAAAAAAGAAAGGCCAAATAAAAAATGAGAGAAAAAGAGAGAAGGGACAATGCTACTATCCTTTTTACCACACTTGTGCTTCAAAGAAGCACCATGATCTTCATAATAGAGAGTCTCCTATGTTGTAACTTTCATATATTAGTGGAAATTTTTCCTTATAGAACTTGGCTTGTATATTCCAATGATGGGCTTCCTCAAAATGCCCTAGGTCTTCGTGAGCAAGCGAGCTGGATGCACACCCACTTAGTTTCTTTTGTTGAGCTTTCATACATTTATAGCTCTAGTGCATCCGTTGCATGGCAACCCCAACTCACTCACATTGATATCTATTAATGGGCATCTCCATAGCCCGTTAATATGCCTAGTTGATGTGAGCCTATCTTCTCCTTTTTTGTCTTCTCCACAACGACCATTCTATTCCGCATATAGTGCTATGTCCATGGCTCATGCTCATGTATTGCGTGAAAGTTGAAAAAGTTTGAGATTACTAAAGTATGAAAAAATTGCTTGGCTTGTCATCGGGGTTGTGCATGATTAAATACTTTGTGTGATGAAGATAGAGCAACAACCAGACTATAATTTTGAGAAGACATGATTGCTTGATTAGTATGCTTGAAGTATTATTATTTCTTATGTCAATATGAACTTTTATTTTGAATCATTTGGAGCTGAACATTCATGCCACAATAAAGAAAATTACATTGAGAATTATGCTAGGTAGCATTCCACATAAAAAATTCTGTTTTTATCATTTACCTACTCAAGGACGAGCATGAATTAAGCTTGGGGATGCTTGATACGTCTCCAACGTATCTATAATTTTTGATTGTTCCATGCTATTATATTACCCGTTTTGGATGTTTATGGGCTTTACTTTACACTTTTAAATCATTTTTGGGACTAACCTACTAACTGGAGGCCCAGCCCGAATTGCTGATTTTTTGCCTATTTCATTGTTTCGAAGAAAAGGAATATCAAACGGAGTCCAAACGGAATGAAACCTTCGGGAGCGATCTTTTTGGAACAAACGTGATCCAGGGGACTTGGAGTGGACGTCAAGCAACAGAGGAGGCAGCCACGAGGGTGCCCGGCGCGCCCCCTACAGGTGGGCGTGGCCCCCACCCTTGTGGGCCCCTCGAGCGTCCACCGACCTACTTCTTCCTCCTATATATACCCACTTACCCTGAAACCATCGAGGAGCACCACGAAAAGTTATTTCCACCGCAGTAACCTTCTGTATCCGCGAGATCCCATCTTGGAGCCTTCGCCGGCGCTCCGCCGGAGGGGGAATCGACCACAGAGTGCCTCTACATCATCTCCAAGGCCCTTCCGATGAGTTGTGAGTAGTTTACCACAGACCTTCGGGTCTGTAGTTATTAGCTAGATAGCTTCCTCTCTCTCTTTGAATCACAATACAAAGTTCTCCTTGATCTTCTTGGAGATCTATTCGATGTAACTCTTTTTGCGGTGTGTTTGTCGAGATCTGACGAATTGTGGGTTTATGATCAAGTTTATTGAAAGTGCAACTAATCCCCGGGTGGTTTTGGTAATTAATAACAACATATATATCATTGAACTAATAGTTACTTGAGAATCATTTCGTAAAGTCAATGATATGGGTATGGCAAGGGTCAAGAAGTGGACCCTCAAAATGCTAAGGCAAGCATTGGCAAAAGCTCAAGACTCCATTTTTGGTTTAGTGATCCAAGATCACATTGAGTCCATAGGAAAGCCAATACTATTAAAAGGGATGAGGTTATGATGATGATCCGTTGCTTAAAGTGCTTAGTGATACATCTCCTAAACTATCAAGAACTTTCACCGCCATATACACTCATAAGTAATCTCGGTCCCACCGATATTCCAAACTCATTCACACCGAGATGAACCACCTCAGCCATAAAGCCAAACCCTAGAAAACTCGGATTTTCCGATTCTGAACTCGGTCTCACCGAAACTTGAGTTGCCAAGCTTCTGTAACCTTCTGTCATCAAATCGGTGTCACCGAGATGATGAAGTCGGTCCCACCGAGATTGGCAAGCTCTTGTCTTTGCACGAATCGGACTAACCGAGATTGTATTTTCGGTCCCACCGAAAATCCCAACATTCACATGATTTGAACTTTCGGTCTCACCGAGTTGTCAACTTCGGTCCCACCGAGATTGGTCAAATGTGTGTAACGGTTGGATTTTGTGTGGAGGCTATAAATACCCTCCACCCCTCTTCATTCGTGGAGAGAGCCATCGAAAGAACTACCACTCCTACCTTACATTTCGAGAAGAGAACTACCTACCCTTGTGTTGAGATCAAGTTGCTCCACTCCCACCATATGAAGCTTGATCTCTAGCCTTCCCAAGTTGCTTTCGACTCAATCCTTTCTTCCACCACAGCCAAATCGGTGAGGAGAGTTGAGTGTTGGGGAGATTATCATTTGAAGCACAAGAGCAAGGAGTTCATCATCATCAACACCATCTATTACCTTTTGGAGGGTGGTGCCTCCTAGATTGGTTAGGTGTCGCTGGGAGCCTCCCTCGAGATGTGGAGTTGAACCAAGAAGTTTGTAAGGGCAAGGAGATCGCCTACTCGTGAAGATCTACCCCGAGTAAGGCTAGCCTCCGTGGGCGAGGCCATGATGGCATAGACAATGTTGCTTCTTCGTGGACCCTTCGTGGGTGGAGCCTCCGTGGACTCTCGCAGCTGCTACCCTCCGTGGGTTGAAGTCTCCATCAACGTGGAAGTACGATAGCACCACCTATCGGAACCACGAGAAAAATCACCGCGTCTCCAAAATTGCGTTTGCACTTCTCCACCTCTCTTTACTACATGTGCAATTTACTTTCCGCTGCCTATACTCTAGAATTGCATGTGTAGGGTGATACTTGACTTGATCATAATTGTGAATCTGCCAAAAACTGTTCTTTGTCAAAAGGCATAATTTTTATATTGTCAAGTAGTCTAATCACCCCCTCTAGACATACTTTCGATCCTACAAGTGGTATCGAGCTTTGGTCTCCATTGTATTGGTTTCCATTGCATTGACTCCATAAGCTTGGTTTCACAACCTAGGAGAGTATGGCGCCTAGTGAGGGTAATTTTCAGAGAGGTCCTTACTTTGATGGTACAAATTTTGCTAGTTGGAAGCATAAAATGAAAATGCATATTCTTGGCCATAACCCAGCCGCATGGGGCATTATTTGTGTTGGTATGCAAGGTGAATTCTTCGAGGAAGGAAAAGTTCGGATCGCGGGCTACAACGGAAGAATTGCGGATGTTGCAAAACAATGCTCAAGCTTGTGACATTCTCTTCAATGCCTTGTGTCCCGAGGAGTTCAACAAAATCAGCCGCCTTGAGAATGCAAAAGAGATTTGGGATACTTTGGTTGAAATGCACGAAGGTACCGAGTCCGTGAAGGAATCAAAGCTAGATGTTATTCAAGGTCAACTTGACAAGTTCAAGATGAAGGAAGGTGAAGGAGTCGCTGAAATGTACTCTAGGCTTGCTCTCATCACAAATGAGATTGCCGGCTTAGGAAGCGAAGAAATGACCGACCGATTCATCATCAAGAAGATTCTCAGAGCTTTGGATGGAAAGTATGACACCGTGTGCACTTTGAGCCAAATGATGCCAAACTACAAGAATCTCAAGCCAACCGAAGTCATTGGAAGAATTGTTGCTCATGAGATGACACTTAAAGATAAGGAAGAGCTTCACAACAAGTCAAGTGGTGCTTACAAAGCTACAAGTGATGCTCCCACAACCTCAAGTGACAAGTTAGTTTCCAATGAAGAGATAAGCCTAATGGTCAAGAACTTCAACAAATTCTACAAGAGTAGAAGCAAAGAGAGAAGCTCAAAGTCTAGATCATATGATGAAAAGAGATCTTCTAGTCGTGATCGAATCGCTATAATTGTGGAAGACCGGACACTACTCAAATGAGTGTTCGCCCCCACAAGAGAAGAGAAGAATCTCCAAGAAGAAGAAGCTCAAGAGATGAGTCACCTCGGAAAGAGAGAAGGAGTAGAGATGATCGTTATGAACGAAGACTCTCTCGGAGAAGCAAGGATTCGGAGAGGAAAGACAAGTCATCAAGGAGCTACACAAGAAGAAAACATCAAGCTCATGTAGGTGAATGGGTCTCCGCCCGACTCGACAATCAATCCGAAAGAAGCTATCACTCCAACTCCGACTACAGCCAAGATGAAGGTGTTGTCGGTCTTGCTCTCAGATCCTCCAACTCCAACTCCTATGACTTATTTGATTCACCAAATGAGGGAATTGGAAGATGCTTCATGGCTAAAGGCCCCAAGGTATCACACCCTGAATTCATTGACTTTGATAGTGATGAGGATGACTTGCTTGGTGAAGATGAGCTCTTACATGATAAATCCAATGAACCTAGTAATGATGAACATGCTAGTAGTCTTTATAGTCGAGAAGAGTCGAATGACAATGCTATGAAGGAGATTGAGCGCCTAACTAAAGAACTAAACACTCTTAAGTTAGCTCATGAAACAACTCAAGAAGATCATAGAGAGCTTCTAAGATCTCATGAGAAGCTACGCTCGAGAAGCTCACTCTAGAGCAAGAACATGAGTTTCTAAAAGCAATCAATGACGATCTTGAAAGAAGAGTTCTTCATATCTTGCCAAACGACTTCTCTTGTCTAATTTCTTGCCACCCATTAAAACTAAGCATGACAAGCATAAGAAAAATTCTTTCTCTAGTAGTAACAATAACCATGCTAAATCCAATATTGTTGCTTCTAGTAGTTCTCTTGATTCCACTAACAATGTTTCAAGCCAAGTTACACTTGAGCAAGAAAATAGTTTATTGAAAGGGATTATAGAGAAAGGTGTCTACAAGAGCCTTGCGGAAGCAAGAACTTTGAGGAAATTGTTCGCAAGCAAGGAAGGCACCGAAGAATCAAGGAATTGGTTTTGAGCGAAAGTTCAACGCCGAGGGTGTTGAATGGGAAGAAGGTCAATATCCCACTCCACAGTTTGTTTCTCAAAAGGAGAAGTACGATCCTACTTCTTCCAATGTGGAACAAGCTCAAGATGATCTTCCACCACAAGACCACAAGCTAAAAGGCAAGGACAAGCTTCAAGAGGAGATTGATGCATTTGTTGAAGCACCTCAAGCCATGGTCAAGTGGGTTCCCAAGGAAACGTCAAGTTCTACTTCGTCAAGCTCAACTACAAACCCAAGGATTCCCATCAAGATGATGTGGATCCCGAAGAAGAAGAACTAGAGAGTTCTTGAGGGTGACTCCGCCAACATACTTCACTCACACTCATTTTGGCAAAAACTTGTGCAATAAACTTCCACATCGTGCACTAGTTCATGGAGTCACAAACCCTCTTGTTGGTAAGTCAAGGGACAAGGTAATCATTGCTTTCATGGACATCATCTATTGTGTACTTCAATCTATGTCCATGGATATCCTTGTTTGTTCCTTGTGGGACTAACCCATGTAGGTATTGAAAGTGCCCGAATCCAAAGGATTGCTCCCAACTCTTGATGATCTTCATCAACATTGAGCATCCACATCTTCAACATCTACATGAAGTCTTCTACGACAACCCAAGGTTAGTTTGACCCTTTAAAAGGGTTCTCACATCTAGGGGGAGCTTTGCTCTAAAGAATTGAGCTAAAGCATCTTCAAATGATGTGAACACATCAATGCTTTATGTAAAAGTGGTAACCCCACTTGTGCTTAAACGATGAGTATGACCTATGATCAAATGTTCTCATTTGGCTCCTAAGTCAATATACTCATATAAAGATGACCTAGTCATCGACAAATTGTGTGATAGTAGCTAGAGTTTTGATTGTGCATGTTTGACACATATTTCATTTGCTATCTTATTGTGTGAGCATGTTGGATGCATGATTTTATCCATTCGAGGACATCCATTTGTTGCTTTGGTCGCTTTTGATTTTTCTCGACCAAATGGATGGACAAGAATGCCTAAGTACCTCCCCTAGCTATCTATGCTTTCTTGTCTCAAATTCTATTCATGCTTACATCACAAATTTTGAACAAGTCATTTTTGACCCTCCGAGTGAGGAGCACTCTGAGCCACCGATCCGTCAAAGGCTAACTTCCAAAACCTTCTATGTGATTTCGGTCGACTAACTCACTCAAACTCGGTCGAACCGAAAGCATTTAGATCGATCTAGGTTTTCACCTCGGTGAAACCGAAGTTGTGATTTTCGGCGTGATCAAGTGCATAATCGCCTCAGCAGTTATTCATCTCGGTGCCACCGAAGTTTACAACTCGGTCCCACCGACAAACAAAGGGGTATATATACTCGAGGGCGCGCGCTGATTTCTACTTCAAACGCTTTCGCCCCCACACCCCTTTGCCGCCGCCCTGGTCTCCGGATCGTCGCTGTAAATGCCGTCAGGCGCCGCCGCAGTCTCCGCCACCGTCAACGGACATCTTCTCCGCCGTTGCCGCCAGAGAAAAACTCCACCAAGATAGGGTGAGTTTTGATCCCACTTGTGCTCCCATCTCCGATTCAATGCACGCTTGGTTTGCCTAGAATCTTGCCACGATTGAAATCTTCCTGCATAAATGATTAGTTCGTTTGGACTAGATTCGAGTAAAAGTTTTAGGGTTAGGTTTCCGCCGAACATATCTCGGTGAGACCAATTTTAGATTTTCGGTAAGACCGATTTGGCCTATGGCCATTGCAGATCGCACCTTCGTCCAACCGAAGTTGTGCAAATCGGTGTGACCGAAATGAGGATTCTGTGAAACCCTAGTGTTTTCGGCAGATCAAACCCACTTCGTCAAACCGAAAGTGGTGTGAAAGCTTCTGCTTAAACACTTGGATTCACCGAATTTTAAACTCGGTCTCGACCGAAATGTCTTTCGTGAAAACCTAATACTAGAATTTGAACTCATTTGTTTGCAAAACTTCGCAATTTGTGATGACTCTTCTTCTCTCGCCTACACCTTATCTATTCACGTGTCGTCACCATGTCGATGCCGTGACAATGTAACAGTCGAGACACCCATTGCAGATATTCCAGAGGCGTGCACTAGTCCCGATCCCAAAGAGCTCATAAGATGATGGTGAGAGGAGTACACCAAGTGGATTACCTCCTGCAGCCACCAGAGCCAGAAAGAAGAGGAACTCAGATGATGACGACTCAGATTTTGTTGTTGAGGAAGAAGTAACCTCAAAGCCCAAGAGGAAGGTTGTTGCCAAAGAGCCTCAAGGTCAACAAACTAAGAGAGGCACCAGGAAAGTTAAGCAGTCAACTGTTGCCAAGAAGCTGAATTTGGAAGAGGCAACTGCAAGCAAGGTGAAGAAAACATCCAAGAGAAAGAGATTAGTGCATGATGATGCAGCAGCAGAAGATGAGGATGAGGAAGCACCCCAGCCTCCTCCTCAGAAGCCTAAGTTCATGGGTGATGCCATTAAGGCCGGAGCCACTTCAAAGCCCAAGCAATCTGCTCCAGCCTAAGGCAGCTCCAAGAAAGCTCGCCGCCAAGCCCAAGAAGACAACAGAACATTCCAAAGATCTCAAAAGAACAAAGATGATGTGCCACCAGTGTGTCGATGATGAAGCACCGCTTTGCTAAAACTTCGCCCAAAACTGCCACTACATAATGATGCTCATCCTCAAGCTGAGAATATGAAGGAAAGGAAAGATAGAGGTCTCAGGCTATGGAGACAAGCTGACCCATATGCCGTGAGGAGAAGAACTGCTGTTGATCCCAGATTTCACACCAGAGAGCAGCAGGACTTCTATGAGACTGTGCTGATGGACAAGAAGCCCATAGTCGCAGACACTCGATACGTTGATTGGAAGTACATTGACAGCGAAGAGCACAGAGATTTCTTTCCACATGTGCATGAAAGTTTCACTGCTTGTGGTGTTGCAGACTTTGTAGGTCAGAAGTTGACAAATTGGAACGATGAGATGATTATGCAATTCTATGCCACAGCTCACTTCTACCCAGATGGAAAGATTGTATGGATGATCAAGGCCAAAGATTTTCTTCTTCGTTGAAGAATGGGCAGAACTTCAATGCTCCAAAGGCAAACAGAGGATGATATTGATGTATATGGGATTCCAAAGAAGAATCATGAATCCATGAAGAACATGTACAAAGAGGTTCCAGCTAAGGATTTGGGAATCTGGAAGCTCGGCTCAGTGTACTATCTCGAGGCAGGTCTACCTACCACTAATACTATTTTGAGGCATACCTTGATGCCCAAGTCTGGAGATCATCGCATGATCAGAGGATACTCTATCAACATGCTGCATATACTTGATGAGAAAGCACCTTTCAAGGTGATGGACTTGATGGTTGAGACCATTAAGAGAACTGCAGCTGACCAGAAAAGGTCGTGTGGATTTGCCCCGCATATTCAGATGCTTATCAATGCCAAGTTTGGCATGGGCACATTCTTGTTGGATAGAGAACACTTACCACTGCAGCCTCAAAGATGAGGACAATGTTGTTGTGATGGATGAGGAGGATCCAACATCGCTTGAAGGTCAAGCCAAGATTGAAGCTGCCAAGAAAGCCAAAGTCGACAAGGAAGCAAAGAAGCAGCAGCAGCCTAAACCAAAGAGTGTCGGAGAGCAGCTCCTTGAAGGTACCCAAAGGATTGAACAACGCCTGCCAAGATTGTACAGCCTCAGAGAGCCTAGAGAGGATTGTTGAAGACAAGATCCACGCTCTGGATGTGAAGTCGCTCAAGTGCAAGTGATCACAACAAGCTTGAGGCGGACATTGAGGAAGCAAAGAGGAGAAGGAAGAACTTATGCGTGAGATGCAGGATGACTTAGTCCAGATGCTTATCAACAGACTACTCCGGTTCCCACAGACCCCGATCACTGCTATTTCAAAGGATGACACCAGACTACAGCTTCAAAGACCTCCCACAGTTCCAAAGACTGCTCCAGCTCCAGCTCCAAAGGACCACTCCTCCAAAGACAGACATCAGTGAAGTCTTCGCCGATGCTGTCATATCAACTCCAACATCAACCTGCACAGAGCTGCCAGCAGAGTCCCCAAAGGACGCTTAGCTCTATGCTTTTTGAACTTTTGGTAACTTGTTGCCAAAGGGGAGAAATTGTATAGATCATAGGACTTCGAGAGAGAGAGAGTTGTTGTCTTTGCGCTTTTGCTCTTTCATTCATTTGCGTTTCTTTGAGATACTTTTGGTTTTCGAGACATTCGGTGTGTTTGATACTACGCTTGATCCTACTTTAATGAGTGCTTGGTCGTACTATGCTTTAATGTGTGCTTAATGCTTATCATATGCTATTCATATCATGTATGACCATTTACTCATGTCTTGGTGATTGGGTGCATGCTGTTCATTCTTATCATTTTGTGCGCTCCACCAAGATGTATGTGACATGGAAGAGTGACCCATGATCCTAATCGATTGTGCATTTGCATTCAAACGCAAATCTTAAATAATGCACAAATTTAGGGGGAGCTCTTGCTTATCACATACTTCTCAAAGCGATTTATATTATTCATTGATTATATCCTTTGTCGAAGCTTTGATCTATATGTTGTCATCAATTACCAAAAGGGGAGATTGAAAGTGCAACTAATCCCGGGTGGTTTTGGTAATTAATAACAACATATATATCATTGAACTAATAGTTACTTAAGAATCATTTCGAAAGTTCAATGATATGGGTATGGCAAGGATCAAGAAGTGGACCCTCAAAATGCTAAGGCAAGCATTGGCAAAAGCTCAAGACTCCATTTTTGGTTTAGTGATCCAAGATCACATTGAGTCCATAGGAAAGCCAATACTATTAAAAGGGATGAGGTTATGATGATGATCCGTTGCTCAAAGTGCTTAGTGATACATCTCCTAAACTATCGGCAACTTTCACCGCCATATACACTCATAAGTAATCTCGGTCCCACCGATATTCCAAACTCACCACACCGAGATGAACCACCTCAGCCATAAAGCCAAACCCTAGAAAACTCGGATTTTCCGATTTCAACTCGGTCTCACCGAAACTTGAGTTGCCAAGCTTCTGTAACCTTCTATCATCAAATCGGTGTCACCGAGATGATGAAGTCGGTCCCACCGAGATTGGCAAGCTCTTGTCTTTGCACGAATCGGACTAACCGAGATTGTATTTTCGGTCCCACCGAAAATCCCAACATTCACATGATTTGAACTTTCGGTCTCACCGAGTTGTCAACTTCGGTCCCACCGAGATTGGTCAAATGTGTGTAACGGTTGGATTTTGTGTGGAGGCTATAAATACCCCTCCACCCCCTCTTCATTCGTGGAGAGAGCCATCAGAAAGAACTACCACTCCTACCTTACATTTCTGAGAAGAGAACTACCTACCCTTGTGTTGAGATCAAGTTGCTCCACTCCCACCATATGAAGCTTGATCTCTAGCCTTCCCAAGTTGCTTTCCACTCAATCCTTTCTTCCACCACAGCCAAATCAGTGAGGAGAGTTGAGTGTTGGGGAGATTATCATTTGAAGCACAAGAGCATGGAGTTCATCATCATCAACACCATCTATTACCTTTTGGAGGGTGGTGCCTCCTAGATTGGTTAGGTGTCGCTTGGGAGCCTTCCTCGAGATGTGGAGTTGAACCAAGAAGTTTGTAAGGGCAAGGAGATCGCCTACTGTGAAGATCTACCCGAGTAAGGCTAGCCTCCGTGGGCGAGGCCATGATGGCATAGACAAGGTTGCTTCTTCGTGGACACTTCGTGGGTGGAGCCCTCCGTGGACTCTCGCAGCCGTTACCCTTCGTGGGTTGAAGTCTCCATCAACGTGGAAGTACGATAGCACCACCTATCGGAACCACGAGAAAAATCACCGCGTCTCCAAAATTGCGTTTGCTCTTCTCCACCTCTCTTTACTACATGTGAAATTTACTTTCCGCTGCCTATACTCTAGAATTGCATGTGTAGGGTGATACTTGACTTGATCATAATTGTGAATCTGCCAAAAACTGTTCTTTGTCAAAAGGCATAAGTTTTATATTGTCAAGTAGTCTAATCACCCCCCCTCTAGACATACTTTCGATCCAACATTTATCTATGAGAAATATTTGAATCTCCTCTTAATTATTTTATGTGTGATTAAGTTATATTTGCAAGTCTCTTCGAATTATCAGTTTGGTTTGGCCTACTAGATTGATCTTTCTTGCAACGGGAGAAGTGCTTAGCTTTGGGTTCAATCTTGCGGTGTGATTTCCCAGTGACATGTGACACCCCCGATTCAATCGTACACTAATCATGCATGCAAACGTGTACGATCAAGATCAGAGACTCATGGGAAGATATCACAACACAACTCTAAAAACATAAATAAGTCATACAAGCATCATAATACAAGCCAGGGGCCTCGAGGGCTCGAATACAAGTGCTCGATCATAGACGAAGTCGTGAAGCAACAATATCTCGAGTACGGACATAAGTTAAAAAGTTTGCCTTAAGAAAGCTAGCACAAACGGGATACAGATCGAAGAGGCGCAGGCCTCCCGCTCGATCTTCCTAACTACTCCCGGTCGCCGCCGCTGGCTGCACGTAGTAGTAGGCACCTCCGTGTAGTAGGAGTCGCCGCCGACGGTGGCGCCTCGCCTCGATTCCAACATCTGGTTGTGACAACCAGAAAGAAAGGAAAGGGGGAAAAGGGGGAAGATAGCAACCGTGAGTACTCATCCAAAGTACTCGCAAGCAAGGAGCTACACTACATATGCATGGGTATATGTGTAAAGGGCCATATTAGTGGACTAAACTGCAGAATGCCAGAATAAGAGGGGGATAGCTAATGCTGTCGAAGACTATGCTTCTGGCAGCCTCCGTCTTGCAACATGTAGAAGAGAGTAGATTGAAGTCCTCCAAGTAGCATCGCATAGCATAATCCTACCCGGCGATCCCCTCCTCGTCGCCCTGTTAGAGAGCGATCACCGGGTTGTATCTGGCACTTGGAAGGGTGTGTTTTATTAAGTATCTGGTTCTAGTTGTCATAAGGTCAAGGTACAACTCCAAGTTGTCCTGTTACCGAAGATCACGGCTATACGAATAGATTAACTTCCCTGCAGGGGTGCACCACATAACCCAACACGCTTGATCCCATTTGGCCGGACACACTTTTCGGGGTCATGCCCGGCCGCGGAAGATCAACACGTCGCAGCCCACCTAGGCACAACAGAGAGGTCAGCACGCTGGTCTAAACCTAAACGCACAGGGGTCTGGGCCCATCGCCCTTAGCACACCTGCATGTTGCGAACGCGGCCGGAAGTAGAACTAGCCCCCTTAATACAAGAGCAGGCTTACGTTCCAATCCGGTGTGCGCCGCTCAGTTGCTGGCATCACGAAGGCTTCGGCTGATACCACAATGTCAAGTGCCTATAACTGTTCCCGCGTAGTTGGTTAGTGCGTATAGGCCAGTAGCCAGACTCAGATCAAATACCAAGATCTCGTTAAGCGTGTTATTACAAAGCAACCACGAACGCCGACCAGGGCCAGGCCCACCTGTCTCCTAGGTGGTCTCAACCCGCCTGCCGCCACAAAAGTAACAAATGGGGCCGTTGGGAACCTGTGCCCACCTCTACCGGGATGGAGCCACCTGTCCTTTCAGCCCCCACATCGGGATCACTTGCGGGTACTCAACGAGCTGACCCGACTTTAGTCACCAATAGTATATACCCGTGATCACCTCCTGAGTGATCACGGTCCAATAGTATAACAAGGCAGGCTGACAAGAATGTAGGGCCAATGATGATAAACTAGCATCCTATACTAAGCATTTAGGATTGCAGGTAGGGTATCAATGACTGTAGCAACAATGACAGGCTATGCAACAGAATAGGAGTAACCGAACAATAACATGCTACACTACTCTAATGCAAGCAGTATAGAGAAGAATCGGCGATATCTGGTGATCGGGGGGGGGGGGGGCTTGCCTGGAAGCTCAGCCGAGAAGGAGGGGTCGTCAACACCGTAGTCATACTGGGTAGCAGCGGCGTCGATCTCGTAGTCTACCGGAGAGAAGAGGGGGAAGAAACAATGAATACAATGCAAACAGATGCATAATGATGCATGACATAACAAGTAACGGTGCCAGGTGTGCCCTAACGCAGTAGGAGGTGATACCGGTGAAGGCGGGAAACATCCGGGAAAGTATTCCCGGTGTTTCGCGTTTTCGGACAGATGAACTGGAGGTGAAATGTTGCAGGTTCACTATGCTAGGGACGCGTGGCAGATGAATGGGCTGCATATCCGGATTAGTCTTGTCATTCTGAGCAACTTTCATGTAGAAAGTATTTTCATCTGAGCTACGGTTTATTTTATATGATTTTCTATAGTTTTAAATCTTTTTAGTATTAATTTAATTAATTTAAACTAACATTATCCAGAATAGTGTTTGCTGACGTCAGCATGACGTCAACATGACGGCGAGCTATCAGGGGTTGATCGGGTCAAACCGACGTGGGTCCCAAATTGTCATCGATCGTTAACTAACCTAACAGATTAATTAACTAACCTAAGTGATTAGGTTAATCTAATTAGGATTAATTAAGTTAATTAACTACTTAATTAATTAATTAATTAACATTTTTATTTATTATTACTTTTTAAAAAAACTCTTTTCTTCATTTTTTTTATTAAAATGTTCCAGGGGCTGGGCCCCGTTGTCCAGTGGCCCAGGGCCTAATGGGTGCGGGCGCCGGCTGGCACGACCAATCAGGCGACACCTGTGGGCGCCGTGGCGACGAGGCCACGAGGCCGGGCGGCCACCGAGGGGGGCGCCGACGGGAGCAGAAAGCGCCACCGCGGCGCTGGTCGGCAGAGCCGCCCAAAGAAGCGCGAAGCAGAGGGCTGCACGGCAGACAAGTGCTCTGCTGCAGAACAAGAAGGGGGCGCGGGCGGCAAGGGGACGAGGCCGCGGCGGGCCACGCGGGCACACGGGGAGGGCGCTAAGGAAAATACGGGGCGCGCGAGAGGAACGACGAAGGCAGGGGCGCGGGAGCGCCCCGCAAGCGGGCGCAGTGGCCGTGGTGGCATTCGGTGATCCAGACGGCGCGACGGGACGGTGACGGGGGGAGAAGAGGAGGCCGGGGCCTCACCGAGGGAGTGTAGGGGACGGGGCAGTGGGGGTTGAGGAGGAGGACGGGGACGTCGCAACGAAGAGGAAGCAGGCTGGCGGGGTGGCTCCGGCGTCGTGGTCTTCGTCGAGGAGGCGATTCGGGTGGCGCCGGACGAGGGCGAGGCGGTGAGGCGGCGAGGGTGGCACCAACACGGACCAGGTCGGCGGCGGCGACGAGCGCAGGGGAGGGGCGGTGACGGCGTCAGGCGGCAGCGTCCGGGACGTCAAGTGGCGACGGGGTCGGGCCTCTCCCCAATCCAGATGGGATCGAGAGGAGAGGGGGAGGAGTGGAGGAAGGCGAGGCGTCCGACGATCTTGGGGCGGCGGGCGGCGCTCGACGGGGCAGCAGAATCGCCTGATCTAGATCCCATCGGGGAGAGGGGAGCGTGGGGAATCGAGGGAGGGAGGAGTAGTGGGCTAGGTTTTGGTCGGTGGGGGTTAAGGAGTGTGTGTGTGTGTGGGGGGGGGCTGGTGGGCTGCCTGGGTGGGCGGCCGAGGCGAGCTAGGCCACTTGGCCTGGGGGTCCTGTTTTCTTTTCCTTTTTTGTTTGCTCGTTTTCCTTTTCTTTCTCTTTTTCAATTTCTTTTCTGTTTATTTTTATCTTCGTTTTATAAATTATAAATCTAGCCCTTAAATTGCTACTAATACTTATGTCACTGCCATAATTGATTTGGCACCCTAAACAATTAGTTTATATTTGTTTAGTATTTAAAAGACAATTAAATATTAGTTTTACTGCAGTTTTTATTAAATTAGCGCTTTTAACTACTTTATAAAAAGATGTTTTCTCCACCATAATTACCTACGCATTATTTCTCACCTCTCAAACATTTTAGTTTTAAAGTTTGAAAACTTTTGATGTTTGCCTTGATTTTAAATTTGAAGTTCGAGATGGGTTTCTAACCGACGTGAGTTTAACAACAGTAGCTAAGGTGACGTGGCATTGTTAATGCAGGATTACTGTAGTTTAATTATCCGGACGTCACAAATCTCCTCCACTACAAGAAATGTCGTCCCGAGATTTAAGCGGTGGAGTAAGGGGGGAAGGTGCTTGTAGCGAGAAACCTAACGAGTCATCTCGGTCATGGTTACCCTTTCGAAGAGGTTGATCCCTTTCGTTGATGTCTTCATTTCTTGGCTTCAAGTCACCATGATCAAGTCGTCATCCTTTCTTCGGGATCTTCACCGCACTTACGAAAAGGTGAGAAGGGAAAACCCTATAAGGACGAATTCTAACAAGATCGAGCATTAGATGGTTAACTCAGGGGAAGAAGCATAAGTATCTTTCGAATTGAAACATAAGAAGATGTCTAGAGCAAGTAAGAAGGTACCATGAGAAATTTCAAACGGATAGGCAAGCGTTTGATGCCTAATCAGAAGGTGAAAGGGGTTCAGAGCAACACGAATAAGTATTGCATCTGATACCCGAATAGATCACTTGGCAGGTGACCCGTGAGTTACATAAGAAGTCAAGAGCGAGGAATAACTTTAGAAACCGGGGGTGTACAGGAGAGTCAGGTTTCGATCCTGTGGAACTGTGGGTTATGGGCCCACCATGTGGTTAAAAATAGGAAAAGTGTTGATATCTTGCACGGTCATGATAACAGGACATGTCAGAGGGTAGCCTATCGGTTATGTTGGCAACAATGTTGATACCAAGGGCGAGGGGCGAAGAGAACCATTTTCCTGCTCGTTGAACGAGGCGGACCATTAGGCAAAGTTCTCGTCCATCGGTGGCTACCGAAATGTCATCAATTATAGTAATAGGGTCTTACTGGCAGAGTTGTACCACAAGGTGCTTACCTAAGTAGGGAGTTACCACTGCTCAGTTAAGTAGATTATAAGAAAGTTTGAACAAAACCACAGAAAGGAAAATGTGTTTAAACACATATATCAGGGGTATATCCTTCCCAAAGTCAAGCAGAGGATGATATCCAAGACAGGATATAAGGTAGAAAAGCCTCTAGGTGAGGGGAGAGAAATTTTCATGACATTATCCATACAACGGTGTTTGGATAGTTGATAAAGAAACATTTAGCATTGGGCTTTAAATGTTCTTGTTGAAAATTGGAGTATCACAGACATGCTTCGAGATAGCATTGACATGGTCATCAAGTAAGGGTCAGAATTTGGATGCACAAAGGATCCATCAGGAACAACTTATAGAACAATTCTTACGATTTCCTCATAAAAGAATTGCTAACCTTGCTAAAAAGGGAACTATATCAATAGGTTCTCCGGCCAGGTGCGCTAGGCATGACATCACCTTAGCGGGTCATATAAAGACCAATGTTATAACTCTTGGAAATATGTTCCAACCGTCACATCTGACCAAGGTTCAGATTCGATTGGCGTTAGGATACCTCAGACTCATGATTTCTAAGAAGGATGGGGTGCAACACAATTTGACGAGATGGCGTTGCAAGATCCTCGGGAAATGAATTATGGAAGCAAGTACTGAATCATGAGTTCATCATTAAACCAAGGAGAAGAAGAGGATGTGGCTGATAGACTCAGCGACAATACATTGAGATTTCCAAAAGGTGGATCTCCACAATTATGTGAACAAGGAGATAGCTTTTGTCAGTTCAAATGATATAATGAGGTATGCTCGAAGAAACATACACGATTAAACATTGGTTGACGGTGCACCCGAATACGGACTTAGGTAGCACAAACAATATTAGAATGGCGATTCGATAACCAATAGTCTAAGAATGAAATGTTGACCATTAACTTCAAAGCAATAAGGTTGCTAGAAGTTTTCTTTTTTTTAAATTACTAGTCCATCTATCGGTATTCCTGTTAGGAACAACACGGGGACCAAGAAAAGAATGGTGATGGTGAAGTATCACTTATATCAAGAATTCTCAAGAGCCTTCTTGATATATAAGATGGTAATACTCCAAGGTAGGACATACGACAAGTTGGATTGCCATGAACTCAAGGTATAACACAAAACAAGAACAAGTTTTGTGTTGGAGGGAATGCAAGAATGTTGTGGATGATAACTCAAATCATCGGTAGCAAAGGATGCTATTTCACATCATGAATTTGATTGATATCCTGGAAGAGCTCAAAATGTTGATGATGATCACGACACCTTTGTCGAGAGGTTTCATGAAGATATAATTGCTCATCGACAACATCAAGCAAGAGGAAGGATGGAGCGAAAAGTTATTGAAACCACGGATATAACACAAACTCGGAATCAAGCTTGATGTTCAAGGCAAAATGATATGACGAGGAAAGTCGACGTAAGTTTAGCTCATCATTGAAAATTATGCTTCGGGAGGAAGGACCAGGTAGCACAGTTAAAAAGTTGCACGATAATGATATAGCCGATCAGGCTAGGAATGACTTGAAGGATTATTAAATCATAAGCAACGAAAATTACTTAAGAGTTATTGAATCGGAGTGCAGAATCGATTCACTTATCGGTGTTTTGGGTAGACAAACAACCCAGCACCCCTAAAGTGACAACGACAGGGAAAGGTAGCACTTCATCAAAAATTCATAAGATGTAGAGCAATGGCATGATATCCTCGAGATACCATGGGTAATACTAGAAGGTAGATCATAATAGAGGTCGGGCAGACACATTGATTTGTATAAGAAAAATGTTTTAACTTGTCCGAGAAATGGGATCAAAGAAGAACAATCATGGTCGGAACCACGGTTGCAAAGGATCAATTCACAGATACCATGTGATAGTTATCAAGGAAATAGTTATTATACAAGAAGCTTCCATGATAGGATATACATCATGTCCATGGGCATGAACACAAAGTTCAAGGTCGACTCCCACTTCTTCAATGCACAACCTTTCATTCACTTCTCGCGTTTGATGAAGTTGCAGTGTTGAAATTTTATCTGGCAAAATACCAGAAGAGTATGACTCATGAAAACTTTCGAGTTCACACATATTATGGAAGGCATAGGTTCGACCCATCGGGGGATCGTGGAAACATATACCACAAGCTTTAATAGTAAATATCACCAGCTCGAAAGCAGAGCATGGTTGGCCAAATCAAGGAATATGATTTACCAAAGGCATTATGTATCAGGGAAAGAACTTCCAAAGTGATTGAATATGAAGGACGTTGTCGGATAAAATCCAACAAGGTTCTGATGGTCCATAAAGGATCTGATGTGAGTATCGGCTCACAACCAGAGGAAGAATCAATGCAAAGACATTGGATTATAGAAACAACGGAGTAACTTAGAGCTCAATTGCAAAGGAATTATGATTTACAAAGCGAAGGATCAGAAGCGACGCTCTGATCAAAGATGGATAAGTTCAATATACTTAGGGGCACAATCGACGACAATTTGATTGGCGAGAACCAGCTCACGTTTAAAATGACGTCTGAGCCGGAAGGATGAATTCTAGGATCTGATTGAGGATTGCGAGCATTCGCAACAAATTGAATCAATGGACTCAAAATGATAATGACAAGGGATGCCAATAAGATTACGGAACTTATGGGATTAAACATAATGCAAGCAAGCAAGAATTTCAAGAGCAATAGATTGCTTAGGATTTTTGAAAGATCAAATAGTATCTCGAAGACTTGTCTGAAACACATGAACAACAGGGAATGAGCAAATATCCGGTGAGTGCTCGAAATTATCCATAGTGGTATTCATGTGGCAAAGAACAACAAGGCAGTAAGCTCAAAGGATTCTCGGAACAACAGAGAGAATTTTGGGGTATCTTGTAATAGCAAGATCAAATGGGAAGCATCGTATGAACGGTGAGTATACGTGGTTATCCACAGGGGTTTATCGATGGAAGGGAATTGCAAAAGCGACGCTATAAAGTCTCAAGAGAACATCGGAGAGTATCTTCGGATTCTTCTGGTGCAGTAGACGATCATCTGTAATAAGGGGCTCTCCGGGAGAAAGTATTATCGAGAACCTAGAGTCAGAGTTAGTAAAATCGTTTACCCCGAATAAAAGAGGTGTCAGAGTCCCAGAGTATAGGATGAGGAATAAAAGATCCTACTACCACCCAATGGCAACGTGTGCCCGTAAGACACACAACCATGTTAGTAAAAGTTTTGCAATGTCTAGACTCGACTTCGGCCAAGGATTTGGAAAGGGGATTCCTACATGCAGTCGGCTCTGATACCAACTTGTGATGCCCCCGATTCAATCGTACACTAATCATGCATGCAAACGTGTACGATCAAGATCAGAGACTCACAGGAAGATATCACAACACAACTCTAAAAACATAAATAAGTCATACAAGCATCATAATACAAGCCAGGGGCCTCGAGGGCTCGAATACAAGTGCTCGATCATAGACGAAGTCGTGGAAGCAACAATATCTGAGTACGACATAAGTTACACAAGTTTGCCTTAAGAAAGCTAGCACAAACCGATACAGATCGAAGAGGTGCAGCCTCTGGCTGGGATCCTCCTAACTACTCTCGGTCGCCGCCGCCGGGCTGCACGTAGTAGTAGGCACCTCCGTGTAGTAGGAGTCGTCGACGGTGGCGCTCGCTTCTAGATTCCAAAGATCTGGTTGCGACAACCGTAAAGAAAGGAAAGGGGAAAAGGGGGATAGAGCAACCGTGAGTACTCATCCAAAGTACTCGCAAGCAAGGAGCTACACTACATATGCATGGGTATATGTGTAAAGGGCCATATTAGTGGACTGAACTACAGAATGCCAGAATAAGAGGGGGATAGCTAATCCTGTGGAAGACTACGCTTCTGGCAACCTCCGTCTTGCAGCATGTAGAAGAGAGTAGATTGAATTCGTCCAAGTAGCATCTTATAGCATAATCCTACCCGGCGATCCCCTCCTCGTCGCCCTGTTAGAGAGCGATCACCGGGTTGTATCTGGCACTTGGAAGGGTGTGTTTTATTAAGTATCCGGTTCTAGTTGTCATAAGGTCAAGGTACAACTCCAAGTCGCCCTGTTATCAAGATCATGGCTATTCAATAGATTAACTTCCTGCAGGGTGCACCACATAACCCAACACGCTTGATCCCATTTGGCCGGACACACTTTTCGGGGTCATGCCCGGCCGCGGAAGATCAACACGTCGCAGCCCCACCTAGGCACAACAGAGAGGTCAGCACGCCGGTCTAAACCTAAGCGCACAGGGGTCTGGGCCCATCGCCCTTAGCACACCTGCACATTGCGAACGCGGCCGGAAGCAGAACTAGCCCCCTTAATACAAGAGCAGGCTTTCATTCCAATCCGCGACGCCGCCGATTCTTGACGCCACGAAGGCTTGGCCGATACCACGACGCCGAAAGTGCCCATAATCTGTTCTCGCCAGTAGTTGGTTAGTGCGTATAGGCCAGTAGCCAGACTCAGATCAAATACCAAGATCTCGTTAAGCAAGCTATTATGAAGCAACTGCGAACGCCGACCAGGGCCAGGCCCACATGTCTCCTAGGTGGTCTCAACCTGCCCTGTCGCTCCGCCACAAAGTAACAGTCAGGGGCCGTCGGGAACCCAGACCCACCTCTACCGGGATGGAGCCACTGTCCTTTCGGCCCCACATCGGGATCACTTATGTACTCAACGAGCTGACCCGACTTTAGTCACCATCTCAGATAATATGTATGTATGTATAGTATATACCGTGATCACCTCCCGAGTGATCACGGTCCAATAGTATAGCAAGGCACACTGGCAAGAATGTAGGGCCAATGATGATAAACTAGCATCCTATACTAAGCATTTAGGATTGCGGGTAGGGTATCAATGACTGTAGCAACAATGACAGGCTATGCAACAGAATAGGAGTAACCGAACAATAAAATGCTACACTACTCTAATGCAAGCAGTATAGAGAAGAATAGGCGATATCTTGTGATCAAGGGGGGCTTGCCTGGAAGCTCAGCCGAGAAGGAGGGGTCGTCAACACCGTAGTCGTACTGGGTAGCAGCGGCGTCGGTAACGTAGTCTACCGCAGAGAAGAGGGGGAAGAAACAATGAATACAATGCAAACAGATGCATAATGATGCATGACATAACAAGTAACGGTGCCAGGTGTGCCCTAACGCAGTAGGAGGTGATACCGGTGAAGGGGGGAAACATCCGGGAAAGTATTCCCGGTGTTTCGCGTTTTCGGACAGATGAACCGGAGGTGAAATGTTGAAGGTTCACTATGCTAGTGACGCATGGGAGATGAACGGGCTGCATATCCGGATTCGTCTCCTCGTGCTGAGCAACTTTCATGTAGAAAGTATTTTCATCTGAGCTACGGTTTATTTTATATGGTTTTCTATAGTTTTAAATCATTTTAGAATTTATTTAATTAATTTAAACTAACATTATCCAGAATAGTGTTTGCTGACATCAGCATGACGTCAGCAGTCAACAGGGGGTTGACTGGGTCAAACTGACGTGTGGGTCCTAGCTGTCATTGACTGTTAACTAACCTAACAGATTAATTAACTAACCTAAGTGATTAGGTTAATCTAATTAGGATTAATTAAGTTAATTAACTAATTAATTAATTAATTAACATTTCTATTTATTATTACTTTTCTTAAAAAAATTCTTTTCTTCTTTTTTTTATTAAAATGTTCCAGGGGCTGGGCCCCGTTGTCCAGTGGCCCAGGGCCTAATGGGTGCGGGCGACGGTTTCGGCACTGACAATCAAGCCACGCGCCCATGGGCGCCTGTGTGATGACGAGGCTGCCGAGGCCGGGCGGCCACCGGAGGGGGGCGCCAACGGGGGAGCAGCAGGGCGCCACCGGCGGCGCGGGCCGGCAGAAGCTGCCCCAGCAACGGCGAGCAGAGGGGGCGGCATGGCAGCACAAGTGCCTGCCGCAGGAACCAGAAGGGGGCGCGGGCGGCAAGGGGATGAGGCCGCCGCGGGGCACGCGGGCACACGGGGAGGGCGCTAAGGAAAATACGGGGCGCGCGAGAGGAACGGCGGGCGCGGGCGCGGAGCGCCGCCAGCGGCGTAGTGGCCGTGGCGGCGTTCGGTGATCTAGACGGCGAACGGACGGTGACGTGGGGCGGAGAAGAGGAGGCCGGGCCTCACCGAGGGAGTGTAGGGGACGGGGTAGTGGGGGTTGAGGAGGAGGACGGGGACGTCGCGACGAAGAGGAAGCAGGCCGGCGGGGTGGCTCCGGCGTCGTGGTCTTCGTCGAGGAGGCGATCCGGGTGGCGCCGGACGAGGGCGAGGCGGTGAGGCGGCGAGGGCGGCGCCAACGCGGACTAGGTCGGCGACGGCGACGAGCGCGGGGGAGGGGTGGTGATGGCGTCAGGCGGCGGCGTCCGGGACGTCGAGCGGCGACGGGGTCGGGCCTCTCCCCGATCCAGATGGGATCGAGAGGAGAGGGGAAGGAGTGGAGGAAGGCGAGGCGTCCGGTGATCTTGGGGCGGCGGGCGGCGTTCGACGGGGCCGGGGCAACTGCCCCGATCCAGATCCCATCGGGGGAGAGGCGTGGGGAATCGAGGGGAGGGGAGTGGAGTACTGGGCTAGGGTTTCGGTCGGGTGGGTGGTTATGGGAGTGTGGAGGGGGGGGCGGCTGGGCGTGGGGTGGGCTGCCCGTCGGGAGGCAGAGGCCAGCTAGGCCACTTGGCCCGGGGGGGGGTCCTGTTTTCTTTTCCTTTTTTTGTTTGCTCGTTTTCCTTTTCTTTCTCTTTTTCAATTTCTTTTCTGTTTATTTCTTTGTTTTATAAATTATAAATCTAGCCCCTAAATTAGTACTAATACTTATGTCACTGCAATAATTGATTTGGCACCCTAAACAATTAGTTTATATTTGTTTAGTATTTAAAAGACAATTAAATATTAGTTTTGCTGCTGTTTTTATTAAATTAGCGCTTTTAACTACTTTATAAAAAGATGTTTTCTCCATCATAATTACCTACGCATTATTTGTCACCTCTCAAACATTTTAGTTTTAAAGTTTGAAAACTTTTGATGTTTGCCTTGATTTTAAATTTGAAGTTCGAGATGGGTTTCTAACCGACGTGAGTTTAACAACAGTAGCTGAGGTGACGTGGCATTGTTAACGCAGAGTAGTTTAATTATCCGGGCGTCACATGACAGCAGGGGCAGCAAGACACGTATTGTATTGTTGCCATCGAGGATAAAAGGATGGGGTTTATATCATATTGCATGAGTTTATCCCTCTACATCATGTCATCTTTCTTAATGCGTTACTCTGTTCTTTATGAACTTAATACTCTAGATGCATGCTGGATAGCGGTCGATGTGTGGAGTAATAGTAGTAGATGCAGGCAGGACTCGGTCTGCTTTTTATAGACGTGATGCCTATATACATGATCATTCCTGGATAATCTCATAACTATTCGATTTTCTATCAATTGCTTGACAGTAATTTGTTCAACCACCATAATACTTATGCTATCTTGAGAGAAGCCACTAGTGAAACCTATGGCCCCCGGGTCTATCTCTTATCATATAAGCTTTCAATTGCATCTTTACTTTTCCAATCTATATCATAAAAATACAAAAAATATTTATCTTATCATATTATCTCTATCAGATCTCACTTTCGCAAGTGGTCGTGAAGGGATTGACAACCCCTTTATTGCGTTGGTTGTGAGTTCTTGTTTGTTTGTGTAGGTGCGTGGGACTTTTGAGGAGCCTCCTACTGGATTGAAAACTTGGTTCTCAAAAAGTGTGGAAAATACTTACGCTACTTTGCTGCATCACCTTTTCCTCTTCAAGAAAAACCAACGCAAGCTCAAGACGTAGCAATCAATTTCTACAAGAAGAGCAACCAAGGACGAGAAGAACCGTTAGATTTTCGTAACAAGAACTTTGCCCCTTAGTCCACCTCTTAAATCTTCGGACGACATTTCTTGTAGTGGAGGAGATTTGTAACGCCCCAAGAATCATGCTATAGTAACCTCCCCCTAATGGTGCCATGTCATCAAGTTTAACTAAGCCAAATTACTACTTATTAAAATGTAAGTCATTTTCAAATTTAAAATTAAGTCAAAGAAATTATTTCTTCAAACATGAATACTAAAATGTATTAATGCGGAAAATAATTCATAGGTAATTATGGTGGAGAAAATAACTTTTATAAAATATTTAAGTGCCCTGAAATAATTAAAACAGGGGCCAAAATAATAATTTAATTGCTTTTATATATATAAAAATCTCGAACTTTTTTTATTAGAGCTCAAACTGTTTGTGGCAGTGTCTAATTTTGCAAAGTGAATTATGGGACAAGTTTTCTAATTTGGTAAACCTATTTGTTGTTTATAATAAATACAAAACAGAAAGTAAAATAAAAAAGGAAAAGGAAAGAAGAGGCCTAATCTACTCGGCCCAAGTGGCCACACACGGCCTAGCCCACCTCCACCTCACCCTCCTGTGTACAGGAGACAGGGGGATCATGGCACACATCCACGGCTAAGGCGTGTATGGCGGCCATCGACGCCCCCTCTGGTAGCCTACAAGGGCGACCCCACAACCCCGGTTAAACCCTAGCCACTACCCCCTCCCCCCTCCTCTCTTCCCCCTCTCTCTCCTCCCCGATCTAGAGAGGCACCCGACGTGGTCGTCACTATCGCCGCGTCGATCCCGCAGCCACCGACCGCCTCTCGACTCGCCGGTGTGTTCAGGAGCTTCGTCGCGTCGCGCTCGTCCTCGTCAACTACTCCGTTCGCACCTGGAGGCCCCAAGACGATGCCACGGCCAACTTCTTCACCGTCACAGCCGCCGCACCTCACCGTCGATCCGCTGCTCTGGGCCGTCCCTAACCTCTCTTGAGCTAGCCTGTGTCCTCCCCGGTGAGCATCACATTGATTTCCCCTGACCCGGTAGACACCTCCCAAACGTAGCCGACGTGTCCAGAGCTCACCATGGCCGCGCTCGAGCCCCTGGGCTCCCCTGCTGGCGCCCTTTGGTGCCAAGATCTCGCTGCCGCCGCTGCTACATCATACATGTTGTGCTCGCTTCTGCCGCTGCTTTGCCCGCTATATGCCAGCCGTGTCTGAAGGCCCAAGACCCGCTTTGTTTTTGCTCCTCGCTACTTGCCGATGCTAGTTGCCGCTGCTCCTGTGCTTATGTGTATTGCTGCTGCTTCGCTTGCTGCTACTAGCTACGCACTTCTCTGCTGCTCTCGCCTCTGGACGCTAGCTACTACTGCTCCTAAATGCTGATGCTTGCCGCTGCTGCTAGGTGATGATCCAGCCGCTACTAATTGGTATGGCTAATCCATGGCCATGGCTGTAACGCCCTCGATGCGGCTATATCTCCCACGTGTCGAAGCACGACTTAGAGGCATAACCGCATTGAAAGCAATGTCGCAAGTGAGGTAATCTTCACACAACCCATGTAATACATAAGGGAAAGAGATACATAGTTGGCTTACAATCGCCACTTCACACAATTACATGAATAAAGCATTACATTATCCAGATACAATCAAAGTCCGACTACGAAACCAAAATAAAAGAAGAACCCCAAATGCGACAAAGGTCCCCGATCGACCCCAACTGGGCTCCTCTACTGATCAACTAGAACGAAACAACTGTAACGCCCTCGATGCGGTTATATCTCCCACGTGTCGAAGCACGACTTAGAGGCATAACCGCATTGAAAGCAATGTCGCAAGTGAGGTAATATTCACACAACCCATTTAATACATAAGGGAAAGAGATACATAGTTGGCTTACAATCGCCACTTCACACAATTACTTGAATAAAGCATTACATCATCCATATACAATCAAGGTCCGACTACGGAACCAAAATAAAAGAAGAACCCCAAATGCGACAAAGGTCCTCGATCGACCCCAACTGGGCTCCACTACTGATCAACTAGAACGAAACAACACAAAGGGCAAGATCATCATCGAGCTCCTCCTTGAGCTTGATTCGCCACCGCCGTTAACATAGGCACCGCAAACTGGTTTTGAAGAATCCGGTGAGTCACGAGGACTCAGCAATCTCACACCCGCGAGATCAAGACTATTTAAGCTTATGGGTAAGGTAAAGGCATGAGGTGGAGCTGCAGCAAGCGACTAGCATATACGGAGGCTAACATACGCAAATGAGAGCGAGAAGAGAAGGCAAAGCACGGTCGACAAAAGTATGATCAAGAAGTGATCCTATAGCAACTGCGTCAAGCATAACTCCAACATCAGTGTTCACTTCCCGGACTCACGGAAAGAGACCATCACGGTAACACACACGGTTGATGTATTTTAATTAAGGTCAACTTCAGGTTTTCTACAACCGACATTAACAAATTCCCATCTGCCACATAAACGCAGGCACGGCTCTCGAAAGTTTATACCTGCAGGGTGTCCCAACTTAGCCCATGACAAGCTCTCGCGATCATCGAAGGAATAGACCTTCACCCAGGAAGACCCGATCAGTCTTGGAATTCCGGTACATCAAGACATTTCGACAATGGTAAAACAAGACCAGCAAAGCCGCCCGATGCGCCGACAATCCCGATAGGAGCTGCACATATCTCGTTCTCAGGGCAACACCGGATAAGCGAAGTGTACAGAACCGACGTAACCCAAGTTGCTAAGGGATGGTCCCAGACGGTGTTTAGTTTGGACCAATGCTTAGACAAGCACCGCCCGGGGCTATAAAAGATGACCCTCGAGAGAGCGACTCCCAAGGGAAAAATAGGTGGTGGTGAGGCAAATGGTAAAAGGCAATGTTGGGCCTTGCTGGACAAGTTTTATTCAAAGCGAACTATTAGGGGGGTCCCATAAATCACCCGACCGCGTAAGGAACGCAAAATCCGGGAACATAACACCGGTATGACGGAAACTAGGGCGGCAAGAGTGGAACAAAACGCCAGGCATAAGGCCGAGCCTTCCACCCTTTACCAAATATATAGATGCATTAATAATATAAGAGATATTGTGATATCCCAACAAGTAAACATGTCCCAACAAGGAATAACATCTCCATGTTCCAACGAGGAACAAACTTCATCTTCACCGCAACTAACAACGCTATAAGAGAAATTTGAGCAAAGCGGTAACATAGCCAATCAACGGTTTGCTAGGAATGGTGTCAAAGGTTAGAGGTTTGACATGGCAATTTGGGAGGCTGACAAGCAACTGGTAGGCATCGTAGCATTGGCATAGCAAAAGAGCGAGCAAACTAGCATAGCAAAGATAGTAGTGATTTCGAGGGTATGGTCATCTTGCCTGCAAGGTTCTTAGAGTTGTCGAAGGCTTGATCCTCGTAGGTGTTCTCAACAGGTTCCTCGTTCACGTACTCATCTCCCGGCTCTACCCAAAGCAAGAACACAAGTAACGGAACCACAATCAAACAAGGAACAATGCACAAGCAATATGATGCAATACATGACATGCTATGCGAGATGTGATATGCAATGCATATATGTGCTCGGAAGGAAAATGATGAACTGGCATCAACTTGGCAAACCAAGTATGCCGCTGAAAGATGAGATGATTTCGGTGAAATCGATATAAAGATCACCGGAATCGGATGCACGGTTTGCAAATGACAAGCAAAACAAGAAAGACGCAAATCTGCGTTTAACAGCCCGATGCTACTTAGCACGCAACACGAAACTATGCTACAGCACTCCAACATAAAAACAAAGCATATGACAACGAACTACAGGAGATGCTTAACAAAAGAGGAACACTGAGCTACGGCTAAATCACATCATAACATGTTCAAACAAGCATGGAGAAAGTGCTCAAAATATCAGGTTCACAGACTTAGCGAAAATACTAACATACCAGGAATTAACATCAGGTAGGCATGTTTAGAGCAAGCAAACAACATGCTACAGGAACTTATAATAGCAAAGCAAGGCATGACATGATTCTACTCAAAGCATATATCAATAGTCCCTTACTGACCATAAGCCAAAAAGGACTCTAAGAAATGATGGCACCCATGTAAACATAGCAAGTTTTATTACAGATTTCAGACTTAGTGAAATATCAGGACATGGCAAAAACAGATTCAACATGGCATGTTCGTGAGCTCGATGCACTCACTACAGAGCATCTCATGATAAACTAAGCATACACCCATCAAGAAGACATGGCATAGGAGCTATACATGGCAAGAACAACCTCATAGCATACACGGATCAACTACAACAACCTCGTGAAAATTGAATCTCATGCAAACAGTCTGCCAGGAAACATTTTCAAGCAAAAGTAGAGCACGAAAATGACATGCTAGACTACTCCATAAATGCCAACAAAGGCCTGGATGGATAGAGCAAATCCATATGTTCAAAACACCCTTACTGATCATGCTCAAAAAGGGCATAGATCTCTCTGTAACAACATGAACATATGGCATAAAAATAGCAGCAGGACAAGACTTAGTGAAAATACTAAGTTCCTGAAATCAGCAACATCATCATCCCTACTTTGCATGCTTGTTCTAGTCAACACATAGCTCACAAAAATACAAGGCAAACACCCCTGGAAAGATGGCATGGCAATGTTCAACTCACATGTAGGACTCAAGTTCATAGGGTGCACACATAATTCATGGCAAAAATGACAAAAGAGCTCGAACTGATAAGATTCTGGAACCAACGATCTGAAGCCTTCTTCCAACAGCATTTCGGGCATCAAGATGAGCTCAAATGCAAATGATGCAATGGAAGGAAATGATGTACTCTTCGAGACGAACAATTTGACATATTATACGCGCAAAACGAAGCTACGGATGCAGAGATGTGATGCGATGAAAATGGCATGAAATTACAAAAACTGGGGACTTAGTAAAAAAAACCACCTCGGGTCTGGATCTGGATCTGGGCCGCGAAACGGGTCGGGCGGAGCGGATCGGGTCGGGCGGACCCGGACGGCGGCGGGATCCGGCCCAAACGCCGAGGAGGCGCGGGATCCGGCCGGCGGGGTCCTTCGGCCGGGATCTCGCCGGCGAAGCAAGCGGCGGCGGTGGCTGGAGGGCACTGCCGGCTGGTTAGAAATGGGCATGAGCGGTGGCATCTCGCCGGGCGGCCGGCGGAGCACGGGCGGCGCGCCCGCATGGCGAGAGGCGGAGGCGGCGCGCAGGCAGGCGGAGCGCTGGCGCGGCAGATCTGGCGCGGGCGGCGGCTGTGCCGGCGGCATGAGCTCGGCTGGCCGGCGAGGGCGCGGAGAGCGCGTGGCCAGGCGGGCGGCCGGATGGGCCAGGGGTCCGGACAAGAGGCGCTGAGCAGCATGTGGCGGACGGGCTCCGCGGGACACGTGTCGAGATCGGATTGGACGGGGAGCAGGGCGGACACGTCCGGTCGCCGGCGGACACGTCCCATGTTGGAGTGAGGAAGAAGCTAGGGTTTGGGGGACTAGCTGCGAAAATGGAAGGGAGGGCATATTTATAGGTAGAGGAGCTAGGAGAGTCCAAATGAGGAGCGGTTTCGCCACACGATCGTGATCGAACGACCGAGAGCATGGAGGGAGTTAGATGGGTTTTGGAACACTTTGGAAGGGTGTTGGGCTGCAACAAAGAGGGCTTTCACGGTTACATCTTGCTAACTGTTGAGTACCAAACGACCTCCAAATGGCACGAAACTTGACAGCGGCGGTCTCGGTGCTATACCAAGGCCGCTTGGCAAACCTCGGCCATTCCGAGAAAGTTTAATACCCGCCACAACAGAGAGAAGAAGGGCGCCGGGAACATAGGAGCGCCGGAATACAAAACGGACAACGGGGAAAAAGCTCGGATGCATGAGATGAACATGTATGCAAAATGAAATGCACATGATGACATGATAAAATGCAAATGATGACATGGCAAAGTGCAACACGCAAGCAAATGACATGGCAACGACGGCGAATAACTGGCGGACACCTGGCGCATCGGATCCGGGGCGTTACAACACTCCACCACTACGAGAGGATCTCGTCCCGAGATCTAGGATGGCACCGGAGAGAAAACGGAAGAGGAAGAGAAGAGGTAAAACAAAGTTGCTTCTCTGACGAACGAGTGAAACCATGAACCTTGAGAGGTTGAGCAATTTAAAAGAAAGGGTATAACAAAGATGAACGAGATTTCAAACAATCCGGTAGAAAAGAGAAGAAAACTTAATGAGGTGAAAAGATATTGAAGAGATGATACAACACTCCGGTTAAATGGATAAGCACGAAAAGAACACGACCTCGCAATTCAAGATGATGATTGAAGAGCACAACATCACAATGCCTCCAAACAAAAGAATAGAAGATAGATCATTGGAATAGAAGAATGGAGAAGAAAATGCCAACATCATCACCAACGAAACAAATGATTGGATTGATATCAACAAGGAGACGAGAAACTTATTTCACTGGAAGGACAAATGAAGAACTTGGGTCATTTATAAGCACCATAAATAGCAACAATCCTTAGGGAAAGCTTTAGGTGAAATATAACCCAAGATAACTCCAATGAAGAGACTGATGGATTTAAAATACCTCATTCTTGACAACAATATGAATCATGAAACATGAAGGAAATTGTCAAGAGTGACATAACACCATCTGAAAAGATAAGGTAGAAAGAATTGCACTTTGGAATGCATGATAAGGAATGCTTGAGCTCCTCAAAACAAAACATGTGTTAAGCACCATGTTTAATTTTGAGTATAGCTTGGCGGATCATAACTTCGAGAGAAATCATGAAGAACAATTGAAGAATGAAAGAAATCCTTGACGAACCACCATGTAGAGCCTCCATGAAGAACTCCGGTAATAAAAAGGATGATGAAAAGAAAGAGAAGTTGAAAACACAAGGTGAATCCTTGCAATGATTTAGATGGAGCTTCGCGACGAGATAATTAGAGCTTGGAACTCCTGTTAAAAGAGAAGATGAAACAAATGAAACCGAGAATTTGTTCATCATGAACAAACTCCGAAAGAAGGAATTAATCACTTGGATGAAACCAGAATAAGAATTACGTTATGCTTATCCTTCACCAATTAAATTGATGACAATCAACGGATTTGGCATACTACTTATTCTCGTATAAAGGATTAAAAGAGATATATCAAAACTTGAGAAGGTCTTCAACGAACCACCGGTAGGATTGGAACAACAAATGAAATGATATGATGAACAAGGAAGTGAGATCTTGAAAGAACCACCGTAAGAATTGAAAATGAAAGTAGCAAAGGCACAATTCACCGGGAAGAATTGGAAAACGAATGAAGATACTTGAGGGTATTTAGATACAAATGAACGAGAGCTGATTAGAGAATACTTGAATGATGCACGGTATGATTTGGAGAACGAGAGCTGAAAGCTTGAATGAATAATACTTGAGATGATGGGCTTCAAAGAATGAAACTGAAAAGACTCCTAAAATGCTCGGATGGGTGAAAAGATTCTCACAATGGAAAACAATTATGAGAGGATGGCAACAAGCTAGCACCAAGAATCTTGAAGAGAATAGAGCAAGATTAAAGAGAAACTCTTCTTCGGTCTTCAAATGATGAGAATGACAACGAGAAACACCACCAAGAATTATTGAGGCACAGGAAGAATCAAAAGCGAAGAGGTTAAGCCAACTATGAAAAGAAATTGAAAGATCTTGGAGAAAAGCATTTGGTCGACGATAACTCATTCTTACGCCAAACTCGAAAAGAATTTGAGAATGGCTCGGAATAATTAGAAGAGTCGTAAGATCCTCGAAAAGACACGTGGGTTAGGGCCCACTCAAAAGAACACCGTTGAAAAGATTTAAAAGAGATGTTGCACGGTTGAATTAAATGACTTGAACGAGATACCAATCTCGAAAGAGCTCGAACGAATGCAGAGTGGAAACACGAATCTTCGAGATATCTTGAGCACTCCGGAATAACAAATAGCGAGAAGAAGAATGATAATGAGGTGCACCGGTATGAGAAAGCATTAGAAACAAGGAAAGGAATATGATGAATATCGAAAGCTTGAATTAAATCCACCGAAGTAGAAACAACAATGAAGGATGATGAACTTGAAGCTGTTGAGCATCTTCATGGGAAATCACCGGATAAGAACATTGATGGAAAAGAATGGAGAAACTTCACATGAATAAATGGATGCTTGGTAAAGAAATCTTAGTCCTTGAGGAAAAAGGGTGGGTGGGCGGGAAAAACAAAGGCACTTGGAGACAGATGAAACAAACACCGTTGAGAAAACTTAGAAATGATCTCGCGGATGGGGAGAATGATCGGATCCACTTGAAGAGAAGCACGCCGGTAGGAAAAGAATTAACATGACAATCTCGATTGTCGAGAAGGATTGGTATTCACATCGGAGTACGAGAACACCATTTCAGAAAGGTATGGAACCAACACTTGACATTGAAGCAACTCGAATACCACAATTAAAACAAAACAAAGGATTGGCTTGTAGAATAAGCCGGAACAAACATATGATAGAGATTTCGTCCGAAGTTTTCGTGGTGGGGCCTACACGGGCTCAATCGTACAGCACCATCATGTACAAGGCGGTGCACATGACATACGAAGCGCCCCAGTCGGCATAGCCAAGGACTCTTTAAGACACAACGAGACCATCAGTAAAACCAACCGTGAATAGGCGGACCACTAGACGTCGAACCCCAATTTCATATCATACATCCGTCGGAAAGATATCCTAAGAGCTACTTGAATTCCCACCTATGAAACTCCGAAATTTTCGGTTATGCAATCGGTGTTGGGGATACAGGGAGCAATATATCTCACCCAAACTAACAATCCCTACATCCATTGTATCCATCCGTCAACACATAACCAAGAAACCTTCGAAATCGTCTACCTCAACCTTCAAAAGCATCCGTTATACGAGTCATGGCAATACTCCGTACTCACCTCGAGATTGGGTTAGCGGGTTATCTCACCAACAAGCGCATAAAAGAGATTTTCAATGTCGGCGTACTAAACTCGGTATTCGAGGCGCAATGATCAAATTATGGCGACAACACCTCGGAGCTCAACTCCCCGGGACACTGCCACAACCCCTCAATGTCAGGAGGCAACCAAGACAATGTTGTCATCATAAAACCATCGGAACGATTCTAAGATACCCGCGTGATCCTAAAAAAAGTTTTTTAGTGAAATTTGAGAAGAGAAGAGTCAAAACTCTACGTCAGGATACCTCACCAGAAGGTCGAAGGGACTGAGGAGCAAAAAGAATTTTACTCTCCGATATATAATTCCTAAATGACTCAAAACATTTTTCTAGACACAACTCGGCCACTAAAAACGATCAAGCAGTGGGGCTCCTAAGGTCGGGGAAGGCTCTGATTACCAACTTGTAACGCCCTCGATGCGGCTATATCTCCCACGTGTCGAAGCACGACTTAGAGGCATAACCGCATTGAAAGCAATGTCGCAAGTGAGGTAATCTTCACACAACCCATTTAATACATAAGGGAAAGAGATACATAGTTGGCTTACAATCGCCACTTCACACAATTACATGAATAAAGCATTACATCATCCAGATACAATCAAGGTCCGACTACGGAACCAAAATAAAAGAAGAACCCCAAATGCGACAAAGGTCCTCTATCGACCCCAACTGGGCTCCACTACTGATCAACTAGAACGAGACAACACAAAGGGCATGATCATCATCGAGCTCCTCCTTGAGCTTGATTGCGTCACCTGCTCGTTAACATAGGCACCTGCAAACTGGTTTTGGAAGAATCTGGTGAGTCACGAGGACTCAGCAATCTCACACCCGCGAGATCAAGACTATTTAAGCTTATGGGTAAGGTAAAGGCATGAGGTGGAGCTGCAGCAAGCGACTAGCATATACGGAGGCTAACATACGCAAATGAGAGCGAGAAGAGAAGGCAAAGCACGGTCGACAAAAGTATGATCAAGAAGTGATCCTATAGCAACCTGCGTCAAGCATAACTCCAACACCGTGTTCACTTCCCGGACTCCGCCGGAAAGAGACCATCACGGTAACACACACGGTTGATGTATTTTAATTAAGGTCAACTTCAGGTTTTCTACAACCGACATTAACAAATTCCCATCTGCCACATAACCGCGGGCACGGCTCTCGAAAGTTTATACCTGCAGGGTGTCCCAACTTAGCCCATGACAAGCTCTCGCGATCATCGAAGGAATAGACCTTCACCAGAAGACCCGATCAGTCTCGGAATCCGGTACATCAAGACATTTCGACAATGGTAAAACAAGACCAGCAAAGCCGCCCGATGCGCCGACAATCCCGATAGGAGCTGCACATATCTTGTTCTCGTGGCAACACCGGATAAGCGAAGCGTCTGAGAACCGACGTAACCCAAGTTGCCAAGGGATGGTCCCAGACGGTGCTCTAGTTTGGACCAACGCTTAGACAAGCACTGGCCCGGGGGGGCTATAAAAAGATGACCCTCGAGAGAGCGACTCCCAAGGGAAAAATAGGTGGTGGTGAGGCAAATGGTAAAAGGCAATGTTGGGCCTTGCTCGACAAGTTTTATTCAAAGCGAACTGTCAGGGGGGTCCCATAAATCACCCGACCGCGTAAGGAACGCAAAATCCGGGAACATAACACCGGTATGACGGAAACTAGGGCGGCAAGAGTGGAACAAAACGCCAGGCATAAGGCCGAGCCTTCCACCCTTTACCAAATATATAGATGCATTAATAATATAAGAGATATTGTGATATCCCAACAAGTAAACATGTCCCAACAAGGAATAACATCTCCATGTTCCAACGAGGAACAAACTTCATCTTCACCTGCAACTAACAACGCTATAAGAGGGGCTGAGCAAAGCGGTAACATAGCCAATCAACGGTTTGCTAGGAATGGTGTCAAAGGTTAGAGGTTTGACATGGCAATTTGGGAGGCTGACAAGCAACTGGTAGGCATCGTAGCATTGGCATAGCAAAAGAGCGAGCAAACTAGCATAGCAAAGATAGTAGTGATTTCGAGGGTATGGTGATCTTGCCTGCAAGGTTCTCAGAGTTGTCGAAGGCTTGATCCTCGTAGGCGTTCTCAACAGGTTCCTCGTTCACGTACTCATCTCCCGGCTCTACCCAAAGCAAGAACACAAGTAATGGAACCACAATCAAACAAGGAACAATGCACAAGCAATATGATGCAATACATGACATGCTATGCGAGATGTGATATGCAATGCATATATGTGCTCCGGAAGGAAAATGATGAACTGGGCATCAACTTGGCAAACCAAGTATGCCGCTGGAAAGATGAGATGATTTCGGGTGAAATCGATATAAAGATCACCGGAATCGGATGCACGGTTTGCAAATGACAAGCAAAACAAGAAAGACGCAAATCTGCGTTTAACAGCCCGATGCTACTTAGCACGCAACACGAAACTATGCTACAGCACCCCAACATAAAAACAAAGCATATGACAACGAACTACAGGAGATGCTTAACAAAAGAGGAACACTGAGCTACGGCTAAATCACATCATAACATGTTCAAACAAGCATGGAGAAAGTGCTCAAAATATCAGGTTCACAGACTTAGTGAAAATACTAACATACCAGGAATTAACATCAGGAAGGCATGTTTAGAGCAAGCAAACAACATGCTACAGGAACTTATAATAGCAAAGCAAGGCATGACATGATTCTACTCAAAGCATATATCAATAGTCCCTTACTGACCATAAGCCAAAAGGACTCTAAGAAATGATGGCACCCATGTAAACATAGCAAGTTTTATTACAGATTTCAGACTTAGTGAAATATCAGGACATGGCAAAAACAGATTCAACATGGCATGTTCGTGAGCTCGATGCACTCACTACAGAGCATCTCATGATAAACTAAGCATACACCCATCAAGAAGACATGGCATAGGAGCTATACATGGCAAGAACAACCTCATAGCATACACGGATCAACTACAACAACCTCGTGAAAATTGAATCTCATGCAAACAGTCTGCCAGGAAACATTTTCAAGCAAAAGTAGAGCACGAAAATGACATGCTAGACTACTCCATAAATGCCAACAAAGGCCTGGATGGATAGAGCAAATCCATATGTTCAAAACACCCTTACTGATCATGCTCAAAAAGGGCATAGATCTCTCTGTAACAACATGAACATATGGCATAAAAATAACAGCAGGACAAGACTTAGTGAAAATACTAAGTTCCTGAAATCAGCAACATCATCATCCCTACTTTGCATGCTTGTTCTAGTCAACACATAGCTCACAAAAATACATGGCAAACACCCCTGGAAAGATGGCATGGCAATGTTCAACTCACATGTAGGACTCAAGTTCATAGGGTGCACACATAATTCATGGCAAAAATGACAAAAGAGCTCGAACTGATAAGATTCTGGAACCAACGATCTGAAGCCTTCTTCCAACAGCATTTCGGGCATCAAGATGAGCTCAAATGCAAATGATGCAGTGGAAGGAAATTATGTACTCTTCGAGACGAACAATTTGACATATTATACACGCAAAACGGAGCTACGGATGCAGAGATGTGATGCGATGAAAATGGCATGAAATTACAAAAACTGGGGACTTAGTAAAAAAAAACCACCTCGGGTCTGGATCTGGATCTGGGCCGCGAAACGGGTCGGGCGGAGCGGATTGGGTCAGGCGGACCCGGACGGCGGCGGATCCGCCGCGGGTCCTTCGCCGGGATCTCGCCGGCGGCAGCAACGCGGCGGCGGGTGGCCGAGGGCACTGCCGGTTAGAAGCGCGCTTGAGGGGTCATGGTCTGAGCTCGGCCGGGCCGGCCGTGAACCTGAGGCGCGCGCCATGCGAGAGGCGGGAGGCGGCGGTCTGCGGCGGAGCGCTGGGCGCGGCAGATCCACGGCGGCGGCGGCGCTCAAAGCCGGCGGCGGCGGAGTTCGGCGGGTATGGGCGAAGCCTTGTGGAGGGCGGTATGCGCGCAGGCGGCGGATGGATGGCCGGATGGGGTCAGCGGGTCCGACGCTGGCTGCGCTGGCCGCGGGCGGACGGGCTCAGCAGGACACGTGTCGATCGGATTGGACCAGGGCCAGGCGGACACGTCCGGTCGCCGGGCGGACACGTCCGGTCGCCGGGCGGACACGTCCGGCGGCTGGAGGAGGAAGAAGCTAGGGTTTGGGGGGACTAGACCGCGAAAATGGAAGGGGAGGGCATATTTATAGGTAGAGGGAGCTAGGAGAGTCCAAATGAGGAGCGGTTTTCGCCCACACGATCGTGATCGAACGACCGAGAGCATGGAGGGGAGTTAGATGGGTTTTGGAACACTTTGGAAGGGGTGTTGGGCTGCAACAAAAGAGGGCTTTCACGGTTACCCGGTTAACCGTTGGAGTACCAAACGACCTCCAAATGGCACGAAACTTGACAGGCGGTCTACCGGTGCTATACCAAGGCCGCTTGGCAAACCTCGGGCCATTCCGAGAAAGTTTAATACCCGCTCACAACAGGAGAGAAGAAGGGGGCGCCGGGGAACATAGGAGCGCCGGAATACAAAATGGACAACGGGGAAAAAGCTCGGATGCATGAGATGAACATGTATGCAAAATGAAATGCACATGATGACATGATAAAATGCAAATGATGACATGGCAAAGTGCAACACGCAAGCAAATGACATGGCAACGACGGCGAATAACTGGCGGACACCTGGCGCATCGGATCCGGGGCGTTACAACAACACAAAGAACAAGATCTTCATCGAGCTCCTCCTTGAGCTCGGATGTGTCACCTGCACAGTTTCATCGGCACCTGCAAACTGGTTTTGGAAGTATCTGTGAGCCACGAGGACTCAACAATCCCATTACCATGGGTATCAAGACTAGCAAAGCTTAATGGGTAAGGAAGGGGTAAAGTGGTGAGGTTCCAAAGCAGCTGCTAAGCATGATATGGTGGCTAACATACGCAAATGAGAGCGAGAAGAGAAACAAAGGAACGGTCATGAAGCTAGCAATGATCAAGAGGTGATCCTGAACACCTACTTACGTCAAACATAACCCAGAAATCGTGTTCACTTCTCGGACTCCGCCGAGAAGAGACCATCATGGCTACACACGCGGTTGATGCATTTTAATTCGGATCTGGTGTCAAGTTATCTACAACCGGACATTAACAAATTCCCATCTTCCACATAACCGCGGGCACGGCTCTCGAAAGTTTATACCCTGCAGGGGTGTCCCAACTTAGCCCATGACAAGCTCTCGCGATCAACGAAGGAATAGACCTTCTCCCAGGAAGACCCGATCAGCCTCGGAATCCCGGTTTACAAGACATTTCGACAATGGTAAAACAAGACCAGCAAAGCCACCCGATGCGCCGACAATCCCGATAGGAGCTGCACATATCTCGTTCTCAGGGCAACACCGGATAAGTCAAGCTACGAGTAAAACCATACTTGAAGTTTCCCGAGGTGGCCCCAAGAAGATGCTTCGATTCGGACCAACACTTAGACAAGCACCGCCCGGGGGCTAAAATAAAGATGACCCTTGGGTTGGCCGACCCAAGGAAGGGTATAGGTGGTGGTGAGGCAAATGGTAAAACCAAGGTTGGGCCTTCTTTGGACAAGTTTTATTCAAAGCTTAACCGTCAGGGGGTCCCATAAATCACCCGACCGCGTAAGGAACGCATAAAATCCGGGAACATAACACGGTATGACGGAAACTAGGGCGGCAAGAGTGGAACAAAACACCTGCATAAGGCCGAGCCTTCCACCCTTTACCAAGTATATAGATGCATTAATAATATAAGAGATATTGTGATATCCCAACAGTAACCACATCCACCATGGAGCAATCTTCAACTTCACCGCAACTAGCAACGCTATAAGAGGGCTGAGCAAAGCGGTAACATAGCCAAACAACGATTTGCTAGGAAGGGTGTCAAAGGTTAGAGGTTCATGGCAATTTGGGAGGCTTGAAGAGCAAATGATAGGTAGCGCAGCAAAGCGATAGAACGAAGCAACTAGCATAGCAATGATAGTAATGAGATCCAGGGTAGCGGTCATCTTGCCTGAAATCCCGCTAGGAAGAAGAACGAGTCCATGAAGAAGACGAAAAGGAGCAGTCGAACGAATCCTCACAACTCCGGAACGAAACCGAAGCTAACGAGAGAAGCAAACCGGAAAGAAGCAAACAACATGGTAAACACACAAGCATAAGCATGTCATGATGCACAAACAAGTTTGATGCATGTCCGGTTTAATGAGGCATGGCATGGCAAAGTGCAGCAAACAATACTACAAGTTAAGTGGAGCTCAATATGCAACGAGTTGCATATTGACAAAACACCACATGCAATTATTTAGTTTGACCTCGTTTAAGCTACCAAACAATATTAAATGTTGTTAAACATGGCAAGAGGTGAAGCATATGGAAAACTAACTATTTAAGCAAGTTTAAATGAGGCCGGAAGAATAAACAACAATTCCGGAAAATCCTCATGTGCATATTTTAGATTCGGTACTGTTCTGCCCTAAACACCATTTTAATGTTGTTAAACAAGAAAATAAAGTGGACCATGTTAAACTAGGCATTTTTCCACCCCATTTACATATATAATTTAATTAAATCCGAGCTACGGTTATTTAGTTATGAAATAAATCATGTTAACATGGCATCTAGCAAATTAAATGCAAACAACAATTTAAACATTTTTAACATAGATGAAAATGGCATATTATTAATCTACACAATTTTCTGAGCATTTTACATATATAAATTATTTACAAAAGATGCATGGTTTGTGAGTAATTAAATGCATGAAGTGCAAGGGGTTTTCTGTAAAACAGCAGTCTCTGGATAAGTAGACAAATTCGCAGATCTAAAAAAAGGTACACGGGCCGAATCTGGCTGGCCCGAATGTGTACAGGAGGGGGCACTGGATCTGGGTGCTCACCAGGCCGCATGGGCCGGATCGGTGGAGGAGCTGGCAGGCCGCGGCTGGGCCTTGGCGCTGATCAGGCCCAAACGGGCGACGAAGCTGGGCCAGGGGCGCTGGCGTTCCAGACGAGCAGGGACGCGGTCAACGGGGCTGGGCGCGCCTCGTTAAATCTTGAAGCAGAGAACCAGGGCGCGGGCGTGGGACGGGTCACGGCAATGGCGGCAGCTGCAGCAGGAAGGCCGGCGAGGTGGAGATGGGCGGATCCGGTGGCTGGCGCGGATCCGAGCAACGACGGCGATGACAGAGCTCGAGGCGGCCATGGCGTTTTCCTGCAGAGACACGGGAGAGAGAGAGGGAGCATGCTGTGAGAGAGAGGCAAGGGAGGAAGTAGAGAGAGAGCAGAGCGGCGGGGAAGGCGGCTGGAGTCGGGGCCATGGTCACGGAAGCCTCGGGCGAGCTCCTCTCGCGCTCGAGGATGGAGGCTGCTGCCTCGGTCCGATCCTGATCGAGCGGGCAGGCTGGAACCGTGCAGGGGGCCGAGGAAGGAGATGGTTGAGGCGCTCGGGGCAGAGGCGAGGAAGATGGTGGAGGCTGAGCGCGTTGGAGGAGACGAGGTGAGGAGGAGGCGCTCGGGACAGGAGCTGGCTTGGGACGCCGGCGTGAGCAGGAGGTTGAGGTGGTGCGCCGTGCGCGGGAGCCTCCTGCTCGAGGTCGATGCAGAGGAAGCGTATGGGAGGGGCTCCAGAAGAAGCTCAGGTGGAGAGCTGCAGCGCCGGTTGGGCAGGCGCACAGATCTAGGGAGGTAGGTGGTGCTGCGGGTTGGCTCGGGTGGAGCGGATCGGGAAGGATACCAAGGGAGGTGGAGGTTGGTCGGGGAAGGCTCCCGAGGAACAGGGGAGTGTGGCGGCGGCGATTGGATAGTGGAGGAATGGATGGGATAGCCTAGGGTTAGACTGATATATATAGTAAGGGATTTTGGTTTGGGGCTATTTGTTCCTCCGATCGAAATCGGACGGTCGGGAAAAATAGGCTAGGGAAGTCCAATTAAGAAAACAGAGATATTTTGTAGATGTTAGGGGATGATCCGGATCCAACGGTCACGACAGATCGGTTCGGGTTCGGGCAAGTTTTCGGACGCACGCAAGAGGGGTTCGACGAAACGCCATGGAGACAAAGGGTCTTGATGGGCTCAGAAAAGAGAGAGAAGAGAGCGGTCCGGTTGATCTGAGAGGGGTCAACAGGGACAAGGAAGAAGCGACAACTACGAGCGAATGCAAGTTTTATGAAAAACGATGCCGATGTAATGCGAATGATGACATGAGACGAGATGCATAACAAGAACAAAATGCAAAACAACAGACAAAAACCCAACCACGGAGAAAAATAACATATGGCATCTCCGGAAAAGGCAGGAGTTGGAGTTACGAAAATGGAAAGCTACATCCGGGGCGTTACAATGGCCGAGCATGTGTGCGTTGTGTAGGTGTGTGTGCTGTGTGCGCAGCGTGTGTGTGTGGCCGATGTGCCCATGTGTGTGGGGCTGCCCCAAATTAGTTTAGGTCTAATTTAATTAGGTAAATTAGTTGTAGGATTATTTTTGCTGTTTAGTTAGTATTAGTTTAGTGCTAGATTAGCCTAATAGCCCATGACATGTGGCCCCATTTTAATCTAAACACTAGTTTAACTTAGATGCCTATGACATGAGGGCCACACGTCACCTTTTGACCAGTCAAGTGGAATTGTTGACCAGCCCTGGGACCCACTGTCATACACACCGACTAGAGTTGTTGGAGATGACCGGAGCAGCTCCTTCTTCTTCTTCCTCTAGAACTGCCCTCACAGCTCACGCAAGAAAAAACACAGGAGGTTTTTGTGCCGCTGCCCACACAACAGGCCTTTTCTCTAGTTATCTCACCCAAAGCAAACGGGATTACAATCTTAAGTAGCTGACCCACACACGCGCAGCCGGAGCCACTAACTCCATGACTTGCATGCGCACACACTAACCTGGCCGTCACATCCGGCTGCTAACCACGCACGCACACACACACACACTAACTAATCAGCCTAGCATGCGCTAACCACTAAGCCCATGCACGCAACACCGCGACTCCGCTCTCGCCAGCGCCCGATCCACACGTCCTAGCCAGCTCGCACGACGCGCTCACACGCGTCTGCTACGGCTTGGACTCCTAACAGATCACCAATGGACCAACAGCCTAGCCTGTCTACCGTGGTCACTATGCCACACACACATGCGCGCGGACACACACATGCGCACGCACACACACTCGCCACGCTTCCGCTGCGTCCCGTGCGCATCCGACGCGCCCGACGAGTCCAACCACATCAGTGTCTTCATGTCCCGCGCGCACCCGACACACCCCGACGAGCCCGACCACACACGCCGTGGCTTATTCCAACACACACCCCCTAAGCCACGGCCTAGAGGAGTCCGTTGTCGTCGACGTTGGCGCCGGCCATGAGAGCCTGCTCCGCCGCCAGTCCTTTCCACAGCTGCGGGCAATCGCGCCGGAAGTGCCCATGCTCCCCGCACTTGTAGCAGCGCTTGCGCCTGTTGCCGCCGCTCCCCGACGACACGCTTCACCCGTCGTCGCCGTTCCATGCTCCGCCTTGCTGCTACTCCCGTGCCCGCCACTGCGCCGCCGTGAACAGGAGTTGCCCGTCCGCCCGCTCGCCGTTGTCGTGCCGTCGACGCCAAACTCGCTCGTCGAACGCGCGCAGCCGCCCGAGTGCTTCTTCGAGATCCATCTCGTCACGTCGTGGAACTGCTCGATGCCGGCGACGACTGGGAAGAGCCGATCCGGCACCGTATCCAGCAGCTTCTTGACGAGCGCCGCGTCGCCCAACGTCTCCCCGAGGTTGGCGTACCTCGCCGCCATGGCTGCGAGCCTCCCACCGTACACGTCGAGCTCCTCGCGATCCACCATCTTCAGGCGGTCGAACTCGCCGCGCAGCGTTGCCAGCCTCGCCAGCCTCACCGCGCAGACCCGATCTGTTGGAAATATGCCCTAGAAGCAATAATAAAATGGTTATTATTATATTTCCTTGTTCATGATAATTGTCTATTGTTCATGCTATAATTGTGTTATCCGGAAATCGTAATACATGTGTGAATACATAGACCACAACATGTCCCTAGTGAGCCTCTAGTTGACTAGCTTATTTATCAATGGATGGTTACGGTTTCCTGACCATAGACATTGGATGTCATTGTTAACAGGATCACATCATTGGGAGAATGATGTGATGGACAAGACCCAATCCTAAGCATAGCACAAGATTGTGTAGTTCGTTTGCTAGAGCTTTTCCAATGTCAAGTATCATTTCCTTAGACCGTGAGATCGTGTAACTCCCGGATACCGGAAGAGTGCTTTGGGTGTACCAAACATCACAACGTAATTGGGTGGCTATAAAGGTATACTACAGGTATCTCCGAAAGTGTCTGTTGGGTTGATACGAATCGAGACTGGGATTTGTCACTCCGTATGACGGAGAGGTATCTCTGGGCCCACTCGGTAATGCATCATCATAATGACCTCAATGTGACCAAGTGGTTGGTCACGGGATCATGCATTACGATACGAGTAAAGTGACTTGCCGGTAACGAGATTGAACGAGGTATTGGGATACCGACGATCGAATCTCGGGCAAGTAACGTACCGATTGGCAAAGGAAATTATATACGGGATTACTTGAATCCTCGACATCGTGGTTCATCCGATGAGATCATCGAGGAGCATGTGGGAGCCAACATGGGTATCCAGATCCCGCTGTTGGTTATTGACCGGAGAGTCGTCTCGGTCATGTCTGCATGTGTCCCAAACCCGTAGGGTCTACACACTTAAGGTTCGGTGATGCTAGGGTTGTAGAGATATTAGCATGCGGTAACCCGAAAGTTGTTCGGAGTCCCGGATGAGATCGCGGACGTCACGAGGAGTTCCGGAATGGTCCGGAGGTGAAGATTTGTATATAGGAAGTCCAGTTTCGGTCATCGGGAAAGTTTCGGGGGTCACCTGTATTGTACCGGGACCACCAGAAGGGTCCCGGGGGTCCACCGGGTGGGGCCACCTATCCCGGAGGGCCCCATGGGCTGAAGTGGGAAGGAAACCAGCCCCTGGTGGGATGGTGCGCCCCCCTTGGGCCTTCCCCTGCGCCTAGGGTTGGAAACCCTAGGGGTGGGGGGCGCCCCACCTGACTTGGGGGCAAGTCCCCCCCTTGGCCGTCGCCACCCCTTGAGATTGGATCTCTAGGGGGCCGGCGCCCCCCCAGGGCCCCTATATAAAGAGGGGGGAAGGGAGGGTTGTGCAGCCTAGCCCCTGGCGCCTCCCTCTTTCCCCTGTAACACCTCTCCCTCTCGCTGAGCTTGGCGAAGCCCTGCTGAGATCGCCGTTGCTTCTAGCACCACGCCGTCGTGCTGCTGGATCTCCATCAACCTCTCCTTCCCCCTAGCTGGATCAAGAAGGAGGAGACGTCTTCCCCAACCGTACGTGTGTTGAACACGGAGGTGCCGTCCGTTCGGCACTAGGATCATCAGTGATTTGGATCACGACGAGTACGACTCCATCAACCCCGTTCTCTTGAACGCTTCCGCTCGCGATCTACAAGGGTATGTAGATGCACTCCTCTCTCTCGTTGCTAGATGACTCCATAGATTGATCTTGGTGATGCGTAGAATTTTTTTATTTTCTGCAACGTTCCCCAACAGTGGCATCATGAGCTAGGTCTATCGTAGTTTCTATGCACGAGTAGAACACAAGATTGTTGTGGGCGTCGATTTTGTCAATTTACTTGCCACTACTAGTCTTATCTTGTTTCGGCGGCATCGTGGGATGAAGCGGCCCGGACCGACCTTACACGTACGCTTACGTGAGGTTCCACCGACTGACATGCACTAGTTGCATAAGGTGGCTAGCGGGTGTCTGTCTCTCCAATTTAGTCGGATCGGATTCGATGAAAAGGGTCCTTATGAAGGGTAAATATAAATTGGCATATCACGTTGTGGTTTTGGCGTAGGTAAGAAACGTTCTTGCTAGTAACCTATAGCAGCCACGTAAAAACATGCACCAACAACTAGAGGACGCCTAACTTGTTTTTGCAGCATATGCCTTGTGATGTGATACGGACAAAAGGATGTGATGAATGAAATATATGTGATGTATGAGATTGATCATGTTCTTGTAATAGGAATCACGACTTGCATGTCGATGAGTATGACAACCGGCAGGACCCATAGGAGTTGTCTTTATTTTTTGTATGACCTGCATGTCATCGAGTAACGCCATGTAATTACTTTACTTTATTGCTAAACACGTTAGCCATAGAAGTAGAAGTAATCGTTGGCGTGACAACTTCATGAAGACACGATGATGGAGATCATGATGATGGAGATCATGGTGTCATGCCGGTGACAATGATGATCATGGCGCCCCGAAGATGGAGATCAAAAGGAGCAAAATGATATTGGCCATATCATGTCACTATGTGATTGCATGTGATGTTTATCATGTTTTTGCATCTTATTTGCTTAGAACGACGGTAGTAAATAAGATGATCCCTCATAATAATTTCAAGAAAGTGTTCCCCCTAACTGTGCGCCGTTGCGAAAGTTCATTGTCTCGAAGCACCACGTGATGATCCGGTGTGATAGATTCTAACGTTCACATACAACGGGTGTAAGCCAGATTTACACATGCAAAACACTTAGGTTGACTTGACGAGCCTAGCATGTACAGACATGGCCTCGGAACACAAGAGACCGAAAGGTCAAACATGAATCGTATAGAAGATACGATCAACATGAAGATGTTCACCGATGATGACTAGTCCGTCTCACATGATGATCGGACACGACCTAGTTGACTCGGATCATGGATCACTTAGATGACTAGAGGGATGTCTATCTGAGTGGGAGTTCATTATATAATTTGATTAGATGAACTTAATTATCATGAACTTAGTCTAGAATCTTTGCAATATGTCTTGTAGATCAAATGGCCCACGCTAATGTTGCCATCAACTTCAATGCGTTCCTAGAGAAAACCAAGCTGAAAGACGATGGCAGCAACTATACGGACTGGGTCCGGAACTTGAGGATCATCCTCATAGCTGCCAAGAAAGCATATGTCCTAGATGCACCGCTAGGTTAAGCACTGTTTCCCAAAGAACTCAAGGCTTTATGAATGCTGGCAGCGCGTAGTGATGATTACTCCTGGTTCAAGGCAAAGCATGCTTTACACTTAGAACCGGGCTCCAAAAGCGTTTTGAGCAGCACGGAGCATATGAGATGTTCCAAGAGCTGAAAATGGTTTTCCAAGCTCACGCCCGGTCGAGAGATATGAAGTCTCCGACAAGTTCTACAGCTTGTAAGATTGAGGAGAATGGTTACGTCGTGAGCACATACTCAAAATGTCTGGGTTGCACAATCGCTATCTCAACCTGGAGTTAATCTCCGGATGACGCGGTGGTCGACAGAATCCTCCGATCGCCCCACCTAGCTACAAGAGCTTTGTGATGAACTTCAATATGCAGGGATGGTGAAAAGCATTCCGAGGTATATTCAATGCTGAAATCAGCGGAGGTGGAGATCAAAAGGAACATTAAGTGTTGATGGTCAATAAAACCACTAGTTTCAAGAAAGGCAAGGGTAAGAAGAACTTCAAGAAGGACGGCAAGGAATTGCAGCGCCCGTAAGCCAGCTTGCCGGGAAGAAGCCAAAGCATGGACCCAAACCTCGAGATCGAGTGCTTTTATTGCAAGGGAAGCGGACACTGGAAGCGGAACTGCCCCAAGTACTTAGCGGACAAGAAGGCCGGCAACACCAAAGGTATATGTGATATACATGCACTGTTCAAGATATCTTCCGATATTCCGATAAATCGGCCGATTTATCGCTTACCGTTGTCTGACCGATAAGATAAACCGACCGATAAATCAGCCGATATGGTGATAAATTAGCCGATATGCCGATAAACTGGCCGATTTACCCTTTATCTTGGGTTGGCCGATAAGTTCCCGATAAGCGATATCCCCAACATTGTATACATGTAATTGATGTGTACCTTACCAGTACTCGTAGTAGCTCCTGGGTATTTGATACCGGTGCGGTTGCTCATATTTGTAACTCAAAACAGAGCTGCGAATAAGCGAGAGACTAGCGGCGACGAGGTGACGATGCGCGTCGGGATTGGTTCCAAGGTCGATGTGATCGCCGTCGGCACGCTACCTCTACATTTACCTACGGGATTAGTTTTAAACCTCAATAATTGTTATTTAGTGCCAGCTTTGAGCATGAACATTGTATCTGGATCTCGTTTAATACGAGATGGCTACCCATTTAAATCCGAGAATAATGGTTGTTCTATTTATATGAGAGATATGTTTTATGGTCATGCCCCACTGTTCAATGGTTTATTCTTAATGAATCTCGAACATGATGTTTCACATATTCATAGTGTGAATACCAAAAGATGTAAGGTTGATAACGATAGTCCCACATACTTGTGGCACTGCCGCCTTGGTTACATTGGTGTCAAACGCATGAAGAAGCTCCATGCTGATGGACTTTTGGAGTCTCTTGATTATGAATCATTTGACACATGTGAACCATGCCTCATGGGCAAAATGACCAAGACTCCGTTCTCCGGAACAATGGAGCGACCAACCAACTTATTGGAAATCATACATACTGATGTGTGCGGTCCAATGAGCGTTGAGGCTCGTGGAGGCTATCATTATGTTCTCACTCTCACTGATGACTTGAGTATATATGGGTATGTCTACTTGATGAAACACAAGTCTGAGACCTTTGAAAAGTTCAAGGAATTTCAGAGTGAGGTAGAGAATCAACGTGACCGAAAGATAAAGTTCTTATGATCAGATCGTGGGGGAGAATATTTAAGTCACGAATTTGGTACGCACTTAAGGAAATGTGGAATCGTTTCACAACTCACGCCGCCTGGAACACCTCAGCATAACGGTGTGTCCGAACGTCGTAATCACACTCTATTGGATATGGTGCGATCTATGATGTCACTCACCGATTTACCGCTATCATTTTGGGGATACGCTCTAGAGACAGCTACATTCACTTTAAATAGGGCACCGTCTAAATCTGTTGAGACGACACCGTATGAATTATGGTTTGGGAAGAAACCTAAGCTGTCGTTTCTAAAAGTTTGGGGATGTGATGCTTATGTCAAGAAACTTCAACCTGAAAAGCTCAAACCCAGGTCGGAAAAATGCGTCTTCATAGGATACCCTAAGGAAACCATTGGGTATAACTTCTACCTCAGATCCGAAGGCAAGATCTTTGTTGCCAAGAACGGGTCCTTTCTGGAGAAAGAGTTTCTCTCGAGAGAAGTAAGTGGGAGGAAAGTAGAACTTGATGATGTATTGCTTCTTGAACCGGAAAGTAGCGCAGCTCAAGAAAATGTTTCTGTGGTGCCTACACCGAATAGAGAGGAAGTTAATGATGATGATCAAGGTACTTCGGATCAAGTTGCTACTGAACTTCTAAGGTCCACAAGGACACGTTCCACACCAGAATGGTATGGCAACCCTGTCCTAGAAATCATGTTGTTAGACAACGGTGAACCTTCGAACTATGAAGAAGGATGGCAGGCCCAGATTCTGACAAATGGCTTCAAGCCATGCAATCCGAGATAGGATCCATGTATGAAAATAAAGTATGGACTTTGACAGACTTGCCCGATGATAGGCGAGCGATAGAAAATAAATGGATCTTTAAGAAGAAGACGGACGCGGATGGTAATGTTACCATCTATAAAGCTCGACTTGTCGCTAAGGGTTATCAACAAGTTCAAGGGGTTGACTACGATGAGACCTTCTCACCCTTAGCGAAGCTTAAGTCCATCCGAATCATGTTAGCAATCGCCGCATTTTACGATTATGAGATATGGCAAATGGATGTCAAAACGGCATTCCTTAACGGCTTTCTTAAGGAAGAATTGTATATGATGCAGCCGGAAGGTTTTGTCTATCCTAAGATTGCTAACAAGGTATGCAAGCTCCAGCGCTCCATCTACGGGCTGGTGCAAGCATCTCGGAGTTGGAACATTTGCTTTAATGAAGTGATCAAAGCGTTTGGGTTTATGCAGACTTATGGAGAAGCCTGCGTTTACAAGAATGTGAGTGGGAGCTCTGTAGCATTTCTCATATTATATGTGGATGACATACTTTTGATGGGAAATGATATAGAACTTTTGGACAACATTAAGGCCTACTTGAGTAAGTGTTTTTCAATGAAGGACCTTGGAGAAGCTGCGTACATATTAGGCATCAAGATCTATAGAGATAGACCGAGACGCCTCATAGGTCTTTCACAAAGCACATACCTTGATAAGATATTGAAGAAGTTCAATATGGATCAGTCCAAGAAGGGGTTCTTGCCTGTGTTGCAAGGTGTGAAATTGAGCTCGGCTCAATGTCCGACCACGTTAGAAGATAGAGAAAAGATGAGTGTCGTCCCCTATGCCTCGACCATAGGGTCTATCATGTATGCCATGCTGTGTACCAGACCTGATGTAAACCTTGCCGTAAGTTTGGTAGGAAGGTACCAAAGTAATCCCGACATGGAACACTGGACAGCGGTCAAGAATATCCTGAAGTACCTGAAAAGGACTAAGGATATGTTTCTCGTGTATGGAGGTGACGAAGAGCTCGTCGTAAAGGGTTACGTCGACGCTAGCTTCGACACAGATCTGGATGAATCTAAGTCACAAACCGGATACATGTATATTTTGAATGGTGGGGCAGTAAGCTGGTGCAGTTGCAAGCAAAGCATCGTGGCGGGATCTACATGTGAAGCGGAGTACATGGCAGCCTCGGAGGCAGCACATGAAGCAATCTGGATGAAGGAGTTCATTACTGACCTAGGAGTTATTCCCAATGCGTCGGGGCCGATGACTCTCTTCTGTGACAAAATTGGAGCCATTGCCCTTGCCAAGGAGCCCAGGTTTCACAAGAAGACCAGGCACATCAAGCGTCGCTTCAACTCCATTCATGAAAATGTTCAAGATGGAGACATAGATGTTTGTAAAGTGCATACAGATCTGAATGTCGCAGATCCGTTGACTAAACATCTTCCGCGAGCAAAACATGATCAACACCAGAACTCTATGGGTGTTCGATTCATCACAATGTAACTAGATTATTGACTCTAGGGCAAGTGGGAGACTGTTCGAAATATGCCCTAGAGGCAATAATAAAATGGTTATTATTATATTTCCTTGTTCATGATAATTGTCTATTGTTCATGCTATAATTGTGTTATCCAGAAATCGTAATACATGTGTGAATACATAGACCACAACATGTCCCTGGTGAGCCTCTAGTTGACTAGCTCGTTTATCAATGGATGGTTACGGTTTCCTGACCATGGACATTGGATGTCATTGATAACGGGATCACATCATTGGGAGAATGATGTGATGGACAAGACCCAATCCTAAGCATAGCACAAGATTGTGTAGTTCGTTTGCTAGAGATTTTCTAATGTCAAGTATCATTTCGTTAGACCATGAGATCGTGTAACTCCCGGATACCGTAAGAGTGCTTTGGGTGTACCAAACGTCACAACGTAACTGGGTGGCTATAAAGGTATACTACAGGTATCTCCGAAAGTGTCTATTGGGTTGATACGAATCGAGACTGGGATTTGTCACTCCGTATGACGGAGAGGTATCTCTGGGCCCACTCGGTAATGCATCATCATAATGAGCTCTATGTGACCAAGTGGTTGGTCACGGGATCATGCATTATGGTACGAGTAAAGTGACTTGCCGGTAACGAGATTGAGCGTGGTATTGGGATACCGACGATCGAATCTCGGGCAAGTAACGTACCGATTGACAAAGGGAATTGTATACGAGATTACTTGAATCCTCGACATCGTGGTTCATCTGATGAGATCATCGAGGAGCATGTGGGAGCCAACATGGGTATCCAGATCCCGTTGTTGGTTATTGACCGGAGAGTCCTCTCGGTCATGTCTGCATGTCTCCCGAACCCGTAGGGTCTACACACTTAAGGTTCGGTGACGCTAGGGTTGTAGAGATATTAGTATGTGGTAACCCGAAAGTTGTTCGGAGTCCCGGATGAGATCCTGGACGTCACGAGGAGTTCCTGAATTGTCCGGAGGTGAAGATTTGTATATAGGAAGTCCAGTTTCGGCCATCGGGAACGTTTCGGGGGTCACCGGTATTGTACCGGGACCACCGGAAGGGTCCCGGGGGTCCACCGGGTGGGGCCACCTATCCCGGAGGGTCCCATGGGCTGAAGTTGGAAGGGAAGCAGCCACTGGTCGGCTGGTGCACCCCCCTTGGGCCTTCCCCTGCGCCTAGGGTTGGAAACCCTAGGGGTGGGGGCGCCCCACCTGACTTGGGGGGCAAGCCCCCCTTTGGCCGCCGCCCCCCTTGAGATTGGATCTCTAGGGGGCCGGCGCCCCCCAGGGCCCCTATATAAAGAGGGGGGGAAGGGAGGGCTGCGCACCCTAGCCCCTGTCGCCTCCCTCTTTCCCCCGTAACACCTCTCCCTCTCGCTGAGCTTGGCGAAGCCCTGCCGAGATCGCCGCTGCTTCCACCACCACGCTGTCGTGCTGCTGGATCTCCATCAACCTCTCCTTCCCCCTTGCTGGATCAAGAAGGAGGAGACATCTTCCCCAACCGTACATGTGTTGAACACGGAGGTGCCGTCTGTTTGGCACTAGGATCATCGGTGATTTGGATCATGACGAGTACGACTCCATCAACCCCGTTCTCTTGAACGCTTCCGCTCGCGATCTACAAGGGTATGTAGATGCACTCCTCTCTCTCGTTGCTAGATGACTCCATAGATTGATTTTGGTGATGCATAGAAAATTTTTATTTTCTACAACATTCCCCGACACGATCGGCGCCGACAAACCTCACCTTCAGGGAGTCCCATACCTCCCTGGCGGTGAGGTTCATCGCCACCTACAGCAGCACGTCCTCCGGCAACGCCCCGAGTCGCAACGCGCATGCCGTCTTTCCCTTCCGCGCGTTCACCACCACATCGCCCGGCGCCACCGCCTCCCACACAGTGTGTACGTCGAGGAAGACGAATCCGAATGCGCTTATAAAACAATCCGTAGCTCGGATGAAAATACTTTATACATGAAAGTTGCTCAGAAAGACAAGACGAATCTGAATGCGCAGTCTGTTCGTTTGCCACGCATCCCTAGCAAAGCGAACCTACAACCGCCCCCTCCGGTTCGTCTGTCCGAAAATGCCAAACTTCGGGAAAGCATTCCCGGATGTTTTCCCGCTTCGTTAGTATCGCGTAGTACTGTGTTGGGTCACTCCTAACACCGTGTATTGCCTTGTTATGCTTTGTCATGCTTTGTTTGCTTTATATTTATTGTTTCTTCCCCCTCTTCTCTCCGGTAGACCCCGAGACCAATGTTGCCCCTGTGATCGACTACGTCACCGATGACCGTTCCTTTGCAGCAGAGCTTCCACGCAAGCAAACCCCCCATTGATCATTCCGATATCGCCCATTCTCTTCTCTCTTATGCTTGCATTAGAACTGCTACTGCTTTTGTATGATCCTATTCGGATTCATAGCATGTTTTTGTTACCTGCTTTCATACCTTACCTGCTTATTCTAAACTGCTTAGTATAGGCTGGTTAGAGATCCATTAGTGACCCTCACCTTGTCCCAGTTGCCCTGCTTTATGTTCGATGACTCAATCAACATGATCGACGTCCAGGCCCCGACACCGCACATCACCCCCCCCTTAGTTGTACGACTCTGTAGAGTTACTATCGAGTGCCGAGGGTGATACCTCGTCAGCACTTCTGATGTTAACGCTGTAGTCTAGCTGTTTGGTCGTTGTCATCGAGGGTGATTCCTCCTTCACCACTCGCGATAATGACTTTGTCGTGCAACCCCTCAGGTGTGGACCATTGAGGGTGATTCCTCCAAGTCCACCTTGATGGTTACATTGAGTGGGAATCCGTTAAGGGTGATTCCTCAGGTTTCCACCTTGCTGTTTTGGACACACGGTTACTTTGACTTACCACAGAACCATGATGATATCGAGTCGGCCCCGAGGGGTACCTGCAAGTGATGTGAAATTGGGTTGATTTGGAGGATACCCGCAAGTTTTTCACGCGGCGCGGCTGGGCATTCTTAGCCCTGGCCGCAAGTCTGTGAGACAGGGCAGCGGGACCACATATCGTGGATCATTGATCATTACCACACACTACCAAGACACTAACGGCTTGGATATTTGATCCGAGTAGGCCTTTGGCCTTTTTCGCATTGACCACCATGCGGGAATAAGTATGGGCACTCTGCATCGTATGTATCAGCCAAAAGCCCACTGACGTCAGCAATTGAGAGGTGCGCGCCGGGTTGGACTGCGCAAGCACCTGCCTTATTTAAAGGAGGTTGCCAGGTCTGCTCACCGGCCACCCTCGCAATGCGTAGGATTGCAAAGGACGACTGGCCCATGACCCCTTCGCATTTAGGATGTAGATCGACGTGCTGGCCTCTCTGTTGAGCCTAGGTAGGACTATGGTGTGTTGATCGGCCGAGGCCGGTCATGACCTGATAGTGTGTCCGGCCGGAGTTTATCGAGCATGTTGGGTAAATTGGTGCACCTCTGCAGGGAAGTATTATCTATTCGAACAGCCGGGTCCATGGTAACGGACGCTCGGAGTTGTATCCCGATCGATAAAACTATAACTGGATACTGAATGCTGAGGCATGTAATGGATATGTGGCTCCGAGACTACTTTCCCGCAGGGAGTCGGGGAAGGATCTCTGGGTGTTATTTCTACAACATATTTGTTAAAATATAAACTGCTATTCTATACTATTCTGATTGCTGCAAGATGCTTGGAGCTGCTTGAAGATGCTAGTCTTCGATAGGCTAGGCTTTCCCCTTCTCTTCTGGCATTCTGCAGTTCAATCTACATACACTACCCATTTCATTGATACCGATCCATATGTAGTGTGGATTGTTGCTTGCGAGAACTTTGGATTAGTACTCACGGTTGCTTTGCTCCCCTTTTTCCACCTCTTTCCATTCTTCTCGGATGCTGCAACCAGATGATGGAACCTAGGATCCAGACGCCACCTTCGACGATGACTGCTACTACACTGAGGGTGCCTACTACTATGTGGAGGCCGCCGACGACCAGGAGTAGTTAGAGGCTCCCAGACAGGAGGCGTTGCCTTTTCGATCGATGTTGCTTTTGTGCTAGCCTTCTTAAGGCAAACTTGTTTAACTTATGTATGTACTCGGATATTGTTGCTTCCGCCGACTCGCTTGATTTCGAGCTTATGTATTCAATCCCTCGAGGCCCCTGGCTTGTAATATAAAGCTTGTATTATTTTAATTTGTGTCTAGAGTTGTGTTGTGATATCTTCCCATGAGTCCCTGATCTTGATCGTACACATTTCCGTGTATGATTAGTGTATGCTTGAGATGGGGCTTCACACATGGTTGGTGTCGGCGTCCTGGATATGGGAGTATCCAGCCATGCCTGCCTGCGGCCCACCGCGTGGCTCCATCAACGGCCTGGTATGGCCTGGCTTCAGCGTCAACAGCACAAGACCCTCGCGAGGGGCCAAGCCTCGTGAGGCGGACGACGCCAAGATGCCCGAGGGGATAAGCCTCCTCGAGCTGGCTCCCGAGGGTCGGAGAGTTTCGTGCAAGGTTCACCTCACGAGGCTCAGCTGATGTGATCCATGATGATCAAGGCCAGGTGGGCGTAGAGCGCAGGTTTCCTCTTCGGTGCAAGGGAGGCAAGCCGCAGGCGTGGAGTCCCAAGGAATTAGCCAAAGGTTTCCATTCTGGCGCAACTTGACCAAGACCGCCAGGATGGCAGGATGGAGGTCATCGACGAGCCCACCGCAGCGTCATGACCAGAGGCTTTTCGCAGGCAAAGACTACTTTTGTTAGGATAAGCTGTACTACTTGTCCCCTTTCAAATCCGGCCGTTGTGGGATCCCTTCCCGCCAATATTTGGGAAGAGAACCAAGGCCACTATAAATAGGACTAGCCACCACCATAGAGGATGGAGAGTTGAACTAGCTCACTCCACACCAGCTCCCTTGAGTTCAAGAACACCTCACCTCCTGAGGCCAGTTCATCCACTGTACTAGTTCATCCTCAGCCCTCCGAGGCAATCCACCAAAACGCTAGAGTAGGGTATTACACCGCAAGGTGGCCCGAGCCAGGATAAACTGTTGTGTCTCTTTATCTCTTTGAGCTTCACGCACTAGGCTTAGGAGGATCGCGAGTAGGCAGGCTGGGTAGGTTGAGATCTCCGCACGCACCCCAGAGTTCGAACCTCTCAAGGGTTTGCGGATCCCTTAATCCGATAGTTGGGATTTATGGGGCCCCCCTTGACAGTTCGCTTTGAATAAAACTCTTCCACAAATGCCCAACATTGGTTTAACCATTTGCCTAATAACAACTAAAACTTGCATAGGGACTTGCCGGCCCCCAGAGGTCTCTTAATCAACCCCCCGGGCCAGTGCTCCTCATGAGTGTTGGTCCACCTACCTAGCAGTCGGCGGGGCCACCTCGGGGCAACTTGAGGTATTTAGCTATCGTCCACTTAGCATAGATGGTGTTGTCCTGAAAACGAGATACGCGCGGCTCCTATCGGGGTATCGACGCACCGGGTGGTCTTGCTGGACTTGTTTTACCATTGTCGAAATGTCTTGTGAACCGGGATTCTGAGCTTGTTCGGGTTCTTCTGGGAGGAGGATTTTCCTCCATTGATCGTGAGAGTTTGTGATGGACTAAGTTGGGACACCACTGCAGGGTTTAAACTTTCGAAAGCCATGCTCGCGATTATGTGGTAGATGAGAGTTTTTGATATCCGGTTGTAGAGAACTTGACACCAGATCCTAAATAAAATACACCCACTGTGTGTGTAACCGTTATCATTTCTTTTCAACGAGGTTCGGGAAAACAACACGGTTGGGTTATGCTTGAACTTAACTAGTTCAGGATCACTTCTTGATCACTACGAGTTTGCGACCATTGCGTAGTTTCTCATCTTATTCTTGTACTCGTAAGTTAGCCACCATACAATGTTTAGTGCTGCTGCATCCTCACCACTTATCCATTCCATACCCATTAAGCTTTGCTAGTCTTGATACCCATGATAATGGGATTGTTGAGTCCTCGTGGCTCACAGATTACAACAACAATAGTTGCAGGTACAGGTAATGCGATGATCTGATGTGAGTGCGATGCTTGCTTGTTTGGAGTTCTTCTTCTGCTTCTTCTTCGATCAAGGGATATAGGTTCCGGGTCGGGAGCCTGGGCTAGCAGGGTGGACGTCGTTCTTCTTTTTTGTTTGATTTCATCCGTAGTCGGATCCTGCTCTTCTGTATGATGATTGCTATGTATTGACGTATTGTTGTATTGATGTTGTAGCTTGTGGCTAGTGTAAGCCTTTATCTGGTACTCTCATCTATTTAGTACATGGTATGTTGTAATGATACCCACCTTGTTATGCGCTCGAAATGCGATTCTGCCCCAATCATGAATTCATGACGTGATTGGAATAGAATCGCATCTTGGGCACTACAAGTTGGTATTAGAGCCTTACCGACCTTAGGAGCCCCCTTGATTGATCGAACCACTGCAGTTGTTGAGTCTAGAAGAAAAAACTATCTTGAGTCTAGTTATATCGAGAGTAGAAATCTTTTTACTCTTCATCCCCTCGTCGCTCTGGTGAGGACTCGTGACATAGATTTTTTTGACTTCACTCTCCTCTTTTTCACTCAAATTTTTTTAGGATCATGCGAGTATTGTTGGTATCATTGCAATATCGATGTGACAGGAATTCTGTCTTGGTGCCTCCCGATTGTATGGATTGGAACCAGGGAGTTGAGCTCCAAGGTGTTTTCGTCATAGTTGTTATCGTCTCAGTTCTGGAATACCAGAGGATGCTGACATCAAAACGCTCCCATACTTTTCGTGGTGGCAAATAGTGCCATGACTTATCCCAGTGCTGGAGGAGATAGCACGGATGATCTTCCATGACTAGTATCGTTGTGTGTTCAAAGATCTAAGGTACACGAGTTTATGAGATTTCTTGGTTATGTGTTTGTAACACCCCAGATGTAACATGTCCATTTTGGCAATGTATCAACTTGACCTTCATCCAAATTCTTGTGGGTTTTATCATGTTTGGCCTCATCTTGTTTGGTATGTGTGGTTTTATTCTTTTCTTTGTCATTTTCCTTTTTAGCCATTTTGCATTTCTGCCTCTTGTCATTTTGCATTCATCCTCATCATGTAGTGCATCTTCATCTCATGCCATCTCATGTTGCATGTTGTCATTCATGTTGTTGCCATGAGCATCATGGGCATAACCTTGTCCCCCCTTCCAACCATGGCACCTTCACTTCTCCTCCTTCCTTCTCTTATCAAGTGCAATTTTCCTTCCTCTAATAATGTTCATATTCTCCCTGTTAATCTTGCTCCTTGCCCTAAACCTCTCTGCCAAAGATATCCTTATTTGAAGTTGTTTTGGTCAGGTTCAAAAATGACACAAGTTTGAAAATATTTCAAACTTGTCTTATTTTTCTACCTCTAAAAATGACCAATGCAATTTATTAAAATAGTGGATAATTCCAGGAGTTGGAGAGTATTTTCCTTATGCTCTAACTTCTCTCCCTTTTTCCTGAGATTTTCTGTTTCTATTTCTGTTTATTTTAAATAGAAACTGGCAGAGCTGAGCAGCCAAGAAGCGACCCCCTGGGCCTCGGCCTCCCAGCCGCCCATTTAGCGAGCGCCTGTGCAGCCCAGCCACCATCCGGTCCGCTTGCCCATTGGGCGTTTTCACCCACCGCCCATACTACAAAGAGCTCAGACGCCCACGTAGCTAGTTGGGTCCCTTCGTCGGCGCCTCCTGCATTCCCCGCACCCACCTTTTCCCTCTCCACTCGCCGTCGCCATGGGGACCGCGAGCACGACCGCGCGTGAGCTCACGCTGCTCGCCCTAGCCCTTTTAAGCCCCCGTTTCCGTGTCCCCTGCTTCGCCTAGGGTTTCCCTCGTCCGCCGCCGCCGTTTCCTGGTAAGTTTAGCCACCAGATCCATCGCGCCATCGCCATCCCGAACGCATCAGAGAGCGCATCCTCGTCGCCGGCGTGCTCTCCTTCGGTCTCTACCCCGCCTGGCGTGTCCATCTTCTTCCCCGTCGTCCACTACGTCCCCGTCGTCGACTACGTGGAGCCGGAGCCCCTGCAACGACCGCTTCTTCCTCGTCTTCGAACCCGGACGCCGACGTGTTCGACCACCACCATCGCCGTCTTCATCCACCTCTCGCCAAGCCAAGCGCACCTCCGTGCTTGTGGTGAGCATACCCGGCTTCCTGGCCTTTTCCACCCTCATTTGCATGCTCTAACCACGGCTGCCGTGGGCGCCCGATCTCATCGCCGTCGGACCTCGTCTCCGGCGAGTGCTCCGTTTTCCTTAGCGTCTCTGCGTGTGTCCATCGGCATCTTCATATCACGTAGGATAGAACCATGCTCCCTGCCGCTTGTTAAACCCAGCGCCTCGTCGTGGTCGAGTTCGTCGCCGCCCGCTCTGGACCTCGTCGCCGGCAGCGTTTCCGTCGCCGTTGGGCGTCGTGCGTTCCAGGCGTGAGCGCGGGATTCTCTTGCGATCTCGTAGCACCCATCCGCCACTCCGTTAGGGCGCCGGAGCTGCTCCGGTGATCCCTCCACCGCCTCTGGCCGCGCCGTTGTTTTCCGCTGCTTCCTCCATTTTGGGCATCGCCGTGGCAGTTGGCAAGAGGAAGAAAACCCTCCTCTGTCAGCCATCGTTGGCTAGCCTAGTGGCTCGAGCCGCTCGGTTGCAACCCAGCGTCCCGGGTTTGATCCCCCGCGGGCGCAAGTTAAACCCAAACCCCACCTTTTGTTCTGGTTATATGCGCGCGTGTGTGTATGACAGTGTGGCCCCACCTGTCATCCTCCCTTAGCCTCTGTTTTCTTATTTATTTATTTATTTATTTATTTATTTATTTTATTCCCCAGCGAATATTCCATTTCTGGCATGTAGAACCTTTCCATTTCGGGCAAGTCCTTTTCTGGACGTTTCCAATTATGGAAAAAAGCCATTTCTGTAATATTCCATTTTAGGCAGGTTTTAACTTAATGCACTTGTGAATATTTTTCTACAGCAACCCTAACATATTATATATGTTTTTGGGGTAGAAAAATCCCACCAATCCAGTGGTGGCATTAGTTTCTGCATTTGAGCAAATTCATGAACATGTCATTTTACATCATGATGTTGTCTTGTCTTTTTTGTGTGTTTTATTTCAAGCATGCTATGAGGTTGTTTTGCACAAGGATAGCTTCATTTTCATGCCTACTTCATGCTAGTACTTGTTCCATGCCATGATATGCCTGGTAGTGAGTTAATCAAGCTTGTAAAGATGCCATGTTGAATCTGTTTTTGCCATGTCCTGTAATTTCACTAAGTCTGGAACTGCTAATAAAACTTGCTATGTTTACATGGGTGTCATCATTTCTTATGGTCCTTTTGGGCTTATGGTCAGTAAGGGACTATTGATCTATGCTTTGAGTAGATTCATGTCATGCCTTGCTTTGCTATTATAAGTTCCTGTAGCTTGTTGTTTGCTTGCTCTAAACATGCCTTCCTGATGTTAATTTCTGGCACACTAGTATTTTCACTAAGTCTGTGAACCTGATATTTTTTGCACTTTCACCATGCTTGTTTGAACCTGTTATGATGTGATTTAGCCATAGCTCAGTGTTCCTCTTTTGTTAAGCACCTCCTGTAGATCACTGTCATATGCTTTGTTTGCATGTTGGGGTGCTGTAGCATAGTTTCTTGTTGCATGTTAAGTAGCATCGTGCTGTTAAACGCAGATTTGTGCCATTATTGTTTTGCTTGCCATTTGCAAACCGTGCATCCTATTCCGGTGATCTTTATATCGATTTCAACCGAAATCATCTCATCTTTCCAGCGGCATACTTGGTTTGCCAAGTTGATGCCTTGTTCATCATTTTCCTTCCGGAGCACACATATGCATTGCATATCACATCTCGCATCGCATGTCATGTATTGCATCATATTGCTTGTGCATTGTTCCTTGTTTGATTGTGGTTCCGTTGCTTGTGTTCTTGCTTTGTGTAGAGCCGGGAGACGGGTACGTGAATGAGGAACCTGTTGAGAACACCTACGAGGATCAAGCCTTCGACAACTCTGAGAACCTTGCAGGCAAGATGACCATACCTTCGATATCACTTCTATCTTTGCTTGCTAGATGCTCGCTCTTTTGCTATGCCTATGCTTCGATACCTACCACTTGCTATACCATGTCACCCGTATTGCCATGTCAACCTCTAACCATCCTTTCCTAGCAAACCGTTGATTGGCTATGTTACCGCTTTGCTCAGCCCCTCTTATAGCGTTGCGAGTTGCAGGTGAAGATGAAGTTTGTTCCTTGTTGGAACACGGATATTTTGGGATATCACAATATCTATTGTTTTAATTAATGCATCTATATACTTGGTAAAGGCTGGAAGGCTCGGCCTTATGCCTGGTGTTTTGTTCCACTCTTGCCACCCTAGTTTCCGTCATACCGGTGTTATGTTCCTTGATTTTGCGTTCCTTACGCGGTTGGGTGATTTATGGGACCCCCGTGACAGTTCGCTTTGAATAAAACTCCTCCAGCAAGGCCCAACCTTGGTTTTACCATTTGCCACCTACACCCCTTTTTCCCTTGGGTTTTTGCGAGCCCGAGGGTCATCTTTATTTTAGCCCCCCCGGGCTAGTGCTCCTTTGAGTGTTGGCCCGAATCGCTACTGCAAGGGCCACCACGGGGAAACTTGAGGCCTGGTTTTACTCGTAGCTAGTCTCATCCGGATGTGCCCTGAGAACGAGATATGTGCAGCTCCTATCGGGATTTTTCGGCACAATCGGGCGGCTTTGCTGGTCTTGTTTTACCATTGTCGAAATGTCATGCGAACCGGGATTCCGAGATCGATCGGGTCTTCCCGGAGAAGGTTTATTCCTTCGTTGACCGTGAGAGCTTGTGATGGGCTTGTTGGGACACCCCGAGGGTATTATCTTTCGAAAGCCGTGCCCGCGGTTATGAGGCAGATGGGAATTTGTTAATGTCCGGTTGTAGAAAACACGAAGTTGACCTTAATTAAAATACATCAACCGCGTGTGTAACCGTGATGGTCCCTTCTCGGCGGAGTCCGGGAAGTGAACACGATGTTGGAGTTATGTTTGACGTAAGTAGTTTCAGGATCACTTCTTGATCGCTACTAGCTTCTCGACCATGCCTTGCTTCTCTTCTCGCTCTCTTTTGGGATCATAGCCACCATATATGCTAGTCGCTTGCTGCAGCTCCACCTCATTACACCAGCCTTCCCTTAAGCTTAAATAGTCTTGATCTCGCGGGTGTGAGATTGCTGAGTCCCCGTGACTCACAGATTCTACCAAAACAGATGCAGGTACCGATGGCACCAGCGCAGAGGGCGCAACTGAGCTGAAGTGGGAATTTGAGGAGGCCCTTGGTCGTTACTATGTTTCATTTCCAGACGACCAGTAGTGGAGTCCAGTTGGGACGATCGGGGATCTGTGTTGCATTTGGGGTAGTCTTCTTTTATTTTGGTTCCGTAGCCGGACCTTGAGTGTAAACTGAATGATGGATGTTTATTTATGTATTGTGTGATGTGGCGACTGTAAGCCAACTATGTATCTCTTTTCCCTTATGTATTACATGAGTTGTGCGAAGATTACCTCACTTGCGACATTGCTTTGTATGCGGTTATGCCTCTAAGTCGTGCTTCGACACGTGGGAGATATAGCCGCATCGAGGGCGTTACAGTGTTGAATGCATTCGGAACCTTGGAGCATAGAACTCTGCAAGGAGTTGTGTGATGATTTTTGCTCTGTGTAGCCGTGGGACCAGATTGCATAACCAAGAAGTTTTGGGAGTTCTCAGGTGGGAATTCAAGTAGTTACCTAGGTTTATCCTTCCAACAAATGCATGAGGGGTTATGTATTGTTTCCGGCTTATTCTACAAGCCAAATCTTTGTTTTGTTTAGAGTTGTGGTATTCGAGTTGCTTCGGTGTCAAATGTTGATCCATACCTTCCGTAAAAGGTGTTCTCATATTTCTATGGGAGTGATAATCCTTCTTGATCATCGAGATTGTCATGTCAATTCTTTGCAATTGCTACGCTTCTCTTGAAGTTAATTCGATCCCTTCAACATTTGCAAGATCAATTATTAGTTCTTCTCAACGGTGTTCATTTTGCCTGTCCCAAGTTGCATTTGTTTTCCCACCATCCCACCCTTTTTCTTCAAGGACTCATATATCTCAATCAACTATCCATTTTATTCATGTGAAGTCTCTTCATTCTTTTCCATCAATTTTCTTACCCAGTGATTCTCATGAAGTTGCTAATGGAGCTTCAATTTCATCATTAATTCTTTCATTCTTCGTTCTCTTTTCTTCTCTGGTGGATTCAATGCAAGCTTTCGGTGTTGATCATATCCCTTTCGTCCTTTCATATGATTTCTCATGTCAGTGCACCTCTTATTTATTCATGTCTCTCTATTCATATCTGGAGTGCTGAAGATATCTCAGAAGATTCGCGATTCCATTCTTAATCTGTTCAAGATATTTCGAGGTTGTTAACTCATTCAAGCCATTTAAATCAACCGGTGCAATCTCCCTTTCAAGTAATCGTTCAATGGTGTTTCTTTGAGTGGGCCCATAACCCACAGATCTTGTCGGTGTACTAAGGTAGGGGTACCTCAGTACCCCAACTTGTGCACGGGCGGTTGCAGCTTCCCGCGGCAGGATTTACCACGTGCTCGCCGAAGACCTTCCTGCTCCATGTCAAACCATTCAAAGACAAAGTATACAAGACAGAAGATCGAGACCCCGACAAGCGGAGTTTGCCGGGAAGGTCGTTCCAGGCTCAAGGTTACTTCACTCACGCAAGGCCACCGCAAGAGGAGCTCGCCAGAAGACTAGAAGATTACATCATAGAAGACATGCCTCGGCGCTTATATGCTACCGGCGAGGGCCCGGGAGCGACAACTTACAGAGCCGGCAAGCTCCCCGTCCGGCAGCAGTCAAGACCCGGCAAGGTGCTTGCCGGGAGAATTGCGCTGTGTGCCCGCGCTCCAGCTCATCAGCCCACGTGTCGCCCTGGGGCCTTTCCAGGGACGCGTGGCGGATGGCTGTGCAGCCTGGGGGACACAGTGGCACTTCACGGTGATGGATCCATCGCCGTGGCAGACGGAGACACAAGGGCGGGAGCTTTTGGGGTCGACGGCGACGGCATTAAATGCCCTTGTCCCCATGTCAAAGTAGGTAGCGACCACTTTGCTCACGACCGTAGCTCCTTGCTCCCCGCACTATTCCAACTACCACCTCTTTTACATTTTTACCCCTTTCCCCTACGTTGACACCTGTCGGTGACCCTTTGCACTATAAAAGGAGGCCCATGCACAACGTGGAGGGGGTTCGAAACCTTGACAACTCTCACGCCGGTGTAGGCGTATCAGATCTTCAAGCTCCCGAGCTCAATACAAACCAAGGCAGAGTAGGGTTTACGCGTCCATCGCGCCCGAACTCGGGTAAAACTGCCCGCGTGCTCGCTACGATCGCTCTTCGTGCTCCCTCCGCCTCATCGCCGATGCATAAGGGGCCCGCCCCATAGGTGTTCGTGGCGGCAGTTTCCATGAAGAATTTCAAGCCGACGCATCGGAGAAATACGACGGCAAGACGCACCCTCGAATTCCTCGTGTCTACACCATCGCGGTGCAAAGGCTGGGGCGGACGAGAAGATTTCGGCGAACTACTTCCCCTCGTGCTTAAGCGAACGCTCGTTCTTGGCTTATGCACTTGCCGAAGGCTCCATTTCTTCTTGGGCAGACCTTTGCCATCGGTTTGTTGGCGCCTTCACCGCGGCCACAAACCCCACGGCCAGAGAGCGATCTCCACATTTTGGCCCGAAGGAAGGAGAATCCTGCGCAAGTATATCCAACGCTTCACCGTGTGCAGCACAACATCCTCGATGTCCACCCTGCCGCGGTTATCGCGCGTTCCACCGAACGGCGTAACGCCGCATGCGTGAAGAGATGGCGGCGACCAAGATTCGGGATGTCGGCGAACTCTATGCTCGGCCGATAAGTGCAAGACACGGAAGAGGAGGAGACTCCCGGGGAGGATCTTTGGCGCAGGAGGAAGCGACAATATGACGCCGCCCGCAAAAAGAGACGGGCGGAACAACCAAAAGAAGAACAAGAAAGAGGTGCTTGCCGCCGAGAAGTCCGCAAGGAGGCTCCCGCCAAGCAAACACAGCTGGCTGCTCCGCAAGCGGTGACGGCCCGACAAGCAATCGCAAAATCCACCGCACCAAGGGCCACGATCTCTCCAATCGCAAGCGCCGAGTATCTCGCCGAGCAGCAAAAAGCTGAGTACGAGAGGCGCGACAAGGAGAAGGCTCAAGGTGGCGGAGGAGAACCGAGCAAGAAGCGGCCGCTCAATGGCCGGGAGGACGCCGCAGACAAGGCCAAGCAGCGGCAAGGTGATCGACCTCCCGGGCCGCGACAAGGATGAAGAAGACGACGACGAAGACATGGAGGATGAGGATAACAGCGAGCAGGAGTTCCGAGAAGGCCACGGAGGTCCTGTGGCGTCGACGGTGGCGCCTCTTCGACACCTCCCACCGCCAGCCTAAAGCAGTGGGTGCGTGAGGTGAATGCAGCGGAGCCGCCCGTGGAGTCGCAAGAGCTCCTCAAATGGTCCAGACGCCCATCATTTTTGATCTTGAGGATCACCCCGACCGCACCACCGCGGTCGGATGCTTGCCGATGCTGGTCTCGCCCACCATCCGCAACCTCAAGGTCACCAAAATGTTGGTTGACGGCGGGCGGGCTGAACTTGATCTCCTCTCGCTGTGATCAAGAAACTCCAAATTTCAGATGGCGAGCTCGAAGAGACCGGTTCTTTCCAAGGAATCAACCGGGACGGAGCAAGCCCAAGGAAAGATCACTCGCCGGTGACCTTTGGCGGGAGCTCAATTTCAGGATCGAGCGATCACTTTCGACGTCGCCGATATTCCGTTGCCATACAATGGAATACTCGCCGTCCGCCTCGCCAAGTTCATGGCAGCTTCCCATTATGCTTACAACGTACTCAAGATGCCGGGCCGATAAGCATCATCACCGTCCACGGCGACAAGAAGGATGCGCTTTGTTGCGCCGACAAGATATACCGAAGCAGCTGCTGCGGCAGAGCGCGAGCTACTTGCCGCTGAAGCTCCCCGGGAAGAAGAAGGCCAAGTCCGCAAGGACAGCTCGTGCTCGTTCGCAGCGCATCTCCCGAGCGCTGCGCTGCCGCCGAGGACGCGCCATCGAGCTCCACCGCAAGTGCGAGGAAACAAAGACAGACCAGCCAAAGATCAAGCACCGCAAGGACGGCAGCTCTGGTGCTCACTCCGCAGCGCGTCTCCCGGGCGCCAAGCGCTGCCGCCGAGGACGCGCCATCGAGCCCCGCCGACCGTCCACCGCCAAGAGGGCAAAGAAAATTGCCAAGCTCGAACTTTTGAGTTGTACCCCGAGAATCCATACCAGATGAGGGACACGACGCGAAGGGCGTGGTCGAGGCGGTCGGGAGAGGCGGTCGGGGAGAGGCGGTCGTGGCGACGTGCCTCCCGCCTCCTCCGTGGCTCCTTTCTCGAGGCGGTCCATACCGAGACGATCCCGGGAGTTCTTCATCTGCTGCGCCGAGCGCCTGCCGCCGCCTCCGGCTGCCCCCCGTTCGCGAGCGCGATGGAACCGGATCCGCCCGAGGTGATGGAGTTGCGCATGAGGGGCTGTGGGATCAGCGGCACTCGAGTGAGTGTCGGTCCCCAGCCCCGGCGTGATGTACTTCGATCGAGGGTGGAAGACGTTCGCCCGCATCCACAGCTTGACGGCGGGGTTTACCCTCCATTTCAAGTTAATGGAGGGCGACCTTCTCGCCGTCAAGGTCTTCGGGGATTCCGGGACCCGGCGAGATTGTGTGGACAGCTCCTCCGATAGCGAAGGTCCCTCCTCGAGCGAGAGTGACGAGGAGAGGAGCGACAGCGACGATGACGAGGATGGCGGGTCCGACTAGGCGTCGGATGCTGCCTCGCGCGCCACCGGCGACCCCATCATCCGGGTCACCGGCCTTCTGAACTCCCCGGGCCGTGGTCCTGGGCGGCTGGCGAGGGAGGCTGCGGAAGAGGAAGAGGGGTGGCGGCAAGGCCGTCAAATCGAGTACGAGGGCGAGCCCTCGTCGCCAGGCCGACGCCCCACCACCTCGTCTTCAAGCTCGCCTCCCGCGCCTCCGCCTCCGCTAAGCTCCTGGTCGGCCCCGGAAGTTCTCTTGGTGTCTTCGCGCCGTAGCTCTCCTAGGCTCCCTTTTGCCCTTCCCGCAAGCTTCTCTTGCCGGGTCCTCCTTGACCTAACTCTTGAGCAGAGAGACAGGAGAGGAATTAAGGGCATCTTATCTTCTAATTTGTAAGCCCTTGGGCCTTAGTTGTATTTGAAATATGTAATCCTCTCTATCATGTTTTTCATCCTCTATGGACTTGTACTAAACTAGGATGTTTTTAATGAAAAGAGGGGAACGCTTGTCGGACCGAGTCTTTTACTTGACTTAGGCCTTGTATGTTCCCATCCCACGCCTCGGGAGCTTGGCCTTGAACACGCTTGCTGAGTGCGGACATCAGCAGTTCACCATTGGCGGTGTTGCTTCCCCAAGCAACCTTGCGGGCCGATTGCAGCAAGACTTGTGTTTGTTGAGCGGACTCGAAACAAACCAAGGGCGAACGGGCCACGACTGCTCCTCCGCGCACGGGTTTTACAAGACACGCTGCTCAAGGACGCAGCCCCGCTTTCCCGTCCATGAGAGGATGCATGACGAGGATGAAAAACTTATCTGATTCTCGCAGCTTTTGGTGCTATTATCCCGCCGAAGGAATCTTGGCACTTTCGCAGCCCCGGCAACTCTGGCTCCGCCAAAATCCAGTGCTGGTGTGCTCTTGGTTTCTCCTTGTTGCTGTAATTTCAGCCATGAAAACAGCTGAGATAGGTCTGCAGTTTCATTATTTACATGTATATGTATATAAATCCTTTCAGGCGACTTTGCAATACGATGCCGTGCCTTGCCCTTCAGATGTTTATACTCTCGCTGCTAGGGAACTTGCGGTGCTAACACACTTGCTGAGTACGAACATCAGCACTTCCGGGCGGTGTTTTCTCCGCAAGAAACCTTCTCGGCCAAGCAAAGGTGCCCTCGAGTTGTTGAGCGGACTCGAAACAAATCGAGGACGCGACTCAACCATGAGTTGGCTCCTCCGCGCACAAGTTTCTCATACGAAGGGCATCTTACGGCAGGGCTTGCTACGTTACACCCTCTACTTTATACCCTTTGTGCGCTTTTACCCTACGCTTCTAGGGAAACTTGCCGGCAAAGGGGCCCTTGCCGCGAGCGCTGAGTGCTTGAACTCAAGCAGCCCGCTGGTTAAGGTCTTACCGCAAGCAACCTTGTTGCGGCTAGTCGCAACGCACTTAGCTTCGAGCGGACTCGAAAATGAAACAAAGGCGCGACACTTGACGCAGCTCACTTAAATCGCTGAGCGTGCTCGAAAACAAGATAAGGGTGCGGCTATCCACGGTAGGTTCCTCCCGCAGAGGTATTATGCATAAAGGACTAACGCACGAGGAACATAATATAAAAAAGCATGGAACTAAGGAGTGCTCGCACAAAAGCTCTGGACGACTTAGCTTTTCTATTTCCAACAATCCGCCGAGGCCGCACTCCTCCCGATCCTTCCCCTTGTATGTTCTCGCCCTTACGCCGGGAGCCCACAGCGCAAAACATGCTTGCTGAGCGCAGGGCATCGCGACCCGCTGGCGGTGCAGCCCCGGCGGAAGAACTTGTCGGGCTGGTTGCGGCGTGCTTTTATCGCCGAGTGGACTCAAGATGAACCGACGGCGCAACCCAACCACGATTCGACCCTTCGCGCCCAGGTCCCTCATACAGGTATGGATTCTCGGGGTACAACTCAAAGTTCGAGCTTGGCAATTTTCTTTGCCCCATCGGCGGTGGACGGTCGGCGGGGCTCGGCGATCCTCGACGGCAGCGCATGGCGCTCGGGGAGACGCGCTGCCGGAGTGAGCACCAGAGCTGCCGTCCTTGCCAGCTTGATCTTTGGCTGGTCTGTCTTTGTTTCCTCGCACTTGCCGGTGGAGCTCGATGGCGCGTCCTCGACGGCAGCGCAGCGCTCCGGGGAGATGCGCTTGCCGGAACGAGCACCAGAGCTGTCCTTGCCAGACTTGCCAGAGTTACTCTGCTTTCTTGATGCATACTCAGGTTATCACCAGATCTTTATGGCCAAAGAGGATGAAGAGAAGACTGCATTTATCACTCCATGTGGCACTTATTGCTTCACACGCATGCCATTTGGACTGAAGAATGCAGGATCAACATTTGCAAGGGTAGTGTATACTGCTTTTGAGCCACAGATCCACAGAAATGTAGAGGCTTACATGGATGATATCGTGGTGAAGAGCAAGAGCAAGGATACGCTGATTCAAGATTTGGAAGAGACATTTCAGAACCTGCGCAAGATACAGCTTAAGTTGAACCCCGAGAAGTGCGTCTTTGGAGTTCCCTCCGCAAACTTCTCGGTTCTTTGTGTCTGAGAGGGGATTGAAGCCAACCCCGACAAGATTAAAGCCATTGAGCAGATCGAAGCCCCGAAGCGAGTCAAGGATGTCAGAAGGCTTGCAGGTTGTGTGGCTGCCCTCAGTAGGTTCATTTCAAAGTCTGCAGAACGCGCCCTACCTTTCTTCAAAATCTTGAAGAAGGCAGGTCCCATGAAGTGGACTCCGGAAGCGGAGGCAGCGCTGCAGGATTTGAAACGGTACCTATCCTCCACCCCAATACTTGTCGCACCTAGACCACGGGAGAAGTTGCTGCTGTACCTAGCGGCAACCAACCAGGTGGTTAGTGCTGCGTTAGTAGCGGAGAGGGAGTCCGACGAGGAGGCTACACCACCGGCAAGCGAGTCCAGCGACAAGCAAGGGGCTGCTCCGACAAGCTCTGGCCCCGACAAGGACAACTCTGCAGAGAACAGGATGAGGTGCGGAAGAAGATGGTGCAGCGCCCAGTGTATTTTGTAAGTTCCCTTCTCCAGGGGGCTAGATCAAGATACTCTGGTGTGCAAAAGTTGCTTTTCGGCCTCCTCATGGCCTCGAGAAAGCTGCGCCATTACTTCCAGGCACACGAGATAACAGTGGTCACTCGCTTTCCGCTGAAGAGGATATTGCACAATCCAGAAGCAACAGGCAGGATCGTTGAGTGGGCATTGGAGCTGTCGAGCTTTGGACTCAAGTTTGAAAGTACTTCAACCATACAGAGCCGAGCTTTGGCAGAATTTATAGCAGAGTGGACCCCAACGCCCGATGAAGAAGTCCAAGAAACAAGTACACCCGTACAAGAAGCGACAAGCGAATGGGTAATGTACTTTGATGGTGCCTTCTCGCTGCAAGGCGCCGGTGCCGGCGTGGTACTCATCGCGCCCACCGGAGAGCACCTCAAGTATGTTATCCAGATGCACTTCCCAAGGGAGCAAGCGACAAACAACACCGCTGAATATGAAGGTTTGCTCGCCGGCCTCAGGATTGCGGCCGAACTTGGGATCGTGAAGTTGATTGTGCGGGAGATTCTCGATTGGTGGTCCGCAAGTTAACAAGAGCTATCGAGCCCTTTGATGGAAGCTTATGTCGATGAAGTGAGGAAGCTTGAGGAGCGCTTTGAAGGTTTGCGATGGAGCACGCCCCGAGAGCTCGTAATGAAATCGCAGATGGCCTTTCAAAGTGTGCTTCGATGAAGTTACAATGGAACCGGGACCTTCTTGCTCAAGCTGACTCAACCATCCGCCACGCCATCAATTGGGCAGTCCAAGAAGAGAAAGTTGGTCTCCGACGACTACTTGCCGGCGGGTCTCCCCGAGGCCGCCGCCAAGGTCCCCAAGATCAACGACTGTAACGCCGAGGAACAGTTTGCTCCTGCAGATCCTCGGATCTGCGGTTGAAGCAAGTGTTCCCGACAAGCCTCGCCCGGCGAGCTTGCCGGGACCTTCAGCCCGGCAGAGCAGAGGTTCTCGCCAGAGAAGCCGAGGTTCCCGCAGCGCCCTCATGCCTTTAGTCCTTGTCGTTGAGCCCCAAGCTCCGGCATGGGCGCAGCAGATCGTCTGTTTTTGCAAACCGGAGAACTTCCCGACGACCCGTAAGAAATAGAGAAGATAACCAGACAAGTAAGTATGTATCGGTTCGTGGATAACGAGCTGTATGTAAGAAGGCTCAACGGTGTCGATCAAGTGCATCTCCGTGGAAGATGGATGAAGCTGCTGGCGCGAAATACACGGAGGCGTATGCGGCCACCACATTGGCGCAAGGGCGCTTGCCGGGAAAGCTTTCCGGCAAGGGTTCTTTTGGCAAGAAGCCCTCCAAGATGCAACTGCACTAGTAACCAAGTGTGAAGCGTGCCAGTTCCATGCAAAGCAGATTCATCAGCCAGCTCAAGCTCTCCAAACAATCCCTTTGTCCTGGCCCTTCTCGGTCTGGGGGCTCGATATCCTCGGCCCCTTCCCCCGTGCTGTTGGGGGCTTTGAGTACTTGTACGTAGCAATCGACAAGTTCACAAAGTGGCCAGAAGTGGAGCCAGCGAGAAAGGTGACAACACAATCAGCGGTCAAGTTCTTCAGATCGATTGTGTGCCGCTTCGGGATCCCTAACAGGATTATCACTGACAACGGTACACAATTCACTAGTCGCACCTTCATGCAGTACGTCCAAGACCTTGGCGCCAAGGTCTGTTTCGCTTTTGTTGCTCACCCGAGGAGCAACGGTCAAGCGGAGAGGGCCAATGCTGAAATGCTGCGCGGACTCAAGACAAGAACTTTCGACAGGCTGCGCAGGTGCGGAAGAAATTGGATAGAGGACCTACCGGCGGCTCTTTGGTCAATCAGAACGACACCAAATCGAGCCACCGGACAGACACCTTTCGCTCTAGTCTATGGAGCAGAGGCAGTTCTCCCCACGGAACTCGTATACGGATCTCCTCGAGTGCTCGCTATGATGAGCTCGAGCAAGAGCAATCGCGCAAGATGATGCATTGCTCCTTGAGGAGGGACGCTCTGTGCTGTCAGACGAGCTGCTCGATACCAGCAAGCCTTGCGCCGCTACCATAGCCGCAAGGTCAAAGCCAGGAGTATCGAGGAAGGCAACCTTGTTCTTGGCGTGTTCAGTCCGCCAAGAATTCCAACAAGTTGACGCCTTGAAGTGGGAAGGCCCTTATCGGTGAGACAAGTCACGAGGCCCAGCGCTGTCCGCCGAGACCGAAGAAGGCTTACCGTGAGCAACTCTGGAACATAGAGCATCTTCGCAAGTTTCACCCATAAGGCGCGGTTGCCGTGATCCGCTCCGGCAACCACCTTTTGTACAAGCTTTGCCGCTGTTGCATGTAACCCTTTGTACAAAGCCGGGCGCAGACCCTCTGCATCAAGAAAGTTTACGTGTTTTGCGCTAGTTGCCTTTTCCATGCTTTTCTTTGCTATTTGCATGTGTTATTTGGCATCTCTTCTGCGACACACATATCCGGTAAAGCAATAGCACGCCGAAAGGCCATATACTTGTTTCCCTCTTCTCTTTCCTTGCCTCTTAAGCAGAAGGAACGTTCCTCGCGCACAAGTTTGCTGGGGGGGAAGGAAATGGAGGATGAACCAAGTGCTGTTCAAGAAAGAGAAGCTTGTCGGAGAACGCACAGATCACGAAAGCTAAGTTATTAGAATTTGAGCAGTTCAAAATTTTAAGTTGCCTTCCTTGAACAACCACACTTTGTATGGAAAACCTGTGCGCGGAGGAACCTACCCGTGGATAGCCGCACCCTTATCTTGTTTTCGAGCACGCTCAACGATTTAAGTGAGCTGCGACAAGTGTCGCGCCCTTGTTTAGTGCTGAGTCCGCTCCAGCAAGCTGAGTGCGTTGCGATTAGTCACAGCAAGGTTGCTTGCCGGTAAGACCTTGGCCAGCGGGCTGCTTGAAGTTCAGCACTCGGCGCTTCGCGGCAAGGGCCCTTGCCGCAAGTTCCCTAGAAGCGTAGGGTTGAAGCATACAAAGTTGAGGATCGAGAACAAGGAGATAACACTCGCACCTATTGATCAAAATAAAGATAATATCTTACAAGGAATAACTTGTCGCGATGACTAATGAGTTCATAATACCCTATGCAGCAACAAAAGAGATAAAGATAAAGGAGGCCTAGTCTCACGCGGGTCGCCTCCCACCCGGAGATCTTGTTCACTTTAGCAATGATGTGGGCGACCTGCTCCTTGAGCCTCCATGTTCGCGTCGGCCGGCAAGCTGCGAAGAACGTTGGTGAGGTTTATGCGGGATTGCGGTATACAATCTTCGTCAAGACACGCTCCATGGTTCCGTGCACAGCCGGCGAGTCTCCTCGGCGAAGTTTGCGAGGATCTTCTTCCGCAGATTTGCAAGGGCCGCGCGATCCCCAAGAAGAGGTGAGCTTGGCGGGAGGAGATTTGGATCCGGGAGTAGATGAGATGCTCCAGCTTCAGCGCCAAGCAGCTCTGGTCAATGTCGGACGACAAGATACCAAGTCCTCGGTCCATAACTCGACGGCATGGGCGGAAGTGCTCGGCTGCTTTGTTGGCGCTGTCCACTAAGGTTCGCTCCTTGCGGAGCTCCTCCTTCAACTTGGTCTCCGATCCCGGCGGCGTCAAGCGAGTCCCTCAACAGCAGAAACTTTCAGCTCAAGATCCTCGATGGAGTCCTTGGCGGCCTTCAACTCGTCGCCCTTCTTGGAAAGACACGCTGAGTTCGAGTTGGTGTGGGCGTCCTTCTCGCTCCGTGTTGAGCGCGGGCGACCTTCTCCCGCCGCCTTTCAAGAACTCCTCCAGCTGCGCGACCTTGGCGGCAAGCTCCTCCTTGGCGGTCTCCGCGGCAGCGGGCGGCTTCGCCTCCTTGGTTCCCGCCAAGGGCTTGCTCCCTAGCGGTAAGGTCTTCCTCGTGGGAGTCGAGGTTGACCTTCCGCTGGCGAGTTCTCCTTCTCGCGGGACAGCTCCACCCGGCGAGCAGCTGCTGCTCTTCGGCCTCGGCCTTCTCCAGCAACCACTCTTGATACTCCCCGGCGAGTCGCTTGCGCTCCTCCGCCACCTCGCGGAGAGCAGCCTGGTTGGCGGAGCTGAGCTCCGCCGCACGCTGGGGGCTGCGCTGGGGGCTGCTCCTCGGAACAGCGCTCGGGTCCGGTAAGCTTGGCTCCGGCACGTGCCCGGTCGCCGCGGCGGGCGGGTCGTCCGCGACTTCGACCACGGGCACCTTGGCCTTTTTCGCCATCCGCTCCGCCAAGGTCCTGAAATCAAAGCAAGAAACAAGATTAGCTTCAACGATAATCAAGGCAGAATTTGAGAAGATGAAGATCTCGGATACTTACTCCTGTTCCTCCTCGTCGTCTTCGCTCAAGGCGGAGAAGTCATACTCTCCCGGGGGCGCGGCGGCGCGCGAGGAGCGGAGGCGAAGACTCCTCGGCGCTTGGCGGTCCTCGGCGCAGCTTGGCTTCCCGGAAGCTTGCGCTGCCGGGCGAGCTGGTTGTTGCCGGGGCTGCGCCCTCGCTCCGTCGCCGCCTTGCGAGGCGCTTGATGGAGAACGCCTAGGGCTTGCCGGGCGGGAGGTCTCCGACGACGAGGAGAGGTCGCGGCGTAGAGCTCCGTGGACCCGCCGGCGCCCTCGGCGGCCTCGGCGTCCTCCTCCTCCTCCTCGCCCGGCTGGCTCGCGGACCAGCGCCTGCGCTGCTGCCTCTTTCCTCTGGCGCCTCCGCTCCCTCCGGCGCCGTTCCCTACTGGCGCCTCTGTTCCCTCCGCAGCGTCACCCTTGCCGCGGCCTCGGCCACGATTCCGGGATCCCGGAGTGCCTCAACGAGGGACCCCGCGAGCTCGTCGGGAGGAAGCTGCAGAGTCTGCGGATCTCCGCCTCCCGCTTGGCGGGGCGCTTCGCAGCCTCTGCCTCCTCGGGCGTAGCCGAACTCTCTCGCCGCTGCGGCTGCAGCGGCCTCTTCAACCCGAAGCGATGTCGCTATCTCCTGGTCCGTGGTGTCCGTGTCAGCCCCGGGTCTCGTCCTTGTTCTTCGCCACCTCCACAAGGTTGTCGAAGAAGCCGAGGACGTCTATTGGCTTGGGCGGAATCCATGTGCGGTCCACGCCAGGCGAAGTCGCGACGCTGGCATCATGGCGCGGAGATCCCCGGCTGTGCTATTGCGAGGGCACCACTCCCGGGGACTCTGAACCATTCCGGTGAGCGGGTTGTATTTTAAACAGTTCCCGGACCATCCCCTTCAGCTCCAGCGACGTGAAGTTGAAGTTTAGCCCGGGGCGCAGCCTCATTATATCCGCTGCGTTGACATACTCCCAGCCGGCCTTTTTTCGTCTTGGAGAGGGCGGCGCGGCGGCGGAGGAAGTCTGCACCCACTTCTGCGATGCATAACTTTGCTACTCAAGACGAAGAATCCGGATGAGGGCGATGTTGAGCTTGACGTCGTCCGGATCCAGCTCGCTCCAGTCCCCGCCGCAAGACGATAGGAGTTGTCGCGCGGCGCGGTGAAGTGCTGCGGCTCGTCTTCAACGATCCAGCACCGGTCAAGACGCCACTCTTCCCACTTGCGCGGAGCTCCCGGCAAGTAAGACTCCTTCTTGTGCGGCGAAAAACCCAAGATATCCTCTCGGAGAGGGGGGCGCCAGCCTCTACTCTAGGAGTGAAGAAATGCCTAAACAGCGCTACGTTGGGATGAATTTATGTAGTTTTCGCACATAAAGCGAAACCGCCATGGTAAGGATGGCGTTGGGGGTGAAGTCAAGAAGATGGAAGCCGAGGTGTGCATGACGTCCTGAAGAATTCAGAAAAGGAGGGCAAAGACCGCGGTGGAAGAAGGCTGCGAAGAAATAGTACCCGCGGGATAGTTGTCCTTGGCGGCGGCGGATGAGCTCGAGTGCGGGAGCGCTTGGTTCCCTTGGACCAGAACAAGTAATACTTGTTCCAGAGCTCCCGCGAGCTGAGCTTCGGCGGGAAGACGAGGTTACGCTTCGGCACTCGGTGAGCCTCGCCGCTTGCTCCGACTTCTCCTTCTTGGCCTTCTCCGCCTTCGCCTTCTCGGTCTTCGGGGCCATGGCGGAGGCGGCGGAGGAAGGGGGACGAAGAGCCCGGCGGCGCTGGAGATGCAGGCAGCGGCGGCGGAGGTTTGGAGGCGGAGCGCAAAGGGGATCTCTAGAAGAGGAAGAAGATGCAATGAGAGCGAAAGGAGGGGAACCGCTCCTGCTTCCTCTGCTTTTATGGGGAAGTGGGGGGCGTTTCGCTCTTTCCATTAAAAGAACGTGGGCACGTCCCATCCCACGACGCTGCAATCGACGCGTCGTGAACGGGGATGCGGCAGATCTTGGAAGTGGATTCGCGCGCCGTGGGCTGCATGTGCCTGTGCCCGCTTTTGGGCCTGGCCCAATAGCGCTCGGCTTGCAGTGTGGCCCAGGCCGGGGCTCTGTCGGTGTACTAAGGTAGGGGTACCTCGGTACCCCAACTTGTGCACGGGCGGTTGCAGCTTCCGCGGCAGGATTTACCGCGTGCTCGCCAAGACCTTCTGCTCCATGTCAAAGACAAAGTATACAAGATGAAGATCGAGACCCGCAAGCGGAGTTTGCCGGAAGGCCGCTCTGTGCTCAAGGTTACTTCACTCACGCAAGGCCACGGCAAGAGGAGCTCGCCAGAAGACTAGAAGATTACATCATAGAAGACATGCCTCGGCGCTATATGCGCCCGGCGAGGGCCCGGGAGCGACAAGTTACTGAGCCCGGCAAGCTCCGGGTCCGCAGGTCAAGACCCGGCAAGGTGCTTGCCGGGAGAATTCTGTTGTGTGCCGCGCCCAGCTCATCAGCCCACGCGTGCCTACAGGGCCTTTCCAGGACGCGTGGCGGATGGCTGTGCAGCCTGGGGACACGGTGGCACTTCACGGTGATGGATCCATCGCCGTGGCGACGGAGACACAAGGGCGGAGCTTTTGGGTCGACGGCGACGGGCATTAAATGCCCTTGTCCCCATGTCAAAGTAGGTAGCGACCACTTGCTCACGACCGTAGCTCCTTGTTCTCGCACTATTCCAACTACCACCTCTTTTACATTTTTACCCCTTTCACCTACGCTGACACATCGGTGACCCCTTGCACTATAAAAGGAGGCCCATGCACAACGTGGAGGGGTTCAAACCTTGACAACTCTCACGCTCGGTGTAGCCGACATCAGATCTTCAAGCTCCCGAGCTCAATACAAACCAAGGCAGGAGTAGGGTTTTACGCGTCCATCGCGTCCGAACCTGGGTAAAACTGCCAGCGTGTTTCGCACGATCCGCTCTTCGTGCTCCCTCCGCCCTCGCATCAAGATGCACAAGGGGCCCGCCCCATAGGTGTTCGTGGCGGGCAGTTTCCCCCGACAGATCTTTTCCCATTATTTTATGTGGCTCTTCTAATTTTTCCAGAGTGATTCTCAAATTCTTTTCCAAGTTTGACATAAGAATGAATTTCTTCAGTCATATGCCTTTTCCGAGATCCCTTCCAAATTCTTTTCATCGCTGGTTCAACCTTTATTTTCTTCATTCTTCTGGAGTATCTCCAAATTCTTCAAGGTGTTTCTCATCGTTATTCTAAGCTTGGAAGACTAAAGAAGAATTTCTCCTAAATCTCCGTCCGTTCTCTTGAAGATTCATGGTTCTAGTTCATGCCATCCTCATAGTTGTTTTCGTATGTGAGAATTCTTTTCATAACCATCCGAAGCATTTCATGACTTATTTTGGTTCTTGATTCTCCAGAGCCCATCATTTCAGAATTATTCATTCTCAGCTTTCAGCTCTTGTTCTCTAAATCCTACCGGCGCATCATTCAAGTATTCTCTAGTCAGCGTGTCATCTCTTAATTCTCTTCTATCTAAATCCACTCAAGTATCTTTGTTTATTTTCTAATTATTCCTGGTGTTTCGTTATGTTTTCTTTGTCTGTTTTTAACTTCTTATAGTGGTTCATTCAACATTCCTCTTCCTTTGTTTCCATATCAATTCATTCGTTTTTTCCAAATCTTACCGGTGGTTCGTTGAAGACCTTCTCCAAGGTTGTCTTATATCTCTCCCTAATCCTTCTCAATGAGAATAGGTAGTATGCCAAATCTGTTGCTTGTCATCAATTTAAGTTGATGAAGGATAAACAGACAATAAATCTTATTCTTGTTTCCTTGAGGTGATTCAATTCTTTCCGGAGTTCATTCGTGGTATCCATTCTCAATTCAAGTTGCTCACCTTTCTTTTCTGGAGTTCCAAGTTTTCTTGGATGTCTCATGATGAAGCTCCATCTAAATCATTGCAAGGCTTCACCTTATTCTTTCAACTTCTCTTTTCTTTCTATCATTCTCTTTTTACCAGAGTTCTTTGATGTCTACTACACAACCTTCTTCTTGTAGACGTTGTTGGTCCTGCAAGTGCACAGGTTTATAGGATAGTAGCAAATTTCCCTCAAGTGGATGACCTAAGGTTTATCAATCCGTGGGAGGCGTAGGATGAAGATGGTCGCTCTCAAGCAACCCTGCAACCAAATAACAAAGAGTCTCTTGTGTCCCCAACACACCCAATACAATGGTAAATTGTATAGGTGCACTAGGTCGGCGAAGAGATGGTGATACAAGTGCAATATGGATGGTAGATATAGGTTTTTGTAATCTGAAAATATAAAAACAGCAAGGTAACTAATGATAAAAGTGAGCGTAAATGGTATTGCAATGATAGGAAACAAGGCTTAGGGTTCATACCACTACAAAAAAAGACACATCCATGACATTTTGGGCCGAACGAATTTTTTTCTATCGTACATATGACACTTCTATGACGATAATTGTGACAAAACCCGGTATCATCATAGGTGTGGTGGGCTCCTACTTCTATGACAACAAATCATGACAGAAAATGGGCTTTTCGTCCTGGGCGGGCCGGAGACGCAGCTGCATGACATTCTTTGGGCCATCCATGACTGAAAAAACCGTGGTAGAAGCGAGGGGGAGGAAAATTTCGGGGAGTTGCCAGTTACGGTGGGAGGTCGGGGGTCGAGCGATGCACGTTTCTCTCGTACGTACGCGCGTGTGTGCGAGGCGTTGTCTCTAACTGAACCCGAGCGAGGCGTTGGGCTCTAACTGAACCCTGATACGTCTCCAATGTATCTACTTTTCCAAACACTTTTGCCCTTTTTTGGACTCTAACTTGCATGATTTGAATGAAACTAACCCGGACTGACGATGTTTTCAGCAGAACTACCATGATGTTGTTTTATGTGTAGAAAAGACAAGTTCTCGGAATGTCCTGGAAATCCACGGATGCACTTTTCAGATTTAATAAGAATTTTTGGCGAAAGAATTAGTGCCGGGGGGCCCACAGCCTGTCCACGAGACAAGGGGACGCCCCCCTAGGGCGCGGCCCTCTATCTCGTGGACCCCCTGGACACCCTCCGACCTGAACTCCAACTCCATATATTCCATCTCGGGGAGAAAAAAATAAGAGAGAAAGTTTCATCGCGTTTCACGACACGGAGCCGCCGCCAAGACCTAATCTCTCTCGAGAGGGCTGATCTGGAGTCCGTTCGGGGCTCCGGACAGGGGGATTCATCGCCGTCGTCATCACCAACCATCCTCCATCACCAATTTCATGATGCTCACCACCGTGCGTGAGTAATTCCATCGTAGGCTTGCTGGACGGTGATGGGTTGGATGAGATTTACCATGTAATCAAGTTAGTTTTGTTAGGGTTTGATCCCTAGTATCCACTATGTTCTGAGATTGATTGCTATGACTTTGCTATGCTTAATGCTTGTCACTAGGGCCCGAGTGCCATGATTTCAGATATGAACCTATTATGTTTTCATTAATATATGTGTGTTCTTGATCCTATCTTGCAAGTCTATAGTCACCTATTATGTGTTATGATCTGACAACCCCGAAGTGACAATAATCGGGATACTTCTCGGTGATGACCGTAGTTTGAGGAGTTCATGTATTCACTATGTGTTAATGCTTTGTTTCGGTTCTCTATTAAAAGGAGGCCTTAATATCCCTTAGTTTTCGTAAGGACCCCGCTGCAACGGGAGGGTAGGACAAAAGATGTCATACAAGTTCTTTTCCATAAGCACGTATGATTGTTTACGGAATACATGCCTACATTACATTGATGAACTGGAGCTAGTTCTATATCAACCTATGTTAAAACTATTGCATGAGGATCACATCCGGTATAATTATCCATCACTGATCCATTGCCTACGAGCTTTTCACATATTGTTCTTCGCTTATTTACTTTTCCGTTGCTACTGTTACAACTACTAAAAAAACCCAAAACATTTATCTTTACTTTTGCTACCGTTACTATTACTATCATACCACTTTTGCTATTAAACACTTTGCTGCAGATATTAAGTTATCCAGGTGTGGTTGAATTGACAACTCAACTGCTAATACTCAAGAATATTCTTTGGCCCCCTTGTGTCAAATCAATAAATTTGGGTTGAATACTCTACCCTCGAAAGCTGTTGCGATCCCCTATACTTGTGGGTTATCAAGACTAATTTAAGGCGCCGTTCGGGAGCATAGCTCTATTCTCACGAGTCCTTTGGGATTTATATCTTGATCACTATGAAGAACTTGAAAGACGATTGAACTACTATTTTGCCGTCAACTACGAGGGGAGGTAAGGAACTGCCATCTAGCCTTGCACTAGATTCTCCTTCTGTTATCAGTAGGCTTGCTACACCTAAACCTACTACTACTATGAATTCTGATATGTCACATGTTATTGATGATGCCACTTCTGCTATGCATGATGAAATTACTTCTGTGCGTGATACTACTTTGACATTAGGTGAATTTCTTGATGAACAACTTGCTAGGTTTAGGGGGAATGACATTACTGAAGATCATATTACTGATGATAGTGATGATGAAGATCCCCCCAATGATTATGTATTACCTGTTGTTCCTAAGGGTTATGTTATGCATGAAACAACTGCTATGGAAATTCTTGCTTGCAATGATAGAAATGATCTTAAGAAATTATTAGCTAAATGGAAGCAGTTGTCTCTTAATGCTAGAATGAAACCCTATCCTGCTTTTGCTACTTCACCTATTTGTGTTACTGATAAGGATTATGAATTCTCTGTTGATCCTGATATTATTACTTTAGTTGAATCTGATCCTTTTTATGGCCTTGAATCTGAAACTGTTGTGGCACATCTTACCAAGTTGAATGATATAGCCACCCTGTTTACTAATGATGAGAAGTCTCGCTATTTATATATCCTTAAGATATTTCCGTTCTCATTAAAGGGTGATGCTAAGACTTGGTATAATTCTCTTGCTCCTGGTTGCGTGCGTAGTCCCCAGGACATGATTTATTACTTCTCTGCTAAATATTTCCCTGCTCATAAGAAATAAGCTGCCTTGCGGGAAATATATAATTTTGTGCAAATCAAAGAAGAGAGTCTCCCACAAGCTTGGGGGAGGCTTCTCCGGTTACTTAATGCTTGCCTGATCATCCTCTTAAGAAAAATGAAATACTTGATATCTTCTATAATGGACTAACCGATGCTTCCAAGGACTACTTGGATAGTTGTGCTGGTTGTGTTCAGGGAAAGAACAGTCGACAAAGCTTAAATACTATTGAATAATATGTTGACCAATGAAAATAATTGGACTCTTCCTGAGCCAGTTCCTGAAGTAATTCCTGAACCAATTGAGCCAACTCCTGAGCCTATTCCTAAACCCACTCCGAAGAAGAGAAGTGTTTTATTTCTTAGTCCTGAAGATATGGAAGAGGCAAAGAAATCAATGAATGAAAAAGGTATTAAAGCTGAAGATGTTAAGAATTTACCTCCTATTGAAGAAATACATGGTCTTAATTTACCGCCTGAAGAACCACATTGTGTTGATAACCCGACACAGGTATTAAAGGTAAATTCTCTCTGTAGATATGATAAAGTTGAAGTCCCCTCTACTAAATTTCATAGCCCATGCTTAGATGAATTTGATGACTTTATGGCTAGAAAAGAAAGTTTTAATGCTTATGTTGGTAGAGAGTTAAAGAATAATGCTTTGAGATAGGACGCGAGAGGTGATAATCGGCAAGAGTTAAAGATGAACTTCACCGCGTTAGCAAATATGCTTCTATGGTTGCTACTCAAGCTGAGCAAGTACTTAAAGCTCAAAATGAATTGCTTGATGAGTTAAATAATAAAAATGACTTTGCGGTTAGAGTGGCTACTAGAACTGGTAGAATGACTGAGGAACCTTTGTATCCTGAAGGCCACCCTAAGAGAATCGAGAAAGATTCACAGAGAAATAATTTAGAGGCACCTAGTTCTTCTAAGAAGAAGAAAAAGAAAAACGATAGAACTTTGCATGCTTCTAGTGAACCTACTGTAGACACACCTGAGAATCCGAATGATATTTCTATTTTTGATGCTGAAACTCAATCAGGTGATGAACATGAACCTAGTGATAATGTTAATGATAATGTTCATGTTGATGCTCAACCTAGCAAAGACAATGATGTAGAGATTGAACCTACTGTTGATCTTGATAACCCACAATCAAAGAATCAACATTATGATAAGAGAGATTTTGTTGCTAGGAAGCACAGTAAAGAAAGAGAACCATGGGTTCAGAAACCCATGCCCTTTCCTCCTAAACCATCCAAGTCAAAGGATGATGAGGATTTTGAGCGCTTTGCTGAAATGATTAGACCTATTTTCTTACGTATGCACTTAACTGATATGCTGAAAGTAAATCCTTATGCTAAGTATATGAAGGATATCATTACAAATAAAATAAAGATACCGGAAGCTGAAATTTCCACCATGCTTGCTAATTACACTTTTAAGGGTGGAATACCAAAGAAACTTGGAGATCAGGGTGTACCAACTATACCATGCTCTATTAAAAGAAATTATGTTAGAACTGCTTTATGTGATCTTGGAGCTGGTGTTAGTGTTATGCCTCTTTCTTTATATCGTAGACTTGAATTGAATAAGTTGACACCTACTGAAATATCTTTGCAAATGGCTGATAATCAACTGCTATACATGTTGGTATTTGTGAGGATGTGCCTGTTGTGGTTGCAAATGTCACTATCTTAACGGACTTTGTTATTCTTGATATTCCTGAGGACGACAGTATGTCTATTATCCTTGGTAGACCTTTTCTTAATACTGTAGGGGCTGTTATTGATTGCAACAAAGGCAATGCCACTTTTCATGTTAATGGTAATGAGCATACGATACATTTTCTGAGGAAACAATCTCAAGTTCATAGCATCAATTGTATTGAAAAAGTTCCAACTATCATTTTTGGAGGTTTTGAATTTCCTCTCCCTAATGTCAAGAAAAAGTATGATATTCTTATTGTTGGGGATTTTCATATCCCCGTTGAGATAACTTAGTGTTATTCGAAATTTCTCCGGTTCCGTGTTATTCGGAATGAGTTTGTTAACAAGACTTGATCAACCTTGTTAGTGGGTTCATTTTGATGATCACGAGATGGATGAAACTAGAAGGCACAACCTTCGTACTCTCTTTTACTTTCTCGTTATTTAGAATAAATAAAGCAAAAATAGCATTGTCCGTCATTTTCTCGAATTATCCGTGCATTAAAAATAGTCCGAAAATAAAAGTGCTCCAAATGCCCTGCAAATTTAGTATGATTTTTTCTAGAATATTTGAGGATTTTAGGCACTGAAAACACTGCAGGAGGGGCAAGCACCAGGCCACGAGAGAGGAAGGCGCCCCCCTTGTAGGGCGCGCCCCTGTCTCATGGGCCCCTGGTGGCCCCCCTCAACTTATGCCAGCACCCACACACTTCATCTTCTACCCAAAAAAATTCCCATCCAGCTCAAGCCCGAGTTCTAGCTCGTTTTGCTGCGATTTTAGATCTCTTAGCTCAAAGCTCCATTCGCAAAACTGCTTTGGGAGATTGTTGCTTGGTATGTGACTCCCCCATTGGTCCAATTAGTTTTTGTTCTAGTGCTTTATTCATTGCAAATTTTTGCTGCATAGGTGACCATGTTCTTGAGCTTGCATGTTAAATTTTTGAGGTCCCAAGCAATTCCAATGCATGATATAGGCTCTAGGCACTTGTAGGAGTAGTTGCTATCAATCTTGTGTAGTTTTATCCACTTTTATTTTGAAGTTACTAAAATTTCAGAAATTTTCAGAAAAATAAATATGCTTAGAAGAATGTACCAAGGTGGTTCCTCGGCAAAGAAAGGGCCAAGGATTGCTATACGTGAACAAGATGTTAATTTGCCAAGGGATGCAAATGTACGGGCTCGCGAGTGGCCATCCGATGATTTTATGGTCGAAGCAGGCTTCAAGGAGGAATTTGATGCGTATGTGCGTAACGCCGAGCTGGAGGACTTCTTACAAGATAAGTGTCCTCAATATTATCAATTGACTGATTCCTTTGTGTGTAGGTTCGAATATATTTCTGCGCATAATTCTCCTAGTGTTATGTTTGGTATTTATGATACATCTTATACCATGGATTTAGAGGATTTCACAACTGCTTGCAAACTCCCGCAGTGGGGTAATGTTAATGATCCTCCCAAATCTGAAGTTAGAGATTTTCTTGCTAGTATTATTGTGGGAGAATCTAGGGACGTAACACAAGCTACCATAGGGAGCATTCATTTTCCTGCTATACATTACTTTGCTCTCTTTATTGGTAGATGCATTAACAGTAAGGACGAAGTATGTCACATGTGTGCCCCTGATGTCTGTGTCCTCAAGAGTGCTGTGTCGGGTTATAGAGGTTATACCTTGGGGGCAATAGTTGCACGTAGGTTGCAGAACAATAGTAGAACGGGAGATATCTTTGGAGGAATTTATGCAACCCGTGTGGCCAATTTTCTTAATATAGCTCCACGAGAGGGGGACATGATTGTACCTCCTGTTTATTTGGATAAAGAAGCTATGTTTGATCATCATTTTCTTGAGAGGAATGAACAATTCCTCCATTATCGACTAACCTATAACAGACGCAACGTCGTCCCTGTTACTCTTCCTGCTCCCTACCTTTTTGATTATCAGGCAAAAGGAAGATGTGTTGTCACCAGGGAAGAAGCAACTGAATATGAGAGGGGAATGGAGGCAGCTCGCCAACACACTGCTGCTCAGGAGGCGGTCGCCTCTTCAACTCAGTACTACCCCAGCTATTCTTATGGATATCAGCCAGGCGGTCATGTAGCGACCCGACCTCAGATGGTCAAGTCTCTGTGCTTTCGTGTCATCCCTGGATCGGTAATGCTGACACACACAGTACTCGAAGGATTTATAACAGAGTAGCAATCACACACTTATTACATCGAATGTCTCAAAAGAGAACTTATTACAATAATATGGCTTAAGGCCATCTAATGTGATAACAGCGGAAGGCTTGGAAGATAAAGTGAGTCCATCAACTCCAACGACATAGTTGAGCGGCACGGCAACGACCTACGAACCTTACTCCTTGTCTGAAAAGTCTGCAACATAATACATTGCAGCCCGAGAACGGGTCAGCACATGGAATATGCTGGCAATGTAACACAAAAGAGCAATAACAGAATAATGCTACCACTACATGCATGTTTGGCTGGTGGAAAGCTCTATGGTTACAATTTTTGCGAAAAGCCAATTTTTCCCTACTTCAAGGGAATCAGTTTTAATTTAACTATCATGGTGGTTGAAACATCATTTGAGAAGGTAACCCCAACTCAATGATCCCAATTAAAATAGTTAACATCCCAGCAAGATTAATTTAAGAGTGTTGAGATACATGCGAATACTCAAGTACTAGATACTCAGAATTGTCCATAACCGGGGACACGGCTAACCATGATTAGATTGTACACTTTGCGAGAGGTTTATGACTTTTTTCCAAGAAGACTCGATCGCCTCCGTTGATTTCTCGCACTACATGGTGTTTGAGAGACGGATGACCGAGACACAGTCTTTCAGAAGCATTAACTCTCTACTCCGGGCAGACCATACCAAACCTACAAACCCACTACCTGCTGATCCACCTCTTCAAGAGCTTCACGCAACTTACTCAACTATGCTAGAGCCCATAATAGCTTGCGGCTGCACACGGAAGTTTCTAGCATGAATAGACTCAGTTCCCTTTGAGCCTGGGTGGCGGTCCATAGGAGAATCACACGGTAACCCCGGGATTTCCAAAAATAAAATAGGCAATCACTGGATACCCCAGGTGCCTCAATCCACCCAGATGTGTATTAAAGTTGCCACCTTAAGTAAACCGTTAATTATCAATCTCACATCTTTCATGGAAATCACTCAAACCCAATCCACGTCTACGAGCATAGCATGAAAATATAAGCAACGCGTAGAAGTAACTCCCAAGGGTTTGATAATAAACAGGCAATGGGTTCTACCTCAGCAACTACTTCCCAATACCCACATGTTATTAGGCATCCTAGTCATGCAGTGTTTGAGGATTGAAACTAATGCATAAAAACTGGGTATGAAAAGAGTATGATCAATGTGTTACTTGCCTTGCTGACGATCCGTGAATCCTAGAGACTCGTAGTAACACGCTTCGCACTCCAGGAATTCTATCGCAAGCAAACAATAACATACATAAGCAACAATCAAAGATGCACAAGTAGAACTCCAAATAAAGAGTTTGACCGGAGATTTCAACTTAAGAACTCCGGTTTGCAAAAAGAAACAAATCAAACGGAGCAACGAAATTCAAAATGCAAAAGAAACAAGGTCCGTTAACTAATCTGAACTAGGGTCAAATTTTACAGTGGTAAAAAGTTCTTTGAGTTGATTATTCGGAAAGAGGGTTTCGAGATGAAACTCCAGGCGCTTGAATCGCCTGATTCCGATAAACGAGCGAAAAGATAAACAGGTATGAATATTGGATCAGAAATTGCGATCAGAATAATCGCGGAATAAATCCAATAAAAAGAAAAACGACGAACGGCTAAACGAACGAACGTTCGTTAGCAGAAACTAAGCGGTGAACACGTTTGTTAGAACGAACGGACAGGCGAACGTTCGCTAAGTAAATAAACCGAAGAAATAAACCGATATATATATATATAAAAAAACGAACTAGGGGCTTCTATAAAAACCGAAGGGTTTTCTTAAAAAAACCGGTGGCGGGGTCGGGTACCTCCGCGAGGTAAATCCCATGGGCGGGCGGCTCGGCAGTGCTCGGCGAGGGCGGGTGGGGCTGGGGAGGGCGCGGGTGGCGGCGGGAGGCGGCTAGGGCTAGGCTTAGGGCGGCGGGCTCGGCTCGGCTCGGCTCGGCCGGAGGTGGCGGGTGGTGGCGGGTGGTGGAGCTGGGCGGGGTGGCGGTATTTAAGGAGGGGGCTGCTCGGCTGGGAAGGGGGCGCCGGGCGAGTCCGCTCGGACTCCCCTCGGCGTCCGTCTGCAAGGGGTCTGATGGCCTAGGCTGCAAGGAAGGCGGCGGCGATGCGGGCCGGCTGGTGGGTCATTGCCCAATCGCGCGAGGCTTTTTTTTGAAACATTCCGCCGAATAGAAAAATTCCTAGAAAAATAAATAAAAATCTAAAAATTCCAAAACAAGTTTTCTCCGTCTAAATAAAATATTTAGAACAAGATGAACTTTTCTTGGCCCCTAAAATGCAGTTTTTAAAACATGCAAATTTTTCTAGGGCAAATAAAAATCCCGAATAAACTCAATTAAAATCTGAATAATGATTTTAACATTTTTCCTCTGATATTTCAATTATTTTTGGAGAAGTCAAATTATCTCCCCTCATTTATTATTTTTAAAATGAAATATTTCTGGAGAAAAAAATAATTAAAATCAAATCCTCGTCTTCATTATTTGATAAAAAAATTCAAATATGAAAATTGGAAAATCCCCAACTCTCTCCGAAGGTCCTTGAGTTGCTTAGGATCCCGAGGATTGCAAACGAAAAGCAATAAAATATGATATGCATGGATGACCTAAGTATAACAAGCCAAATTGGAAATTTGGGATGTTACAGGTCATTGGTATTAAACCAACTTAGGCCAAAAGCCTAAGCTTGGGGGAGTACGTATTTCTCACCGACTTTACATTCATGTTCACACACTAGTCGTCGGTGCTCACACTCTTTCATTGCATTATCCATGTTAGTTTAAATTTCTTTTTCTAGTTTTCTTTTTGTGTGTTTGATAAACCTTTGGAAAAACCAAAAAATTAGTTAGTTTAATTTCCTTGCCTGTAGTACAAATTATAATGAAAACCCAAAAAGATTTCTTGTTCTTCTTTTACTTGTTGGGAGCTTTCCTGTGTAAATAGTTTTATTTTCTTTTCTTTCTTTTGGAGGTCAAGAAGGCCATATTGAAAATGCTTAGTGGCTCTTATATGCATGATTGCTTATTTAATTTAGAGCCCATATTACTTGTCTTCTCTCTTGAGTTGAATGCTTGCAGATTCCAGCTTAGTCCAATGCACGTGCACTCTTATTATTATACACATCGTTCGGTCGTGCAAGTGAAAGGCAATAATGATGATATATGATGGACTTATTGGGATGAGAAAAGCTGGTACGAACTCGACCTCTCTTGTTTTTGTAAATATGATGAGTTCATCATTCCTGAGTCAGCTATTATGAAGTAAACATATTTGCAATGACATTTAGAGATTATAGTTGCTTGTGCCATGCTTGATTAGCTATGAGTTATAATGGTTTACCTTGCGTGCCAACATGCTATTAGAATGATTATGATGTGTTATGATGGGATGGTATCCTCCTTTGAATGAATTAAGTGACTCGACTTGGCACATGTTCATGCATGTAGTTGAATCAAATCAAGATAGCCTTCATGATATTTATGTTCATGGTAGATTATATCCTACTCATGCTTGTACTTGGTGTGAATTAATTTTAATACATGTTTATTTGTTGTCGCTCTCTCGGTTGGTCGCTTCAGTCTTTTGCTAGCCTTCACCTGCACTAAGCGGAATACTGCTTGTGCATCCAAACTCCTTAAACCCCAAAGTTGTTCCATATGAGTCCACTATACCTACCTATATGCGGTATTTACCTGCCGTTCCAAGTAAATTTGCATGTGCCAAACTCCAAACCTGCAAATGAAATTTTGTTTTGTATGCTCGAGCAGCTCATGTTTCAACTAGGGCTGCCTATATCTTCCATGCTAGGTGGGTTATTCTCAAGAGGAGTGGACTCCGCTCCTCATTCACGAGAAAGGGCCAAGAATCGGATGCCCGGTCCCATGATCCAAAAAGATCAAAGCAAATCAAAATAATTAAACAAAACTCCCCCAGGGCTGTTGTATGTTGGAGGCACTCGTTGTTTCGAGCAAGCCATGGATTGATGCTTGTTGGTGGTTGGGGGAGTATAAACCTTTACCATTCTGTTTGGGAACTACCTATAATGCATGTAGTATGGAAGATACAGCCATCTCATAGTTGTTGCGTTGACAGCAAAAGTATGCCGCTCAAAATGTTATTCAATCTCTATTTTAAAATCAAGCTCCGGCACCTCTACAAATCCCTGGTTCCCTATGTGAAGGGCCTATCTATTTACTTTTATGTTGAGTCATCATCCTTCTTATTAAAAGCACCCGCTGGAGAGCACACTGTCATTTGCATTCATTATTATTGGTTTATATTGGGTATGACTTGACTGGATCTCTTTTACCATGAATTACAATGATTAGTCAGTCCTTGATCTTTAAAGGTGCTCTGCATTTATGTTTTGCGGTCTAAAAAAGGGCTAGCGAGATACCATTTTGTTATATCATGTTATGATTATTTTGAGAAAGTGTTAACATCCGAGTTTTATTATTATGGCTCGCTAGCTGATTATGCTATTGATATGAGTAATGGTGAGACCTATGTGTTATTGTTAGTATGGTTAGTTCGTAATATTTGCTGAAACTTGAATGCTGGCTTTTCATGTTTACAACAACAAGAGCAAACAGAGTTTGTAAAAGTTTTTCTTTATCACTTTCAGTTTATCAACTGAATTGCTTGAGGACAAGCAAAGGTTTAAGCTTGGGGGAGTTGATATGTCTCCAACGTATCTACTTTTCCAAACACTTTTGCCCTTGTTTTGGACTCTAACTTGCATGATTTGAATGAAACTAACCCGGAGTGACGCTATTTTCAGCAGAACTACCATGATGTTGTTTTATGTGTAGAAAAGAAAAGTTCTCAGAATGTCCTGGAAATCCACGGAGGCACTTTTCAGATTTAATAAGAATTTTTGGCGAAACAATTAGTGCCAGGGGGCCCATGGCCTGTCCACGAGACAGGGGGCACCCCCCTAGGGCGCGGCCCCCTATCTCGTGGGCCCCCTGGACACCCTCCGACCTCAACTCCAACTCCATATATTCCGTCTCGGGGAGAAAAAATCAAAGAGAAAGTTTCATCGCGTTTCACGACACGGAGCCGCCGCCAAGCCCTAATCTCTCTCGGGAGGGCTGATCTGAAGTCCGTTCGGGGCTCCGGAGAGGGGGATTCGTCGCCGTCGTCATCACCAACCATCCTCCATCACCAATTTCATGATGTTCACCGCCGTGCATGAGTAATTCCATCGTAGGCTTGCTGGTCGGTGATGGGTTGGATGAGATTTACCATGTAATCAAGTTAGTTTTGTTAGGGTTTGATCCCTAGTATCCACTATGTTCTGAGATTGATGTTGCTATGACTTTGCTATGCTTAATGCTTGTCACTAGGGCCCGAGTGCCATGATTTCAGATCTGAACCTATTATGTTTTCATAAATATATGTGTGTTCTTGATCCTATCTTGCAAGTCTATAGTCACCTATTATGTGTTATGATCCGACAGCCCCGAAGTGACAATAGTCGGGATACTTCTCGGTGATGACCGTAGTTTGAGGAGTTCATGTATTCACTATGTGTTAATGCTTTGTTTCGGTTCTCTATTAAAAGGAGGCCTTAATATCCCTTAGTTTCCGTAAGGACCCCGCTGCAACGGGAGGGTAGGACAAAAGATGTCATACAAGTTCTTTTCCATAAGCACGTATGATTGTTTACGGAATACATGCCTACATTACATTGATGAACTGGAGCTAGTTCTATATCACCCTATGCTATAACTATTGCATGAGGAATCGCATCCGGCATAATTATCCATCACTGATCCATTGCCTACAACCTTTTCATATATTGTTCTTCGCTTATTTACTTTTCCGTTGCTACTGTTACAACTACTACAAAAACTCCAAAACATTTATCTTTAATTTTGCTACCGTTACTATTACTATCATACCACTTTTGCTATTAAACACTTTGCTGCAGATACTAAGTTATCCAGGTGTGGTTGAATTGACAACTCAACTGCTAATACTCAAGAATATTCTTTGGCTCCCCTTGTGTTGAATCAATAAATTTGGGTTGAATACTCTACCCTCGAAAGCTGTTGCGATCCCCTATACTTGTGGGTTATCAAACCCGAGCGATTGCACTGCAGGCTACGCATTACTGAAGCCGAGCGATCGATCGATGGCTGTTAACTTGACCCGATGGAGCGATTCCTTCGCTACTGCTGCTAACTGAAGCCGATCGATTGGATGAACAGTGAGCATTGCGGGGGTGGATGAACAGTGAGCGGTGGCGTTGCCTCTGGATGAACAGGACACCGTGGTGTGGAGGGCTTGATGAACAATAGACGGTGGAGGGGTGGCCGTGGAGGGGTGGATGAACATGACCCTGTGGTGTGGAGGGCTGGATGAACAGTAGACGGTGGAGGGGTGGTTGAATAGTAGCCAGTGGAGTAGCGCGCGGTGGAGGCTGGATGAACAGGAGCCCGTGGAGGCTGGAGGAGGTCGACGGTAGCCCGTGGAGGTTGGAGGAGGTCGACGGTGGAGATGAACAAGATCCGTGGAGTCCTGCTTTGCGACGCCACACCCTCCCGGCGAACAGACCCCGTTTCACCATAGCGCTCCAACACAAGTCCGTTTAAATGCATTTTGCGGTACGCCACACCCCTCCCGATCAACAGGACCCCCGTTTAGACCGTAGGAGGTCCGTTTCGTCCGTTTTGCGGTACGCCACACCCCTCCCGATCAACAGGACCCCCGTTTCGACCGTAGCAGGTTTGTTTCCTCCGTTTTGTGGTACACCACACTCCTCCCGTTCAACAGGACCCCGTTCTGAACGTAGGAGGTCCGTTTCCTCCATTGTGCGGTACGCCAGGCCTCATTTCCATTGCCTATTCCGTCCAAGCCGGTTGGCTCCCACGCGTTCCGTTGCCTCCCGATGAACACGACGCATTTCGTTGCCTCCCCATGAACACGACGCATTCCGTTGCCTCCCCATGAACACGACGACGACGCTGTTTCTCAGTTCCGACCCAGCCATGTACGTATGCGCGAGTAGGCGTTCGAGACGCTACCCGTATGTATGTATGTGGCCGTATTTTCTTTTTTGCACCCTCGCCGTTGTACGTACGTGTACATGCTACGTGCGCGCCTCTACATCGACACGTGCGCGCCTCTACTACGACACGTGCGTGCCTCTACATCGACCAGTATGTACGTACACTTTCGCGACCAGAATGACAACGCTACGTACGCTTCAACCAGGTGGGTCCCGACTGTCAGGCACTTCCTTGCCTACGAAGATGTAGCTGGTGGGTCCCAGCAGTCAGGGGGGCGAATCGTTTTGGGTTTTTTTATTTTTTGCCCGGACGCACTTCCTTGCGTGCGAAGATGTAGCTGGTGGGTCCCAGCAGTCAGGGGGAAACGTTTTTTTCGCGAAATACTGGTGGCCCGCCCGATGGGTCCCTGCTATTAGGTGGAGGAATAATTATTTTGTGCATAATAAGGAGGCACTTCCTTGCGGCCGCCGTGGACCCAGCTGTCAGCCTCTCCACGCACAGTACTCTTCCTATGGAAGTCAGTCGTTGACCACATTGACCACGCCACGCCGAGAGCACCACGGCGGTGGACGACGGCGAGGCCTAGGAAGGGGACGACGCGGAGCCGGGGAAGACGCAGCAGTGGATGCCCACGCAAAGAGGAGTACGAGGGTGAGGCTGCCATCGCCGCAGAATAATAGGGGGTGTGGGTGAGTAGAGGGATGGCCTGGCCAGCGGTGGGAGTAGTAGGGGGCGGTGAGGCCTCCACCACATCGCAGCCAGCCACGGGAGGCAGGAGCACGAGGCACGACCGGTGCTGGTTTGGGCGGCTGGAGCAAGAAGACCAGAGGTTGAAGAAGCACTACGGCCGTGGGATGGACATCGTACGGTCACTGGAGCTAGAATCGTGCATATTATTGACTAAGTTAACAAAGCCCTCCGTCCCCGTCAACTTAGTAGGCCCACAAGTCAGGCTGCCACTATACTGGGTCCCAGCTAACAGGCGGAGTATTCATTTTTTTGTGCGTAATAAGGAGGCACTTCCTTGCGTGCGAAGATATAGCTGGTGGGTCCGAGCTGTCAGCGGCGGTAACTTTTTTTCGCGAAATACTAAGGCCCTTTCGGTGGGTCCCCGATGTCAGGTGGAGGAATCATTATTTTGCGCGTAATAAGGAGGCATTTCCTTGCGTGCGGCCGTGGACCCAGCTGTCGGCCTCTCCACGTACAGTCCACTTCAGAAACATGTCGGTCGTTGACCACGTTGACCAGGCCGCGCCGAGAGCACCAGGGCGGTGGACGACGGAGAGGCCTAGGAAAGGAACGACACGGATGCAGGGAAGACTCGGAAGTTGTTTCCCACGCGAAGGGGAGTACGACTGTACGAGGGTTTACTGGTTCGTTTGCCATCGCCGGACAATAACTGCAGGTGTGGGTGAGTAGAGGGATGGCTAGGCCAGCGATGGGAGTATGATGGGGCGGTGAGGCCTGCGCGGCAGCAGAGCCGGCCATGGGGAGGAGGGAGCAGGCACTCCCGCCGGCGCTTGTTTGAGCGGCTGGAGCAGGAAGAGCAGAGATTGAAGAAGCACGACGGCCGTTGGATGTTAATCCAACAGTCACTACTTGTGCGTCAACCTTTTTTTAGGAAAGCCTCAAATCTGTGGAAAACAGCATACAGCCCATCTGCCATTATTTCTAATAATTTACAGCCCATTTGCTAATTCTTAAGGTTTTTTTTGGAGCCCATATTCTTTTTTTAGCATTACAGCCCATAATGTGGCCACGGTTAAAAAATATACGAAATTTTGCATATTTCGGTGCGGTCCGAACTGTTTTTAATCCCGAAATTTCGACTCACATTCAAACTGATTTTAAAAATAAATGTATATCAATATAAAATCCAACAAATTCTCCACGCATAAAAATTAATATAATTTAAAATCTCGAAATGAAAAAAAAGATATTTAAAACTAATTGCCGGTTTGATGTGTTTTAAAAATGTATAGCCCATTTCTCATTACTGATGGGCCATTTTCTCGGCCAGCCGAACGAAAGCTCTCCTCGTCTTGAAAGATTTGCAGCCCAACAGGCCTCACAAAGCGACTTACTTGGCAAATCACAAAAAAATTGGGTTGTGGCCGTGGACCCAACTGTCAGCCTCTCCACGTACAGTACTCTTTCGATGGAAGTCGTTCCTTGACCACGTTGACCACGCCGCGCGGAGAGCACCACGGCGGTGGACGACGGCGAGGCCTAGGAAGGGGACGACGCGGAGCCGGGGAAGACGCGACAATGGAAGCCCGCGCGGAGAGGAGTACGAGGGTTCACTGGTTCGGCTGCGGTGTGAGGCTACTGATGCGGAGCATCCCATGTTCATCCCCATGTACACTCCGACTACTCTCCAAGCCCCAAGTGTACATATGACGAGACCTCGAATATACGCCATTGGACACAAGGTGAACTCGCTCCTCTCCGAACCTTCACTTTCTACATGTGAGACATGGTTACTACCTCAAATATATGTGCTATGCATGATCAGGTACTTAGAGGAAAGCCACGGAGCCACCACATCCAACGGATGAGCTAGCGAGGACGCCAAGTACAAGGACGAAGAGAAGGAGCTGCAGAAGAAGCTCTAGCAAGCGGACGTCCGGACGACACCGGACGACCGGCCTCTCACAGCGAGCGGACGTCCGGCCCTTGGCGGACGACCGGCGCCTGAAGACCAGCCTTCGCCAGCTACACACCTCCCAGCGAGCGGACGCCCGACCCCACACCGGACGTCCGGCAATATTAACGAAAGTCCGAGACTTCCGGACGTCCGGTTTCCCGACCGTAGAACACTTTCAGCGGACGTCCGGCGCTAGCGGACGACTGGTCCCCCTGGAACCACCGGACGTCCGGTGCCCAGCGGACGTCCGGTCCTCGGTTGTGTCGATTCGGGCTGAGGCCCATGTACCCCTTCACTTCGCCCCCATTTGCACTATGGCTATAAATAGGACACCCCCTCCTCCTAGTTAGGGTCAGCGTTGATTTAGCTCATTTGTGAGATAGAGCCTCGCTCATCCATCGGATCTCCTCCTCGTGAGAGACCGCGGCCTCTTCGGAGAAGGTCCACTTGGATTCAAGACCCCTTTATGGGAAGATCCCCCCGTGGATTCAAGACCTCCTCTCGAAGAAGAAAGGCTGCCTTTGTATCCTTACCTTTGTTGATTGTGGATCATGTTACTCTTTGTTTTCAGTGATCTAGCACTTGTGTGATTGATTCCTTGTCGGTTTAGTGATTCTCTCTTGTTTTCCCCGTGTTTCCCCTTTGTGCTTCCGCGTGTTCTTCGTGAGTCCCCATAGGATCCACTCCAAACATGAAAGATTGTCACCATAGGGTTCCGCCCTACATCATCTTGGTATCATGAGCCACGTTGATCACGTTTTTGGAGCCCCTACCCCTCTTTTTCTAGCTTGATTTTGTTGATTTCGTCCTAAATCCGAAAATCCCCACCAAAAATAGCCCCCAATTTTTTTGTGATTTGTTGGTTTGATGATGTTTTGTTGATTTTGATCCATGGATTTGCTTGGTTTCGAGTGGATCTAGCATTTCCCCAAGTTTCCCCATCTTTCATCCATGAAATCCCGTGAATTTTGACCCCGAAATCTCCGTTTTCCGCTCAAAATCGCGCCCCCGAACTCGCATCTCGCGTTGACCCCGACCCACCGGACGACCGCCACTTTACCGGACGTCCGGAGCCCCAGGAACGACCGGACATCTGCTACATACCGGACGTCCGGCATCCCATTCCAGAACGAAATTAGCGAATTTCCGACCCGACCGGACGTCCGGCGACCGGACATCGTTCCATTTCGCAACCTGTAGTTTCAGACTTCGGCTGATTTTTGTTTTGTCCGTAACTAATTCATCCGAACTCCGATTTTGATGTTCTTTAGCTCGTTTTGAAGCTCTTGACATCCCCATCCCACAAAAATACCACCAACATCATTTGACTCCATCAAATTTTGTGAATTTTGGCATCTTTGCCTAGGGCTACCACCATATCATCCGCATAGCCACCACCGACTTCCGCAACCTAACCAATTTTGATCCCCATAGCATTAGTGGTTGCTTGAGTAGTGATTCGAGTCTCCTAAGGTGTTTCGGCTACTTAGGGACAATTACTTCTTCATCAACCACCACCACTTCCGCATAGGCTTACCCACCATACATTTCGCCACCCCCAACTTAACCCAATAGTTGTTTGAGCTTGTTTGAGTTGTGGCTTGTGTCTCCTAAGGTGTTTCGGCTACTTAGGGACGGCAAATTCAACATTGACTCGCATAACCCATCATCCCACTTCCGCATTGCCTAGTGCAAAACCACCATCGCTTTCCGCTACCACCATTTGACATTTGTCATTTGAGATTTTGAGTTCGCGGTTTTTTCGTTTCCTAAGGTGTTTCGGCTACTTAGGGACGAGTCTCCATCTTCTTGGTATCTACATCAATAACACCGCCACTCATCATCGCAAAGGACGGTAACCTCGATGACACCATTGTATATTCCCTTGCAATTGCATTGTTAACCCCTAGCCCATTTTGCGTCACTTGCCTATCGAGACTAGCCATTTGAGTATTGCCGGGCTACGTTACTTGTGCACATTAGTGGTCTGTACCTTCCATTACATACCATACCATATCATATTGGTATCATATCATCCATTGTGTCACAAGTTTGTTCCCGCATATACACAATTGCTATCTAGGTTTGTGCATTGTGCAAAAGTGGCCATAGAAAAAAAAAGAGAATAAAGATTTTAAGCAAAAGGAAAAGAGAGAGCAAAGAAGCTTGTAAGCAAGTGCCATAGCATCATACCACATTGCATATAAGATTTTCATATCTGATCATCTTGGATCATCTTGAGAGAAACACCGGGAACCATACATACATAGCATACTTGGGATAGAAAGTTTATCCATTTTGCATCTTATAGGTTGTGCACAAGTGTCGTATCCGTCTATTGAGCAATCGTGCTAGCGTCTCTCTTGAGTTGTGCAACACGAGCGTTTTTCGTGGATTCCACATTTTGTGCTCATTCCTTGGTTGCACGACCCCATTTATCTATCTGTGTGTGTGTTTCCCTGTGCCATTCTATTGCTATTGATCCATTTGTTTCGCTTGCGAATTTGTGAATCTCTTTCAACATTATTGACTCTTGCTAACATTTTGCATCAATTTTTTGTGCCACTATACTCACCGAGCTCCACCCAAAGCTTTACTTGTGTAGGTGTGAGAACCGACAAGAATTAGTACCAATAGTGCTATTTCATTGTCCGCATTTGAGTGAACTTGATTCATTGTCAACATCGGTCAAGGTACATTGGTATAAGTTCTTCTCTTTCTCCCACTCATATTTGCTCGAGTCTTGTGATGGATAGGCAAGGCATTTCATCTCCGGTCTACGACAACAACGACGGCGTGAACAACTACGTCAACAAAGCGTCCATCTTCGATCTACAACGACAAATGCAAGGCACACAATCAAGATTGCGAGAGCGCATCGAGAACATCTCCATCGACATTCGTCACTCCGAAGCAAGGAAAAGGGACTACATCGACAAGAAGCTTTCCGCACATAAAGAGGAGCAAGATGCAAGGATGGAGGAGATTAGAGCCTTGATCAAGTCTTCTTCCCCTTCGTCATCCTCAAGGCGGCGACAATCAAGACACAAGCCTTCGGAGCGCGAAAAAGATGCAAGTGCAAATCGTCCTCTTCCACATCTACATGGTGACCACCATCACGTTCGTGATCAACATCGTCATGAAGGGCAAGTCACCTCCAAGCATCATGTGCACGACGACGACAAACGACATCTACTATGAGCTCAAACACGACAACAACATCATCATCATGAAGATGCTCCACAAGCGCAAATGCACAAGTCCCAACAAGCCCTACTTCACGCCAAGTCCAAGCTTCATGAGCAAAAGAGAAGACCGCGAGACGACCACCACCAAGACGGAGCTACAACTACATCAACCACTTCGGCATCTTTGCCAAGTGTTCTCAAGGCATCTTCGCCTTTGGATGTACGGCATCTTCGCCTACTTCCCATGAGTACACCTACAACGACTTCAGCAAGTCCAAGGCGGCTACCTGCGAGCGAGGGAGACACTTCCATCTTTGGAAGCCCCTCAAGGAAGATGGCCGAGCATGGGAAACTCCCTTCGGTCATGGAGACGAGCTACGAGGTGCCACATCATATGGGCCTCCCACACCAAGATGATGACAAGCAGGTTGAGCAAGGGCCATCCCCTTCGACCACGGCAATAGGAGTTGAGCATGGAGACATTTGCACCTACATCCCTCCGACACCCACATATGAAGAGATGCCCCAAGTGCCATGTGAGGAGAGCCACCACCACATGAGTGACATGAGTGACTCCACCATACGTGACATTGAGAGCATTTCCTATGAGAGGATGAGTGTGACCACCACTAGCCCCACACATGAGAGCATGCCACACATCCTATGTGAGGTTGAGCGCCATTTGAGTGAGTCCACCAACCATATGAGTGAGAGCATCCTTGAGGGAGTGAGTGAGCCACAACACTTAGTGAGTGAGGTAGTTGACACGGCATGTGAGGCCACTATGATTCATAACGACTTAACCTCTACTCCTAGTGTGTTTTCTTCTTTGGTGCTAGGTCTCCTACATGACGACATGCCTACCCTCGACGAGTCCATCCCTCCAAGGGAGACGACAATGGCCATGGTGGACGATGATGCACTCCCCACATGGTTCCATCAAGATGAAGATGACAACGAGACGATCTTCAACACCTCACCTACAATACATGAGCGACGCTCCAAAGGTAACATAGGTGATGGTACTTCTCTTGTCCCACTAGTGGACTATCTTGACATCGATTGCTCCCATGATGTTGACCCACCTATTACCATGCTTCATGTTAGTGAAACTTCTTCATGCCTTGACTTGCCTATTTATGATGAATATGATGATGAGCATGTTGAGTTTCCTAGTTGTGATGCTATGCTTCATAGGATATCTTGTGAAAATTATTTTGGTCACATCATGTTTGACAACCCATTGAACTTGTCATATGCTATGAGTGAGATCTCCCATATTGCATCTTTACAATCTCAACATAGTAACTATGCATGCCCCATTAAAATAAATCCTATTTGCACTTATGGCATAGATGACGAGATGATGGTCATTGGCTTTTGTTTTTCATGTGATGATATTGCCATGCTTCCTTTACATGATTTGTGCAATTCATCTACTATGACATGCCATGATCACATTGTTTCGAATATGCATTGTTTTGGATGTTGTCAATATTCTCCATGTGATGTTGCTACTCATGCTCATGAGGAGACCCCCATAGTTTCCTCATACATATTAGGAGATCTTGATGCATTTCATACTTTGCATGATTCCCGTGATAGTGTACACCATATGCATTCCATGAATAACAATGCTCTAAATATTGCTCGTGATGCATTACACAATTTGAGTCTCCATTATGCTATACATAATAACAAACCTATCATGATGGATGACATGTTTCTATATCACGCATCTCATTTATTTGAGCATTGGCTATTTTGTGCTAACTGACACATACATGTGCGCATCATGATGGATGATGTGTACATATACCATGCACACACAATTTTTGGTTTGTCTTTGTTTTGTGTAGGTACTCATGTATACTCGTCAACCTCTCAATCCCAAGAGTTGACGAAACGAGCTCTTGAGAGCAAGGATGCTTTGGGATCCCGTGGACTATCCTTACCACCGTTCCCTTTGCGCAAGGACTACGCGCATCTCTTTTACTTGGCTCTCACACGCCCAGGGGCTATCTACCACTTGTCACCTTATGCCCATTCTAGCGTGTTCACTTTGCATGTTATGCTTGTTTCTATGCCTTTGCCATTCAATTGTGACCCTTGTTTGCATCTACCCATGATTCACCATTATGCTAATTCCATGTGTATTTGCATGCTCGGTAGAGATCCTTGTTGCTATTGCCATGTTTATCATGTGCCCCATGCTATTGATGCTTGTTGTGTCGGGAGAGTCATGATGCCCCATTGCTATTTACATATGGCCTCTCGCCAATACATTGGTGACATTTTACTCATATCTTGCTTTCATGCTTGTGCTATGACATGTGAATTATTCACGCCCACTATTTGCACACATGACATGCTTGCCATGATTCCTTCTAGTACGTTGCATCTTCGCACTACTAGCTTGCTTGACTTGATCGCTATGATTGTTTGCTATGTTGCATCACCCATGTTCCACTCTTACTCGCTTTCTTGGGTTGATGACATATATGTTCATGCCTCTCACTTGATTTGCCATGATCATTGTCTCTTGTCTCCATTAGTTGCACCTAACATATCACCTTGTATTGAGTGCCAACTTGCTATGCTTATTGATCTTGGAGACTCGGACACTTTACTTGTGATGCATGCTTGTTTGATTGAGCCTCTTGTATCTGGTTGTTCTTGCATCATATGCCGTCATACTATGAAATGCTCCCTTGTACTTTCTTATGATGAGCCTGATGCATACACTTGTTGGGTATCTTACCACATGAATGTTAGGTTTTGCATTTACGCTAACCTCATTTGTTTTTCCGAGTGTTTATCATGTTCTTTCATTTTGGAGGATTCACAAGGCGGTGCCGTTATGTGACAGATTGGTTATGTGAAGGCATACAAGATGCGCGACTCCATCATCCTTGAGAAACTCCTAAAGGTGACCTCCTTCACTTTGAGCCATCCTCAAATACGCATATTGGATGGGTCACTCTTTCATTGTTGTTTCCTTCTTGTTGTCTAATGATACATCTCGTGAACGGAGGAGCGACATTGGAGATTGGCTACATGGACCTTCACATTGAGGAGCGCTCGCACTTATTGGATGCACCTTCGGAACTCCACTCAGGCCTCGACATCGAGCTTTGGTACACCAACACCTCCATATTTGTTGAATGTGCTCATACATGTCATGCTCGATGGACATATCATACTCACCACAAGTTTGCACCCCATGCATGGATTGACTCACATTATGCTTGTCTTGTTGCATCTATTTCCATGTCATCCATGATATATGAGCTTGTGCACTTCCTTAGCAAATTTGTTGTGATCTACCTTGATGGCATATTCATACATCATGATCATGTTGTCCACCATCAATTGCATGATAACATACACATGTTGAGCATCCATTGTCATATTCATGCTATTGATAAACCGTCTCACTATGACATCATTTTGCACCGTGGTTGCATTGATCATATTTACAACACATTTGCGTGCACAATGATTGCATTTCCTCCAATGAATGCTTTGCATCTCATTCTAGATCATCTTGATAAGCTTCATGCGCTTTGTCACGACCAATCTTGCCGCACTGACTCATTCTTACAGGATGGACACTTTGTGTGCGCTAACCATTGTATTTTCGAGTGTTTCTTGTGTTTGCTCTTTTTGCATGTCTATCACTCCGGCGACACCTTGGACTACTTGGATTGTGCCATGTCTTCAACTTCATCCAACTACAAGTCCGTCTATGAAAACTGTTTCCATGGTGTGGTCGGATCTTTCCCGGGGGGAGGGGGGGGAGATGATGCGGAGCATCCCACGTTCATCCCCATGTACACTCCAACTACTCTCCAAGCCCCAAGTGGACATATGACGAGACCTCGAATATACGCCATTGGACACAAGGTGAACTCGCTCCTCACCGAACCTTCACTTTCTACATGTGAGACATGGTTACTACCTCAAATATATGTGCTATGCATGATCAGGTACTTAGAGGAAAGCCACGGAGCCACCACATCGAACGGACGAGCTAGCGAGGACGCCAAGTACAAGGACAAAGAGAAGGAGCTGCAGAAGAAGCTCCAGTAAGCGGACGTCCGGACGACACCGGACGACTGGCCTCTCACAGCGAGCGGACGTCTGGCCCTTGGCGGACGACCGACGCTTGAAGACCAGCCTTCGCCAGCTACACACCTCCCAGCGAGCGGACGCCCGACCCCACACCGGATGTCCGGCAATATTAACGGAAGTCCAAGACTTCCGGACGTCCAGAATCCCGACAATAGAACACTTTCAGCGGACGTCCGGCGCTAGCGGACGACCGGTCCACCTGGAACCACCGGACGTCCGGTGCCCAGTGGACGTCCGGTCCCTGGCTGTGTCCAGTTGCGGGCTGAGGCCCATGTACCTCTTCACTTCGCCCCCATTTGCACTATGGCTATAAATAGGACACCCCCTCCTCCTAGTTAGGGTCAGCGTTGATTTAGCTCATTTGTGAGATAGAGCCTCGCTCATCCATCGGATCTCCTCCTCGTGAGAGACCGCGGCCTCTTCGGAGAAGGTCCACTTGGATTCAAGACCCCTTTACGGGAAGATCCCCCCATGGATTCAAGACCTCCCCTCGGAGAAGAACGGCTACCTTTGTATCCTTACCTTTGTTGATTGTGGATCATGTGTTACTCTTTGTTTTCGGTGATCTAGCACTTGTGTGATTGATTCCTTGTCGGTTTAGTGATTCTCTCTCATTTTCCCCGTGTTTCCCCTTTGTGCTTCCGCGTGTTCTTCATGATTCCCCATAGGATCCACTCCAAACGTGAAAGATCGTCACCATAGGGTTCCACCCTACATCAGCTACCGTCGCCACAGGGCCTGGCCAGCAGTGGGAATAGTAGGGGGCGGTGAGTCCTCAGCGGCAGCACAGCCGGCCACGGGAGCAGGAGCATGAGGCACGACCGACGCTGGTTTGGGCGGCTGGAGCAAGAAGACCAGAGGTTGAAGAAGCACTACGGCCGTTGGATGGATATCGTATGGTCACTGGATCTAGAATCGTTCATATTGACTAAGTTGACAAAGCCCTTCGTCCCCGTCAACTTAGTAGGCCCACAAGTCAGCCTCCCACCAAGGTGGGTCGCAGCTAGCAGGGGGAGTATTCATTTTTTTTGTGTAATAAGGAGGCACTTCCGGTGGGTCCGAGCTGACAACGGTGGGGGGGGGGCGTTTTTTTCGCGAAATACGGTGGCCTGCCAGGTGGGTCCCAGCAATCAGGGGGCAAACGTTTTTTTAGCAAAATACAGTGGCCCGTCCAGTGGGTCCCTGCTGTCAGTTGGAGGAGTCATTATTTTTCGCGTAATAAGGAGGCACTTACTTGCTGCGGCCGTGGACCCAGCTAAGACTTTCCATGTACAGTATACTGCCGATGGAAGTCGTTCCTTGACCACGTTGACCTCGCTGCATTCTGTTGCATGCATGCGTCCATGGGCGTGGTGCGTCCCCACTGTCAGCCTCTCACGTACAGTCATCTTCCGATGACTCTCAGTTGTTAACCACGTTGACCACACCGTGCCGAGCGCACCCAGACTGGAATGACCTGGAGATGGGGAATATGGGGCAGTGGAGTCGCAGATGGAGAGGAGTGGGAAACTTCACTGGTTCGGGTGTGCGGCAGCACAGCCGCAGTGCTGCCCACGGGAGACAGGAGCAAGAACAAAGGTTGAAGAAGGAGCACGGCTGTTGGATTAACATCCGACAGTCGAGCTACTAGAATCATTTGTTGATTAAGTTGACAAAGCCGTGCGTACACGTCCGCTTAGCAGGCCCACAAGTCAGTCACCAAATCCGACGGGTCCCTGCTGTCAACGGGATGAATATTTTTTTCGCAAAACAAGGAGGCACTTCCTTTCGTGCGAAGATACAACCGGTGGGTCCCAGCTGTCAGGTGGAGGAAACATTTTTTTCCAGCTTAATAAGGAGGAACTTTCCTTGAATGCGACCATGGACCTCGTGGGTCCCAGCCGTCAGGCTCTCCACGTACAGTCCTCTTCTGATGACTCTCGTTTGTTGACCACGCCGCACCGAACACAGCGAGGCGGTGGACGACGTTGAGGCCCCGGACGGGAACGACTCGGAGATGGGAAAACGCTGTAGTGGAGTCGCAGATTGAGAGGAGGAGAAGGGTTATAACTGGTTCTGTTGCAATTCATATCAAACTCAGGTTCACAGGACACGTTCATATTCATAACCAACATTCACTATCAACAACTCAAAAGATTCATATATACACAAGCTCAGCATATCTATGCATCCAAATGATTGATAGATCACACGACAATATTCATACATATTTCACAAAAAGATTCAGATATACACATGTTCAGTATGTTTATGCATCCAAATGATTGAGATCACAGCCAATATGATCCATGGACGAACTTTAATTACCTAGGGTACATACTGGTAAATGGTGTTCAATCAGAGGTACTTCTTGCTAAAATTAGTTCTTGTACGAGTAAACTTTCGAGTACATAAGAGGCAAAGATGCATAATCTGAACTTTGCTTGTAGGTTTATCCTCAAATATTGGCCTCGTGCCGAGGGAGGTTTGAGCAACTTGGCCACTACTTTCATCCAACTAGTTTACTTGCTCATCTTGGTCCTGTATCTCGCCAAAATTCTACATTGCAGACGAGAAAGGAGGCGGTTGAGAAAATGAACCACCCAAATTTTTTGTGCAGTTCAACTGAAATGGAGCATCCTTGGCATGTAGACTGATTAACTGCCAGATGAATATACGCGTCAACCAACTTGTTTGAAATCTTTAGAATCCATGCCATATAGTTCGCTACCATATGTGCCGATAACCAAAAGGCACAAGTTGGGACCAAAGACTGGACTGCGTTTTTCTGGGCTATGCACCAAGCAATATTTTTGGCGTTCACTCTCCTAATACTTGGAGTTTGACAATTGGTTGACGCCGGTTGATACTCGAATGAATATAGGCACTTCTTGTCAACATCGATGCTTGTCTGAGTGAACTTTGGAGTACATAGCAGCTGCATAAGTACCTGTCCATCTGATCACTTTGTGTAGTTCTACTGAAATCACCCGATGTAATGATTTGCCTGCGAGTTCAGGCTCCAAATTACTCCTTTATGAAATCGGCAAATAGTAGCACAATACCAAATTACCAATACATATGACAGGCAGAATAATCAGGATAAAGACCAGTACCAACCTGTGTGAGGTAGCATATCAATTACTATTTCCTTTGACTGGAAGCCGAGATAAGCCAAGCGATTGACAGCAAAGGAAGAAAGCAAGTGGAGATTAGCGACTGACAGGAAAGGACGGAAGTTGTCGAGGCAATGAAGCACCCAAAGTTTTTGTGCAGTTCCACCAAAATCGAGCATCCCTGTTGGCACATATATTGAGAGAGTGAGATTACTATAATAGTGGGACTAGTTGATGAAACATACACTAACCAATAGAAGCACCCTCATTATCTTAATGGGTAAAGTTAGCAACATAGTAGTCTTGCTTAAAGAGAGGTATTAGTTTATTTAATCAGTGCCAATTAGCTCAATTCAACACTCAAAGCATTGCCATTTATCATAGGTTGCAAAACTTAAAAGTGCAAAGATAAAGGAGTTTCTCATGACAGTAGCATGATACAAATAGAGATGACAGCAAAATAATATGGATGAATGCCTTAGGCCCGTACCAACCTGAGAAAAAAAGCTTATTCATGTAGTCCCATAAGAGATGATAAAGCACTCACTGGAATCACACAATAGTATATATATATTTTTGCACTTCAAATGTATGGTTGAAATCTCTCTTGTTTACCAGTGCTGAGATTATATCGAAAGGTTATCAAGAACTTCCAGCAGAGTTAAAGCACTGGCTGAGATATAGTTCATTGTATTGTCTTGTGTAGTTCCACTAAAATGTATGATTGGCACAACATGATCCCTGTTTGCACAAGTAGGAACAAGGTGAAACCTTCATTAGCTTACTGAGAAAGGATAGGAAGACATTAGCATATTACTCAAACAGTAGCATCAAATTCATGATGGACAATACGCAAAACATTGCCTCATTGAACCAATGGCAATAAATTGACATGCAAAACAATAGCACTATTATGTCATGACACTAATAATATTCCCTCCCTGCTCCACCACATGATTCACCTCCATAGACAAACATTCACACGTACATGATTTAGCATAGGGTCCTACTAAAGATTTGTTTAACTCCAACAAGAAAATTAGGCAGTAATAAATTAGTGGTACTTAAGTACTCCTAATTAATTAAGTGAGATAGCAGAAGTGGAAGGGCTCCTTGGAGGATCGTCTCACATGTAAGGTAGTCATTGCCGGAGCCCTTGAATAGCCTCGACTGAGGCCTCTGGCTTCAGCAAGATCGCCTTGGCACTGTTTATTCTTCTTCTTCCTCGTCTTCATGCTCTGTTTCTCTTTCTCCTCACCAGTTGGTGAAACCAAGTACATGATTGTCCTTCTAATTCAGAATTGGTTTTGTCGGTGAGGGAGTACAAGTGTACTAGTAAAAAACAGCATTATTTTCTCATGGCAGTCGGAAAATAGAGATGAACACATGCATTAAATATCATTCTTACCTAAAGGAAGGTTATGGCGCCAATATGGATGATGAGGATTGGAACACAGATCTCCCTTTGTGCAGTTCCACCAAAATGAACCAACTGTTCCATCTGACATTCTAGTTAAACAACACAAAAGTCACTTCTTTTAAGAAGAGTTTTGTGCAGTGCACCAAAAGGCACAACAGCAACCAGGTGAATTGGATATCCCTGTTTGCACAAAAAGGCACAAAGGAAACAGTCAGAGTCTCAAACAATTACAGGCAAAAACATTTGGCTAAACTTGTTAGAGTCTCAAACAATTATAGGCGAAAATAGTGGCATGGCTTCATTTTTACCAGGGACATTATATTAAGAACAACTAAGGCTGCGTTCGGTTCACAGGTTTGGTGCAGGATTTTCGTAGGAACGCGATTCCTACGGTATTCTTTCCCTTCCAACCATTCGGAACACGGAAAAGGTGAATAGTGTTTCATAGGAAAGCTGGTCTGGTAGTACTGATTCCATAGGATTAGAAACATCTACGCGCTGCTCATTTTTTGGGCGGAAGCCCGAGGCAGGCGCTCGCTGCCATGCGTTAGACACGTTGTTGTGCTGTGTTTGCCGGAATAAAAATAAACATATGTGTGGTACGTGAGGTGAGGACAAGAGTAGTCACTGTGCAGCTGAATAAACAAATAGCATCTCATACTGCCAAGCATGCTACTCTAAAAAACAAATCTGTACATTTTGTAGTCCATCCGAACACATTCTCTTGAGAGTTTCCCCGATTTCGCTGTTCCATAGTTTTATACCTACATTCCTTTCCTATTCCTCTATTTTCATCAAGACCTATCTTTTCTGCCCCTTTATTCCGACCAGAGCCTAAATATTTGGTATAAGGGCATGGGACAGTAGGTGCACCAGCAGTACAGCACCATGTACGTAAATAGGGGCATAAAGTGGTGATTCATAGTTTGTTGCCCCGAGAAACAAACATCCAAGAAACATATCTGGGTTGGTCCCATTTTTGTTCACTCTAGCCACCTACTCCTATGTGTGGATAACAAATCTAGTCCTGGTCATACCACTGTGTACAGCGTTACCCCTATATTTCCCTTTTCGACCAAGAGACCGGTTGGATGACCAGTCTGTACTACTTTCATCCCCTTTCCTTCCTGTTTGTACCAAGTCCGATGTACATACTAAATTCCCCCACCCCCACTTTATTTCAATGACAAGTATTTTCGGACGGAGGGAGTACAAGATTCGACTCCATGAAGTAGCTTTACCTCTAACAATAGAAAAAAATAGGTGACGTTGGACCATCCGACGAGAGGGCTGAGAGGTAGAAAATGATGCACATGCAAATGACATAGTGAGCTGGGGAAGTAGAGGTAAGGCGGTTTCAACGAAGATATATACGAAGGTCGCGGGATGTGGATAGGTGGGCGGCGGAGGCCGGATCCGCCCACAGCAACGCAGCGAAGGATCGAGGACCTCCGCGCGGCGCCGCCGAGATAACGGTGCGGCCGGCAGTGTATCTCCTCCCTCGCTGTCGACGACGGCCTAAACGTTGCCCCTCCTCCCCTTCACTGGCGGAGGGGGATACGTCCGGATCTGTAACCAGCGGTGAGGATAGAAAGCCAGTGTTTTTTGAAGGGATAAAGACAGTGTTACTACCCTATCTTGTTTAGATCCGGAGAGGATGAGAGTGTGTGAATAGAGCAGCCCTAGCAAGCAAGCGCGGAGGCTCTGACCTATATGTAAGTTGTGGGGTAGTTTTCCTTTTTCACTCCATCAAAACAATCGTTTAAAATTGTGTACTACTACATGCCAGGTCGCGGTTTTTTTAGTTGTTGATTGTTTTTTGAGATAGCTACCCGCTTGTTTCAAGTGGTGTTACGGTGTGCCAGGTCGCACTTTGTATCGTTCAAGTCTGGTACTACAAGTTCCTCCATTAAATGAACAACCACCCCCTCGTAAAAATTGTGAACAAGCCCACGGCTAAAATTAGCGGAAACGTGGGTTGCCCCAACATGCATTATTATTTATATTTTCTACTCCCTCCGTTCCTAAATATAAGTCTTTTTTATTAGCCACACCTAAGACAAGAATTTTTTATTAGCAGTGAACCCCACATGTCATAGACACAAAAATTGTGGCAAGATTCCCTTAGGCAAGCCAAAGTGTGTGTAACAATTTGAGCAACTCAGGTTAGGCAAGTGTGGCAAGTGTGGGAAAAATAATGTGGCAACATAAGACAAATATAGTCACAATCCAAACAGCCCCGTGATTTTTTGTGACATGCATGAAAATTTGGTTAGTTAAATTTATAGTCAAAATTTGGCACGGTGCATCAAATCAACAGATGCAAGTATCAAAAGGAAAGTCACAGCATGCATGCATGCGTTGTACTCCCTCCGTTTCCAAATATAAGTCTTTTTAGAGATTGCAACAAGTGACTACTCCCTCCGTTCCTAAATGTAAGTCTTTTTAGGGATTCCACTACAAACTACATACGGATGTATATAGACATATTTTAGAGTGTAGATTCACTCATTTAATTTTGTATGTAGTTCATAGTGAAATCTCTAAAAAGACTTATATTTTGGAACGGAGGGAGTACACACGAAGCAGAATATGTCTACTCCTACATACGAAGTAGTCCATTTGAAATGTGTAAAAAGACTTTTATCGAAAAGTGCTTTGATGTGTCGCGTCAACTCGCATAAGACCGAGAAATTTGATTACTACGACGCCTCTCCTCATGGATCGAGCTCGGTGTTTATCGCACTCGCTTTGGCTGCATGACAGGTGGGACAACCACCTGTTGGGCCCACCTGTCATGGACGCAAAGGCAGGAGCAGTAAGTTGAAGCTTTCGCTACACGCTATCCCTCCCGCACAAGGTGGACGGACATGCGGCAGTGGATTCGATACTGTAGAAGTAGAAGTAACATCATTGTTCGTCATTTTTGAAGAAAACCTCACTCCAGACTACTCACTTCTGCCATTTTTCTTCTCTACCGACGAAGGAAAGGTGGGCGAATCAGTTATGCTACTATATTTTCATTCCAATAATCTTCTTTTTTGCGGCAATCAACCGATTCTCACATCCTATTCTTTTCCCGCTTTCATTGCGATTGTGGTTTCCTTTCGATTGCTTTTTGTTTGTCAGTTCATTGATCGTAACGCCCGGACACACCCGCCGGTGGTCGCATTCTGGCGGGATCTAGACCGCCCCACAGATCAATACTAGTCTTTTCGCAAGACTTTGTCCTCACTCATGCGCACCGGGAGCAACTTCGGTCGGTCACCCATCCCGAGACTACTCCAAGCTGAGCACGCTTAACTTTGGAGTTCTGTCCAATGGGCTCCTTAAAAGAAGGAATTCCTTATTGATATGAGTAGTCTATCATCCCTAATAAGCCAGGATATCACATACACCCACACTCGGAGGAACCGACGTCCTCGTCGGGCCACGAACGCTCCTCTGGCACAACCGTCGGCATCCAACCCGGTACATGTGCCATGCCGTGTGCCACGACGGGTCACAAACGCCATGAGCAACATGACCGCAAGACCTGTCCGCAACCATCCGTGTAACCGCGAGGGTCGGCTCGATACCAACTTGTAACGCCCGGACACACCCGCCGGTGGTCGCATTCTGGCGGATCTAGACGGCCCCACAGATCAATACTAGTCTTTTTCGCGACTTTGTCCTCACTCATGCGCACCGGAGCAACTTCGGTCGGTCACCCATCCCGAGACTACTCCAAGCTGAGCACGCTTAACTTTGGAGTTCGTCCAATGGGCTCTCAAAAAGAAGGAATTCCTTATTGATATGAGTAGTCTATCATCCCTAATAAGCCGGATATCACAGATCGACCTCGAGCACTAGGCAAAGAGTTGCGGCGGACAACCCACGGAGACAGCGATCTCCGTGAAGCGAGCACCGACCAACGAGTTGACCATGTTGGCGGGCCAACCCATGGAGACGAAGAACTCCAAGAAACAAGCACCGCCAAAGAGTTGAGGACGTTGGCGATTTAACTCCTCAAAGAAAGTTGGAAGAACAGCAAGGGCCCCCCACCGTGCCTACCCTAGGAACTCTGATTGCCACCTATGTGAGGCTCAAGACCGAGTTTGAGGAGATAGTCGCCGTTGAGAAGCAGTATTCCCCTAGCAAGGTGATGGCCCCCATCGAGGACGAGGAGATGGCCCCAGGAGGGATGAGATCCCCCGGTGAGCTGCACAAGGTAAAAAATAATGGCTTATTACCATAGTTGTGGTTTTTGATTATTTGCAATGTGCTTGCTTTTTGATTATTTGCAATGTGGTTGCTAATATGTTAGGGTTGTGCAGGTGCCGGTGGTTGTCCTTGATGGTTCCGATGTCGTGGCCCGTCCTGTTGGCATCGCCCTGGAGATCAATTACGATGCCGCTGTCCATCCTGTGGAAATCGCCCCAGAGATCGATTCTGATGTCATGGTTAGTCCTGTGGACATCGCCCCAGAAATCGATTCCGATGCCGTTGTCCGTGCTGTGGTCATTGCCCGAGAGATCGATGACAAGAAATAGTTGGTCGCGCTAATCCTTCAGGGTAGTTTGCATTGCCCTGTGTTTAATTACCAGAACGATGCGTGTTATCAAACCATCTTAGGGCTAGTGCACTGTCTTGTGTGGGCGGATCTTGCTACTTTTGTTTGATAGTGAATCATGCGACGAATCATGCGATGAATCATGCGAACCCTCTCCGAGTTATGGAAACAGATGTATCCTCACCAGCTTTTGATGTAATATATGGCATGCTTAGATGTAAGTTTGAACTGCTTATCATATCAACAGGGCTTGTTTGATGATTCTTGGTGTTAGTAGGCTAGCTACCGTGCGAGCTATAGTACTTGCAAAACACTCACCGAAGAGAAACGTTGGGGCTGATGAGCTCGTGGTACGCTTATACTTATCCCTCGTCGATCGACCAATTGCCCTAGCTCCTAAAATTGTAGGCTCAGCGATCGATCAGACAATAGTCGACATACATTCAGGCCTCATTTGGTTCATAGGGTAGGAAAATCGTAGGAAAAGTACAGAGAATGTGCAACACAAAATCATAGCAAAGGCAGAGACGCGTACTTCTCCATTCCAAAATAGATGACCTAGGCGGCTAGTTTGGCCTAGTGGGTTTCAAAGGATATGACGTGGTACAGTGCCGCCGGTCTTGGCGGTGGTAGCAAGATATATGGGTACAAGAAGTTTTCTTGAAGAAGCAGAATTCAACAAAGTCATGATGGTTCCTTCATTCGAACAACTTACAGTGGGAAAGGTTGGGCCTGCGATATGGCCGGGGTAGACCAGGATAATTTTGTGCATGGCAGGTGGACCAGGATGGTCGACGTCCCACATGTCGGCGAATGAAAGCATTCTTTCCGATATAGAGGACGAGCAATGAGTATTCATTGTTTATTTTTGATGAAAGCTATTGTCTCCACTGTTACTCCTTGACTTTTTCAATGCCTCTCTCTCCTCCACATAAGCGGGGACTATTTGCTATGCATGCAGTGGGCAGCTGGCGTCTTGAGGGGCCAGGGCGGTGAGAGCGGCTCGAAGCGGTTCGACTCGGCATGGCCCACCTCACATTATCACCATATATTTCTTGGAGTCGGTGCGCGGCGGGGCGATCTCTTCTCCCTCCCCCATTTCTCTCTTCTCAGCCGACGCCCGCCGAACGATTAGATTTCGGCAATCAACGGTTTATTCAATTACGGTCCCACATGTCAGTGAAATTGCAAGACAATGCGTGTCCCCTCTGGTGAGTGGCGTGCGAGCCGGACTGTCGGGGTTGCGACGCGTACGAGTCGTAAGTGTGCCGCCTTTTCGCGTGATTGATCGATAGAAATCCAGAACAAAATGTTGAGGGCGGTGCTTTCCCGCTCGTTAGGCGGGCTAGTTCGAGTGATATGACGTGCTACAGTGCCGTCCACTTGCTCCATTTTTATGTAACCAAGAGTTTACACTCTTACGCGGGAGGAGTGCGAGACACCGCGGATCTGATTTTGATCGAGGGATAACTGTTCCCTGCCAAATAATGGAGGATTCGGCTCAAAATAATAATAATGGAGGATTGTTAGCAATTATAGCATGATAGTTAGGGCATCTCCAATGCTGGCCCACAAATTTACACCGGCATCTGTCCGAGGACACTGATGGATGCCATCCGATGCTGCCCGCATACCTTTCGACAACTATATGAACTAACCGGATGAAGTTCGTGCAAACAAAGCGAATTTCAAATTAACTGGATGAAATTCATTACATTTCGAAAACTTTTCCTACAAACTAGATGAAATTCATTACATATTTCGCACAAACCGTTCTAAACCTACTGTAAACCTAATCTAAACGATCGCCGGCGCCCGACCACCATGTCCGGCCATGAACCGAAGAAAGCCGGCCATTGCCTTTGCCTCCTCCTCATCCGCCTCGATAACCTCCTCCTCCGGAGCACAAGGTTATGAAGATTTCGCCCACGCCGCCGCAAGCGGCTAATCGACCGTCGATGTTTTACCCCACCAAGCTTGGCGCCGACCGAGTGGAGTAGCGGTGGCCTTCCCGGGACTAGAGCGGCGGTGACCTACCGTACTACTTCTTCCTCTTTGTCGGTTGCGCCACGCGCTGGCCGCTTCGTGGTCGCGACGCGGAGGGCGGTCCGGGGTGACGGCGATCTCTTCGCTTGCTCTCGTGACAAGACGTCAAAGAGAGCTTTGAGCGCGCCGAGCGGAGCCGCCGATGTCCGCTGTCCGCTCTCGCGACAAGACGCCCAAGAGAGCTTCGAGCGCCAGAGGCCATGGTTGAAGTGGTGCCGATGTATGAAGGACCGGAGGAGAATAAGTGTGGGTCTTCGGCTATGGCTGGGAGCTGGGGCTCAAGATAATATAGCGGGTGAATGGCAATGAGCCGCGGCAGATGGATGGACAACTGGCGCCGGAGTAGGTTCGTCGGCCGTGAATGCGGATGCTGCTTCAGTGACTTAACTGCAGATGCATTTGGGTTACTGACATGTGGGCCCAACGGGCGTCTAGCCCGCATGTTAGTTACACACCAATTGCACCTGCAGTTAAGTCTGGTGAATGCGGCATTGACATTCTGGAGAGACGGTGACCATTTCAGCGGAAGCGCTAGCGGCGGAAGGGGTTTCAGTGTGCAGTGGCACTAAGATCGGTCGCTCGCGATAGTACATACTCCGTACCATACTACCATAGTACCCTCTCTAGGTTAGGCTGTTTTATAGATTGTCGTTGTGATGGACGATATACATGAGCAAGGCGGTCCGAGTATGACCATTGGTGTTGAGCCAGGTGAATACATGCTTGGCGTTCGCGTAGGCCTCCATCAAATGTCTAAACAGTAATGTCAGGCACCGCCGGGGCGCGCAGGTGATGGGCTCACCATTTGCGTTGCGCCATGAGCAGGACTTTGATTTAGAGGGCGATGTGCATGCATTAGCATGCTTTGACAGCGTCAGCGTTTGTGTCTGACATGAAGTATTTCATTTTCATTTGGCTGACAAGGGTGCGTTCCAGCGACGAGTCCGTGGTTTGATTCCCCACATACGCATAATTTTGGTTTTTACGGTATTTCTTTCTCCATTCACAGGTAGGCCCGCATAGATAGATAGAGAACACGAGCTGATGAGGCCCATGCGGACTTTTGACTGGTCAACCATACAAATACCAAGCTATACGTTGAGCCAACGACCGTATAATCACTATATCTCGTATACAATGATCAAAGTGAGCTATCAAGACAAGTTCGATGATGCCGGGGGAGATCTGCCCGCCACGGACACCTATGGGGCCGGAGCCCCTTGTCTGTGCGGTACGAGGGCGGAGGGAGCACAGAGAGCAGATCAGAAGTAGCACGCTGGGCGGATTTTACCCAGCTTCGAGCTCTCCGGAGAGATAAAACTCCTATCGCTGCTTTGTGTTTGTATTTGATCTTGCTCGAGAGTGCGAAAGTATGGTGGTGTTGCGTGTGTCGAATGGACCGAACCCTTCTACGCAGCGCATGGGCCTCCTTTTATAGTCGGAAGGGGCGCCAACAGGTGGCAGCGAGGAGAAAGGGGTAAAATGTAAAAGATGTGGTAGTTGGAACAAAGGGAACAAGTGAAGCTACAAGGCGTGAACAGTGGTTGCTACCTACTTTGATGATGGGGACAAGGGCATTTAATGCCCGCCGCCGTCGACCCCAAAAGCTCCCCGCCTTTCGTCTCCGTCGCCACGGCGATGGATCCACCGCCGTGAAGTGCCACCGTGTCGCCCAGCTGCACAGCCATCCGCCACGCTGCCCTCGAAAGGCCCTGCATGCACGTGGGCCGATGAGCCGGAGCGGCACACAGCGAATCCTCCCGGCAAGCACCTTGCCGGGTCTTGACCTTGCCGACCCGGAGCTTGCCGGCTCAGAACTTGTCGCCCCGGGCCCTCGGCGGGACGCATATAGCGCCGAGGCGGTCTTCTATGATGTAATCTCCTAGTCTTCCGGCGAGCTCCTTTTGCCGTGGCCTTGCGTGAGTGATGTAACCTTGAGCACAGGCGGCCTTCCCGGCAAGCTCCGCTGCCGGGTCTCGATCTTCTGTCTTGTATACTTTGTCTTTGAATGGTTTGATATGGAGCAGAGGGTCTTCGGCGAGCACGTGGTAAACCCCGCCGCTGGAAGTCAGAATCGCCGTGCACAAGTTGGGGTACCGAGGTACCCTACCTTAGTACACCGACAGAGCCCCGGCCCGGGCCACACACGGCAGCCGAGCGCTGTTGGGCCAGGCCCAAAACAGTGCACGGCGCACGCGCCCACGCCGCACCGAATCTACTTCCAGACCGCCGCACTTCAGAACGGCACGACGATTGCGCGTCGTGGGATACGTGGGCGGCGCGGCGTCTTTAAGGCATCCACCCCGTGATCGTGGTGCAGGGCGAGGTCACTTCACCCGCCGCCCGCCCGCCGCCACGCTGCCCTCATGCATAGGGGTCGGGCGGCGAAGGTGGAGACCGAGCCGCCACGGGCGGAGATGGCGAGTCGGCCCCGCCTCTGCCCTCCTTGCTTCCCGATTGGCCGGGCAGGGCGGTTGAGTTTCACCGCCCCTTTAAAAGGGGCGGAAGGGGAGCATAATGGTCTCACATCTCCTCTTCTCCCTTCGCCTTCGCTTCCGCTCTTCTTTCTCGCCATGGAAGGAGGAAAACCTAGTTCCTCAACGGTGGCAGCGAGGGTCGCCTAGGTAGTGCACTTCTCCTATCTCAAGACCGTGCAGGCGGAGCCGCCACGAGGGGAGAGGGAGGGGCGAGGCCATGGACGAGGCCGAGGGCGTGGTCGAGGCGGTCGGGAGAGGCGGTCGTGGCGACGTGCCTCCCCGCCTCCTCCGGCTCCTTTCTCGAGGCGGTCCATACCGAGACGATCCTCGGGAGTTCTTCATCAAGCTGCGCCGAGTGCCTGTCGCCGCCTCCGGCTGCCGGCCCTGCTCATGGCGAGCGATGGAACCGGATCCGCCCGAGGTGATGGAGTTAGGCGATGAGGGGCTGTGGGATCAGCGGCACTCGAGTGAGTGTCGTGTCCCCAGCCCCGGGTGATGTACTTGACCGAGGGTGGAAGACGCTCGCCGCATCCACAGCTTGACGGCGGGGTTTACCCTCCATTTCAAGTTAATGGAGGGCGACCTTCTCGCCGCCAAGGTCTTGAGATTCCGGGACCCGGCGAGATGTGTGGACAGCTCCTCCGATATGAAGGTCCCTCCTCGAGCGAGAGGACGAGGAGGGGAGTGACAGCGACGACGACGGGATGGCGGGTCCGACTAGGCGACGGACGCTGTCTCACAAGGCCACCGGCGACCCCATCATCCGGTCGCCGCCTTCGAACTCCCCGGGCCGCTCTGGGCGGTAATTTTGGCGAGGGAGGCTGCGGAAGAGGAAGAGGGGTGGCGGCAAGGCCGTTCATGCCGAGTACGAGGGCGAGGAGCCTCGCAGCAGGCCGACGCCCCACCACCCCGCCTTCAAGCTCTCGCCTCCGCGCCTCCGCCTCCGCCAAGCTCCTCGGCGGCCCTCGAAGTTCTCTTGGTGCCTTCGCGCCTGTAGCCTCCTAGGCGCCTTTGTTCTTCCCGCAAGCTTCTCTTGCCGGGCCTCCTTGACCTACCTCCCGAACTCCTGAACAGAGAAACAGAGAGGATTACGGGCATCTTATCTTTCAATTTGTAAGCCCTCGTGCCTTAGTTGTATTTAAAATATGTAATCCTCTCTATCATGTTTTTCATCCTCTATGGACTTGTACTAAACTAGGATGTTTTTAATGAAAAGAGGGGAAAGCTTGTCGGACCGAGTCTTTACTTGACTTCGTGCCTTGTATGTTCCCATCCCACGCCTCGGGAGCTTGCCGGGCGCTAACACGCTTGCTGAAAGTGCGGGACATCAGCAGCCACCGGCGGTGTTGCCCGCAAGCAACCTTGCCGGGCCGCTTGCAGCTCACTTGTGTTTGTTGAGCGGACTCGAACGAAACAAGGGCGCGACACTTGTCGCAGCTCACTTAAATCGTTGAGCGGACTCGAAACGAAACAAGGGCGCGACACTTGTCGCAGCTCACTTAAATCGTTGAGCGGACTTGAAACAAACCGAGGGCGAATCGGGCCACGACTGCTCCTCCGCCGCACGGGTTTTACAAGACACGCCGCTCAAAGACGCAGCCCCGCTTTCCCGGTCCATGAGAGGATGCATGACGAGGATGAAAACTTATCTCGATATCGCAGCTCCCAAAGAACTCGCTTGCCGGAGATGAATCTTAGTATCGCAGCCCCCGCAACTCGGCTTGCCGACCCAGCGCTGTGTGTGCTCTTCTCGTTTCTCCTTGTTGCTGTAATTTCAGCCATGAAAACAGCTGAGATAGATCTGCAACAGCTTCATTATTTACATGTATATGTATATAAATCCTTTCAGGTGACTTTGCAATACGATGCGGCCTTGCCCTTCAGATGTTTATACTTCACGCTGCTAGGGAACTTGCCGGGCAGGCCCTTGTCACGAAGCGCCGAGTGTTGAACTCGGCAGCCCGCTGGCCAAGGTCTTACCGGCAAGCAACCTTGCCACGGCTAGTCGCAACGCACTTAGCTTGTCGAGCGGACTCGAAAACGAAACAAGGGCGCGACACTTGTCGCAGCTCACTTAAATCGCTGAGCGTGCTCGAAAGCAAGATAAGGGTGCGGCTATCCACGGCAGGTTCCTCCGCACAAGTCTCTCATACGGGGCATCTTACGGCAGGCTGGCTACGCTACACCCTTTGTGCGCTTTTACCCCACGCTTAGGAACTTGCCGCAAGGTGCCCTTGCCGCGAAGCGCCGAGTGCTGAACTCGAAGCTGCCCGCTGGCCAAGGTCTTACCGGCAAGCAACCTTGCCGCAGCTAGTCGCAACGCGCTTAGCTTGCTGAGCGGACTCGAAAACGAAACAAGGGCGCGACACTTGTCGCAGCTCACTTAGATCGTTGAGCGGGCTCGAAAACGGCAAGGGCGCGACACTTATCGCAGCTCACTTAAATCGCTGAGCGTGCTCGAAACAAGATAAGGGTGCGGTTATTCATGGGTAGGTTCCTCCGCGCACAGTGTTTTATGCATAAAGGACGAACGACGAGGAACATAATATAAAAGAGCACGGAACTAAGGAATGTTCTGCACAAAAGCTCGAACGACTTAGCTTTTCCGTCTTCTGCGATCCGGCAAGGCCGCACTTCTCCCTTGATTTCCTCCCTTGTACGTTTTCACCCTCACGCTTCCAGGGAACCTGCCGGCGCAAACACACTTGCTGAGTGCGGAACATCAGCAGCCCGCTGGCGGTGTTGCCTCCGACAGGAAGAGCTTGTCGGGCTAGTTGCAGCGCGCCTTCATCGTTGAGCGGACTCAAACAGATCAGGGCGCAACTTAGCCACGATTCGACCCTGCGGCGCACAGGTTCTCCATACAAGGTACGGATTTTCGTGGAATATAACTCAAAAGTTTGAAACGGCTGCTGCTTTTGCCCCATCGCCGGTGGAGCTCGATGGCATCGTCCTCGACGCGGCGCGAAGACTCGGAGAGGTGCGCTTGCCGAGCAGTGCACCGTGAGCTGTTCTTGCCGGGCTTGATCTTTGGCTGGTCTGTCTTTGTTTCCTCGCGACTTGCGGTGGAGCTTGATGGGACGCCTCGACGGCAGCGCAAAGACTCAAGAGGTGCGGTTGCCGAGTGGGCCTGTGAGCACTTGCCGGACTTGGTCTTCGTCTTCCCGCGCTTCGGTGTAGTCCTTGCCTCAAAGATGCGGATACCACCTCCCGTGGTATGGCGCTGCTGGTTGTCAGATGTCGAGATGGACGCGACGCCCACGGGAGACGAGGCGCGCCATCCGCCTTGTCTTGATTCGTGGCGCCGCGAGTGTCCTCGCCGGCGACCACCTTTTCCGACGGCGCGTTCCTCCGCCCACCGCTGGCTCGTGGCGGCGGATGAGACGCAGCTGCCTGCAACCTCCTCGAAGCCTTCTTCTTCGGGCCATAGCGCAATTATTGATGAAGTTGCTGATGAAACTGGAGAGGTTGATGAAGAACGCGCCCGCATGAACGCCGGATCAGGTCCGCGATAACCTCGACGCTTTACCGGGCGCGCCAGAGATGCCGGGGAGATCTGCCGCCACGGACACCTATGGGGCCGAGCCCTTGTCTCAGGCGGTACGAGGGCGGAGGGAGCACAGAGAGCAGATCGATGCGAAAGCACGCTGGCGGATTTACCCAGCTTCGAGCTCTCCGGAGAGATAAAACTCCTATCGCTGCTTTGTGTTTGTATTTGATCTTGCTCGAGAGTGCGAAAGCGTATGGTGGTGTTGCGTGTGTCGATGGACCGAACCCCTTCTACGTGCGCATGGGCCTCCCTTTTATAGTCGGAAGGGGCGCCAACAGTGGCAGCGAGGAGAAAGGGGTAAAATGTAAAAGAGGTGGTAGTTGGAACAAAAGGGAACAAGGAAGCTACAAGGCGTGAACAATGGTTGCTACCTACTTTGACAAGGGGGGACAAGGGCATTTAACGCCCGTCGCCGCCGACCCCAAAAGCTCCCCGCCTTGCGTCTCCGTCCGCCACGGCGATGGATCCACCGCCGTGAAGTGCCACCGTGTCCCCAGCTGCACAGCCATCCGCCACGCGCCCCCGAAAGGCCCTGCATGCACGCCAGGCCGATGAGCCGAGCGCGGCACACAGCGTAACCTCCCGCAAGCACCTTGTCGGGTCTTGACCTTGCCGGACCCGGAGCTTGCCGGCTCAGAACTTGTCGCCTCCCGGGCCCGCCGACGCATATAGCGCCGAGGCGGTCTTCTATGATGTAATCTCCTAGTCTTCCCGGGCGAGCTCCTTTTGCCGTGGCCTTGCGTGAGTGATGTAACCTTGAGCCCGAACGCCTTCCCGGCAAGCTCCGCTGCCGTGGTCTCGATCTTCTGCCTTGTATACTTCGCCTTTGAATGGTTTGATATGGAGTAGGAGGGTCTTCGGCGAGCACGCGGTAAACCCCGCCGCTGAAGTCAGAATCGCCTGCGCACAAGTTGGGGTACCGAGGTACCCTACCTTAGTACATCGACAGAGCCCGGCCTGGGCCACACACGATGCCGAGCGCTGTTGGGCCAGGCCCAAAACAGTGCACGGGCGCACGCGGCCCACGTCGCACCGAATCTACTTCCGCATCTCAAGAGTAGGGCATGGGCTTAAGTTGAACCCCGAGAAGTGCGTCTTTGGAGTTCCCTCCGGCAAACTTCTCGGGTTCTTTGTGTCACAGAGGGGGATTGAAGCCAACCCCGACAAGATTAAAGTCATTGAGCGATCAAGCCCCGGCGAGTCAAGGATGTCAAGGCTTGCAGGTTGTGTGGCTGCCTCAAGAGGTTCATTTCAAAGTTCTGCAGAACGCGCCTCTACCTTTCTTCAAAATCTTGAAGAAGGCAGGTCCCATGAAGTGGACTCGAAGCGGAGGCAGCGCCGCAGGATTTGAACGGTACCTATCCTCCACCCTAATACTTGTCGCACCTAAACCACAGGAGAAGTTGTTGCTGTACTCTAGCGGCAACCAACCAGGTGGTTAGTGCTGCGTTAGTAGCGGAGAGAGGAGTCCGACGAGGAGATTACACCACCGCAAGCGAGTCCAGAGACAAGCAGGGGCTGTCCGACAAGTTCCGCCCCGACAAGGACAACTCACGCAGAACAGGATGAGGTGCGGAAGAAGATGGTGCAGCGCCAAAGGTATTTTGTGAGTTCCTCTCCAGGGGGCTAGATCCAGATACTGTGTGCAAAGTTGCTTTTCGCCTCCTCATGGCCTCGAGAAAGCTGCGCCATTACTTCTGTGCACACGAGATAACAAAGGGTCACCGCTCACGAAGAGGATATTGCACAACCTGAAGCAACAGCAGGATCGCTGAGTGGGCATTGAGCTGTCGAGCTTTGGACTCAAGTTTGAAAGTACTTCAACCATACAGAGCCGAGCTTTGGCAGAATTTATAGCAGAGTGGACCCCAACGCCCGATGAAGAAGTCCAAGAAACAAGTACACCTGCATAAGAAGCAACAAGTGAATGGATAATGTACTTTGATGGTGCCTTCGCTGCATGGCGCCGGTGCCCGGCGTGGTACTATCGCGCCCACCGGAGAGCACCTCAAGTATGTTATCCAGATGCACTTCCCAAAGGAGCAAGCGACAAACAACACCGCTGAATATGAAGGTTTGCTCGCCGCCTGTGATTGCGCCTAACTTGGGATCAGGAAGTTGATTGTGCGGGGAGATTCTCAGTTGGTGGTCCGGCAAGTTAACAAGAGCTATCAGAGCCCTTTGATGGAAGCTTATGTCGATGAAGTGAGGAAGCTTGAGGAGCGCTTTGAAGGTTTGCAGATGGAGCACGTCCCGAGAGCTCAGAATGAAATCGCAGATGGCCTTTCAAAGTGTGCTTCGATGAAGTTACTCAGGAACCGGGACCTTCTTGCTCAAGCTGACTCAACCATCCGCCACACCATCAATTGGGCAGTCCAAGAAGAGAAAGTTGGTCTCCGCGACTACTTGTCGGGCGGGCCTCCCCGAGACCGCCGCCAAGGTCCCCAAGATCAACGCACTGTAACGCCGAGGAACAGTTTGTTCTCGCAGATCCTCGGATCTGACATAGCTTGAAGCAAGTGTTCCCGATAAGCCTCGCCCGGTGAGCTTGCCGGGACTTCAGCCGGCAGAGCCAGGGTTCTGCCGAGAAGCCGAGGTTCCCGCAGCTGCTCATGTTTTAGTCCTTGCCGCTGAGCCCCAAGCTCAAGATGGGCGCAGCAGACGTCTGCTTTGTAAACCGGAGATCTTCCCGACGCACCCGTAAGAAATAGAGAAGATAACCAGACAAACAAGTATGTACCAACAGGATAACGAGCTGCATGTAAGAAGGCTCAATGGTGTCGATCAAGTGCATCTCCAAGGAAGACGGATGTAAGCTGTTGGCAGAAATACACGGAGGCATATGCGGCCACCACATTGGCAAGAAGGGCTCTTGCCGAAAGCTTTCCGCAAGGGTTCTTTGGCAAGAAGCCTCCAAGATGCAATCGCACTAGTAACCAAGTGTGAAGCATGCCGCCCATGCAAAGCAGATTCATCACCACCAAGCTCTCCAAACAATCCTTTGTCCCGCCCTTCGGTCTGGGGCTCGATATCTCGCCCTTCCCCTGTTGCCGGGGCTTTGAGTACTTGTACGAGTAATCGACAAGTTCACAAAGTGGCCGAAGTGGAGCCAGCGAGAAAGGTGACAAAGACAATCAGCGGTCAAGTTCTTTCAGTCGATTGTGTGCCGCTTCGATCCCTAACAGGATTATCACCGACAACGGTACACAATTCACTAGTCGCACCTTCATGCAAGACGCCCAAGACCTTGGCACCAAGGTCTGTTCGCTTCGCTGCTCACCCGAGGAGCAACGGTCAAGCGGAGAGGGCCACGCAAGTGCTGCGCGACTCAAGACAAGAACTTTCGACAAAGGCGCGAAAAGCGGAAGAAATTGATAGAGGAGCCGCCCGCTCTTGGTCAATCGAACGACACCAAATCGAGCCATCGGACGTACACCTTTTGCTCTAGTCTATGGAGCAGAGGCAGTTCTCCCCACGGAACTCAGATACGGATCTCCTCGAGTGCTCGCTATGATGAGCTCGAGCAAGAGCAATCGCGCAAGATGATGCATTGCTCCTGAGGAGGGACGCTCTGTGCTGTCAGACGAGCTGCTCGATACCAAAGAAGCCTTGCGCCGCTACCATAGCCGCAAGGTCAAAGCCGAGTCTCGAGGAAGGCGACCTTTGTTCTTCGGGCGTGTTCAGTCCGCCAAGAATTCCAACAAGTTGACGCCAAGTGGGAAGGCCCTTATCGGGTGAGACAAGTCACGAGGCCCGTGTCGTTCGCCGAGACCGAAGAAGGCTTACCGTGAGCAACTCCCCGAACATAGAGCATCTTCGCAAGTTTCACCCATATAGGCGCGGTTGCCGGATCTCGCTCCGCAACCACCTTTTGTACAAGCTTTGCCGCTGTTGCATGTAACCCTTTGTACAAAGCCGCGCAGACTTCTGCATCAAGAAAGTTTCGTGTTTTTGCGCTAGTTGCCTTTCCCATGCTTTTCTTTGCTATTTGCATGTGTTATTTGGCATCTCTTGTGCGACACACATATCCGTAAGCACAAAGACGCCGAAGGCCATATACTTGTTTCCCTTCTTTTTTCCTTGCCTTTAAGCAGAAGGAACGCTCTCGCGCACAAGTTTGCCGGGGAAGGAAATGGAGGATGAACCAAGTGCTGTTCAAGAAAGAGAAGCTTGCCGAGAACGCATGATCACTTAAAGCTAAGTTATTAGAATTTGAGCAGTTCAAAATTTTAAATTTTAAGTTGCCTTCCTTGAACAACCACACTTTGTATGGAAAACTCCGCGCGGAGGAACTCACTCGTGGATAGCCGCACTTATCTTGTTTTCGAGCATGCTCAACGATTTATGAGCTGCACAAGTGTCGCGCCATTGTTTCGCTTTTCGAGTCCGGCCAGCAAGCTAAGTGCGCTATGACTAGTCATGCAAGGTTGCTTGCCGAAAGACCTTGGCCAGCAGGCTGCTTCGAAGTTCAAGACTCGGCCATGGCAAGGGCCCTTGCCGCAAGTTCCCTAGAAGCGAGGGTTGAAGCATACAAAGTTGAGGATCGTAACAAGGAGATAACGCTGCATCTATTGATCAAAATAAAGATAATATCTTATAAGGAATAACTTGTCGCAAGGACTAATGAGTTCATAACACCCTATGCAGCTTATTAAAAGAGAAAGGAGGCCTAGTCACGGGTCGCCTCCACCCGGAGATCTTGTTCACTTTAGCAATGATGTGGGCGACCTGCTCCTTCAGAGCCTCCATGTTCGGCCGGGCAAGCCGCGAAGAACGCTGGTGAGGTTTATGCCGGATTGCGGTATACGATCTTCGCCAAGACGCGACTCCATGGTTTCCTGCACAGCCGGGCGAAGTCTCTCGGCGAAGCTGCGCGGGATCTTCTTCCGCAGATTTGCAAGGGCCGCGCGATCCTCAAGAAGAGGCTGAGCTTGGCGCCGGAGCGAGATTTGATCCGGGAGTAGATGAGATGCTCCAGCTTTAGTGCCAAGAGCTCCTGGTCAATATCGGACGACAAGATACTAAGTCCTCGGTCCATACCTCGACGGTACGGTGGAAGTGCTCGCTGCTTTGTTGGCGCTGTCCACCAAGGTTCGCCATTGCGGAGCTCCTCCTTCAACTTGGTCTCCGATCCCGGGCGGCGCTGCTTAGTCCTCAACAGAGAGACTTTCAGCTCAAGATCCTCGATGGAGTCCTTGGCGGCTTCAACTCGTCCGCTTTCTTGGAAAGACGACCTGAGTTCCGAGTTGGTGGACGCCCTTCGCGCCCGTGATTGAGCGCGGGCGACCTTCTCTCGCCGCCTTTCAAGAACTCCTCCAGCTGCGCGACCTTGGCGGCAAGCTCCTCCTTGGCGGTCTCAAGGCAGCCGGGCGGCTGGGCCTTCGCCTCCCCGCCAAGGGCTTGCTTCGAGCTGCAAGGTCTTCTCGTGGAGTCGAGGTGACCTTCCACTGGGCGAAGTTCTCCTTCGCCGACAGCTCCACCTCGGGCGAGCCGCTGCTGCTTTTCGCCTCGCCTTCTCCAAAGAACCACTCTTCATACTCCCCGCGAAGTCGCCACGCCTCCGCCACTGCTGGAGAGCAGCTCGCTGGCGGCGCAGCTGAGCCCGCCGCTTCCATCTCGGCGCCTTGGCGGGCGAGGGCCTCCCGAAGCGAAGCTACCGCCTGCCCGGGAAGGGCCGGAGCTGGTGAAGCAGCTTTCCTCCTCGGCCCGCCGCCCCGCCGGGCCCTCGACGATCTTCAGCCGCGGAGGCGAGGACCTCCCATCAAAGGCCTCGCCACGCTGGAGCTCATGACGAAGAACCCCACGGCACTGGATGAAGACGCTGGGGGCTTTCAAGTAGTAGCCGGGCTGCTCCTCTCTCCGCGGAGGGGTCGGCGACCGCGCAGCACTTGATGCTCCCGCCGCCCGGCTGGCGGTGCGGTCGCTGCCCTCTCCGCCACAAGGCGTCTGCAATGAGCGGTCTTCGCGATGGCCGGGCGGTTCTCGCCATGTCTCGGCGACAGGGCCGCTGCCGCCATTCAAGGCGCCTCCTCCTCAACAATGACGATTTCGCCTCCATCTGCTCGGGGAGGAGGATCTAGAAGAAGAAGAAAAGCAAAAGAAGTTCAAACAAATATCCAAAAAGAGACAACGCCGAGAAGACAAAGTTGCAGTAACCTACCTTGGCGGACGCCGCCACTGGGCGGGTTTCGCCGGGGCTCGCTTGGCGGAGGGGCCGCTGGTTGCTCGCTTGGCGGGTATCGCTTGGCGGAGTACTCCGCCTTGGCGGAGTGCTTCCTTGCCGGGAGTTCAGCCTTGGCGGGACGGCGGGCTCGCGTTCCTCGGGCGACTCTCCGGACGCCTCGCCGCCTGTGGCTCCACCTCCGCACAAGTCAAGACAAAACATCAAGGCATTAGTACAAGACCAAGATCTTCAAACACGCCCGCGAAAGTGAAAGTGCAGTAACCCAGACTTACGCTGGGCTGCGCTGGGCTGCTCTAATAAATACGGTCCGCAAGCTTGATCCCGCACATCCTCGGCCGCCGCAATGGGCGAAGTCGTCCGCGATTGACCATGGGCGCTTTTGGCCCTTTTCATGGGCCAAGGTCCTCAAATCAAAGCAAGAAACAAGATTAGCTTCAACAATAATCAGGGCGGAATTTGAGAAGATGAAGATCTTGATACTTACTCCTGTTCTCCTCGCCGTTTTCGCCAAGGCGGAGAAGTCATACTCCACCCGGGCGCGGCCGGGCGCGAGGAGCGGAGGCGAAGACTTCTGGGCGCTTAGCGGTCCTCGGCGCAGCTTGGCTTCCCCGGAAGCTTATGCCGCCGGCAAGCTGGTTGTTGCCGGGCTCGCGCCACTTCCGCCGCCGCTTTTGCGGAGGCGCTCAAGGAGAACGCTTAGGGCTTGCCCGGGCGGGAGGTCTCCGACGACGAGGAGAGGTCGCCGGGCAGAAGATCCGTGGACCCGCCGCCCTCGGCGGCCTCGGGCCCTCCTCTCCTCCTCCTCCGGCTGGCTGGCTGGCTGGGCCAGCCGCCTGCGGCCCCTTTCTCCGGGCGCTCCTCCGCCTCCGGCAAGATTCGCTCAAGGGCGCTGTTTCCTCCCGCAGCACCACCTCTGCTGCTGCTCGCCGCGATTCCGGGATCCCGGAGTGCCTCAGAGAGGGACCCCGGCGAGCGCTGCCGAGGAAGTTGCAGCAGTCTGCAGATCTCCGCTTCTCCTCTTGGCAGACGATCCGCAGCCTCTCCGCTTCGCCGAGTATATCCAAAATCCGCCGCCGCGCCGCGCGCGCCTCTTCAGCCCGAGAAGCTATGTATGCAAGCTTTGGTCGGTGGTGTCCTGCCAGATAGCCTTGATGTCATCCTTGTTCTTCGCCACCTCAAGGTTGTCAAGAAGCCGAGGATGACCGATGGATCGGGCGGAATCCACGCGGCGGTCCACGCCAGGCGAATCACACGCGGCATCATGGCGCAAAGACGATCCCGAGCTGTGCTGCTGCAGTAGGGCACCACTCGGGAGGTCTGAACCACTCGATGGGCCGGTCATATTTAAAGAGTTCCCGACCATCCCCTCAGCCCAGCTGGCCGTGAAGTTGAAATTCAGCCCGGGCGCAGCCTCATTATATCCCGCGGAGCCAGCATCCTGTGCCGCCTTTTTTCCTGCCTTGGAGAGGGGCACGCGGCGCGGAGGAAGTTCGCGCTACCTCGCGAACGGACAGTTTTGTTGCTCAAGACGAAGAATCCGGATGAGGGCGACGCTGAGCTTGACGCCGTCCGATCCAGCTCGCTTCAGCCCCGCCACAAGACGATAGGAGTTGCGCGCGCGCGGTGAAGTGCTGCGCTCGCCTTCAACGATCCAGCACCGCCAAGACGCCACTCTTCCCACTTGCCGCGGAGCTCCCCGCAAGTAAGACTCCTTCTTGTGCATTTAAAAACCCAAGATATCCCTCCGGAGAGGGGGCGCCACCGCCTAGGAGTGAAGAAATGCCTAAACAGCGCCACGCTGGGATGAATTTTATGTAGTTTTCACATAAAGCGAAAACCGCCATGGTAAGGATGGCGCTGGGGGTGAAGTCAAGAAGATGGAAGCCGAGGTGTGCATGACGCCACTGTAAGAATTCGTATTAAGGAGGGCAAAGACCGCAGGGAAGAAGGTGCGAAGAAATAGTACCCGCCGATAGTTGTCCTGGTGGCGGCCGGATGAGCTCGTCCGAGGATGCGCTTGGTCTTCTTGGCCTGTAACAGTAATATTTGTTCCAGAGTTCTGCTGAGCTGAGCCGGGCGAGAAGACGACGCTCCGCTCGCAGCAGGGCGAAGCCGCTACCGCCAGATTTCTCCTTTCTGGTCTTTCGCCTCCCCTTCCCGGCTTCGGGCCATGGCAGAGGCGGCGAGGGAAGGAGGATTAAGAGTCCGCGACGCTGCAGACGCAAGAGACGGGCGGAGGAGATGCGGAGGCGAGCGCAAAGGGGATCTCTCGAGGAGGAAGAAGATGCAATGAAAGCGGCGAGGGAACCGCCTCGCTTCCTCTCGCTTTTATGGGGAAGTGGGGGCGCCCGCTTCCCATTAAAGAACGTGGGCACGCCCCATCCACGACGCCGCAATCGACGCGCGCTGCTATGCGGGGATGCGCAGATGCGAAGTGGATTCGGCGCCGTGGGCTGCGTGGTGCCTGCAGACTGCTTTGGGCCTCGCCCAACAGCCAAGCACCGCAGTGTGGCCCAGCCCGGCTCCTGCCGGTGTATTAAGGTAGGGGTACCTCAAGACCCAACTTGTGCACGGCAGTTGCAGCTTCCCGCAGTGGTTTACCACGTGCTCGCCAAGACCCTCCCGCCCATATCAAACCATTCAAAGACGAAGTATACAAGACAGAAGATTGAGACCCTGCAAGCGGAGCTTGCCGAAGGCCGCTCTGTGCTCAAGGTTACATCACTCACGCAAGGCCCCGCAAAAGGAGCTCGCCAGAAGACTAGGAGATTACATCATAGAAGACACGCCGGGCGCTTATATGCGCCCCGGCGAGGGCCCGGGAGCGACAAGTTACAGAGCCCGCAAGCTCCTCGTCCGCAGAATAAGACCCCGCAAGGTGCTTGCCGGAGAGTTACGCTGTGCCCGCTGGCCCACTCATCGGCCCACGACGCTCGGGCTTTCCAGGACGATGGCGATGGTGTGCAGCCTGGGGACACGGTGGCACTTCACGGCGATGGATCCATCGCCGCGGGCGCACGGAGACGCAAGGGCGGAGCTTTTGGGGTCGACGGCGACGGGCATTAAATGCCCTTGTCCCCATCACAAAGTAGGTAGCAACCATCGCTCACGCGACCGTAGCTTCACCGCTCCCGCGACCGCTCCAACTACCACCCTTTTACATTTTTACCCTTTCTTCTACGCTGCCACCTGCTGGCGCCGCTTCCGACTATAAAAGGAGGCCCATGCGACGAGAACGGGTTCGGTCCATTCGACACACGCAACACCACCATACGCCGCACTCTCGAGCAAGATCAAATACAAACACAAAGCAGCAGAGGAGTTTTATCTCCCGAGAGCTCCGGCCGGGTAAATCCCCTGCAGGCTCGCCACGATCTGCTTCTCAGGCTCCCTCCGCCTCGCATCAAGATGCATAAGGGCCCGCCCCATAGGTGTCCGTGGCGGCAGATCTCCCCGCATCCTGTCGGTAGCTAAGGTAGGGGTACTCAAGATTCCAACTTGTGCACGGGCAGTTGCAGCTTCCTCGGCAGGGTTTACCACGTGCTCGCCAAGACCCTCCCCGCCCATATCAAACCATTCAAAGACGGTATACAAGACAGAAGATCAGGACTCTGCAAGCGGAGCTTGCCGGAAGGCCGCCTGTGCTCAAGGTTACATCACTCACGCAAGGCCCCGCAAAAGGAGCTCACCAGAAGACTAGGAGATCACATCATAGAAGACACGCCGGCGCTTATATGCCGGCGAGGGCCCGGGAGCTTAGTTACAGAGCCCGCAAGCTCCCGGTCCGCAGAATCAAGACCCCGCAAGGTGCTTGCCGAGAGTTACGCCAGGTGCTCCGCCCAGCTCATCGCCCACGCGCCGCCTCGGGCCTTTCCAGGACGCGGGCGATGGTCAGTGCAGCCTGGGGACACGGTGGCACTTCACGACGGTGGATCCATCGCCATGGCGACGGAGACGCAAGGGCGGAGCTTTTGGGGTCGACGGCGACGGGCATTAAATGCCCTTGTCCCCATCACAAAGTAGGTAGCAACCATCGCTCACGACCGTAGCTTCACCGCTCTCGCGACTGCTCCAACTACCACCTCTTTTACATTTTTACCCCTTTCTTCTACGCTGCCACCTGTTACGCCTCTTCCGACTATAAAAGGGAGGCCCATGCGCACGTAGAACGGGTTCGGTCCATTCGACACACGCAACACCACCATACGCCGCACTCTCGAGCAAGATCAAATACAAACACAAAGCAGCAAGAGGAGTTTTATCTCCGAGAGCTCCGGCTGGGTAAAATCCGCCGCGCTCGCCACGATCTGCTCTTCAGGCTCCTCCGCCTCGCATCAAGACATGCATAAGGGGCCCGCCCCATAGGTGTCCGTGGGCGGCAGATCTCCCCGCATCTTTGGCGCTGTAGGGGGCGCCGAGGTTGTGTGGACCTGATCCGCGCTCACGCTGGCGCGCTTCTTCATCAACCTCCAGCTTCATCAGCAACTTCATCAACAACTACGCCATGGCCCTCAAGAAGAAGGCTTCGAGGTCGCAGGTCTGCTCATGTTTCATCCGCCGCCACCGGAGCCAACGGTGGGCGGAGGAGACGCCGGCGGAGGGTGGTCGCCGGCGAGACACTCGCGCGCGCCACCAGATCCAAGGACAAGACGGATGGCCGCCGCCTGTCTCCGTGGACGCTGCGCCCATCTCAAGATACGACAACCCAGCAGCGCCATACCACGGAGGTGGTATCCGCATGCCGGGCAAGGACACACCGGAGGCTCGCGGATGCTTCGACCACCGTCCGGCACAGATAAAGCGAAGGCGCCGGGCAGGACTCGCCTTCTAACGCTGTTAGAGTCCGAGCATATCCCGCCTCGCGCCGCCGCTTCGCCTCCACTCCAGCAGAAGCGCCGCAAGGGCGCAATGTTCTCGACTTCTCCAGCGTGGACAAGGTCAAGACCGAGGGCTACCATCCGTAGCCTCGACGCCGCCAACAACGACTTCACAGCAGCCGCGACTCGCCACCTCGGCGAGCTGAGAAGACGGCGGCCGACGGCGATAAGACCGCCGGGTGCAACCACCGCACTCCCCGCCGCTGAAGCGAAGACGCCGCTTCGCTGAACAACGCCGACGACGGCTCCACGGCATCGCCGGATCCGCTGGCTCGCCGGATCAACGCCAGTCTCGACGATCGGGCGATAAGAAGACGCCGGACTACATCGAGCGCCGCCGAGAAGCTCGGGCGACAATCGCACCAGAGAGCTGATCGCTGTCGACGCTGCGGCGCTACCGGTGAACAGCGGCTTGTCAGACGCGCAGGCTGCCTCGCTGCTCACCCGCGAAGGCGGCGCTGGCCAAAGGGCTCCAAAGATGAAGAATTTCAAGCCCGGCGCATCGGAGAAGTACGACGGCAAGACGCACCTCGAATTTCTCTGTTCACACCATCGCGTGCAAAGCGCCGGGCGCGACGAGAAGATTCGGCGAACTACTTCCCGCCAGGCTTAAGACGAACGCTCGTTTGGCTTATGCACTTGCCGGAAGGCTCCATTTCTTCTGGGCAGACTTGCCATCAGTTTGTCGGGCGCCTTCATCGGGCGGCCACAAACCCCACGGCCAGAGAGCGATTCCACATTTTGGCCCGTATGAAGGAGAATCCTCGCAAGTATATCCAACGCTTCACCGTGTGCAGACAACATCCCTCGATGTCCACCCGCCACGGTTATCGCGCTGCTCCACCGTAACGCGTAAACCGCCGATGCGAGAAGAGATGGCGATGACCAAGATTCGATGTCACGAGCTCTATGCTCGTTTCAGGCAAGACACGCAGAAGAGGGGAGGAGACTTCGGGAGGATGTCAGCGCAGGAGGAAGCGACAGCGATGACGCCGCCCGCAAAGAAGAGACGGCGCGTAAACAACCGTAAGAAGAACAAGAAAGAGGTGCTTGCCGAGAGAAGTCCAGCAAGGAGGCTCCCGCCAAGCAAACACAGCCGGGCGGCTCCGCAAGGAGCTCGACCAGAGCGGCAGCCGACAAGCAGACGGCCCCGCAAGCAATATCGCAAAATCCACCGCACTAAGGGCCACGATCTCTACAATCGCAAGCGCTGCCGATGATCTCGCCGAGCAGCAAAAAGCTGAGTACGAGAAGCGCGACAAGGAGAAGGCCCAAGGTGGCAGAGGAGAACCGAGCAAGAAGCGCCGCTCAATGGCGGGAGGACGCCAAGGCAAGGCCGAGCAGCGGCAAGGTGATCGACCTCCCGGCCGCGACAAGGATGAAGAAGATGACGACGAAGACATGGAGGATGAGGATAACAGCGAGCAGGAGTTCCGAAGGCCACGGAGGTCCAGGCGCCGACGGTGGCGCCTCTCAAGACACCTCCCACCGCCAGCTAAAGCAAGGTGCGTGAGGTGAATGCAGCGGAGCCGCCTGTGGAGTCGCAAGCAGTCCTCAAATGGTCCAAAGACGCCCATCATTTTTGATCTTGAGGATCATCCCACCATACCACCGCGGGTCGGGTGCTTGCCGATGCTGGTCTCACCCACCACCCAAGAACCTCAAGGTAACCAAAATGTTGGTTGACGGCGGGCCGGGTTGAACTTGATCTCCTCTCGCTGGATCAAGAAACTCCAGATTCCGATGATGGCGAGCTCAAAGAGACCGGTTCTTTCCAAGGAATCAACCCGGACGGAGTAAGCCCAAGGAAAGATCACTCGCCGGTGACCTTTGGCGGGAGCTCAATTTCAGGATCGAGCGATCACTTTCGACGTCGCCGACATTCCGCTACATATAATGGAATACTCGCCGATCGCCTCGCCAAGTTCATGGCAGCTTCCCATTATGCTTACAACGACTCAAGATGCCGGGCCGATAAGCGCCATCACCGCCCACGGCGACAAGAAGGATGCGCTTGTCCGCGCCGACAAGATCTATCGATGCGGCAGCCGCGCCGATAAGGATACACTTGCCGCCTGAAGCTCCCGGGGAAGAAGACGAAGACCAAGTCCGCAAGTGCTCGGGGCCAACTCCGCAACCGCACTCTTCGAGTGCTGCGCCGCCGCCGAGGACGCCCCGCCGAGCTCCACCGCAAGAGTAAAAGGGAATGGCCGCCCGCCGCAACCAAGAAGGTGTCCGCCAGGAGGACGGCACCGGTGGTACCTTCACCATCGCCACACTTGACAAAGAATAGGAAAGCGCGCTGCCGCTTTTCCCCGCGCGTAATGTCGATGTGTTTGCATGGCAACCATCCGACATCCCCGTGTTCCCATGAAGGTGATTGAGCACAAGCTTGCGTTTGCCCTCGCGCGCGCCCATCAAGCAAAAAGTGAGGAAGCAAGCCGGAGCGCCAAGAATTCATCAACGAAGAAATCAAGAAGCTAGAGGCAGCAGCCTAGTTAGAGGTGTGATCCATCCGACGGGTTAGTAAACCCGCCAAGCAGCGCAAGGCCAACGGAAATGGAGGCTGTGTATAGACTTCACCGATGTAAATAAAGCATGTCCCAAGGATCCATTCCCTTGCCGCCAAGATTGACCAGATTGTTGACTCCATCGCCGGATGTGAGCTACTCGCTTTCTTGATGCATACTCAAAGCTATCACCAGATCTTTATGGCCAAAGAGGATGAAGAGAAGACTGCATTTATCACTCCATGTGGCACTTATTGCTTCATACGCATGCCATTTGGACTCAAGAATGCGAGATCAACATTTGCAAGGGTAGTATATATCGCTTTTGAGCCACGATCCATAGAAATGTAGAGGCTTACATGGATGATATCGTGGTGAAGAGCAAGAGCAAGGATACGCTGATTCAAGATTTGGAAGAGACATTTCAGAACCTCGCGCAAGATACAAATTAAGTTGAACCCCGAGAAGTGCGCTTTGGAGTTCCTCCGCAAACTTCTCGGTTCTTTGTGTCACAGAGGGGATTGAAGCCAACCCCAACAAGATTAAAGCCATTGAGCAGATCAAGCCCCGGCGAGTCAAGGATGTCAAGGCTTGCAGGTTGTGTGGCTGCCTCAGAGGTTCATTTCAAAGTTCAGTAGAACGCTACCTACCTTTCTTCAAAATCTTGAAGAAGGCAGGTCCCATGAAGTGGACTCCGAAGCGGAGGCAGCGCCGCAGATTTGAACGGTACCTATCCTCCACCCCAATACTTGTCACACCTAAACCACAGGAGAAGTTGTTGCTGTACCTAGCGGCAACCAACCAGGTGGTTAGTGCTGCTAGTAGCGGAGAGGAGTCCGACGAGGAGATTACACCACCGCAAGCGAGTCCAATGACAAGTGGGGCTGCTCCGACAAGTTCCGCCCGACAAGGACAACTCAAGCAGAATAGGATGAGGTGCGGAAGAAGATGGTGCAGCGCCCAAAGGTATTTTGTGAGTTCCTTCTCCAGGGGGCTAGATCCAGACACTGTGTGCAAAGTTGCTTTTCGCCTCCTCATGGCCTCGAGAAAGCTGCGCCATTACTTCCGTGCACACGAGATAACAAAGGGTCACCGCTCATCAAGAGGATATTGCACAACCTGTAGCAACAGTGCAGGATCGCTGAGTGGGCATTGAGCTGTCGAGCTTTGACTCAAGTTTGAAAGTACTTCAACCATACAGAGCCGAAGCTTTGGCAGAATTTATAGCAGAGTGGACCCCAACGCCCATGAAGAAGTCCAAGAAACAAGTACACCCGCATAAGAAGCAACAAGTGAATGGATAATGTACTTGATGGTGCCTTCGCTGCATGGCGCCGGTGCCGGCGTGGTACTCATCGCGCCCACCGGAGAGCACCTCAAGTATGTTATCCAGATGCACTTCCTAAAGGAGCAAGCGACAAACAACACCGCTGAATATGAAGGTTTGCTCGCCGCCTCGTGGATTGCGCCTAACTTGGGATCGTGAAGTTGATTGTGCGGGGAGATTCTCAGTTGGTGGTCCGACAAGTTAACAAGAGCTATCAGAGTTGATGGAAGCTTATGTCGATGAAGTGAGGAAGCTTGAGGAGCGCTTTGAAGGTTTGCAGATGGAGCACATCCCGAGAGCTCAGAATGAAATCGCAGATGGCCTTTCAAAGTGTGCTTCGATGAAGTTACCTGTGGAACCGGGGACCTTCTTGCTCAAGCTGACTCAACCATCCGTCACACCATCAATTGGGCAGTCCAAGAAGAGAAAGTTGGTCTCCGGCGACTACTTGCCGGGCTGGCCTCCCCGAGACCGCCGCCAAGGTCCCCAAGATCAACGACTGTAACGCCGAGGAACAGTTTGTTCCTCGCAGATCCTCGGATCTCAGACAGCTTGAAGCAAGTGTTCCCGATAAGCCTCGCCGGCGAGCTTGCCGGGGACTCTTCAGCCCGGCAGAGCTGGGGTTCTGCCAGAGAAGCCGAGGTTCCCGCAGCTGCCTCATGCCTTTAGTCCTGCTGCTGAGCCCCAAGTCCAAGATGGGCGCAGCAGATCGTCTGCTTCTGCCGAGGCAAGAGGCCAAAGATGCCGGGGAGATCTGCCCCACGGACACCTATGGGGCCGGAGCCCTTGTCTCAGGCGGTACGAGGGCGGAGGGAGCACAGAGAGCAGATCGAGCGAGCACGCTGGCGGATTTTACCCAGCTTGAGCTCTCCTGAGAGATAAAACTCCTACCGCTGCTTTGTGTTTGTATTTGATCTTGCTCTAGAGTGCGAGCGATGGTGGTGTTGCGGTGTCGAATGGACCAACCCTTCTACGCGCATGGGCCTCCCTTTATAGTCGGAAGGGGCGCCAACAGTGGCAGCGAGGAGAAAGGGGTAAAATGTAAAAGAGGTGGTAGTTGGAACAAAAGGAACAAAGGAAGCTATAGTGCGTGAATAGTGGTTGCTACCTACTTTGACAAGGGGGGACAAGGGCATTTGACGTTCGCCGCCGAACCCCAAAAGCTCCCGCCTTATGCTCTCCGTTCGCCACGGGCGATGGATCCACCGCCGGAAGTGCCACCGTGTCCCCAGCTGCACAGCCATCCGCCACGCTGCCCTCGAAAGGCCCCATGGCGACGCAGGCCGATGAGCTGAGTGCGGCACACAACAGAACTCTCCGGCAAGCACCTTGCCGGGTCTTCGACCTTGCCGGACCCGGAGCTTGCCGCTCAGAACTTGTCGCCTCGGCCCTCGCCGACGCATATAGCGCCGAGGCGGTCTTCTATGATGTAATCTCCTAGTCTTCCGGCGAGCTCCTTTTGCCGTGGCCTTGCGTGAGTGATGTAACCTTGAGCCTCGAACGGTTTTCCCAAAGAAGCTCCGCTGCCGGGTCTCGATCTTCTCGCCTTGTATACTTCGCCTTTTGAATGGTTTGATATGGAGCAGAGGGTCTTCGGCAGCACGCGGTAAACCCGCCGCTGAAGTCAGAATCGCCTGCGGCACAAGTTGGGGTACTGAGGTACCCCTACCTTAGTACACCGATAGATGACCGCCAATGCATTTTACCCGGTAATAAATTACCATGATTGAAGGGGAATCCTAATTTGCTTCGTCTTCTGTTCTAACACCCTCGATGCGGCTATATCTCCCACGTGTCGAAGCACGACTTAGAGGCATAACCGCATAGAAAGCAATGTCGCAAGTGAGGTAATCTTCACACAACCCATGTAATACATAAGGGAAAGAGATACATAGTTGGCTTACAATCGCCACTTCACACAATTACATGAATAAAGCATTACATCATCCAGATACAAACAAGGTCCGACTACGGAACCAAAATAAAAGAAGAACCCCAAATGCATAAAGGTCCCCGATCGACCCCTAACCGGGCTCCACTATCGATCAACTAGAACGAAACAACACAAAGGGCAAGATCTTCATCGAGCTCCTCCTTGAGCTTGGTTGTGTCACCGCCGCAACATAGGCACCGCAAACTGGTTTTGGTAGTATCCGTGAGCCACGAGGATTCAAAGCAATCTCGCACCCGCGAGATCAAGACTATTTAAGCTTATGGGTAAGGTAAAGGCATGAGGTGGAGCTGCAGCAAGTTTACTAGCATATATGGTGGCTAACATACGCAAAAGAGAGCGAGAAGAGAAAGCAAAGCACGGTCGATAAAAGTATGATCAAGAAGTGATCCTATAGCAACCCACGCCAAGCATAACTCCAACATCGTGTTCACTTCCCTGACCACGAGAAGGGACCATCGTGGTTACACACGCGTTGATGTATTTTAATTAAGGTCAACTTCAGGTTTTCTACAACCGACATTAACAAATTCCCATCTGCCACATAACCGCTGGCACGGCTCTCAAAAGTTTATACCCTGTAGGGTGTCCCAACTTAGCCCATGACAAGCTCTCACGGTCAACGGAGGAATAGACCTCCACCCGAGACACTCCGATCGACTCGGTATCCCGCACAACAAGACATTTCGATGTGGTAAAACTAAACCAGCAACACCGCCCGAATGTGCCGACAAACCCGATAGGAGCTGCACATATCTCTTTCTCGTGGCACACCGATGAGTCTAGCTACGAGTAAAACCAACCTCAAGTTTCCCGAGGTGGCCCCGCAGTAGTTTCGGTTCGACCAACACTCGTGAGGAGCACCGCCCGGGGTTAGAATAAAGATGACCCTTGAGTCGCAGAACCCAAGGGAAGGTGGTAGGTTGTTAGTGCAAATGGTAAAACCAATGTTGGGCATTGCTGGAGGAGCTTTACTTAAGGCGAACTGTCAAGGGGTTCCTATTATAGCCCAACCGCGTAAGGGACGCAAAATCCGGGAACATAACACCGATATGACGGAAACTAGGTCGGCAAGAGTGGAACAAAACACTGCATAAGGCCGAGCCTTCCACCCTTTACCAAGTATATAGATGCATTAATTAAATAAGATATATTGTGATATCCCAACAAGTAAACATGTTCCAACAAGGAACAACGCTCCTGTTCCAACAGGAACAAACTTCATCTTCACCGCAACTAACAACGCTATAAGAGGGGCTGAGCAAAGCGTAACATAGCCAATCAACGGTTTGCTAGGACATGGTGGGTTAGAGGTTTGACATGGCAATTTGGGGGCTGACAAGCAAATGGTAGGCATCGAGCATTGGCATAGCAAAAGAGCGAGCAAACTAGCATAGCAAAGATAGTAGTGATTTCGAGGGTATGGTCATCTTGCTCGAAATCCCGCAAGGAAGAAGAACGAGTCCATGAAGAAGACACACGGACATAGTCGAATCTAATCCTCACAACTCCGAACTAAACCGGCTAACGAGAGAAGCAACCCGAAAGAAACAAACAACATAGTAAACAACCATCACATAAACATGGCATGATGCGCAAACAAGTATGATGCATATCCGGTTTAATGAGGCATGGCATGGCAAAGTGCAACAAACTATCTTACAAATTAAGTGGAGCTCAATATGCAACGAAGTTGCATATTGACTAAACACCACATCAATTATTTAGTTCTCTCTCGGTTATGCTACTCAACAATATTAAATATGGGTTAACATGGCAAGAGGTGAGGCATATGAAAACTACCTATCTAGGCAAGTTTAAGTGAGGCCGGAACAACAAACAACAATTCCGATAAATCCCCACATGTCTTTTAGTAGTTTAATGCAAACACAATTTTAAGCATTTAAATGTTGTTATCATGATGCGAATGACATATGCAAGTTTTATGCAATTTTTATAAAAATGTTGACATGAGCATGTTATGAAGCATTTGTCGCCATGGCGAACGAAAGGGTGCCACGGCAACGACACGAAAATGGTGCCACGGCAACGATAACTAAAATGGTGCCACGGCAACGATAATCGAAAATGGTGCCATGGCAACGATAATCTAAAATGGTGCCATGGCAACGATAACGAAAATGGTGCCACGGCAATATTCCGGCGATCCGATAACTCATTGAGATACCGTGCAAAAGAGCAAGTGTGCGGATGTGTGGAACATGCAAAGATGGTGGGTGCTCCCGATCACCGGGTTCCCACGGGTCGACGGCATGGCAAACGAGGAGGAACGCAAAGACAAACGGGCACGATGCAAACACGAGCATCTCATACATGCAAGGGCATCTCATCGCGTCGCCCTCGGTTATACCTTTGAAGCGCATGCTGGAGCAGTTCGAGTCGCCGAGGGAAGTAGTCGCTCACGGACGGTCGAGGGAAGTAGTGGTTCACGGATGTCGTGGAAGTAGTTGTACACGCTTCGTAGTGGGAAGTAGTTGTTCTTGCAGCAGTCGTGGGAAGTAGACGCTCACGCTTGAAGAGGAACTTGTCGCATCCAAGTCCTTCGGGTTCGCCGGTAGTGGTACTTGGCGAAATGCACGCCGACCGTAGTCGTCTAGGCAGGAAACAGAGTTGTACACGGTTCGGCGCCGAGGTACTTGGCGCCCAAAACAGAGCAACACCAAAAGGCCTCGGTCTTGGCGCAGCAGCAGGAGGCGAAGCTTCGCCGGAGAGGTGCGGCGAGGGGAACCGCATGGAGGCGCGAGGGAAGGCGGTGGCAGCGAATCGGTCGGAGGCGAGCACGAGATGGCATCACGGAGGGTGCAATCGCTGCCGCCGCAGCTCGACGGCGAGATCCGCAGCGGAGCTGGCGAGGCGGCGGCAAACTTGGCGAGGCAGGGGAGGTCGATGCAGAGGGGGTCAGAGACGCCGGAAGCTGACGACAGAGGGGCGAAGAACGCAGGGGCCACGGACGCCGCACGCCGGGAGCGAGCGAGAAGTCGCGCGCTGCGGAGAGGCTCGGGGTCGCGCGCTGGGTGGCCTTCCGGTGGTCGCCGACGGCGGCGGTGGCGACGGGCTCGCCTGGCTGCTCGACGGCGGAGGGAGCCCCGGTGTGGAGGTGGAGGCGCGAGGCGGAGAGCTCGGCAGCGGCAGCCGCGGGAGGCCGAGGCCGGCGGAGGTGGTGGTGCGCTACGGGGATGGCTGCGGGGTGGAGGAGGCGCGACGGGACGGCTCCGAACGGCGACGGGGTGGCGCTCAGGCGACGAGGATTTGGCGAGGAGGAGGTCGAGCGAGGCCTGGGGCTATAGACACGATGCGGGATCGAGAAGAAGAGGGACGGTTCCTGGCGGCGCTGCGAGGAGGAACGAGGGGAATCGAGAGAGATGCGTGGGGCTGGGATCGGTCGGGCTAGGGTTGCGGGGCGCGGGGCCGGATGGGCCTTGGGAGCAAATGGGCCGGCCTGGTTCGGCTGGAGGCCTGGTGGGTGCTTCTGCTGCTGGGCTGCTCTGCTTCCTTTTTTTTCCTTTTTCGTTTTTCTTCAGACAGAAAACAAAAGGAAAACCAGAGGGGAATTTGGGAGGATTTAGAGAGATGTGACAAAATTCTCAAGGTCCTGAATTTATGAGTATTCAATAAAACTGATTTGGGAAATTTTAAAGGCCAAAAAATATTCCAAGTTTGAATTAGGTTCCAACTTGAAGCATTTTTTATCCCAACCAAACCAGCTCCAAAATAGGTGAAACTTGGCAGGGAGGTGAGTGGCATGATGCTTGAATTGTGAGGGAGAGATGAACATTAAAGGAGGAGGAAAATGGTACTTGCCAAATAGAAGCAAGAGAAGGAGGGAGGGTGATGCAAGGTGATCATGCATGAAACACACAATGCACATGATGAGCATGATGAAATGCAACATGATGCAAGGATGAATGCAACGAACAAAACAAATCACACGATTTAATCTCGAATAGCTGGAAGTCTTCGAGCGCCGGTCTCATGCTACAACACTCCACCACTACAAGAGGATCTCGCCCCGAGATCTAGAATGGCACCGAGGGAAAACGGAAGAGGAAAAGAAAGGTAAAACTAAGTTGCTTCTTTGATTTAACGAGTGAAACCACGAACCTTGAGAGGTTGAGCAAAATGAAAGAAAGAAAACAATGAAGATGAGCAAAGTTGAAAACACTCCGTTAAAAAGAGGAACAAGGGATACGACGAGTACCAAAAAGTTTAGTGATAAGATAGATATTGAAACCACTCCGGTTAAAACAAGATGAGAGGGGAAGAATTCGGGCAGCACTCCGGTTGAACATGGAAGGAATTGAACATGAACTTGACAAGATGAGAAGATACTTGATGAAATGAACAACACACTGCCTCCGGAACTATTGAAAGAATGGCACAAAGGGTAAGAAATATTTCAGACAGCTCTCCAGTTGAGGAAGGAGGGAAAACTTGATAAAATTAGAGAACTCGAATGAAAACATGACACTTCGGTTAAATGGATAAGTAAGGAAAAGAACATGATCTCCAAAATGATATAATGGGTCAAAGAAAACATCACAATGCCTCCGTAAGAAAGAATAGAAGTAGATCATTGGAATAAAGGGACGGAGAAGAAAATGACAACTTCTACCACAATTGAATTTGGAAGGCATCCTTGCAAGAAGAAAGAATAGAGTTGTTGGAAGACCAACAACGAAAAGAATAAGTTTGTAGTGGGCTTATGGAAACATCTCAACATTATGAGGTGACAACCGCCACTAACGGAAACAATTGCTTGCTTGAGATGAACGAAGGAGATGAAAGCTGTTACGAGAGGATAGGAGAAAACTTGGATCATTGATAAGCACCACAAATAGCAACATTCCTTAGGAAAGGCTTTAGGTGAAATCTATACCAAGATAACTCCAATGAAGAGATCGACGCTTGAAAAGATCTCTTGAACAAAGAGAAAATGATGGATTTAAATATGTCACTCTTGAAAACTTGTGAATCATGAAACGCCAAGGAAATTATCAAGAATGACCTAACACCACCTCGTAAGATAAGGTAGAAAGAATTGCACTTTGGAATGCAAGATGAAGAATACTTGAGCTCCTCAAAACAAAACATGTGTTGAGCACCACGTTTAATTTTGAGTATAGCTTGGCGGGTCATAACTTCAAGAGAAATCTTGAAGAACAGTTGAAGAGTGAAAAGAATCCTTGAGGAAGCACCACGTAGAGCCTCCATGAAGAACTCTGGTAATAAAAGGATGATAAAAATAAAAAAAATGTAGAAAACACATGGTGAAGCCTAGCAATGTTTTAGATGGAGCTTCGCGATGAGATAATTGAGAGAGCTTGGAACTCCGAAAAGAAAAATGAAGCCTCTCGAACCGAGAATGTGATGTGATGACCAACTCCGGAAATAAAGATGAATCACTTGTAATCAAGAATTTATTCATCATGAATAATCTCCGGAAGAAAAGAATTGAATCACCTCGAGGAAATAAGAATAAGATTTATTGTATGCTTATCCTTCATCAAATTAAATTGATGACAAGCAATGGATTTGGCAAACTACTTATTCCCATTGAAAAAAAGGATTAAGAGAGATATAGCGTAAACTTGAGAAGGTCTTCAACGAACCACCGGTAGGATTGGAACAACAAATGAATTGATATGATGAACAAGGAAGAGAGATCTTGAAAGAACCACCGTAAGGATTGAAAATGACCGAAGTAGGGGTGCATCACCGGTAAGAATTTGCAAATGAACGAAGGTGCTTGAGACAAACTAGATACATGAGAACAAAGAGATCAAAAACTGATTAGAGGATATTTGAACGATTCACCGGAAGAATTCGAGAACGAGAGCTGAACGCTGAGAATTAAGAATTATGACATGATGGCCTTCGTAGGAATAAAATGGAAAGAACTCACGAAATGCTTCGGATGGGTGAAATGAATTCTCACAATCGAAAACAATTATGAGAGGTTGGCAACATGCTAGCACCATGAATCTTGAAGAGAATAGAGCAAGATTAAAGAGAAACTCTTCTTCGGTCTTCAAATGATGAGAATGACAACGAGAAACACCACCAAGAATTATTGAGGCACACCGGAAGATTCAAAAGCGAAGAGGTTGAGCCAACTATGAAAAGAATTTGAAAGATCTTGGAGAAAAGCATTTGACTGATAGTAACTCATTCTTACGTCAAACTTGGAGAAGAATTTAGGATAGCTCGGGAAAATAGAAGAGTCGTAAGATCCTCGAAAAGACCGTGGGTTAGGGCCCACTCAAAAGAACACCGCTGAACAGATTTAAAAGAGATGTTGCACCGTTGAATTAAATGACTTGAATGAGATACCAATCTCAAAGAGCTTGAACGAATGCAGAGTGGAAACACGAATCTTCGAGATATCTTGAGCACTCCGAATAACAAATAGCGAGAAGTAGAATGATAATGAGGTGCACCGGTATGAGAAGACATTGAAATGAGGAAAAAGGTATGATCAACAAAACTTGACTTGAATGCACCGGAGAAGAGAAAGGAATGAGGAATGACGAACTAGTAGAACATCTTCTTGAAAACCACCGGGTAAGAACATTGACGGAAAAAGAATGGAGAAACTTCACAAAAATAAAAGTATACTTGGTAAAGAAATCTTAGTCCTTGAGGAAAACGGGTGGGTGGGCGGGAAAAACAAAGGCAACTTGGAGACGGATGGAACAAACACCGTTGAGAAGAAATGATAATTGGTCTTGCTGATGTTGAAGTGATCGGATCCACTTGAAGAGAAACACGCCGGTTGAAAAGGATTGACATGACAATCTCGATTGTCGAGAAGGATTGGTATTCACATCGGAGTATGAGAACATCATTTCGGAAAGGTATGGAATCAACACTTGACATTGAAGCAACTCAATACCACAACTCAAAACAAAAACAAGGACTGGCTTGCGAATAAGCCGAACAAACATATGATAGAGATTTACCCAATCCCATATCATGCATCCGTCAAAAGATATTCTAGGAGCTACTTGAATTCCCACCTATAAAACTCCCAAACTTTCTCGTTATGCAATCTGGTGTTGGGGATACAGGAAGCAATATATCTCACCCAAACTAACAATACCTACATCCAAGCAGATCCATCCGTCAACACATAACCAAGAAACCTTCGAAATCGTGGTACCTCAACCTTCAAAAGCATCCGTTATATGAAGTCATGGCAATACTCCCTGCACTCACCTCAAGATCGGGTTAGCGGGTTATCTCACCAACAACTGCATAAAAGAGATTTTCAATGTCGGCGATTAAACTCGTATTCCAGAATCTGCAACGATAAAATTATGACGACAACACCTCGGAGCTCAACTCCCCGGGACACCTCCACTAAAAAAAACCCCTGCTGATGGGAGGCACCAAGACAATGTTGTCATCATAAAACCATCGGAACGATTCTAAGATACCCGCGTGATCCGAAAAAAAAAATTAGTGAAATTTGAGAAGAGAAGAGTCAAAACTCTACGTCAGGATACCTCACCAGAGCGATGAAGGGACTGAGGAGTAAAAAGAATTCCTAACTCTCCGATATATATAATCCTAAATGACTCAAAACATTTTTGTCTAGACACAACTCGGCCGCTAAAAACGATCAAGCAATGGGGCTCTAAGGTCGGGATGGCTCGATTACTAACTTTAACGCCTCGATGCGGCTATATCTCCCACGGTCGGGCTAACGACTTAGAGGCATAACCGCATAGAAAGCAATGTCGCAAGTGAGGTAATCTTCACACAACCCATGTAATACATAAGGAAAGAGATACATAGTTGGCTTACAATCGCCACTTCACACAATTACATGAATAAAGCATTACATCATCCAGATACAACAAGGTCCGACTACGGAACCAAAATAAAAGAAGAACCCCAAATGCATAAAGGTCCCCGATCGACCCCAACCGGCTCCACTCATCGATCAACTAGAACGAAACAACACAAAGGGCAAGATCTTCATCGAGCTCCTCCTTGAGCTTGGTTGTGTCACCGCTCGTAACATAGGCACCGCAAACTGGTTTTGTAGTATCCGTGAGCCACGAGGACTCAAAGAATCTCGCACCCACGAGATCAAGACTATTTAAGCTTATGGGTAAGGTAAAGGCATGAGGTGGAGCTGCAGAATCGACTAGCATATATGGTGGCTACCATACGCAAAAGAGAGCGAGAAGAGAAAGCAAAGCACGGTCGATAAAAGTATGATCAAGAAGTGATCCTATAGCAACCCACGCCAAGCATAACTCCAACATCAGTTCACTTCCCGACTCACGAGAAGGGATCATCACGTTACACACGCCGTTGATGTATTTTAATTAAGGTCAACTTCGTGTATTCTACAACCGACATTAACAAATTCCCATCTGCCACATAACCGCTGGCACGGATCTCGAAAGTTTATACCCTGCAGTGGGTGTCCCAACTTAGCCCATGACAAGCTCTCACGGTCAACGGAGGAATAGACCTCCACCGAGACACTCCGATCGATCAGATCCCGACAACAAGACATTTCGACAGGTAAAACTAAACCAAGAACACCGCCTCAATGTGCCGACAAACCCGATAGGAGCTGCACATATCTCTTTCTCGTGGCACACTCAGATGAGTCTAGCTACGAGTAAAACCAACCTCAAGTTTCTCGAGGTGGCCCCGCAGCAGCTCGGTTCGAACAACACTCGAGGAGCACCGCCCGGGGTTAGAATAAAGATGACCCTTGAGTCTGCAGAACCCAAGGGAAGGTGGTAGGTTGTTAGTGCAAATGGTAAAACCAATGTTGGGCATTGCCGAGGAGCTTTACTTAAGGCGAACTGTCAAGGGGTTCCTATTATAGCCCAACCGCGTAAGGGACGCAAAATCCGGGAACATAACATCGATATGACGGAAACTAGGCAGCAAGAGTGGAACAAAACACTGCATAAGGCCGAGCCTTCCACCCTTTACCAAGTATATAGATTCATTAATTAAATAAGATATATTGTGATATCCCAACAAGTAAACATGTTCCAACAAGGAACAACGCTCCTGTTCCAACAAGGAACAAACTTCATCTTCACCGCAACTAACAACGCTATAAGAGGGCTGAGCAAAGCGGTAACATAGCCAATCAACGGTTTGCTAGGACATGGTGGGTTAGAGGTTTGACATGGCAATTTGGGGGGCTGACAAGCAAATGGTAGGCATCGTAGCATTGGCATAGCAAAAGAGCGAGCAAACTAGCATAGCAAAGATAGTAGTGATTTCGAGGGTATGGTCATCTTGCCTGAAATCCCGCCAGGAAGAAGAACGAGTCCATGAAGAAGACAAACGGACATAGTCGAACGAATCCTCACAACTCCGGAACGAAACCGAAGCTAACGAGAGAAGCAACCCGGAAAGAAACAAACAACATAGTAAACAACCATCACATAAACATGGCATGATGCGCAAACAAGTATGATGCATGTCCGGTTTAATGAGGCATGGCATGACAAAGTGCAACAAACTATCTTACAAATTAAGTGGAGCTCAATATGCAACGAGTTGCATATTGACGAAACACCACATCAATTATTTAGTTCTCTCTCGGTTATGCTACTCAACAATATTAAATATGGGTTAACATGGCAAGAGGTGAGGCATATGAAAACTACCTATCTAGGCAAGTTTAAGTGAGGCCGGAACAACAAACAACAATTCCGGTAAATCCCCACATGTCTTTTAGTAGTTTAATGCAAACACAATTTTAAGCATTTAAATGTTGTTATCATGATGCGAATGACATATGCAAGTTTTATGCAATTTTTATAAAAATGTTGACATGAGCATGTTATGAAGCATTTGTCGCCATGGCGGAACGAAAGGGGTGCCACGGCAACGATAATGAAAATGGTGCCACGGCAACGATACGAAAATGGTGCCACGACAACGATAACGAAAATGGTGCCACGACAACGATAACGAAAATGGTGCCATGGCAACGATAACGAAAATGGTGCCACGGCAACATTCCGATGATCCGATAACTCATTGAGATACCGGTGTAAAAGAGCAAGTGTGCGGATGTGCGGAACATGCAAAAGATGGTGGGGTGCTCCCGACTACCGGGTTCCCACGGGTCGACGGCATGGCAAACGAGGAGGAACGTGCAAAGACAAACGGGCACGGCGCAAACACGAGCATCTCATACATGCAAGGGCATCTCATCGCGGTCGCCCCGGTTATACCTTCAAGCGGCGCTGGAGCGGTTCGAGTCGCCGAGGGAAGTAGTCGCTCACGGACGGTCGAGTGAAAGTAGTGGTTCACGGACGTCGTGGAAGTAGTTGTACACATTTCGTAGTGGGAAGTAGTTGTTCTTGCAGCAATCGTGGAAGTAGACGCTCACGCTTGGAGAGGAACTTGTCGCATCCAAGTCCTTCGGGTTCGCCGGTAGTGGTACTTGGCGAAATGCACGCCGACCGTAGTCGTTCTAGGCAGGAAACAGAGTTGTACACGGTTTCGGGCCGAGGTACTTATGCTCCAAAACAGAGCAACACCAAAAGGCCTCGGTCTTGGCGCGCAGCAGAGGAGGCGAAGCTTCGCCGAGAGGTGCGGCGAGGGGAATCGCATGGAGCCGCGAGGGAAGGCGGTGGCAGCGAATCGGGTCGGAGGCGAGCACGAGATGGCATCACGGAGGGTAATCGCTGCTGCCGCAGCTCGACGGCGGCGAGATCCGCAGCGGAGCTGGCGAGGCGGCGATTTAACTTGGCGGCAGGGAGGTCGATGCAGGGGGGTCGAGACGCCGAAGCCGACGACGAGGGGCGAAGAACGCAGGGCTACGGACGCCGCGCGCCGCGGGAGCGAAGCGATGGTCACGCGCTGCGGAGAAGCTCGGGTCGCGCGGGTGGCTCCTCCGGTGGTCGCCGACGGCGGCGGTGGCGACGGGCTCGCCTGGCTGCTCGACGGCGGAGGGAGCCCCGGTGTGGAGGTGGAGGCGTGAGGCGGAGAGCTCGACAGCGGCAGCCGCGGGAGGCCGAGGCCGGCGGAGGTGGTGGTGCACTACGGGGATGGCTGCGGGGTGGAGGAGGCGCGACGGGACGGCTCCGAACGGCGACGGGGTGGCGCTCGGGCGACGAGGATTTGGCGAGGAGGAGGTCGAGCGAGGCCTGGGGCTACAGACACGATGCGGGATCGAGAAGAAGAGGGACGGTTCCTGGCGGCGCTGCGAGGAGGAACGAGGGGAATCGAGAGAGATGCGTGGGGCTGGGATCGGTCGGGCTAGGGTTGCGGGCCTGGTTCGGCTGGAGGCCTGGTGGGTGCTTCTGCTGCTGGGCTGCTCTGCTTCCTTTTTTCTCCTTTTTCGTTTTTCTTCAGACAGAAAACAAAAGGAAAACCAGAGGGGAATTTGGGAGGATTTAGAGAGATGTGACAAAATTCTCAAGGTCCTGAATTTGCGTAGTATTCAATAAAACTGATTTGGGAAATTTTAAAGGCCAAAAAATATTCCAAGTTTGAATTAGGTTCCAACTTGAAGCATTTTTTATCCCAACCAAACCAGCTCCAAAATAGGTGAAACTTGGCAGGGAGGTGAGTGGCATGATGCTTGAATTGTGAGGGAGAGATGAACATTAAAGGAGGAGTGAAAAATGGTACTTGCCAAATAGAAGCAAGAGAAGGAGGGGAGGGGTGATGCAAGGGGTGATCATGCATGAAACACACAATGCACATGATGAGCATGATGAAATGCAACATGATGCAAGGATGAATGCAACGAACAAAACAAATCACACGATGAATCTCGGAATAGCTGGAAGTCTTCTGGAGCGTCGGTCTCGGGGCGTTACATCTGTCCTTGAGCTCTTGACAAACCAATGCACTATACGGTTGTCCGACGACTCCACCCCATAGCTCTCACCAAGCGTCGTTCATGCCACCCGCGCCGCACACTAACCGGTAAGGCAGCGATGGCATCCCGCCGTGCCGAGTTCCTCGCCGCCCACGAACGCACACAAAATGGTAGGGAAGCGATGGCATCCCGCCGTGCCGAGTTCATCGCCGCTTGCGACCTCACAACTATGTGGGAGGAATTTGAAGATGCCAAGGCCGAATGGGCGGTAGGGCAAGAGGCGGCTAAAGCTGCACAGAGGGAGTGGAAAAGTCTGAAAGCACTCAAGAAAAGAGAGGCCCGCCGCCGCAAGAAAGAAAAGGACGCACGCACTGCTGCGCATAGGTCGGCGGAGATCCAAGCACGGTGGGGTGTCGTCGACAAAGCCGGGAAGGAGAACGACGGCGTCTGGCCAGCATGTGAGAAGTAGTAGTACTAGTAGTTAGTGTGTGTGTCTGTGTCTGAGTACGAGCATGTACCGGTACTACTAGTTACTACTGTAGTAGTTTTAGAGCAAATTACCGTACATTAGCCTAGACTAAATGGAAAAATTCCTATCCTATGCATCAAATGGCATCTTTTCTATAGGAATTGAGATGCATGTCATCTCACTTCCTATGATTTTCATATTCCTATTCTATGAACTAAAGGAGGCCTCTGTTGGAGTAAATATCAGAGCTAGCAAGATCGCTGTTACAGTAGTTTTCTTTAAGAAGCGGAATTCAACGAAGTCATGATGGTTCCTTCGTCCGAGCAACTTCAAAGTGGGAAGTGGGCCAGTGATTTGACGGCTCATTAGTCATTGTTACTACGGCGCGACGACTTGGGTGACTCTCCCTTGGAGTTCTGCGTGCATGGCAAGTGGACCAGGATGGTCGACGTCCCACATGTTGGCGAACGAAAGTACTCCCTCCGTCTAGGTGAATAAGTCATCTTAGATTGTGCACCATGACTGAGGGAGTCCTGGACTAGGGGGTGTCCGGATAGCCGAGCTATCACCGTTGGCCGGACTCCTAGACTATGAAGATACAAGATTGAAGACTTCGTCCCGTGTCCGGATGGGACTTTCCTTGGCGTGGAAGGGAAGCTTGGCGATATGGATATGTAGATCTCCTACCATTGTAACCAACTCTGTGTAACCCTAGCCCTCTCCGGTGTCTATATAAACCAGTGGGTTTTAGTCCGTAGGACGAACAGCAATCATACCATAGGTTAGCTTCTAGGGTTTTGCCTCTCTGATCTCGTGCTAGATCTACTCTTGTACTACCCATATCATCAATATTAATCAAGCAGGAGTAGGGTTTTACCTCCACCGAGAGGGCCCGAACCTGGGAAAAAACATCGTGTCCCTTGTCTCCTGTTACCATCCGCCTAGACGCACGCTTTGGGACCCCCACCGAGATCCGCCGGTTTTGACACCGACATTGGTGCTTTCATGGAGAGTTCCTCTCTGTCGTCACCTTTAGGCCCGATGGCTCCTTCGATCATCAACAACGACGCGGTCCAGGGTGAGACTTTTCTCCCCGGACAGATCTTCGTATTTGGCGGCTTTGCATTGCGGGCCAACTCGTTTGGCCATCTGGAGCAGATTGAAAGCTATGCCCCTGGCCATCAGGTCAGATTTGGAAGTTTGAACTATACGGCTGATGTCCGCGGAGACTTGATCTTCGACGGGTTCGAGCCACAGCCAAGCGCCGCCAGACCGCACACGATGGGCATGATCTAGCTCGCCACGGACAAGGCCTCGAGGTCGCGATAAGTGTCCGCCCGACCCTTAGCTCGAGCCGATCAAGGCCGATCAAGGACGCGGGTCGACATCGCCGGGGCTGCTACTTCACGGCGATAGAGCCGAATACCAACCTCGCTCCTTGTGAAGCTCAGGATCTAAGGTGCCGGACTCTCTCCGACCAACCTCCCGCTACCGCTAATCGAATCCGATTGCGCCGATCATGGAGTTCACCGCGCGGACATCTTTCAAAGACTCGCCTTTGGTGACATCCTGAATTCGCTAAAGTGTCTCTCTTTATCAGGAGAGCCCTGGCCGGATTATGGTCAGGACGGTTGGGATGCAGACGACAAAGAAATTCAAAGCCCACCCACCACCCACTTCATAGCCACTGTCGATGACTTAACCGACATGCTAGACTTCGACTCCGAAGACATCGACGGTATGGACGACGATGCAGGAGACGACAAAGAACCAGCGCCTACAGGGCACTGGAAGGCCACCTCGTGATACGACATTTACATGGTGGACATCCCAAAGGATGGGAATGGCGATGGAACAATGCAGGACGACCCCTCCAAGAAACAGCCTGTTGCCAAGGCACCAAGCGCCGCCTAAATCTCACCACAAAGAAATGGAGATTCCGCACCGGAGACAATAACACCTTGGACAAAGGTGAAGACAACCCTCCAAAGCAGGATTCAGCACAGAGGATGGAGAAGCCAGCCTCATGAGAGAGCGGCGCATGAGAGGTAGAGGACGATAATTATATGCCTCCCTCTGAAGACGAGGCAAGCCTTGACGACGACGAATTTGTCGTGCCTGAGGATCCCGTCGAACAAGAGCGTTTCAAACACAAGCTTATGGCCACGGCAAGCAGCCTCAAGAAAAAGCAGCAACAGCTTAGAGCTAACCAAGACTTCCTAGCTGACAGATGGACTGAAGTCCTTGCGGCCGAAGAGTATGAACTCGAACACCCCTCCAAGAGCTACCCAAAACGCAGGCTGCTACCCCGATTAGAGGAGGAAGCACCTAAACCTACATCACCAGCGCATAATACGGCCGACCAGCCACCTCGTGGCCGCGACAGAGAGGCCTCTCGACCCTACACTCAAGCCGCACCCCGGTGTCGCTCCAAAAATACCAAGGCGCGGCAAAATGCGCCAGACCTGCGGGATATACTCGAGGACAAGGCAAGGCAAACAAGATCAAATCTACAGATCGCGTGGGCACCCCACGATACGTGATGATAACCGTCACGCCGGATATGGCAATTCCGGCTGGGCCGAACACAGTAGACGAAGCTCGTTTGAGCTGCGTCGTGATATAGCCCAATACAGAGGCGCCGCACACCCACTATGCTTCACAGACGAAGTAATGGATCATCAAATCCCCGAGGGTTTCAAACCCGTAAACATTGAATCATACGATGGCACAACAGATCCGGGCGGTCCGGATCGAGGACTATCTCCTCCATATCCACATGGCCCGCGTGATGATCTACACACCATCAAATACCTCCCACTCAAGCTTAAAGTACCAAGGTGTCATTGGCTTAACAGCTTGCCAAGAGAGTCAATCGCTTGTTGGGAAGACGTGGAAGCCGATTCTCAACAACTTCTGTGGCACTTATGTGCCACCACCGACGCCGATGACCTAAGCCACATAATTCAGCAGCCGTAAGAATCGCCGACAATTCTCGACACGGTTCCTAACCAAGAAAAATCAAATTGTCGACTGTCCGGATGCAGAGGCCCTTGCAGCCTTCAAACACAACATCCGCGATGAGTGGCTTGCCCGGCACCTAGGACAGGAAAAGCCGAAATCCATGGCAGCCCTCACAACACTCATGACCCGCTTCTGCGCGGGAGAGGATAGCTGGCTAGCTCGTAGTAACAACATGACCAAGAGCCCTGGTAATTCAGATACCAAGGACACCAACGGCAGGTCGCGTCGCAACAAGCACAAGCACCGCATTAATGGTGACAATACAGAGGATACGGCAGTCAATGCCGGATTCAGAGGCTCTAAACCCGGTCAGCAGAAAAAGCCATTCAAAAGAAATACTCCAGGCCCGTCCAATTTGGACCGAATACTGATCGCTCAGTGCGATACACGGCACTTCGAAAAAGCTAGCCAATCACACCAACAGGATTGTTGGTGTTCAAGCAGCAAGCGTTAGCTGCCGAAAACAATGACAAGGGGCTGCATAGCGATGACGAGGAGGAGACCCGGCCGCCGAACAATAGAGGACAGAAGGGTTTTCCCCCACAAGTGCGGACGGTGAACATGACATACGCAACCACATACCCAAAAGGGAGCGGAAGCGTGCACTCAGGGACGTATATGCGATGGAGCCAGTCACCCAAGAGTTCAATCCGTGGTCCTCCTGCCCGATCACTTTTGATCGAAGGGACCACCCCACTAGCATCCGCCATGGCGGATTCACCGCATTGGTTCTAGATCCAATCGTCGATGGATTTCACCTCACTAGAGTCCTGATGGATGGCGGCAGCAGCCTGAACTTGCTTTATCAGGATACAGTGCGCAAGATGGGCATAGACCCCTCAAGGATTAAACCCACAAAGACGACCTTCAAAGGCGTCATACCAGTGTAGAGGCCAATCAGACAGCTCGCCATACACTTGAAGTGGTCTTTGATCCCGGATAACTTCCGGCGAGGAGTTAATCTTCAACATAGTCCTGCTCGCAGCGGCTATCATGCATCGCTTCGGACGAACCGTGACGGTAAAATTCAATGCGTGCCGCACTATGCGTACCTCAAGCTCAAGATGCCAGGCCCTCGAGGAGTCATTACGGTCAACGGAAACACCGAACACTCTCTCCGAATGGAGGAGCATACAACGGCTCTCGTGGCGGAACTACAAAGCAGCCTCTTAAGGCAATTCTTGAGTCCGGCTGTTAAGCGGCCGGACACCATCAAGCGCGCCCGGAGTAACCTACAACAAGACCTCCTGGCACGTTCCGAGCACGCGTAGCAATGCGGCCCCAACCCCAGCCCTCGCGAAATCGCGAGATCAGTACCACGCGTACATAACTATGCTTTGGAGATACCATGGGCATAGGGATAGGGGCACGACCACGGCATGCCCGGAGAGCGGCTCAACCGCACCAGGGGCTCCCAATTGTGTCATTCTTTTTTTTCTTATTCTCTGACTCCGCTTCGTAAGCTCCGTCCGCAAGAGAATCGCCAACTCACGATGCAACAGCCAGGAAGCGTAAAAGCTACGCCGAGTGTCCAGTGGTCTCTATTACGAGCAAGATAATTGTTTTACATACCATCCCGCAGCCTACCCTCGAGGGGGACATGTTAAATAGTCCCATCCCTTGCTTATCGTGACTATTTGCATCGCTCGCTTTCATTGCAGTATTTTTGAATAAACAATGCATCACTTTTGCCTATTATTGCATTCCTTTTCTATCTATATATGTTGACTTATGACATGTTGCATCCAGACGCTTTGGTACGGCCAAATACACCAGGGCTTAAGTTCCCAAATATGGTGTGATAAGTCCCAACACTTTCACAAGTGCGGCACTCAACTTATAGCATTATATGCATCGGTTCAATCATGTCTTGGGTCAATAGTTGGGTTTGCCTGCTCCCATGTTTTGGTACCTTACGCTCGTTATATCGGCTAAGGTAGGCTGGAGAACCATCGCGATTGTGCCCCAGCTTGAGCTGGGTTGAGCACCTCTGGAGAAAGCTAAACTGACCGTCATGATAGGGCGAGAGCCGGTCGCTGTTCGAGAGGTTTTTCCGAGTCCCTAAAGACTTATGCCGCTAGAGCGAGGAGTCGGCTTTGTCCGCCCAGCGTGATAGCGCCTCAATTCGGTCTTCCCAACACTAGGGGCTTCGCTAAAATTTAAAATTATAGAATTCTATGGCTAAGTGGGAGTGTTCAAGCATTATAAGTCCGTTGCCTCGCTCACTGTGTTGAGCGCCTCAAGGACCCAAAATGGGAACAAGAGCGCCAAGTTTATCCCGAACACCCCAAAGACTCATGGCATGGGGCTGAAGCCAACGACTTGCCATCTCTTAACTTTGATAAACGGCCGCACAGAAGGTAATATTTTAAATTAACAAGCGTTGCTTAGCACATATGAACAAAGTTTTCAGCGCACAGGATAACAAATGCGAGTATACTCAAAAATTACATCTTTGGAGCACTCACCCGCTATAAGGTAGGCACCCTTCAGGACACCCTTATAGTACATCTCGGGCGTACAATACTCCTTGCCCGGCGGTAGCGCGTCCGTCACAAGCTTCGGCCCATCTTGCCCCAAAGGCACTTTAGCGCTGGCAAGGCCCTGACGGCACCTTCAATGCAGACGGAATGCTTGATGACTTCAATCCATGGACATGCGCCCACCAGCCGCCGCACTGCATCAAGTAGCTCCTGTGCATGGCTTCTTTAGGCCACACCAACTATGAGGCCCTTCATGGCCTGTTCGCCACCTTAGGAGCTCGACCAGCTGCTTCACTGGTCGCCAGGGCACCGGATGTCCGCCTCAAAGATATTGAGACCGTAACACCTTCTCTGCCGAGCCCTCCTCGGCTCGGTAGAACGCGCAAAGATCGGACACACTACGGGTAGATCTCGCGAATGCTCCCGGAGAGCTCCGGATTCGGTAAGTAACAAGTAATTCACTTTCACGTGCTTGCTTTGCATGAAGAATGCCTTACCCGCCGCTATCTTCTTTATTGCCTCATTTCTGGAGGGCTTTTTGGGCTTCGCCTTAGCGATTTTGGCACTCTCAAGAGCCGAGGCGAGCTCTGACTCGAGATTTGAGTCACGCCCAAACTCTCGTGTTTTTCCACGAGCTTGGAGCTCTTGCCGCACCTCCGCCACCCGCCTCCTACTTCTCTCGCTCGGCAGCCCATGCCAGACTTTTTTCGCCTTGACACCGCCTCCTTCGTGGTCGCCACCTCATTCGCGGGCCCCGTAATACTCACGTTATTCCCGCCATTTTTGCAACCAAATCCTTTCTATAAGGTATTACTTTAATAAGGTATTACTTACCTTCCTTGTCCTCGAGCTGCTTTTTGGCACGGCCGAGCTCGTCTCGGACCGCCGAGGCTCGCTTCAATACATTGACCTCTCGCAACAAGGCGGCAGAGGTCAAAAAGCAGCCTCTGCACTCCGTATTGACATGCTTATGTTAGACTCTTATGATATCTTTTTGATCCTCGCCCGCTTTTCTTTTCAACACCAAACCGAGCATCAGGGCTACTATCTATGCGGTACTATTTTTACATATCTTAATTACATACCTCAAAGCCTCGTTAGAAGGCTGGTACAGCTTCACCACCGGCTCTTGGCGGATCGAACTTTCCGGATCACCGACTCATAACAAAGGCGGTGCTCGTCGATGGAGGCGCCGTTAAGCGCCTCCAGCAAATTATCCGGTGCCTCCGGCTGGACGAAGGTTACCGGTGTCGCAGTCTCGCCCTTCTTATGAAGGGTCCCCCCGCCGAACTCCGGAGCCACTAAAGGTTCCGGTGCGGAGTCCGGCCTAGAGCCGAACTCAGAACCCTTTGTGGGTTGATCCCCCTCGTGCCCAAAGTCCGGGAGGTGGCCTTGCGGCACCTCCAGGACCTCCTCCTCCTCCTGGCGGGGCCCCTTTTGGGACCCCACCTCGGCGTCATCAGCAGCGCGAAGAGAAGAGGCGGCCGGAAGTGAAGTACTATTCACATCTGACGGAGCCAGGGAGCCACTCGTTGAAATATCGAGCCCGTCCTTGGGCGGGCTGCAGGGTTGTATTCGGTGTTAGGAGATTCTACGCGACAAATGAAACACCATGGGTTATTCTGGAATCCAGACACTTACTATCTCGCCCAGGCTTGGCCTCGTGACCACTCCTCTTGCCGCCGCGGCGTTGGTGGAACAGTCCGAGGAATGGTCCTTCCTTCTGATTCCTCCGCCTCCCGAGTTGGGGAGGCCTTCCTTTCTTCTCTCCCCGCTTAGGGAGAGGCTCGCTTTCACCTCCTCGCTCGCTGGAGGAGTCCGCGGAGTCATCGGACGATGAGACCGATAACACCGATGCCGGAACTCTTTCGGTTCCCGTGGCCTTCTTCTTGGTTTTCTTCTCCGCACCACGTAGGCGCCGGGCCAGCAGCCCCATTAATTGGGCGTCCGCTGGTCTTCGGCAAGGCAGCCGGACGCTTAACCTACCCGGACGCCTTTCGCCAGCCTGTCAAAGGTAAAGGGAGTTTAGATCCCGCATAGAGTCAAACTATGGAAAATAAGCGTCCCGTGAAGGGTAAAATAGCTTACCTCACCGGCTTGACGCTGTGAGCTGAATCCGCGATCTTCGGTAGCGGATGCGGAGCCTCGGCGCCTTGAACAGCACCTTCCGTGCATCTTCGACGTAGTGTCAAGAGCTCGCTCAAGGTTTGGTGCTGTGCCGATCAAACTCCCACAAATTAAAGGTCCGTTTTTGGCACCGGAGGATCCGGCGGATGAGCTCCTGGACTACGTTGACAAGCTTGAGCTTCTTGTTCACCAAGGTTTGGACGCAGGATTGCAGTCCGGTCAGCTCCTCCGAATCACCCCATGATAGGCCCTTCTCTTTCCAGGAGGTGAGCTGTGTAGGCAAGCCAGATCGGAATTCGAGGGCCGCTACCCATTTAGGGTCATGCGGCTCGGTGATGTAGAACCACCCTGATTGCCACATCTTTATGGTCTCCACAAAGGAGCCCTCGAGCCATAGGACGTTGGGAATCTTGCCCACCATGGCACCTCCGCACTCCGCTTGACGGCCGCCCACTACCTTCGGCTTGACATTGAAGGTCGCCACCATGTCAAGTGGGGCTGATGCAAAGGAAGGTTTCGCATTACCACGATGAACGCCGAGATGTTGAGGATGAAATTCGGGGCCAGATCGTGGAAATCCAGGCCATAGTAGACAAATGGGTGAAGTGGAAAACCCAGTCCGCGGAGGAAGTGGGTGAGGAACACCACCCTCTCATGAGGCCCGGGGGTGGGGATGAGCTGCCCCTTGTCGGGGAGTCGATGCGCAATGTCGTTGTGCAGGTATCTGGCTTTCCTCAACTTTTTGATGTGCCCCTCCGTGACGGAGGAGGCCATCCACTTGCCTCCCTCTCCGGACATGGCTGGGGAAGGTTGAGGCGAGATGTGCGGACTTGGGCGCTGGAGCTCTATTGCGCGGAAATGGATAAGCAAAGGAGGAAGAAGGCATAGGTAAAAAGGAGGATCCTTATCCCCTTATATGGACGGGCGAAACTATGCGTCCCCACCAGCCTGGGAAAACTCGTTTATCTCCCAAGCGCCGTAATCAATGGCGCGGTTGGGTTACCCACGCCCGTATTGATGAGAATCCCGGAATAAGGGGACACGATCTCTGCTTTGATCAGACGTGCCAAGGAAACCGCTTCGCTAAAGGCGCTGAGGTGGAACCGTAAAAGCAAATGGAATAAACGCCTGGCCGTGGTGTGATGTCACGCCACGGAATACGTCAGCAGATTGAACTTGTGTAAATATTATTCTCTCTAAAGTGGTATGTGGAACTTATTTTGCAGAGCCGGACACTATCCGGGTGTTCAAAATCTTCTATGAAGTATTCGGAGGAGGAACCCGCCTTGCGATGCCGAAGACAATATGCGCGCCGGACTCGTCGTCATTGAAGCCTGGTTCAAGGGCTACTGAGGGAGTCCTGGACTAGGGGGTGTCCGGATAGCCGAGCTATCACCGTTGGCCGGACTCCTAGACTATGAAGATACAAGATTGAAGACTTCGTCCCGTGTCCGGATGGGACTTTCCTTGGCGTGGAAGGCAAGCTTGGCGATACGGATATGTAGATCTCCTACCATTGTAACCGACTGTAACCCTAGCCCTCTCCGTGTCTATATAAACCGGAGGGTTTTAGTCCGAGGACGAACAACAATCATACCATAGGCTAGCTTCTAGGGTTTAGCCTCTCTGATCTCGTGGTAGATCTACTCTTGTACTACCCATATCATCAATATTAATCAAGTAGGAGTAGGGTTTTACCTCCACCAAGAGGGCCCGAACCTGGGAAAAAACATCGTGTCCCTTGTCTCCTGTTACCATCCGCCTAGACGCACAGTTCGGGACCCCCTACCCGAGATTCGCCGGTTTTGACACCGACAATGACCAAGGTGGAGAGGAAAACGACAGAACTTAATGTTTATTTGCTAATTAATATCATTGCATGCAACAAACTGACCACTGCATGTCATGTTTGATAGTCTCAAGTCATTAAAAGCATACATGCCCCACATCTCTTGTTGGTTGATTCCTTTATTTATGTCAAAAAATAAGAAAGAAAGTGAGAGTTAATGCACCATGCCTATGTGTTTTGGGACTATTTAGTTTTCATAAGATGACTTACTCACCTAGACGGAGGGAGTATTCTTTCCGATATCGACGAGAAAGGAAACCGCGTGGTATAGTATCACTGCTGATTGGTTCGCAAAAAAAATAGTATCACTGCCGATTTATAATTATCTTTTATTTCTGATGAATGCTAGCGTTTCAACTCTTACGACGAAGGGTGCCAAACACGGCACGTGCTGGATGTCCCACACACGCCGAAAGGAGGGACATGAACAAGGTGGTAGAGCCCAACAGAAAAAAACAGCGTGGTAGAGCTGCTCCACTTCTTCCACTGGTCGGAGACCACACATAGTACTACTTAGTGGTATGAACGATACAAAGTGCAACCTCGAGAGAAAGACACGCCTAGTTGGAAGGTCTCGGCATACACGTAAACAAATATAAAAGTTAATATGTGCCTCCAACTAATATAGTAGTAATAGAGTACTTAGGCACGCATCCATAACATCATCAGGCATTGCACGCATAACATTTAGTGGTAGTACGTAGTAAGAGACAAATGCCGCCCAAGAGTTCCCTTCTCGACCTACTTTTGGGTGTTTGGTAGAGTGTATGGAGGGTGCATGAGTCCACACTAGTTTAGCACAAATACACTAGAAGCATGCATGAAGAGAGCATGCTTGAAGAGGGGTGTTGAGTTGAGCATGCATGAAGAGGGAACAACTATGCTGAGACGAGAACACAAGCAAACACACCCTGTATGCCACACATGTTCATACCATTTGTGCCTTTCTACTTCACTTCATCAGGCTACATTACTCAGTTCAGACGCCCACCTCGGGTACATGTCCGTCTCATAGTTCCAAAGGCCACGTGTTCTTCATATAGATGGAACGATCGTTGCATAACACGCGCCTTTGATGCTAGATGTCTCGTGGTTGGCAAAAGGATGAACAAATCTCACGTAAAAAAATAGAGTGGAAGAACATAGATTCCGAACGACCGAGAAGGAGCAAGGAACCTCGTGGTGGAGCGTCTGCACTCATAATATTTAATATTATTCAGTGATATAAAATTAAACAATCATCTCCACAGTGGACTAGAAGAGTACGAAACACGGCAGCCCAGTGTAGTTACATCATACTAGTACATGGCTAACCCAAGCTATCACCATATTTCTTGGCTTCCTTGCGACACCTATCTCTAGTAATCTAGCAGCCTGGATCGCTTCTCCCTCCTCGTCTCTATCAAAGTGCGGCGGGCTGGCGTTTCTGCCGTCTATTGAGGTCGGTTAACTATCACATGTTAGCGACATGCCAGAGCATTCTAAAAAATTCCTTTCACATTCCGCTTTCAAAAAGAAAAAATCCTTTCACGCATTTAATTTGCATGTATGCTTTGAGCAACTTGCATGTCCTATACGCGCCCTGCTTGATACTCTAACTTAGCTAGAGGTTAGACTAACTCATGACTAACCCCGAACTAATCTGTAGCCAAAGAGGTGTTTGGGTGATGTGGTTAGATTGACAATAAATGCACTTCATGGAGAGAGAAAAGTGATTTTTCAGTGGTCACAATGAGAACTATCTCCGCTAGCACCTCTTGGGTGGGATAGTTTTTTTGGTGGGTTCGTGCAACTTGCTCCAATTTAAACCCTCATGCTTGGATACTTTAGGGCTATTTGAGCCCCAACTAGCTCAAACTAACTCTAACCCATGGATCCAAACAGGCCTATGGCAGCCTAGACGCGAGCAACGAGATGCACCGAAGTGGCGCTTCTACCGTCGCGCCACTTCAAAGCCAGCGCAAGGAGAGGTCGCTCGCTCTAGCCGGGCATTAATGCGGCATCGACGCCAGTATGACGCCGACCGCTTTACGCGGAAGCGCTACCGGCAAGGGAGTATAGGTTTTCAACCGTTTCAGGTGTAGTAGTAATGGTAGTTTGCAAAACTACTCAATTATTGCACTTAGTTTCCTAAGAAATTGTGGTAAAAAACGTTACTCCACAGCCCGCTTTCCTTCTCCTTCCTGCTCGCGATTTACGTGGCCATGTTAACGTGGTTGTGTCAAAAAAATGTCACTTCCTGCTCGTGATTTGTGTTATTTAATTACAAGCAAGATTCTCGTGCATTGCACGGAACATCAATATGCATTTTTTTTACAAAACACCTGTTGTGTTTGACCCATGCAGGAGTAATCCCATGTGTAAAAACTAATGATATCTCGAGTATTTTATCGGAAAACTGGTATCTCGAGAATTTCATCGAAAAAATGAAAGATGAGAGACAAGGCGAGGAGGAGTGGAGCGTGGTGGTCGGAATGGGCGGAGGCATGGGGATGGACGGCACCGGCAGGCGGCAGCGGCCACCATGCATGCTAGATTGTTTCAGAGACTTATTCCTTTTTTAATTGCTGAGCAATGAGGTTGCAGGAGATAATGATGTGGAGAGAGGTGCGGGTATCTTTTGTAAAATTATCATAGTTTGCTTCCTATCCGCCGATATAGATCATACGGTCTCAGACATAAGATGGCAGTGCACACCATCATCGCCAACTCGCTTTTTTTATAAGGGCAGATGATAAGTTTGCTGACTACTAAAGTAAAGTGGAATCTGTCCATGTTATGCAAGTAAATAAAGGTGATTGTTTATCATACGGGTAAGGTTGGATGAAGGGTGGTAGGAACAAATGCTCTGCCTAGAGCATGTGTGTGTGAGATGGAGTCTTAGTGTCTGTGTGTGTGTGTGTGTACATGTGTGTGTGTGTGTGTGAGAGAGAGAGAGAGAGAGAGAGAGAGAGAGATGGAGTCTTAGTTTGTGTGTGTGTGTGAGAGAGAGAGAGATGGAGTCTAAGTGTGTGTGTGGGGGGGTCCGTGTGTGTGTGTGTGTGTGTGTGTGTGTGTGTGTGAGAGAGAGAGAGAGAGAGATGGAGTCTTAGTGTGTGTGTGGGGGGGTGCACGTGCGTGCGTGCATGCGTGTGTGTGTGTGTGTCATGGGGTCCTCTGTGGCGGATGTAATTTAAGTGTGCATGGGTTCATCATAGAGAGGTGATGTGTATGGCAGAGGCCACCAACGATGGGGTGCGAGAGAGAAAATGCCCGTAGGGAGGGAAGAGAAGGTGCGTGCGTGTGAGAGGAGTCAACATCGAGAGAACGTGTTTGTTCGAGAGACACCAAGGAAGACTACTATATATCGATGATGCATGTAGGCAGGAATTAAACAAAGGGATGGTCTTATTGGTTTCGGGGATATAGGGGAAGAGTGAGAGGCGGGGGTAGCTAGAAGGAGATTGTTAAGTGTGAGTGTGTGTTTTGCCCATCCAGGCGGAAGTTATGTGCACAAAAGAGGAGAACGATTCGATATGGCGTTAGGATTGAGGGTAATTAACTACGTATGGAGACATAGAGACCTTGAACATGCATGTGTGAGAGGTATACATGTGTACGTGGGATGTGTGTGTGTGTGAGCGCGCGCGCATGATCGAGATAAAAGAAAGAAGACATAAGTCCTAAGATCAATGACATGGAAGAGACGGATCAGTATGACAATATGCATGCATGTGAGAATGCAGGGAAGAAGGCCTGACAATTGAGCATGTGTTTTTGTCTTAAGAGATAGTGGCGTGGGCTGGAGCATGCATCTATGGCGAGCAGAGGGGGTGAGGTGCAACGATTGTGCAAAAGAGATCAACCTATAAATGCATATGTATGGATAGACATATATAGTGTGGGTGATAGGAAGCAAGACTCCGTGCGAGAAAGAAATGTTGACAGAGAAACTATAGATAGATACAGAGATGGAGATGCTAGCTAGAGAGACATCCGTTAGTTTGGGTGTCGGAGATGACCGTCGGGTGGTTCAAAGGGTGAAGTTATATATGTGTGTGAGAGGGCACTTGACTGCATGTAGAGGGAAACATATGTAGTGTGCATGATAGGAATCAAGAGTGAGGGCGAGAAAGAAGGTTGATGGAGAAACAGATAAATAGAAAGATAAAGATGCTAGCTAGTGTGCGCTAGAGATAGGAGTCGAGTGGATAGAAGGCTGGGTTATGTGTGTGGGTGTGAGATAGATAGAGAGAGGGTGCATGCGAGTCACATACAAACAGATATCAGAGAGAAATGAGATCCAGAGAGACGGAGTTTTGTGTTTGCGAGAGAGAAAGATATTTCACAACAAGAGTGATAGCTAGAGAGACATAAGAGGGAACGCGAGATATCTCTAGGAAGAGAGGGTGTGTTTGAGCGACATACAAGAGAACAATGGAGAAATATGAGACCCTGGGAGATAGAGTTTGTGTTTGTGTGTGAGAAAGAGATATTGAAGAGGAAGAGTCATAGGTTCTCATATCTAAGGAGTGAAAGACATCTCTGTATGAGGGGTGTGCGAGTGGCACACATGGGAATAGTTGAGAGAAACGAGACCCCGAGAGACAAAGTTTTGTGTTTGTGTGAGAGAAAGAGATTCCACATGGAGAATCATAGCTAGAGACACATAGCAGGGAGCGAGATATACTTAGAGAGAGATAGAGTGATGAAGGTCGAGGAGAGAGTACCGTCAGCGTGTTACGAAGATAAAAGATCATTGTTGACATACAGGTAGCACGAGAGATGCCTCAGAGACGATGAACGCATATAGGTCCACAGAGATAGTCCTATATAAGCATGAGTGATAACTATATGAGATGAATATCTAGATTAAAGGGGATTCAAATATTTAAACTGGAGATCACGACATCGATAATATCATAATGCGAATTGATGTATCAAACATGCATATTCATTTGAGTTTGGGCACACATGTAATGTTATATAGTTTATCAATATTGGTGATCCATAGATTCTCCAATTACAAACAATGCATGGTTTATATGCAATTAATGTCTAAACGGGATTACACTATATGTTGCGTGTGTGAAACACATTATACATGTTTGAGAAGTTAAAAAACCCCGCATGAAACACACATTAATTGGAGACAGTTAGTGAGGAATGCATACATTGGATTTCAACATAAAGTGGTTTCAAATATTAGAAAATCCAAATTGATGGATACAACCTTATGAATCTGAGATCATGACATTTGTAAACCATATTTATGTATAAATGGTGTTGTGCTTTTGAAAGTATATATAAAAAAATGATGTATATAGAATGTAATTCCAATTGAAAATGGATCCGCCCAAAAAAATAGTAGAATACAAACGGGATTCGATTGAGTTGGCACGTAAACGGCACTATGCAAAATTTGAAGGAAGGGAAAGTCGCAGAGTCGCTCAAACCAAACTCGCGAGATGGAAATCACTATCGCCTATCCTCGCCAAGCAAAGCCTATCTCGCTGGATTTCTATAGGTTTCGATAGGGTAGGTTTGTAATTTCACCCAAACGTGACGAATCGCCTCTCACCCGGATTCATACACGTGGGCGCTAAAACACAAGGTGCCTCGGCCAAATCGACTCCTCCCGATTCATATTCATACACGGTGGGCGCCAAAAAAAACTCTCGTCGGCAAATATTCGTGTATGCGAGATTACCGCCCTATCCCCAACCGACTAATGTTGCCGTGATGTAGTAGAAATTTGAAACGGGGCTAAGTTTGTAAATTTCCTCGATTTGAGACAAGCGCCTCAATACATGGTTCCCCTTCCTCTCTACCTCCCTTTTCCCCATTCAGACTGTGGGTGCCAAACACCTCTCCACCCCACCTCCTCCGTCGCCGCCGTCCGCCACCCCATCCACCGCCGCCCTCCTCCACCATGCCGAGCCGATACCCGATGCCGCTGTCCATTACAAGAGATCGACTCTCTCATCCATGCCTTCGACCGGGATCCTTGCATCCCGCCTCTCGCTTCATCCCCGCCATCGTCCACCTTGCCGGGCGCCGCCTCACGACCGCCTCGCCCACCTCGCCCCGCCGCCACCGTCTACCCTCCTAGATCTACTTCCATGCCACCGACAGCCATCGCTACCGCAACACCGTCAAATTCTCAGCAGATGCGTACACGGCACCGCACTAGAGGCGGTACTTTTCAGATTCGCTCAACTTATTTATCACAACAAGAAAATAGATCGCCACCGCTTTACTCGATTTCTTGTCTTGGTTATGCGGTTGCCTTTGTCCGCTTTGCACCTTCAGATCCGCCATGGCACGCCAACACTATACTCCCAATGCTTATGGTTTTCCCTTTATATTCCACACTAGTTAAATCACAGAGACTAAATTTCAAAATTGGGTGAGTCGATTTTTAGACGCCGAGTTCGCCGGTGCGATCCAAGGCTCGGGTGGTTGTGGGGCCTCACCAACAAAGAAAACTCGACGCGGGTGGGGGTGGGGTGGAGGAACACAGCAGGGGGGCCGTGGTCCGCCGGCGTCTGCAAGGTGTTCTCAGATGGGAAGAATCAGATACGAGGAAGAAGAAGGGTTAGAGACGAGGATCTTCATCCAACCGCTCAAATGGTCGAGAGACAATTTGGAAGTTGCATTCTTAATGCGCCTCGTTCATCATGTGGGCACCGCGAACCAACATTTTATTATACAAAATCTGCTTGCTCTTCTTTACCATGTTCGATAGTGCTGGCCTGTACGTGATCGATAGGCTTTCAATTACTAGCGGCAATACAACACCGTATTTTCAAGGCAGTTCCACGTTCCCGATTTATATATCGTGGTTATGGTGTACCCCTGTTATGTACACTATGATCTGCCTAGTTGCTGTGTGCTCTTGTTATCATGGTTTGGCAATAAACTCTCTATATAGTATATTATGAACCTATCATCCGCCAGCTATCCTTACTTCGAGCCTATTTTTATGTACTTGTGCCGATTATATAAATGCACGCACGATATTACAAGACACATGAGCTCTCTCATCGTAATCCAAGTGATAGCACATAAGTGTTTTGTGGGCGCCCTATATTAGAATATCATCTCAGATTACAAAGATAATCAGAACACCCCGGATCCGGCGCGCCAGTGTCCGCCATTATTCGCCTTTGTTGCCATGTCATTTGCTTATGTGTTGCATTTGCCATGTCATCATATGCATTTCATATCATGTCATCATGTGCATTTCATTTTGCATACGTGGTCGCCTCATGCATCCGAGCATTTTCCCGCTGTCTGCTTTTGCAAACCGGGCGCCCTATGTCCCCCTGCCTCCTCTTCCCTCTTTTCGTGGGCGGGTATTAAACTTTCTCGGAATGGCTCGAGGTTTGCCAAGCGGCCTTGGTATAACACCGGTAGACCGCCTGTCAAGTTTCGTGCCATTTGGAGCTCGTTTGATACTCCAACGGTTAACCGGTAACCAGAAGCCCTCTTTGTTGCAGCCCAACACCCTTCCAAAGTGGCCCAAAACCCATCTAACCCCCTCCATGTTCTCGGTCGCTCGATCACGATCGCGTGTCAAAACCGCTCCTCATTTGGACACTCCTAGCTCCCTCTACCTATAAATATGTGCCCTCCCAAATTCCCGCAGCCCAACCCTAGCCTTCGTCCTTCCTCCCAGCCGGACACGTCCCGACCCACGGACATGTCCGCTGCCACTCACTCCGCCAATGGCGTGCGCCACGCCACCCGCCGCCGCCTCGCCCAACCAGCGCGCCGCCAGCTCACCTTCTCTCTCCTCCCTCAAATGCGCGGACACCTGGGCTCAGATCGAGCTCATGAGCCTCTGCTGCCGCCATTGCCGGCCTGTCCTCCGCAGCCGCTGCCCGCTGCGCCGCTGCCGCCTGGGGCCGCCCGCCGCTGGCCGCCGGCCGCCTGGCCGCCGCCCGGCGTCCGCCGCCAGAGTTCAGGGCTCGGGCTCAAGGCTGCTGCTTCTCTGGGCCGAAGCGCCGAGGCACCGCCGCCTGTCCTTCCCCGCCGCCAGAGCTCTCGCGCGGCAAGCTCCGCCGAGCGCCAGCGTCGGTCCTACCGCCCTCGCTGTCGCGACCTCGGCGAGTCCGCTGCCGCCGCCCGCCAACCTCCTCCGGCTGCCACGCCCTCCGGCCTCCTCCCTCCCGACTCGCTGTTGCCTCCGGCCGTCGCCCGTCCTCGCCGGAGTTCGGCCAGATCTGATCCGCGGCTCGACCAGATCCACTAAGCCCCGAACCAAACGCCTGTGCCATCCCGGATCCCTCCGTCCCGGATCTCCCGTCCGCTTTTCGCGAGGTGAAAACTGCTAAGTCCCCAGGATTCTAACATTTTCGTGCATTTTCATAGCATCACATCTCCGCACCTGTGGCTCCGTTTTGGGCGTATAATATGTCAAATTGTTCGTATCGAAGAGTTCATCATTTCATTCCATTGCATCATTTGAATTTGAGCTCATCTTGATGCGCGAAATGCTGTTGGAAGATGGCTTCAGATCGTTAGTTTCAGAATCTTATCAGCACGAGCTCTTTTGTCATTTTTGCCATGAATTATGTGTGCACCCTATGAACTTGAGTCCTACATGTGAGTTGAACATTGCCATGCCATATTTCCAGAGGTGTTGACCTTGTATTTTTGTAAGTTGTGTGCTGAGTGTATCAAGCTTGTAAAGTAGGGATGATGATGTTGCTGATTTCAGGAACTTAGTATTTTCACTAAGTCTTGTCCTGCTGTTATTTTTATGCCATATGTTCATGTTGTTCAGAGAGATCTATGCCCTTTTTGAGCATGATCAGTAAGGGTGTTTTGAACATATGGATGTGCTCTATCCATCCATGCCTTTGTTGGTATTTATGGAGTAGTCTAGCATGTCATTTTCGTGCTCTACTTTTGCTTGAAAATGTTTCCTGGCAGATTGTTTGCATGAGATTCAATTTTCACGAGGTCGTTGTAGTTGATCCGTGTATGCTATGACCTTGCTCTTGCCATGCTTAGCTTCATAATCATGCCTTCTTACTGTTGGTTGCCTTTCCATGCCATGTATTGCTCTTTAGTGAGTGCATCGAGCTCACGAACATGCCTACTCGTTATCTGTTTTTGCCATGCCCAGTTTTCTGCTAAGTCTGAAATCTGTAATAAAACTTGCAATGTTTACATGGGTGCCATCATTTCTTAGAGTCCTTTTTGGCTTATGGTCAGTAAGGGACTATTGATATATGCTTTGAGTAGAATAATGTCATGCCTTATTTTGCTATTATAAGTTCCTGTAGCATGTTGTTTGCTTGCTCTAAACATGCCTTCTTGATGTTAATTCCTGGCATGTTAGTATTTTCACTAAGTCTGTGAACCTGATATTTTTAGCACTTTCACCATGCTTGTTTGAACATGTTATGATGTGATTTAGCCATAGCTCAGTGTTCCTCTTTTGTTAAGCATCTCCTGTAGTTCGCTGCCATATGCTTTGTTTTTATGTTGGGGTGCTGTAGCATAGTTTCGTGTTGCTTGCTAAGTAGCATCGGGCTGTTAAACGCAGATTTGCGTCATTCTTGTTTTGCTTGTCATTTGCAAACCGTGCATCCGATTCCGGTGATCTTTATATCGATTTCAACCAAATCATCTCATCTTTCCAGCGGCATACTTGGGTTGCCAAGTTGATGCCCGGTTCATCTTTTCCTTCCGGAGCATACATATGCATTGCATATCACATCTCGCATAGCATGTCATGTTTTGCATCATATTGCTTGTGCATTGTTCCTTGTTTGATTGTGGTTCCGTTGCTTGTGTTCTTGCTTTGGGTAGAGCCGGGAGACGAGTACGTGAACGAGGAACCTGTTGTGAATGCCTACGAGGATCAAGCCTTCGACAACTCTGAGAACCTTGCAGGCAAGATGATCATACCCTCGAAATCACTTCTATCTTTGCTATGCTAGTTTGCTCGCTCTTTTGCTATGCCAATGCTACGATGCCTACCATTTGCTTGTCAGCCTCCCAAAATGCCATGAACCTCTAACCTTTGACACCACTCCTAGCAAACCGTTGTTTGGCTATGTTACCGCTTTGCTCAGCCCCTCTTATAGCGTTGTTAGTTGCAGGTGAAGATTGAAGTTTGTTCCTTGTTGGAACATGGAGATGTTGTTCCTTGCTGGAACATGTTTACTTGTTGGGATATCACAATATATCTTATATCGTTAATGCATCTATATATTTGGTAAAGGGTGGAAGGCTCGGCCTTATGCCCGTGTTTTGTTCCACTCTTGCCGCCTCTAGTTTCCGCCATACCGTGTTATGTTCCCGGATTTTGCGTTCCTTACGTGGTCGGGTGATTTATGGGACCCCCGACAGTTCGCTTTGAATAAAACTTGTCCAGAAGGCCCAACATTGACTTTTACCATTTGCCTCACCTAGCCCTTTTCTTCCCTTGGGTTTCGGAGCCCGAGGGTCATCTTTATTTTACCCCCGCCGGTGCTCCTTCGAGTGTTGGTCCAACTCGAAGCGATGTCCGGCGCCTCGGGCAACCAGGGTCTATGCCAACCCGACGTCTGCTCATCCGGTGTGCCCGAGAACGAGATATGTGCAGCTCCTATCGGGATTTGTCGGCACAGCGGAGGCTTTGCTGGTCTTGTTTTACCATTGTCGAAATGTCTTGATGTACCGGATACCGAGTCTGATCGGAGTGTCTTGGGTGAAGGTCTATTCCTTCGATGATCGCGAGAGCTTGTCATGGGCTAAGTTGGGACACCACCGCAGGTATAAACTTTCGAGAGCCGTGCCCGCATGTTATGTGGCAGATGGGAATTTGTTAATGTCCGGTTGTAGAAAACCCGAAGTTGACCTTAATTAAAATACATCAACCGTGTGTGTTACCGTGATGGTCTCTTTCCGGCGGAGTCCGGGAAGTGAACACGGTGTTGGAGTTATGCTTGACGTAGGTTGCTATAGGATCACTTCTTGATCATACTTTTATCGACCGTGCTTTTGCTTTCTTCTCGCCTCATTTGCGTATGTTAGCCACCATTTATGCTAGTCGCTTGCTGCAGCTCCACCTCATGCCTTTACCTTACCCATAAGCTTAATAGTCTTGATCTCATGGGTGCGAGATTGCTGAGTCCCCGTGGCTCACCAGATACTTCCAAAACCAGTTTGCGGTGCCTATGTTATCGAAAGGTGACGAACTAAGCTCAAGGAGGAGCTCGATGAAGATCTTGCCCTTTGTGTTGTTTCGCTCTAGTTGATCAAGAGTGGAGCCCAGTTGGGGTCGATCGAGACCTTCGTCGATTTGGGGTTCTTCTTTATTTTGGTTCCATAGTCGGACCTTGATTGTATCCGGATGATGTAATGCTTTATTCATGTAATTGTGTGAACTGGCGATTGTAAGCCAACTATGTATCTCTTTCCTTATGTATTACTTGGGTTGTGTGAAGATTACCTCACTTGCGACATTGCTTTTAATGCGGTTATGCCTCTAAGTCGTGCTTCGACACGGGAGATATAGCCGCATCGAGGGCGCTAAGTTGGTAATCGAGCCTTCCCCGACCTTAGGAGCCCCACTGCTTGATCGTTTTTAGTGGCCGAGTTGTGTCTAGAAAAATGTTTTGAGTCATTTAGGATTATATATATCGGAGAGTTTAGGAATTCTTTTTACTCCTCACTCCCTTCGACCTTCTGGTGAGGTATCCTGACGTAGAGTTTTGACTCTTCTCTTCTTAAATTTCACTAAAAAAAATTTTAGGATCACGCGGGTATCTTAGAATCGTTCCGATGGTTTTATGATGACAACATTGTCTTGGTTGCCTCCCGACATTTAGGGTTGTGGCAGTGTCCCGGGAGTTGAGCCCGAGGTGTTGTCGCCATAATTTTATCGCTGCAGCTCGAATACCCGAGTTTAGTACGCCGACATCGAAAATCTCTTTTATGCGCTTGTTGGTGAGATAACCCCGCTAACCCAAGATCGAGGTGAGTATGGGAGTATTGCCATGACTCGATAACGGATGCTTTTCGACGGTTGAGGTAGACAATTTCAAGGTTTCTTGGTGATGTGTTGAAGGATGGATACAAATGGATGTAGGATTTGCTAGTTTTGGGTGAGATATTATGCTTCCCAGTATCCCCAACACCGATTGCATAACCGAAAATTTCGGAGTTTTATAGGTGGGAATTCAAGTAGCTCTTAGGATATCTTTTCGACGGATGTATGATATGAAATTGGGGTTCACGCCTAGTGGTCCGCCTATTCACGATTGGTTTTACAATGGTCTCACAGTGTCTTAAGGAGTCCTTGGCTATGCCGACTGGGACGCTTCAGATGTCATGTGCACTGCCTTGTACATGATGGTGCTGTACGATTGAGCCCGTAGGCCCCACCACAAAAACTTCGGACTAAATCTCTATCATATGTTTGTTCCGCTTATTCTCGCAAGCCAAATCCTTTGTTTTGTTTTATTTGTGGTATTCGAGTTGCTTCAATGCCAAGTGTTGATTCCATACCTTCCGAAATGGTGTTCTCATACTCCGATGTGAATACTAATCCTTCTCGACAATCGAGATTGTCATGTCAATCCTTTTCAACCGCGTGTTTTCTTCAAGTGGATCCGATCACTTCAACATCAGCAAGACTAATTATCATTTCTTCTCAACGGTGTTCTGTTTCATCCGCTCCAAGTTGCCTTTGCTTTTCCCGCCCACCCACCTTTTTTTCTTCAAGGACACATATTTCTTAATCAAGTATCCTTTATTTTTGTGAAGTTTCTCCATTCTTTTCCGTCAATGTTCTTACCCGTGGTTCTCAAGAAGATGTTCTACTAGTTCATCATCCTCCGTTCTCTTTTCTTCTCCGTGGATTCAAGTCAAGTTTTGTTGATCATACCTTTTTCCTCATTTTAATGTCTTCTCATACCGTGCACCTCATTATCATTCTACTTCTCGCTATTTGTTATTCCGAGTGCTCAAGATATCTCAAGATTCGTGTTTCCACTCTGCATTCGCTCAAGCTCTTTCGAGATTGCTATCTCATTCAAGTCATTTAATTCAACCGTGCAACATCTCTTTAAATCATTTTCAACGGTGTTTTTCTTTTGAGTGGGCCCTAACCCACGTGTCTTTTCCTGTGATCTTACCGACTCTTCTATTTTCTCGAGCTATCCTAAATTCTTCTCCAAGTTTGACGAAGAATGAGTTATCATCACCAAATGCTTTTCTCCAAGATCTTTCAAATTCTTTTCATAGTTGGCTCAACCTCTTCGCTTTTGATTCTTCCGTGTGCCTCAATAATTTTGGTGGTGTTTCGTTGTCATTCTCATCATTTGAAGACCGAAGAAGAGTTTTCTTTAATCTTGCTCTATTCTCTTCAAGATTCATGGTGCTAGCTTGTAGCCATCCTCTCATAATTGTTTCGACAGAGAATCTTTTTCACCCATCGAGATATTCAAGAGTCTTCTCGGTTTGTCATCCGAGTCCATCAATTCAGGGTTATTCATTCTCACTGTCGCTTATCATTCTCCTATCTTGCCGTGCATAAATCGATATCCTCTAATCAGTTCTTGATCTCTTTGTTCTCATGTATCTAGTTTGTCTCAAGCACCTTCGCTCATTTGCTAATTCTTACCGGTGATGCACCCTACTTCGCTCAATTTCAATTCTTACGGTGGTTCTTTCAAGATCTCTCTTCCTTGTTCATCATATCAATTCATTTGTTGTTCCAATCCTACCGGTGGTTCGTTGAAGACCTTCTCAAGTTTCGATATATCTCCCTTAATCCTTTCCACGAGAATAAGTAGTATGCCAAATCCGTTGCTTGTCATCAATTTAATTGGTGAAGCATATGCATAACATAATTCTTATTCTTGTTTCATCCAAGTGATTAATTTCTTCTTTCCGGAGCTGTTCATCATATCACATTCTTTGTTCGAGATGCTTCATCTTTTCTTTTCCGGAGTTCTAAGTTTTCCGCATTATCTCGTCGCGAAGCTCCATCTAAATCATCACAAGGCTTCACCTTGTGTTTTCAACTTCTCTTTCTTTTTATCATCCTTTTATTACCGGAGTTCTTCATGGAGTTTCTTCATGGTGGTTCCTCAAGGATTCTTTTCATTCTTCAATTGTTCATCAAGATTTCTCTCAAAGTTATGACCCGCCAAGTTATACTCTAAAATAAACATGGTGCTCAACACATGTTTTGTTTTGAGGAGCTCAAGTATTCTTCTTCTTGCATTTCGAAGTGCAATTTTTTCTACCTTATCTTTTGAGATGGTGATATGTCATTCTTGATAATTTCCATTCATGCTTCGTGATTCACATGTTGTCAAGAAGGAGGTATTTTAGATCCATTAATCTCTTCGTTGGAGTTATCTTGTGTCATATTTCACCAAAGCCTTCCCTAAGGAATGTTGCGAATTGTGGTGCTTATTAATGACCCAAGTTCTCCAATTATCCTCTTGGTGAAAGAAGTTTCTCTTATCTTCATTGATCTCAACCAATCAATTGTTTCCATTAGTGGCCGGTTGTCACCTCATCATTTTCAGATGTTTGCCATAAGCCCACAACAAGCTTGTGCTTCTCGTTGTTGATTTTCCAACAACTCCGTTCGATTCTTCTTTGCGAGGATGCTTTCCAAATTCAATTGTGGCAGAAGATGTCATTTTCTTCTCCATTCTGTTATTCCAATGATCTATCTTCTATTCTTTCTTCCGGAGGCATTGTGTTGTTTTCTTTGACCCATTATATCATTTTGGAGATCATGTTCTTTTCGTGCTTATCCATTTAACCGGAGTGTCGTGTTTTCATTCGAGTCCTCTCATCTTGTCAAGTTCATGTTCTATTCCTTCTTGTCCATTGTACTCGTCATTCATAGCTTTGCAACCTTCAATCCTCGTAATGTTCCTTGTTCCTCTTTTCTAACGGATTGTTTGCAATCTCGCTCATCTCCATTGTTTTTCTTCTTTCAATTGCTCAACCTCTCAAGGTTCGTGGTTTCACTCGTTCATCAAAGAAGCAACTTAGTTTTACCTTTCTTTTTCTCTTCCGTTTTCCCTCCGGTGCCATTCTAGATCTCGGGACGAGATCCTCTCGTAGTGGTGGAGTGTTGTAACACCCCGGATCCGATGCGCCAGGTGTCCGCCAGTTATTCGCCTTTGTTGCCATGTCATTTGCTTGCGTGTTGCATTTGCCATGTCATCATATGCATTTCATATCATGTCATCATGTGCATTTCATTTTGCATACGTGGTCGTCTGACCCCGCCGGACATGTGCGCCGGCCACCTCACTCCGGCCAATGGCGTCGCGCCACGTCACCCCGCCACCGCCCTCGTCCAACCGCGCGCCGCCACCTCACCTTCTCTTTTTCTCCCCAATCACGCGGCCCATGGGGCTCAGATCGAGCTCACGCGAGCCGCGCTGGCTGCTGCTGTGCCCACCATGGGGCCTGTCCTCCGCAGCAGCAGCTGCTGCCTGCGCGCCGCCGCCGCAGCTGCCGGTGACCGCGCCGCCGCCGCCTGCCCCGCCGCCGCGGCTGTCCGCCGCCAGAGCCAGCGGCCTCGCGCTCGCTGCTGCTGCTCGCCTCCCACCGAGGAGCCGCCGAGGCACCGCCGCCCGTCCTTCCTCGCTGCCCGCAGCTCCTCGCCGCGGCAAGCTCCGCCGAGCGCCCGCGTCCGTCCTACCGCCCTCGCTGCCGCCGCCTCCAACCTCCTCCGGCGGCCACGCCTCCTCCGGCCTCAAGGCCTCTCGCACTCTGCTGCCTCCGGCCGCCGCCGTCCTCGCCGGAGCTCCGGCCAGATCTCGATCCGGCGGCTCGACCAGATCCACTAAGCCCCGAACCAAACGCCTGTGCCATCCCGGATCCCTCCGCCCCGGATCTCCCGTCCGTTTTTCGCGAGGTGAAAACTGAAGTCCCCAGGATTCTAACATTTTCGTGCATTTTCATAGCATCACATCTCCGCACCCGTGGCTCCGTTTTGGGTGTATAATATGTCAAATTGTTCGTATCGAAGAGTACTTCATTTCATTCCATTGCATCATTTGCATTTGAGCTCATCTTGATGCCCGAAATGCTGTTGGAAGATGGCTTCAGATCGTTAGTTTCAGAATCTTATCAGCACGAGCTCTTTTGTCATTTTTGCCATGAATTATGTGTGCACCCTATGAACTTGAGTCCTACATGTGAGTTGAACATTGCCATGCCATCTTTCCAGAGGTGTTGACCTTGTATTTTTGTGAGTTGTGTGCTGAGTGTATCAAGCTTGTAAAGTAGGGATGATGATGTTGCTGATTTCAGGAACTTAGTATTTTCACTAAGTCTTGTCCTGCTGTTATTTTTATGCCATATGTTCATGTTGTTCAGAGAGATCTATGCCCTTTTTGAGCATGATCAGTAAGGGTGTTTTGAATATATGGATGTGCTCTATCCATCCATGCCTTTGTTGGTATTTATGGAGTAGTCTAGCATGTCATTTTCGTGCTCTACTTTTGCTTGAAAATGTTTCTGGCAGATTGTTTGCATGAGATTCAATTTTCACGAGGTCGCTAGAAGTTGATCCGTGTATGCTATGACCTTGCTCTTGCCATGCTTAGCTTCATAATCATGCCTTCTTACTGTTGGTTGCCTTGCCATGCCATGTATTGCTCTGTAGTGAGTGCATCGAGCTCACTTAACATGCCTACTGTTATCTGTTTTTGCCATGCCCAGTTTTCTGCTAAGTCTGAAATCTGTAATAAAACTTGCAATGTTTACATGGGTGCCATCATTTCTTAGAGTCCTTTTTGGCTTATGGTCAGTAAGGGACTATTGATATATGCTTTGAGTAGAATAATGTCATGCCTTATTTTGCTATTATAATTTCCTGTAGCATGTTGTTTGCTTGCTCTAAACATGCCTTCCTGATGTTAATTCCTGGCATGTTAGTATTTTCACTAAGTCTGTGAACCTGATATTTTTAGCACTTTCACCACGCTTGTTTGAACATGTTATGATGTGATTTAGCCATAGCTCAGTGTTCCTCTTTTGTTAAGCATCTCCTGTAGTTCGCTGCCATATGCTTTGTTTTTATGTTGGGGTGCTGTAGCATAGTTTCGTGTTGCTTGCTAAGTAGCATCGGGCTGTTAAACGCAGATTTGCGTCATTCTTGTTTTGCTTGTCATTTGCAAACCGTGCATCCGATTCCGGTGATCTTTATATCGATTTCAACCGAAATCATCTCATCTTTCCAGCGGCATACTTGGGTTGCCAAGTTGATGCCCGGTTCATCTTTTCCTTCCGGAGCATACATATGCATTGCATATCACATCTCGCATAGCATGTCATGTTTTGCATCATATTGCTTGTGCATTGTTCCTTGTTTGATTGTGGTTCCGTTGCTTGTGTTCTTGCTTTGGGTAGAGCCGGGAGACGAGTACGTGAACGAGGAACCTGTTGTGAACGCCTACGAGGATCAAGCCTTCGACAACTCTGAGAACCTTGCAGGCAAGATGATCATACTCTCGAAATCACTTCTATCTTTGCTATGCTAGTTTGCTCGCTCTTTTGCTATGCCAATGCTACGATGCCTACCATTTGCTTGTCAGCCTCCCAAAATGCCATGAACCTCTAACCTTTGACACCACTCCTAGCAAACCGTTGTTTGGCTATGTTACCGCTTTGCTCAGCCCCTCTTATAGCGTTGTTAGTTGCAGGTGAAGATTGAAGTTTGTTCCTTGTTGGAACATGGAGATGTTGTTCCTTGCTGGAACATGTTTACTTGTTGGGATATCACAATATATCTTATATCGTTAATGCATCTATATATTTGGTAAAGGGTGGAAGGCTCGGCCTTATGCCTGGTGTTTTGTTCCACTCTTGCCGCCCTAGTTTCCGTCATACCGTGTTATGTTCCCGGATTTTATTCCTTACGTGGTCGGGTGATTTATGGGACCCCCGACAGTTCGCTTTGAATAAAACTTGTCCAGCAAGGCCCAACATTGACTTTTACCATTTGCCTCACCTAGCCCTTTTCTTCCCTTGGGTTTCGGAGCCCGAGGGTCATCTTTATTTTACCCCCGGCCAGCGCTCCTTCGAGTGTTGGTCCAACTCGAAGCGATGTCCGGCGCCTGGGCAACCTGTGGTCTATGCCAACCCGACGTCTGCTCATCCGTGTGCCCCGAGAACGAGATATGTGCAGCTCCTATCGGGATTTGTCGGCACAGCGGAGGCTTTGCTGGTCTTGTTTTACCATTGTCGAAATGTCTTGATGTACCGGATACCGAGTCCGATCGGAGTGTCTTGGGTGAAGGTCTATTCTTCGATGATCGCGAGAGCTTGTCATGGGCTGTTGGGACACCCCGCAGGTATAAACTTTCGAGAGCCGTGCCCATGTTATGTGGCAGATGGGAATTTGTTAATGTCCGGTTGTAGAAAACCCAAGTTGACCTTAATTAAAATACATCAACCGTGTGTGTTACCGTGATGGTCTCTTTCCGCGGAGTCCGGAAGTGAACACGGTGTTGGAGTTATGCTTGACGCAGTTGCTATAGGATCACTTCTTGATCATACTTTTATCGACCGTGCTTTGCTTTCTCTTCTCGCCTCATTTGCGTATGTTAGCCACCATTTATGCTAGTCGCTTGCTGCAGCTCCACCTCATGCCTTTACCTTACCCATAAGCTTAATAGTCTTGATCTCGCTGGTGCGAGATTGCTGAGTCCCCGTGGCTCACCAGATACTTCCAAAACCAGTTTGTGTGCCTATGTTATCGAAAGCAGGTGACGCAACCAAGCTCAAGGAGGAGCTCGATGAAGATCTTGCCCTTTGTGTTGTTTCGCTCTAGTTGATCAAGAGTGGAGCCCAGTTGGGGTCGATCGGAGACCTTCGTCGATTTGGGGTTCTTCTTTTATTTTGGTTCCGTAGTCGGACCTTGATTGTATCTCGATGATGTAATGCTTTATTCATGTAATTGTGTGAAGTGGCGATTGTAAGCCAACTATGTATCTCTTTCCTTATGTATTACTTGGGTTGTGTGAAGATTACCTCACTTATGACATTGCTTTCAATGCGTTATGCCTCTAAGTCGTGTTTCGACACGGGAGATATAGCCGCATCGAGGGCGCTATATAATCTCACAACTATTTATGTTTTCATGGTTCTCGATATTATACGCAATTACAAAGTGAATATCGAATCCGCAAGATCGTAAGAATATTGTGGAACACCGCAATGACTTACAAAATTGGCACCAAGGCATTAAGTGCCATTCGAAGCAATGAAACTCAGACGCCCCCAATTGCTGATTCTTGTTCGTAATATCATCCTAATGACTATGCTAACCTCGAGGAGTCAAAGGCGATGGCCCCATCCTGTTCACCCATCAAGGTGCCTGTTCTAATTTGGCAAGGTTTTATTGATTGCGCGTATCTTGCATATGTTGTCTTGCATTTCTTCTACTTTTTTGTACCACCATCTGCTTAGTTTACTCATCATATAACTCGAGATGCCATGCCCATCCATTATCAATACATATTCCATCTGTCGTCATACCATGTTTTTTCACTCAAATGTTGTTCTTGTGCATCAGACATCAAAAAGGAAGAGGGTGATTGCCGAACCTGAAGGAGCACTAGCAAAGTCCTTGAAAAACGTGGTGGTGCCAGAGAAATCAAACAGCGCCCCACTTATATTGGCTGTACAAGTAGTGACACAAAACATAGGACCGACTCCAGCAGACTGTACCCATACTTCATTGGCCACACCACTAGCCCCACCACACAGGACCTGCACTCCAGCAAAAGGTATACCGATTTCATTTGCCATAGCACCAGCCGTACCATAGAAAAATCCCACTCCAAGCAAAATGTACAAGAAGTCCACCGTCAAGACCTATCCGAATCGCAGAGACGGCCAATTCTGCAGATTGGAACCCCATTCCATTTATTCCCAGTTTAAAAGACAATGCTTTCAATGTTGTTAGGGACTACGTGCATATATTCCCATCATGGGAAGATTATAGTGAAGACAAACACCATTTTCACATCTTCATGTCCAACTTACGTAAGTGCTATTATTCATGGTTATTATTTTCCTGTTTTCGCTGATCGAACACATCAATGATTTACATTATATTGTTGTAACTAGGTGAGGGTCAATCGATAGTCATGACGAGCAAAGCTTGCTTGTGCTTTTCAAGGAAGCATTGCAGCAAAGATCGGTGTTACCCGAGGAAATCACACTTTGATGGCAAGTCAATAAACGAATTTCCGGTGAAGTCTCCTGTGCTAAATTTAGAAGACATTGAATGGAAAAACCTGGTTATGCAATCGGTCTTGTTCCTGTGATGAGGTACTATCTATGAAATCACATGACAATTTGAACTTCTACTTTTTCGCATGTGCCTTACGGATCTTTTTTTGCAGAAATCAGCTCAAGAAGAATTCGGTTTGAAAAGAACGACATGATATCACAAATATGTCGCCTCGCTGCTTTGCTCTTGTTAGTACTGTTGTCCCAGATCATCTGCATTTGCATACATACCGGTTCATTATGTGACAACAAGATGCATGATAGCTTGCTTATCAATTGTTCGCCCAACTTATCCGATTTGTATGAATGGTTACATTTGTGTAGAATATATCCAATGCCAATGAATTTTTAAGCTCAGATTGTTCTTGTAAGTACATGATGTCCTTTATCGTGTACTTATATTGACATGTAGTTGTTCATGTACCATCACTCGCAACTTATTTTCCTTTTGCCTCCATTTTCTAGACATCGATCTATATTTACTCTTACCATAAGGTTGGTATCAAGAAGTTTAGTTGTGCATTGCTCTTGGCTGTGCCTTTTGCCTCAGATCAAGACATACATTTATAGCTACTTGGCTATGTAGCATCACTCTTCATCTTATCTTAAATATTCTCCATTTTTCGTATATTATCACATCTATATTTACTCTTAACAAAATGTAGAATAAAGGCAATGCTTATGAAGAAGATTCTGTGCTAAACCTCTTGAATTGCCCCCCCATCAGCATGGACAAGGGCTTTATAGAGCCTGTCTTCACCAGTAATGTAAGTTTGTCCTTCTCCAGCCTTCAAACTTTGTTGTGTATATTTGGTTAGGCATGACTGCAACAACTATTTATTTTTGGTGTTTGCATCAAATTGCATGTTTAAAGTTTATTATGTAGTTCGTAAATAAAAGTTTGTCCTTCTCAATTTAAGTTTTCAGTTTTACAACCAAGTTCCTTCTTCATACCATGTAAATTAAACTATACAGAGCAAGTGATCTTCTTTTGCACTTCATGTATGCTTCTGTTCTTCATCCGTAATCCAGTGGTGTGGTGAACCTACCCACTACAGCACAATGTCATATTCTACAATGTCTTAACTATGAACAATGTCATATCATTCTACTATTATTTAAACCGTCTCTTTATTTGCCAATCTGAAATGGGATAAATTGATAGCACACTAACCATTGATACTTATGAGTTCTTGATCTGTAATCCAGTGGTGTCGTGAAGTTGCCAACTCCTTCACAATGTCATTTCCTGCCATGTCTTGACCTGCACAATACCATATTGTGTTAATGCAATTTTAAACTGTGTCACTTTATTTGTCAGTAAGAAATGTGATGAATTGTCAGCACTGATACTTTTATGTGCAAAACCTGTCATCTGTCTGCTTGTTTATCTTTCAGAGTGAGGAAGATATAAGTGTTGAACAAGTGCAGTCTCATTATCTTGCTCAGCTACTTGTGCTGCAGCTCCCCAGCAGGGCTAACCTTTCTTGAACTCTATTGAAGTGCTGTCGGTTTTTTATATTATTTTGTCGGCGTGTTTACTTGCACTGGTGGCGATCTTTGATGCCCAGTGTATGTAATCATTTGTCGCTTGTGCTTTATTATCATAGTGGCGAACTTTGATGCCCAGTGGATGTAATATGCCATAATTTCTTTATTGTATAGTCTAGGTTTTTTCTTATTCATGATGCTGCAGTTATTTTACTGTATATATATCTTGTCTTCGTAGTAAACCGGCCAAACCGTAAAATTACGGTACATAATCGGGCCGTCATGCAATCACGATGTATGATCCGCATCGTGGGCCCCGTCAAACTGGCCCACTAGTAGATTCGGGCCTTTAATAGGCCGAGTAACCCCTGGCCCTCTTTTCGCAAGAAAACTCAATGGGCTTTTAGGAGGCTGAGAAGTAGGCTGGGCCTGAAACGTGCCGAATAGCTCACGGGCCGGCGACAGCCCGAAATGGACCCCGGCCCATGATTGTGCGAATCAATTCACGGGATTTTAATAGGCCAAAGTTGTCTCGGTCCTTGTTTGGCCCAACCAGATATCGGTCATGAAAGGTGCCGGATGCAAACCGGTCGAAGTTAGGCCCAACTATATGATGACAGCTTTAACAGCCGAAATTAACATAGGGCCGAATGTTAAATGGGCCCTTAACAGTCAGAATTAATACCAGTCAAGTACTAAATGGGCCTTTAGCAAGTGGGCCCAAAAGCATCGCTATTCAAATAATCGGGCGAATCGATATGGGCCATAATTGAGCCCAAAGCCTCTTAAAGGGCCGGACTGATCCGGCCGTGATTTGGCCCGTAAAGTGGGAGGCTTTAACGGGTCGGATCTTATATGGGCCATTATTAGGTCCGAACATGGCGACCATTAATGGACCGGATCAATTATGGGCGACATTTGGCCCAAAACATGGCAGCCAGTTAATGGGCCGCCTACTAGGGTCCTCAAAATCTTGTGGGCTTCTACAACTGGCTGGCCCATTAATGTCGGTGAAATTGTGGGCCTTTAGCTGGGCCGGCCCATTATGATCCGCAAGAATTTTGTGGGCCTTTACCTGGGCCGGCCCATTATGGCACACAAAAATCTTGTGGGCCTTTACCTAGGCCGGCCTATTATGGCCCGCGAAATCTTGTGGGCCTTTAGCTGGGCCAGCTCATTATAGTTCGCAAAATCTCATGGGCCTTTAACTGGGCCGGCCCATTATGGGCTGCAAAATCTTGTGGGCCTTTAGTTGGGCCGGCCCATTTAAACTTGATTGTCCATGCCACGTGTCGACGTATCATAGGCGCCTTCTGTCCAATGAGTGGATGACATCTGTCCCAACGATGAGCCGACACGTGTTTCCTCTAGCCAATGATGATTTTACACGTGGAAAATCCCCATTGGTCTGGGCTGTTAACGGTTTATTGGATCCAAAACCCGACCCGATAGCTTAACGGCGTTCCGTTACGGTGGATGCCACGTGTCGGTCACCCTTGATGAAAGCACTTTGTGACGCGCGATTTATCGTCATGGCAGTGGAAACTTCCATGATGATAATTTTAGTAATGTCATGGAACACTTCTACGACAGCACATGTATGACTATCTTGATTCTTTCATAAATTTGTCATGGATGTACATGCATGACAAAAAACGTGACCTACTGTGACAAACACGTATCATCACGGAAGTGTATTTTTTTGTAGTGTACTTTCACTAGTGAAAGTTCTCTCAACAATAATAACATAGATAGATCATATAACAATCCCTCAACATGCAACAAAGAGTCACTCCAAAGCCACTAATAGCAGAGAACAAACGAAGAGATTATGGTAGGGTACGAAATCACCTCAAAGTTATTCTTTCGGATCAATCTATTCAAGAGTTCATACTATAATAACACCTTAAGACACAAATCAACCAAAACCCTAATGTAACCTAGATACTCCATTGTCACCTCAAGTATCCGTGGGCATGATTATACGATATGCATCACACAATCTCTGATTCATCTATTCAACCAACACAAAGTACTTCAAAGAATGCCCCAAAGTTTCTACCAGAGAGTCAAGACGAAAATGTGTGCCAACTCCTATGCATAGGTTCATGGGCGGACCCCGCAAGTTGATCACCAAAACATACATCAAGTGGATCACGTGATATCCCATTGTCACCACAGATACGCACGGCAAGACATACATCAAGTGTTCTCAAATCCTTAAAGACTCAATCCTATAAGATAACTTCAAGAGGAAAGCTCAATTCATCACAAGAAAGTAGAGGGGGAGAAACATCATAAGATCCAACTATAATAGCAAAGCTCGCGATACATCAAGATCGTGCCATAGAGGGAACAGGAGAGAGAGAGAGAGAGAGAGATCAAACACATAGCTACTGGTACATACCCTCAGCACAGGGGTGAACTACTCCCTCCTCATCATGGATAGCGCCGGGATGATGAAGAAGGCCACCCGTGAGGGATTCCTCCTCTGGCAGGGTGCCAGAACGGGCTCCCGAAAGGTTTTTGGTGGCTACAGAGGCTTGCGGTGGCGGAACTCCCGATTTATCTTCGTCTTCGATGGTTTTAGGGTATAAGGGAATATATAGGCGAAAGAAGTCGGTCGGGGAGCCTAGAGGCCCACGAGACAGGGGCGTGCTCGGGGGTGGCGCGCCTCCTATCTCCTCGCCTCCTTGAAGGTTCCCTGCTCAGACTCCAAGTCTCATGGATCATGTTCGCTCCAAAATAACGCCCCAAGGTTTCATTCCGTTTGGACTCTGTTTGATATTCCTTTTCTTCGAAATACTAAAACAGGCAATAAAACAACAATATGGGTTGGGCCTCCGGTTAATAGGTTAGTCCCAAAAGTAATATAAAAGTGTATAATAAAGCTCGTAATCATTCAAAACAGATAATAAAATAACATGAATGCTTCATAAATTATAGATACGTTGGAGACGTATCATTCTTCATGGAAGCTATACATGGATCAAGGATTTAACTCATTCTCGAAGTGTTCTTCAAGATTCTTGTTGGAGGAGTTCAAGCATTCTTCATCTTGCATTCCGAAGTGCCAATCCTTCTATCCTATCTTTTGAGATGGCGTTATGTCATCCTTGACAATTTCTCTTCATGTTTCCTGATTCACAAGTTGTCAAGAATGAGATATTTTAAAACCATCATTTTCTCTTCGATCATGAGTTGTTTCAACCCATCATAATTGCTTCGTTGGAGGTTATCTTGGTATAGATTTCACCTAAAGCCTTCCACCGGGAATGTTGCTATTTGTGGTGCTTATCAATGATCCAAATCCTTCTCGGTGAAAGAGGCTTTTCATCTTTTCATTGATCTCATCCAATCAATTGATTCCGTTAGTGGATGGTCTTCACCTCCTAATTTTGGGATGTTTTCCATAAGACCATTGGAAATCATATCTTTTGTTGTTGATTTTCCAACAACTCCATTCAACCCATATTCATAGGAAGGCTCCTTCACGTTAGTTCATCGTGGAAATTGTTGTTCTTTTCTCCGTTCATTTCATTTCATTCTTTCATTTCTTCCGGAGGCATTGTGCTATTGCTCTCATCTAGTATCATCTTGTTTGTCAAGATCATGTTCTTTTCCTTGCTTATCCATTTAACTGGAGTGTCATGTCCGCTTTTCAAGTTATTTTCATCTTATCAAGTTTCCTTCTCTTTTCTATCGTAGTGCTGCCAAAATTCTTTTCCTTCTCATTCATTGTCTATCTCGTTTAAACCTGAGTGGCATCAAAATCTATCTTGTCCTTTCAGCTCTTGGTTCTCTTTCTTGTTCCTCTTGTCTAACGGAGTGTTTTAAATTACGTTCATCTCCTTCGTGTCATTTCTTCAGCTTTGCAACTTTACAAGGTTCGTGGTTTCACTCGTTTGTCTAAGAAGCAACTTTGTTTTACCTCTTCTTTCCTCTTCCGTTTGTCGTGCTTAGATCTCGGGACGAGATCTCTTGTAAGTGGGGGAGTGTTGTGATGGCCCGAGACTGAAGCTCCAAACGCCTTCCATGTTTTTGTCGTCGCCGTGTGTTTTATTTTTGCTTGTTGCATTTCATCATGCCATCATGTCATTTAATTTTAACACTCAACTAAATAAATTGTGTGGATCTTTGATCCATTTAAATGGAGGGTTTTCACATGGTGATTTCTCTTTATAACATATACCTTATCCTTCCAATAGTATTAGGGAGTGAATAAATATTCCACTATATCGGAATCACCCATAAGCACACTTGCAAAATAATTCCCTGCCTTTTCTACTTCAAGTTTGGTCTCCAAATTTGCCCATAAATTATTTCATCACTTTCCCGAGCTCCACCAAAATTCTCAACATCTTTGGACCTTCCAAACCCCCACTCCCTATTCACCCATTTGAATTAAATTCAAATGTGTTTGAATCTAAACCTTGCATCCATGCGCACTCCTATATTCTTGGATTCAGGTTATTTTTCCGAGTCTGAGAAAATTAAACCCATGCCCACTTCTTTCCTAAAACTTTTTCTTCTCTCTTTTCTTTCTTTGCAAAAGAGAAGGAAGAGAGGGACTCGACCAGGCCTCTGGCCTTTTTCCATCTCCGCCCAAATGGCCCAAGGCCCATCCGACTGCACCTATAACCTAGCCCCGGCCACCTCCACTCGCTCTCCCCCTTGATGCCGCCCTCCAGCGACGCCAGGAGCCTCGATCCCCATCTCCCTCCGCTCGATCTCCTCCTCACCCACTCGATCTCCCACGCACGCCGCCACCCAAGGAGGGTGTTATGCTCACGGCAGAATTCTCCCTCTCAATTGGGGTTGGTACAAATTGGGGAAGGAGGGAGGAGGAAAGGTACTAGGGGAACAGAGTGGTTGGGTTATCCTCCTGTTGCTTGACGCCTCTGCCTTCCACCTCTCGCTTCATATAGCTCGCTCCCTTGCCGTGCTCTACTTCTCCTTCTCTTGGGCTTCGAATTCCCTTGCCAGCCTTCGGTTGCGTCTTGTCGCTTTAGGCCGTCGCCCTGGGCCGGCCCATGACATGACATTCCCCATCCCTTGAGCAGCGACTTGCCCCCAAGTTGCCAAGACAGGGAAACAACGTTGCAGCCTGAACGCGTCTTCCCAGGTGTCGTGTGTGTCTGGCCTACCTGCCCAACGTACCTTGACGCGCGGTGTGGTCTTGCCGCCGATTGGTACCAACTTGGTCTGCAGAATAAGCTCGGGAGTGAGCAGTTGCAGGTCCTTTGGAGGTGGAGTGTTGTCCTCGATGATGGCCTCAATATTGGGTGGCAGACATTTCTTCAATTGCGACACATGGATAACATCGTGGATCTTGGACTGTGGCGGCAGCTCCAGGCGGTAGGAGACCGCCCCAATCTTTTGCAAAGATCAGATAGGAACCATAGTACTTAAGAGCGAGTTTGTGGTTGCGCCTTGCTGCCAGGGAGTTCTGCAAATAAGGTTGGACTTTCAGATACACTTTTTCACCCACTGTAAATGATCTCTCGCTGCGATGCTTGTCCGCTTGGCGTTGCATCCTCTGCTGCGCTCGGAGCAGATGTTGGCGCAACAGCTCGAGCGTGGATGCCCTCTCACTTGCCAATTCCGCCACCTCGGGGTTGGTTGCTGGCACCTCCAATGCAAATGGTCTAGGGGAATACCCATATAAGGCTTCGAATGGGGAGCGACCCATTGCTGTATGGAAGGATGTATTGTACCAATGCTCCGCTAAGGGCAGCCACCGCGCCCAACGAACCGGTGTGTCATGAGCAAAGCACCGCAGAAATGCTTCCATGCATTGGTTCAGTTTTTCCGTCTGTCCGTCGGTCCCCGGGTGCCGTGCTAAGCTCATATTCAGAATTGTATCTGAGAGACGGAAGAGTTCTTGCCAAAACAAACTGGTAAATACCGGATCACGATCAGAGATGATAAAGGCATACCGTGCAGACGATAAACCTGATCGAAGAAGACTTGCGCCACTTGCTGGGCTGTATACGGATGCTTGAGGGGAATGAAGTGGCCTATTTTGTTAACTTGTCGATAACCACCAGGACGACGTCCATCCCTTGCGAGCGAGGCAGCCCTTCCACAAAATCCCAGCTCAGGGTATGCCACGGGTGGGGTGGAATGTCGTGGGGTTGCAGGAGCCCTGGTTGGCGCATGTTGCTCAACCTTCGTGACGCTGGCACACTTCACAAGGCCGCACATAATCGATGACTGTTTTCTTGATGCAGGCCACGCAAACAAGCTGCCTCGATCCGCTGATACGCTGTTAGTACACCGAGTGCCCTCCCACCGCTGTCATGCATGCTTTTGATGATATGTTGTTGGGCCAGCTTGTTTGTTCCAACCCACACTCGTCCCTTGTAACGGAGAACACCTTGCGATAGGGTGAATCCTTGGCTGTTGTTAGAAGAGATGGCCAATTCAGTTAACAGTTTCGTGGCTTGCGAGTCCTCTGCATAACCTTGGACCAATTGATCCAACCAAACAGGTACCGGAGCAGAGATTGCCAAGAATGGCTCCAACTAGGGACGACGAGATAATGAGTCAGCCGCTGCATTATGTACTCCTTTCTTGTACTGGATGGTGTAATCTAGTCCCATCAGCTTCACAAACGCTTTATGTTGAATGCCCGTGCTCAATCGTTGCTCAGATAAGTGCCGCAATGCCTGGTGATCAGTGCGGATGATGAAGCGTTGATGTTGCAGATACATGCGCCACTTTTCCACTGCCATCAATAATGCCAAGCATTCTTTTTCATATGTACTAAGAGCCTGATTTTTGGGGCAGAGTGCCTTACTCAGATATGCTAATGGGTGACCTTGTTGCATCAGGACTGCGCCTACTCCATCCTTGCAAGCGTCTGTCTCGAGGACAAATGTCTTGGAGAAATCTGGAACTACTAACACAGGTGCGCTGATCATTGCTTGTTTCAACAGGGTAAATGCCTTGTCCGCTTGCGGTGTCCATTGGAAGATGAAAGTGCAACTAATCCCCGGGTGGTTTTGGTAATTAATAACAACATATATATCATTGAACTAATAGTTACTTGAGAATCATTTGAGAAAGTTCAGTGATATGGGTATGGCAAGGACTGAAAAGTGGACCCCTCAAAATGCTAAGGCAAGCATTGGCAAAAGCTCAAGACTCCATTTTTGGTTTAGTGATCCAAGATCACATTGAGTCCATAGGAAAAGCCAATACTATTAAAAGGGGATGAGGTTATGATGATGATCTCGTTGCTCAAGTGCTTAGTGATACATCTCCTAAACTATCAGCAACTTTCACTGCCATATACACTCATAAGCAATCTCGGTCCCACCGATATTCCAAACTCAGTCACACCGAGATGAACCACCTCAGCCATAAAGCCAAACCCTAGCAAACTCGGATTTTCCGATTCAGAACTCGGTCTCACCGAAACTTGAGTTGCCAAGCTTCTGTAACCTTCTGTCATCATATCGGTGTCACCGAGATGATAAAGTCGGTCCCACCAAAATTGGCAAGCTCTTGTCTTTGCACGAATCGGACTAACCGAGATTGTATTTTCGGTCCCACCGAAAATCCCAACGTTCACATTATTTGAACTTTCGGTCTCACCGAGTTGTCAACTTCGGTCCCACCGAGATTGGTCAAATGTGTGTAACGGTTGGATTTGTGTGGAGGCTATAAATACCCTCCACCCCTCTTCATTCGTGGAGAGAGCCATCGAAAGAACTACCACTCCTACCTTACATTTTCGAGAAGAGAACTACCTACCCTTGTGTTGAGATCAAGTTGCTCCACTCCCACCATATGAAGCTTGATCTCTAGCCTTCCCAAGTTGCTTTCCACTCAATCCTTTCTTCCACCACAGCCAAATCAGTGAGGAGAGTTGAGTGTTGGGGAGATTATCATTTGAAGCACAAGAGCAAGGAGTTCATCATCATCAACAACATCTATTACCTTTTGGAGGGTGGTGCCTCCTAGATTGGTTAGGTGTCGCTTGGGAGCCTCCACGAGATGTGGAGTTGAACCAAGAAGTTTGTAAGGGCAAGGAGATCGCCTACTGTGAAGATCTACCCCGAGTAAGGCTAGCCCTCCGTGGGCGAGGCCATGATGGAATAGACAAGGTTGCTTCTTCGTGGACCCTTCGTGGGTGGAGCCTCCGTGGACTCAGCAGCCGTTACCCTCCGTGGGTTGAAGTCTCCATCAACGTGGAAGTACGATAGCACCACCTATCGGAACCACGAGAATAATCACGCGCTCCAAAATTGCGTTTGCTCTTCTCCACCTCTCTTTACTACATGTGCAATTTACTTTCCGCTGCCTATACTCTAGAATTGCATGTGTAGGGTGATGCTTGACTTGATCATAATCGTGAATCACAAAAACTGTTCTTTATCAAAAGGCAGAATTTTTATATTGTCAAGTAGTCTAATCACCCCCTCTAGACATACTTTCGATCCTACAAGTGGTATCGAGCTTTGGTCTCCATTGTATTGGTTTCCATTGCATTGACTCCATAAGCTTGGTTTCACAACCTAGGAGAGTATGGCGCCTAGTGAGGGTAATTTTCAGAGAGGTCCTTACTTTGATGGTACAAATTTTGCTAGTTGGAAGCATAAAATGAAAATGCATATTCTTGGCCATAACCCAGCCGCATGGGGCATTATTTGTGTTGGTATGCAAGGTTAATTCTTCGAGGAAGGAAAAGTTCGGATCATGGCTACAAATCAAGAATTGCGGATGTTGCAAAACAATGCTCAAGCTTGTGACATTCTCTTAAATGCCTTGTGTCCCGAGGAGTTCAACAAAATCAGCCGCCTTGAGAATGCAAAAGAGATTTGGGATACTTTGGTTGAAATGCACGAAGGTACCGAGTCCGTGAAGGAATCAAAGCTAGACATTCTTCAAGGTCAACTTGACAAGTTCAAGATGAAGGATGGTGAAGGAGTCGCTGAAATGTACTCTAGGCTTGCTCTCATCACAAATGAGATTTCCGCTTAGGAAGCGAAGAAATGACCGATCGATTCATCATCAAGAAGATACTCGAGCTTTGGATGGAAAGTATGACACCGTGTGCACTTTGATCCAAATGATGCCAAACTACAAGAATCTCAAGCCAACTGAAGTCATTGGAAGAATTGTTGCTCATGAGATGACACTTAAGGATAAGGAAGAGCTTCACAACAAGTCAAGTGGTTCTTACAAAGCTACAAGTGATGCTCCCACAACCTCAAGTGACAAGTTAGTTTCCAATGAAGAGATAAGCCTAATGGTCAAGAACTTCAACAAATTCTACAAGAATAGAGGCAAAGAGAGAAGCTCAAAGTCTAGATCATATGATGAAAAGAGATCTTCTAGTCGTGATCGAATCTGCTACAATTGTGGAAGACCGGACACTACTCAAATGAGTGTACGGCTCCCCACAAGAGAAGAGAAGAATCTCCAAGAAGAAGAAGCTCAAGAGATGAGTCACCTCGAAAGAGAGAAGGAGCAGAGATGATCGTTATGAACGAAGACCCTCTCGGAGAAGCAAGGATTCGGAGAGGAAAGACAAGTCATCAAGGAGCTACACAAGAAGAAAACATCAAGCTCATGTAGGTGAATGGGTCTCCGGCCCGACTCCGACAATCAATCCAAGGAATCTATCACTCCAACTCGACTACACCAAGATGAAGGTGTTGCGGTCTTGCTCTCAGATCCTCCAACTCCAACTCCTACGACATATTTGATTCACCAAATGAGGGAATTGGAAGATGCTTCATGGCTAAAGGCCCCAAGGTATCACACCCTGAATTCATTGACTTCGATAGTGATGAGGATGACTTGCTTGGTGAAGATGAGCTCTTACATGATAAATCCAATGAGCCTAGTAATGATGAACATGCTAGTAGTCTTTATAGTCGAGAAGAGTCGAAAGACAATGCTATGAAGGAGACTGAGCGTCTAACTAAAGAACTAAACACTCTTAAGTTAGCTCATGAAACAACTCAAGAAGATCATAGAGAGCTCCTAAGATCTCATGAGAGGCTATGCTTCGAGAAGCTCACTCTAGAGCAAGAACATGAGTTTCTAAAAGCAATCAATGACGATCTTCGAAAGAAGAGTTCTTCATATCTTGCCAAACGACTTCTCTTGTCTAATTTCTTGCCACCCATTAAGACTAAGCATGACAAGCCTAAGAAAAATTCTTTCTCTAGTAGTAACAATAACCATGCTAAATCCAATATTGTTGCTTCTAGTAGTTCTCTTGATTCCACTAACAATGTTTCAAGCCAAGTTACACTTGAGCAAGAAAATAGTTTATTGAAAGGGATTATAGAGAAAGGTGTCTACAAGAGCCTTGCCGGAAGCAAGAACTTTGAGGAAATTGTTCGCAAGCAAGGAAGGCACCGGAAGAATCAAGGAATTGGTTTTGAGCGAAAGTTCAACGCCGAAGGTGTTGAGTGGGAAGAAGGTCAATATCCTACTCCTCAGTTTGTTCCTCAAAAGGAGAAGTATGATCCTACTTCTTCCAATGTGGAACAAGCTCAAGATGACCTTCCACCACAAGACCACAAGCTAAAAGGCAAGGACAAGCTTCAAGAGGAGATTGATGCATTTGTTGAAGCACCTCAAGCCATGGTCAAGTGGGTTCCCAAGGAAACGCCAAGTTCTACTCGTCAAACTCAACTACAACCCCAAGGATTCCCATCAAGATGATGTGGATCCCAAGAAGAAGAACTAGAAAGTTCTTGAGGGTGACTCCGCCAACATACTTCACTCACATTCATTTTGGCAAAAACTTGTGCAATCAACTTCCACATTGTGCACTAGTTCATGGAGTCACAAACCCTCTTGTTGGTAAGTCAAGGGACAAGGTAATCATTGCTTTCATGGACATCATCTATTGTGAACTTCAATCTATGTCCATGGATATCCTTGTTTGTTCCTTGTGGGACTAACCCATGTAGGTATTGAAAGTGCCGAATCCAAAGGATTGCTCCCAACTCTTGATGATCTCCATCAACATTGAGCATCCACATCTTCAACATCTACATGAAGTCTTCTACGACAACCCAAGGTTAGTTTGACCCTTTAAAAGGGGTTCTCACATCTAGGGGGAACTTTGCTCTAAAAATTGAGCTAAAGCATCTTCAAATGATGTGAACACATCAATGCTTTATGTAAAAGTGGTAACCCCACTTGTGCTTAAACGATGAGTATGACCTATGATCAAATGTTCTCATTTGGCCCCTAAGTCAATATACTCATATAAAGATGACCTAGTCATCGACAAATTGTGTGTTAGTAGCTAGAGTTTTGGTTGTGCATGTTTGACACATATTTCATTTGCTATCTTATTGTGTGAGCATGTTGGATGCATAATTTTATCCATTCGAGGACATCCATTTGTTGTTTTGGTCGTTTTGATTTTTCTGACCAAATGGATGGACAAGAATGCCTAAGTACCTCCCCTAGCTATCTATGCTTTCTGTCTCAAATTCTATTCATGCTTACATCACAAATTTTGAACAAGTCATTTTCGGACCCTCGGGTGAGGAGCACTGAGCCACCGATCCGTCAAGGGCTAACTTCCAAAACCTTCTAATTGATTTGGTCGGACCAACTCACTCAAACTCGGTCGAACCGAAAGCATTTAGATCGATCTAGGTTTTCACCTCGGTGAAACCGAAGTTGTGATTTTCGGCGTGATCAAGTGCATAACTGCCTAGCAGTTATCCATCTCGGTGCCACCGAAGTTTTACAACTCGGTCCCACCGACAAACAAAGGGGTATATATACTCCGAGGCCACGCGCTGATTTCTCCTTCAAACGTTTCGCCCCCACACCCTTCTTGCCGCCGCCTTGGTCTCCGGATCGCCGCCATCGTCGCTCAGGCGCCCGCCAGAGTCTCGTCGCCGTCAACGGACATCTCCTCCGAGCCGTTGCCGCCAGAAAAACTCCACCAAGTTAGGGTGAGTTTTGATCCCACTCGTGCTCCCATCTCCGATTCAATGCACGCTTGGTTTGCCTAGAATCTTGCCACGATTGCAATCTTCCTGTACACCGATTAGTTCGTTTGGACTAGATTCGAGTAAAAGTTTTAGGGTTAGGTTTCCGCCGAACACATCTCGGTGAGACCGATTTACATTTTCGGTATGACCGATTTGGCCTATGGCCATTGCATCGCACCCTTCGGTCCAACCGAAGTTGCAAATCGGTGTGACCAAAATGAGGATTCTGTGAAACCCTAGTGTTTTCGGCAGATCGAAACCCACTTCGTCAAACGAAAGTGGTGTGAAAGCTTCGTTTAACACTTTGGATTCACGAATTTTCAACTCGGTCGACGAAATGTCTTCTCGTGAAAACCTAATACTAGAATTTGAACTCACTTTTGTTTGCAAAACTTCGCATTTGTGATGACTCTTCTTCTCCGCCTACACCTTATCTATTCACGGGTTGTCACCATGTCGATGCGGTGGCAATGTAACAGGTCGAGACACCCATTGCAGATATTCCAGAGGCAGGCACTAGTCCTGATCCTAGCAGCTCATCAGATGATGGTGAGAGGAGTACACCAAGTGGTTTGCCTCCTGCAGCCACCAGAGCTAGAAAGAAGAGAAATTCAGATGATCAAGATTCAGACTTTGTCGTTGAGGAAGAGGTGACCTCAAAGCCCAAAAGGAAGGTTGTTGCCAAAGAGCCACAAGGTCAACAAACTAAGAAGGGCACCAGCAAAGTCAAGCAGTCAACTGTTGCCAAGAAGCTGAATTTGGGAGAGGCAGCTGCAAGCAAAGTGAAGAAAACTTCCAAGAGAAAGAGATTAGTGCATGATGCAACAGAAGAAGATGAAGATGAGGAAGCACCCCAGCCTCCTCCTTAGAAGCCTAAGTTCATGGGTGATGCCATTAAGGCTGGAGCCACATCAAAGCCCAAGCAATCTGCTCCAGCTAAGGCAGCTCCAAAGAAAGCCTCTTGTCAAGCCCAAGAAGACAACAGAACATTCCAGCGTCGAGAAGAACAAGGATGATGTGCCACCAGGTGTGTCGATGATGAAGCACCAGTTTTGCGAAACTTCGCCCAAAACTGCCACTACATAATGATGCTCATCCTCAAGCCGAGGATATGAAGGCAAGGAAAGATAGAGGTCTCAGGCTATGGAGACAATCTGACCCATATGCCGTGAGGAGAAGAACTGCTGTTGATCCCAGATTTCACACCAGAGAGCAGCAGGACTTCTATGAGACCGTGCTGATGGACAAGAAGCCCATAGTCGCAGACACAAGATATGTTGACTGGAAGTACATTGACAGTGAAGAGCACAGAGATTTCTTTCCACATGTGCATGAAAGTTTCACTGCATGTGGCGTTGCAGACTTTGTAGGTCAGAAATTGACAAGGTGGAATGATGAGATGATAATGCAATTCTATGCCACAGCTCACTTCTACCCTGATGGAAAGATTGTGTGGATGACTGAAGGCCAAAGATTTTCTTCATCTGTTGAAGAATGGGCAGAACTTCTGAATGCTCTAGTGCAACGAGATGATGATATTGATGTATATGGGATTCCAAAGAAGAATCATGAATCCATGAAGAACATGTACAAAGAGGTTCCAGCAAAGGATTTGGGAATCTGGAAGCTCGGCTCAGTTTACTATCTCCAGGCAGGCTTACCTACCACTAATACTATTTTGAGGCATACCTTGATGCCCAAGTCTGGAGATCATCGCATGATCAGAGGATACTCAATCAACATGCTGCATATACTTGATGAGAAAGCACCTTTCAAGGTGATGGACTTGATGGTAGAAACCATTAAGAGGACTGCAATGACCGTAAAAGGTCATGTGGATTTGCCCGCAGATTCAGATGCTTATCAATGCCAAGTTTGGCACGGGCACATTCTTGTTGGATCGAGAACATTTACCATCGCAGCAGAGCATGAAGACAAAGTTGTTGTGATGGATGAGGAGGATCCAACTTGTTGAAGGTCAAGCCAAGATCGAAGCTGCCAAGAAAGCCAAAGTCGACAAGGAAGCAAAGAAGAAGAAGCAGCTAAACCAAAGAGCTTCGGAGAGCAAATTCTTGAAGCTACCCAAAGGATTGAACAACGCTGGCCATGATTGTACAGTCTCGGGAGAGCCTAGAGAGGATTGTTGAGGACAAGATCCACACTGGATGTGAAGTCGATCAAGTGCAAGTGATCACAACAAGCTTGAGGCAGACATTGAGGAAGCAAAGCGGGAGAAGGAAGAGCTTATGCGTGAGATGCAGGATGACTTAGTCCAGATGCTTATCAACAGATCGCTCCGGTTCCCACAGACCTCGATCACTGCTATTCCAAAGGATCGACACCAGACTACAGCTTCAAAGACCTCCCACAGTTCCAAGCGATTACTCCAGCTCCAGCTCGGTGACCACTCCTCCAAAGACAGACATCACCAAGTCTTCGCCGATGTTTGTCATATCCACTCCGACATCAACCAGACGGAGCCGCCAACAGAGTCCCCGGTGGACGCTTAGCTCTATGCTTTTTGAACTTTTGGTAACTTGTTGCCAAAGGGGAGAAATTGTATAGATCATAGGACTTCGAGAGAGAGAGTGTTGTTGTCTTTGCGCTTTTGCTCTTTCGTTCTTTTGCGGTTTCTTTGAGATACTTTTGGTTTTCGAGACATTCATTGTGTTTGATACTACGCTTGATTCTACCTTAATGAGTGCTTGGTCGCATTTATGCTTTAATGTGTGCTTAATGCTTATCATATGCTATTCCTATCTTGTATGACCATTTACTCATGTCTTGGTGATTGGGTGCATGCTGTTCATTCTTATCATTTTGTGCGCTCCACCAAGATGTATGTGACATGGAAGAGTGACCCATGATCCTAATCGATTGTGCATTTGCATTCAAACGCAAATCTTAAATAATGCACAAATTTAGGGGAGCTCTTGCTTATCACATACTTCTCAAAGCGATTTATATTATTCATTGATTATATCCTTTGTGAAGCTTTGATCTATATGTTGTCATCAATTACCAAAAGGGGAGATTGAAAGTGCAACTAATCCCGGGTGGTTTTGGTAATTAATAACAACATATATATCATTGAACTAATAGTTACTTGAGAATCATTTCAGAAAGTTCGTTGATATGGGTATGGCAAGGATCAAGAAGTGGACCCCTCAAAATGCTAAGGCAAGCATTGACAAAAGCTCAAGACTCCATTTTTGGTTTAGTGATCCAAGATCACATTGAGTCCATAGGAAAAGCCAATACTATTGAAAGGGATGAGGTTATGATGATGATCCGTTGCTCAAGTGCTTAGTGATACATCTCCTAAACTATCAAGAACTTTCACCGCCATATACACTCATAAGTAATCTCGGTCCCACCGATATTCCAAACTCACCACACCGAGATGAACCACCTTAGCCATAAAGCCAAACCCTAGCAAACTCGGATTTTCCGATTCGAACTCGGTCTCACCAAACTTGAGTTGCCAAGCTTCAGAATCTTCGTCATCATATCGGTGTCACCGAGATGATAAAGTCGGTCCCACCGAAATTGGCAAGCTCTTGTCTTTGCACGAATCGGACTAACCGAGATTGTATTTTCGGTCCCATCGAAAATCCCAACGCTCACATTATTTGAACTTTCGGTCTCACCAAGTTGTCAACTTCGGTCCCACCGAGATTGGTCAAATGTGTGTAACGGTTGGATTTTGTGTGGAGGCTATAAATACCCTCCACCCCTCTTCATTCGTGGAGAGAGCCATCGAAAGAACTACCACTCCTACCTTACATTTCGAGAAGAGAACTACCTACCCTTGTGTTGAGATCAAGTTGCTCCACTCCCACCATATGAAGCTTGATCTCTAGCCTTCCCAAGTTGCTTTCCACTCAATCCTTTCTTCCACCACAGCCAAATCAGTGAGGAGAGTTGAGTGTTGGGGAGATTATCATTTGAAGCACAAGAGCAAGGAGTTCATCATCATCAACAACATCTATTACCTTTTGGAGGGTGGTGCCTCCTAGATTGGTTAGGTGTCGCTTGGGAGCCTCCACGAGATGTGGAGTTGAACCAAGAAGTTTGGCAAGGAGATCGCCTACTCGTGAAGATCTACCCCGAGTAAGGCTAGCCCTCCGTGGGCGTGAGGCCATGATGGAATAGACAAGGTTGCTTCTTCGTGGACCCTTCGTGGGTGGAGCCTCCGTGGACTCATGCTTGGCTGCTACCCTCCGTGGGTTGAAGTCTCCATCAACGTGGAAGTACGATAGCACCACCTATCGGAACCACGAGAAAAATCACCGCGTCTCCAAAATTGCGTTTGCTCTTCTCCACCTCTCTTTACTACATGTGCAATTTACTTTCCGCTGCCTATACTCTAGAATTGCATGTGTAGGGTGATGCTTGACTTGATCATAATCGTGAATCTGTCAAAAACTGTTCTTTATCAAAAGGCAGAATTTTTATATTGTCAAGTAGTCTAATCACCCCCCTCTAGACATACTTTCGATCCTACAGAAGATGAGCCCCTTCTTTAACAGTTCTGTTAGAGGGCGGCTGATGATCCCATAATTCTGAATAAATTTGCGGTAGTACCCTGTGAGCCCGAGGAATCCTCGCAATTGCTTCAAATTGTTGGGCACTGGCCAAGCTGCTACTGCTGCTACCTTGGATGGCTCTGTGGCCACACCATCAGCTCCAATAATATGCCCGAGATACTCCAATTTCTGCTGGGCAAACACGCATTTAGATCTTTCGATAACGAACTGGTGCTCCTGTAGTTTCCTGAAGACTTCCTTGAGCAACTGAATATGTTCCTCTAGAGTTTTGGTGTGCACCAAGATGTCGTCCATAAAGAGGAGCACCCCTTTGCGCAAAAGATCATCAAAGGTGAAGTTGACCACTCCTTGAAAAGTGATTGGGCCTCCGGTGACCCCGAACGGCATAACCAAAAACTCGTACAATCCTTGGTGGGTGCGGAAGGCTGTCTTGAACTCTTCCCCTTCGGCCATACGTATCTGATGATAGCCTGACAGCATGTCCAGCTTTGTAAACCAGCAGGCACCTGCCAACTCATCCAAGAGCTCATCGACTATTGGCATGGGGTATTTGTTTTTGACCGTGATTGCATTCAACATCCGGTAGTCGACGCAAAAACGCCAGGAGCCATCCTTTTTGCGCACAAGTAGCAACGGAGAGGCGAAGGGACTGGTGCTCAATCTAATGAAACCTTGGCTGAGCATCTCTTTAATCTTCGGTTGAATCTCATCTTTCTGTTGCGGCGTATAGCGATATGGCCGAGCACTAACAGGCTGGGCTCCTTCGACCAGTGGTATCCTGTGATCTTGTGGGCATCGAGGCGGCAAACCTGAAGGTGCTTGGAACAGATCTTGGAACTCCACTATAAGAGCCGCAACCCCGGGTGGCATGTCCATTTCCGAGGGCCATACCGACGTTGCTGTAGTGCTCGATGTCAGGGCTTGCAGTTCCTGTTCCTGGTGAATTGCACGAACCTGAATACCGTGTTGTACTGCACCTCGGCATAGCAACCCTCTCATTTTCCTTGATGAAATCTGCTTGCATTCAACACCATTGTCCTTGATTCCCGACAGAGATATGCATCGCCCTTCATGCGTGAAGCGCATTGTTCTGTTGCGCCAATGTATCCACATAGGGCTGTGCTCCTCCAGCCAATCGGCGCCCACAATCAGATCATAACAGCCCAAGGGTAATACCTTAACATCTTGCTGAAATGTATGCCCTTGTGTCCACCACACCAACTTAGGAATCCATTGCGAGCTTGTCAATGTGGATCCTCCCGCCACTACATATTGTGCTAGTACCATCTCCTGGGGTGTCAACCTGAGATCAGCCACAAGTTTGGCATCCACGAACGAGCAGTTCGCACCTGAGTCGACCAATATCAGTATCCGACGCTTGCCAATCATGCCGTGTAGACGCATAGTGCGTCGTTTAACTCGTGTCTCCGGTTGTCCGGCTGCCGACATCAACATCACTTCCTCTTCAGAGCTCGAGTCTGAGAGGTGTTGCAGATCAGGGGGGTCGTCCAGTTGCAAGACCTCAAGCAATTCTTCCATGACATGAATAGGCACCTTGTCTGGGCATTTGTGCCCTCGCGCCCATGGATCACCGCAGGTAAAACAGAGATTCTTGACCTTTTTGTATTTGCGCAGGGCTTCCAGCTTCTCTGCCATTTTGCGTGAATCATCAGTACCCGAGGACTTCTTGGTTTTGTCTCCATAGGAGCTTTGCTTGTGCTGTTGGCGGAATGACTTAGTTGAAGCAGAAGAAGTGCCTTGATCATGCGCCAGCTCCGCTTCCTGCAACAACGCCAAACAACTAGCAGTATCGACGTCTTCAGGACGATGTAAAACTACAGCAGCACGAATATCAGGACGCAGCCCCAATGTGTAACGTTCCACAAAGAAAACTTCATGAGTATGGGGATCAGCTAACAAGATTTGATGTTTAAGTGTGTCGAATTTTGCTGTGTAATCCTCTACCGTGCCTACTTGACTTAGTAGCAACATTTGTCTCATGTAAAATTTGTGTTTATCACGTCCCCATTTCTCTCTAACTGAAGTGCAGAACTCCTGCTAGGTTGCAAACGCCCGGCGCTTCTGAATCATTTTGAGCCAGAGCGCAGCATTACCCACACAATTCAGAGAGGCAAATTTGACCTTCATCGTGTCGGATACACTGTAAATCTCGAAGTACAGCTCACAATTATCAAGCCATACTTGATAATCGGTCCCATCAAACTTGGGGAAATCCATTTTGGGAGTGCTACCAAAGTGAGGACGATATGGTGTATGTGGCTCTCTGTCGAACAGGTTGAGTGCGGTTCGCATACCGTTGTCCGGAGGCAGTCCGGGGAATCGTGGATCCCCGAGAACTAACCCCCGATGTAGCAGATGCCCGCCGTGCCCATGGGGCCGATCCACGCTGTCCGTGCGTCCTTCCACGGTGGTTGGCTGGACGCGGTTGTTGGCTGGACACGGTGGTGTGGGCGACGCTTCCAGCGCATCCAGACGCGCCGACGCATCCTCCGCATGGAGTTGCAGGAGGGAGGTGGACTCGCCGAGGGATTTGGCTGTCGAGTCCATGGTCTTCATCCACGCGGTGACGCCCTTGAGCTGCTCGAAGATGGAGTCGAGCTTGGCGTTCGTCTCCACCCCTTGCTGCTCCAGGGTTACCATCGCCGCCGAAATCTGGAGCTCCACAGCGCTCGGCCCCCGCTTCTTCGGTGCCAGGTCGCCCACCCGAGACGGCAGTTCCTGCCAAAGGATAGGAATTACAGCAGCAGACGGATCCGCTGCTCACCCCAATCGGACTGACGGATCACGCACGAATCGATGAGGAATGAATCGACCTCTGATACCAATTGTTATGCTCATAGCAGAATTCTCCCTCTCAACTGGGGTTGGTACAAATTGGGGAAGGAGGGAGGAGGAAAGGTACTAGGGGAACAGAGTGGTTGGGTTATCCTCCTATTGCTTGACGCCTCTGCCTTCCTCCTCTCGCTTCATATAGCTCGCTCCCTTGACGTGCTCTGCTTCTCCTTCTCTGGGGCTTCGAATTCCCTTGCCAGCCTTTGGTTGCGTCTTGTCGCTTTGAGCCGTCGCCCTGGGCCGGCCCATGACATGACAGAGGGCCACTCCGTGCGCGACCCCGCCGCCAGCGCACGCCTCGCGCCCGATATCCTCTGCCCCACCGGCAGCCCCTGCTGTCCGGCGAGCCTCTGCTCTGCCCCGCCTCCTACTTCCCCGCGTCACTCGCTCGCTCACCATGGCCTCCCAAGCGTGCACCTGCAGCCACATGCGCGTCACTGCCCCTTCGACCCTTACATCATCTCCTCGGCCACCGGCCATGGCGTCCACCTCTAGATCGACCATGGCCATGGCATCGCTCGCCTATGCCCTGTCGTGACCGCCACCCTTCCTCCGGAGCTCGCAGCCATGGACGACCTCCCCCCTCCCCCGTGCATCGCCTCTGCTCGCATGCCCCACGTCCGTAGGCCTCCTAGCAGCTGTCCGTCCGGTGTCGCAGGCGACTCCATGCACCAGGGTCCGCGCACTCCACAACCCTCCTCCTGGATCTTCACGCCGCCATCGACCAAGTCTAGGAACGGCAGGAGCTCCCTCCTGTCACTGTCAGGAGCTGCCGCCGCCGACCTCCAAGAGCTCTGCTGCCCCTCTACTCCTGCTTCCCCTCCGTGCGCCCGCCGACCACCGCTGCACCAAGCCCCGGACCTCCCCTGCTTTACCACCAAACCAGGACGCCAAGATCCCAAGTCCAAGACCCCCTCAAGTTCGACGACAGGGAATACCACCAAGTACCCCTTCGTATTTGTCAAGACCCTCTTGTACGACTATGCGCGGTGATGCGTCAGGTACCCCTACCGATGACCTGAACATCTATGATCTGTGTACCACTATAGCCGGTGTGTATTTCGTCAAGTCCGACTATGATACAAATGATTGCACGATGACTCCGAAGAACATGGAAATGTCAAGTTCCTCTCCGGACGTGAACGACTACACTGCATTGTCCCAAACCACCTGAAAACGCACGCTTCGAAGGTATAACCCCGAGACGACACCCGCGAACGAATGCATGTGTGTTGTATGAGATGCTCGTGTTTGCATCGTGTCCAAGTTGTCATTGCTCGTTCCTCCTCGTTTGCCATGCCGTCGACTCGTGGGAACCCGGTAACCGGGATCACCCCACCATCCTTGCATGACATGCTCACCCCCACTTCCTTTTGCACCGGTATCTCCGTGAGCTACCGAACCGAGATGTTGCCGTGGCATCATTTTCAGATTCGCCACTGTGGCATCCTTTCTTTCCACCACGGTGACAAATGTTTCATAAATGCTCATGTCAACATTTTCATAAAATTGCATAAAACTTGCATATGTTATCCGCATCATGATAACAACATTTAAAATGTTTAAAATTGCGTTTGAATTAAATTACTAAAATGACATGTGGGGATTTACCGGAATTGTTGTTCTTGTTTTCGGCCTCACTTAAACTTGCCTAGATAGGTAGTTTATTTATGCTTCACCTCTTGCCATGTTTAAGAACATTTATTATTGTTGGGTACATAAATGAGAGAGAACTAAATAATTTGAATGTGGTGTTTCATCAATATGAAACTCGTTGCATATTGACCTCCACTTAATTTGTAGTATTGTTTGTTGCACTTTACCATGCCATGCCTCATTAAACCGGACATGCATCATACTTGATTGTGCATCATGCCATGTTTATGTGATGGTTGTTCACCATGTTGTTTGCTTTTTTCCGGTTGTTCCTCTTGAAAGTTCCGGTTACATTGTGATTGTGAGGATTTGTTCGACTACCGCCCGTATGTCTTCTTCATGGACTCATTCTTCTTCCCAGCGGGATTTCAGGCAAGAAGACCGTCACCTTGGATCTCACTACTATCTTTGTTATGCTAGTTGTCTCGATGCTATTGATATGTCGCGCTTCCTACCACTTGTTTATCAAGCCTCCCAGTATGCCATGAAGCAGCCTCTAACCTTTTCCATCTTCTTAGAAAACCATTGTTTGGCTATGTTACCGCTTTGCTCAGCCCCTCTTATAGCATTGCTAGTTGCAAGTGCAGTCTTGCCGCCCTAGTTTCCGTCATACCATTGTTTTGTTCCACTCTTGCCGCCCTAGTTTCCGTCATACCGGTGTTATGTTCCTTGATTTCGTGTTCCTAACACGGTTGAGGTTTACGGGCCTCCCTTGATAGTTCGCTTTGAATAAAACTATTACAGCAATGCCCAACATTGGTTTTACCATTTGCCTAATAACAACTAAAACTTGCATAGGGACCTGCCGACCCCCGAGCTCTCTTAATCACCCCCCGGGCCAGTGCTCCACATGAGTGTTGGTCCACATACCTAGCAGTCGGCGGTGCCACCTCGGGGCAACTCGAGGTATTTGGCTATCATCCACTTAGCATATATGGTGCTGTCTTGAGAATGAGATACGCGCGGCTCCTATCGGGGTATCGACGCACCGGGTGGTCTTGCTCAACTTGTTTTACCATTGTCGAAATGTTTTGTGAACCAGGATTCCGAGCTTGATCGAGTTCTTCTGGGAGGAGGATTTTCCTCCGTTGATCGTGAGAGTTTGTGATGGACTAAGTTGGGACACCCCTGCATGGTTTAAATTTCAAAAGCCATGCCCGCAGTTACGTGGCAGATGGGAGTTTTTAATATCCGGTTGTAGAGAACTTGACACCAAATCCGAAATAAAATACACCAACCGCATGTGTAACCGTGATCGTCTCTTTTCAACGAGGTTCGGGAAGAGAACACGGTTGGGTTATGCTTGAACGTAAGTACTTCAGGTCACTTCTTGATCGCTACTAGTTTGCAACCGTTGCGTAGTTTCTCATCTTATTCTTATACTCGTAAGTTAGACACCATACAATGCTTACTGCTGCTGCAACCTCACCACTTATCCATTCCATACCCATTAAGCTTTGCTAGTCTTGATACCCATGGTAATGGGATTGCTATTCCTCGTGGCTCACAAACTACTACAACAACAATTGCAGGTACAGGTAATGCAATGATCTGACGCGAGTGTGATGCTTGCTTGTTTGGAGTTCTTCTTCTACTTCTTCTTCGATCAAGGGTATAAGTTCCGGGTCGGGAGCCTGGGCTAGCAGGGTGGATGTCGTTCTTATTTTTCATTTGATTTCATCCATAGTCGGATCCTGCTCTTCTGTATGATGATTGCTATGTATTGATGTATTGTTGTATTGATGTTGTAGCTTGTGGCGATTGTAAGCCTTTATCTGGTACTCTCACCTATTCAGTACATGGTATGTTGTAATGATATCCACCTTGCTATGCGCTCGAAATACGATTGTGCCCCAATCATGATTTCATCACGTGATTGGGATATAATCGCATCTTGGGCGCTACACGGATCCTTTCCAAAAAACGGGGCTGGCAACGCCCCTCAATCTGCTCGCCCCTGGCTGGCTTCCCAGCACAACCCGGCCAGGTGTCGTGACCCGGCCAAGCCGACTGGCGCATTCCAGCCAGTTCCCACAAGACAAACATCCATCCACAAACGAGCATGGCTACAGTGCACCCCCCCTTTGTGCCGGCCCGGGCGGGTGCGGCTGTCGTGCCGACCAAGACACTACCTTGGGCAAGCGGCATCTCGGAGGCACAACATTGTAGAAAGTCGGCGCAACCGTCCCATGACGCCTAGCATGGCGTGCCTACGGTACCCAGCAGCCGGCCGTACCTGCGCCCGACGGGCCCGGTACAGCCCGCACCCGACAGACCTAGCAAGACCCGCATCCAATGGACCCGGCAGGCCCGACTGTCGGCTTTCTACGAATGAGGGTACCCAGACTTGCCTGCCTACAGCCCACGGCGTGGCTCCCTTGACGGCCTGGTACGGCCCATCTGCAAGACAACCAAGACAAGACCCTCGCGAAGGCCCTGGCCTCGCGAGGCAGACGACACCAAGACCTCCAGAGGGAGTGGCCTCCCGAGGAGCGGAGATTTCTATGCAGGTACCCAGCCTCACGAGGCGGCGATGACGTGAGCCATGACGACCAAGGCCCAGCGGGCGTCAGCAAGCGTAGAGGAGGGAGTTTCCTCTTTGGTGCTAAGGATGCAAGGACATGCATGGGTTCCTGAGGAATCTACCAAAGGTTTCCATTCCGGTGCTACAATACCAAGACCACGAGCTCGGCACGACGGATGTCATCACCGAGCCCACCGCAGCGTCATGACCAGAAGCTTTGCAGGAGAAGACCGCCTTTTGTTAGGATAGGACCTACCTCTTATTCCCTTTCAAATTGGCCGTTGTGGAATCCCTTCCCGCCTAAGTTTCAAGGGAAGAGGACCAAGGCGACTATAAATATAGGTGAGCCACCACCATAGACGAGTTCGACTCATTCTCACCCCTCGAGCCCTCGCGAGGCAGCTCAACCATTGTACTAGTTCATCCACAAGCCTCCTCATGAGGCCAATCCACCACAAAGCAGGAGTAGGGTTTTACACTGCAAGGTGGTCCGAACCTGGGTAAAATGCCGTGTCCATCTTCTTCCCCGCTTGCACATGTATCCGGCGTGTCTAGGATGTAGGGTGACGAGCTTTAAGACTTGAGAGGTTGAGATCTTCACACACGCCCTAGAGTTCGAACCTTCTTGGGATGTGTTGAAGTCTACTTCTCCATAACCATGCCTCGTCCTTGCCTCACCGCCCCCACGGCGGGCGCTGCCTTGCAGGCATGGCCGCCCGAGGATACGGGTTGCCCGGCTTTCACCCCCGACCTGCGACAGGTGCAGCAGCCCGCGAAGTTTAGGCCGGTGTTGCCCCTGCGGTACGATGGCGTTGCGGACCTCAGAGGGTTCCTCCGGTCGTATGCGCAGGCCATCGAGGCGGCAGGGGGCGACGACAAGGCCATGGCGAACTGGTTCCCCCTGGCCCTCACGGAGGTCCCCTCGGTCCTTGCTCCGTGGCCTCCCTCATGCCTCGATTTCCTCTTGGGAAGAAATCTGTGACCAATTCATCACTAGCTTCATGGCTTCGGTGCCCCACGCGTTCGCGTGCATCATCGTTGGATTGCAGGCGCCTGCGTCTGGCCGCCACATCAAGCAGCTTCTCCGTCGGTAAAGTACTCCCGGGCCGCAGCGCGGGGCTGTGCAGGGCTGCGTCGGGCCTGAAACTGTCATCACCTTTGATTCCAGAGACCACCCCAAGGCCACTACCACGGCGGGTTCCCTTCCCACGTTGTGCACACCCACCATCAGCAATGTCACGGTGACCAAGACCCTCATCGACGGGGGCGCCGGCCTGAACGTCCTCTCGGTGGAAACCTTTGACCTACTTCAAGTGTCGTATGACTAGCTCCTCCCCACCCAGCCTTTTTCGGGGGTGGTCAAGGGCGCTGCAATTCCCCTAGGGCAGGTACGTCTCCCCGTCACCTTCAGCACGCGCGAAAACTACCACACCAAGCTCATCGACTTCGACATCGCCCACATCAGCCTCCTATACAACTCCATCCGGGGGTATCCGGCTCTCGCCAAGTTCATGGCGGCGACCCATCCAGGCTACAACGTCATCAAGATGTCGGGTAACAGCGACGTCACCATGGTGGTCGGGGATACAGAAGACGCGGTCAAGGTTCTCAAGCTCGCCTATAGGGCCGCTGCCGCTTCGTGCCCTGCCACCGCAGGCGCCACAGAGGTTCAGGAGGCCGCGCATGCAAAGAAAAAGTAGTTGTTCTCTCAGGACTGGGCTGAGACGAAGCAGGTGCCTGTCGACACCGGGGCTCGGGCCCCACCTTCACCATCAGTGCGGGCCTTCCTCCAGACCAGGAGGAGGTGCTGGTTGGATTCCTGAGGGCCAACAAAGACATATTCATGTGGGAAGCGTCAGACTTGGTTGGTATCCTGAGGGAGGTAATTGAGCAACACCTGATGGTATGTCCAGGTGCACATCCGGTGAAACAAAAATGGAGGCGTCAAGCACAGGAGCAAGCGCTCATCGTCTAGAAGGTTGCCAAGCTCCAAGAGGCTGGCGTCATTCGGGAAGTACGGCACTCAGACTGGTTGGCGAATCCTGTGATCGTCCTCAAGAAAGGCGGGACGGAGCGCATGTGTGTCGACTTCACGAGCCTCAACAAAGATTGCCCTCAGGGCCCTTTCCCGCTCCTGTGTATCGACCAAATTGTGGATTCCACTTCCGAGTGCGATCTGTTGTGTTTCTTGGATGCTTTCTTGAGATATCACCAAATCAAGATGGCGGCAGAGGATGTCAAGAAGACAACTTTTATATCCTAGTGCGGCGTGTACTGCTACACTTGCATGCCCTTTGGGTTGGGGAACGCAGGTGCAACTTTACAGCGGCTGATGCACATCGCGCTCGGGCTGCAGCTGGGGAGGAATGTAGAGGCAAACGTTGATGACATCGTGGTCAAGTCGCGGGAGGCAAGGACCCTAATCAAAGACCTAGAAGAAGCATTCCCTAACCTGCACGGCATAAACCTGAAGCTCAATCCGGAGAAGTGTGTGTTTGGGGTCCCGTCCAGCAAGCTGTTGGGCTTCCTTGTGTCACACAGAGGGATCGAGGCCAACCCCGAGAAGGTCAAGGCAATAGAACGGATGAGCCCGCCTCAGACCCTCAAGGAGATGCAGAAGCTCGCGGGGTGCGTGACCTCCTTGGGGTGCTTCATCTCCAAGCTTGGCGAGCAGGCCCTCCCTTTCTTCAAGCTAATGAAGAAGAAGGGCTCGTTCGAGTGGATCTCGGAAGCTGAAGCGGCCTTTGAAGACCTCAAGCGATAACTCATGATCCTGCCTGTCATGGTGGCTCCCCATCCGTGTGAGCCCCTGGTGCTTTACTTGGCAGCCACTCCCCACTCGGCAAGTGCGGTGCTCGTGGCGATCAGGGAGGGACCCGCCGGTGCAGCCTCAAAGCAAGGCGGCATGCGAGAGGCCGCGCAACCTTCGCGGCCCCAGGGTGGCACTCCTGAGGATCCTGTTGCTTCATCGACCCCTGAGCCTCACGAGCCCCTCAAGCCCCCCGCAGATCAAGACGTCTGTAGGACCTTGAAGTATGTCTAGAGGGGGGTGATTAGACTACTTGACCAATTAAAAGCTATGACTTTTCGCAATTTTAGAGTTTGGCAGATTTTAGCTATCTTTGGATAAGTCAAGCAATCATCACACAATTCAAGCAAGCATGCAAAGAGTATATGAGCAGCGGAAATTAAAGCATGCAACTTGCAAGAAAGTAAAGGGAAGGGTTTGGAGGATTCAAACGCAATTGGAGACACGGATGTTTTTGTCGTGGTTCCGATAGGTGGTGCTATCGTACATCCACGTTGATGGAGACTTCAACCCACGAAGGGTAATGGTTGCGCGAGTCAACGGAGGGCTCCACCCACGAAGGGTCCACGAAGAAGCAACCTTGTCTATCCCACCATGGCCCTCGCCCACGAAGGACTTGCCTCACTAGCAGTAGATCTTCACGAAGTAGGCAATATCCTTGCCCTTACAAACTCCTTGGTTCAACTCCACAATCTTGTCGGAGGCTCCCAAGTGACACCTAGCCAATCTAGGAGACACCACTCTCCAAGAAGTAACAAATGGTGCGTTGATGATGAACTCCTTGCTCTTGTGCTTCAAATGATAGTCTCCCCAACACTCAACTCTCTCTCATAGGATTTGGATCTGGTGGAAAGAAGATTTGAGTGGAAAGCAACTTGGGGAAGGCTAGAGATCAAGATTCATATGGTAGGAATGGAATATCTTGGCCTCAACACATGAGTAGGTGGTTCTCTCTCAGAAATGGTAAGTTGGAAGTGTAGGGTTTGTTCAGATGGCTCTCTCCACGAATGAAGAGGAGGTGGAGGGGTATATATAGCCTCCACACAAAATCTAACCGTTACACACAATTTACCAAACTTGGTGGGACCGAATCAACAAACTCGGTCGGACCGATTTAGCAAATCTAGTGACCGTTAGGATTTTCGGTGGGACCGATATGCAACTCAGTAGGACCGATATGGTTAGGGTTAGGGCATAACGTAATCTCGGTAAGACCGAATACACAAACTAGGTGAAACTGATTTTGGTAATAAGCTTTCCAGAGAGTTAGTCAGGTAAACTCGGTGGGACCGATTCGCTCATTTCGGTGAGACCGAAATGTTACGGAAGGGAAACAGGGAGTTTACATTGTAATCTCGGTGGGACCGATCGCTCACTTCGGTTTGACCGAAACGTTACGATGGGAAACAGAGAGATTACAATCACATCTCGGTGAGACCGAGATCCCTATCGGTAAGACCGATTTGCCTAGGGTTTGTGGCAGTGGCTATGACATTTGAACTCGGTGGCGTCCGATAGAAAGAATCGGTGGAACCGATTTTGACTTTGAGTTTAGGTCATATGTGGATGTGAGAAAGTAGTTGAGGGTATTTGGAGCATATCACTAAGCACATGAAGCAAGAGGCTCATTAAGCAACACCTCATCCCTCCTTGATAGTATTGGCTTTCCCTATAGACTCAATGTGATCTTGGATCACTAAAATATAAAATGAAGAGTCTTGAGCTTTTGAGCTTGAGCCAATCCTTTGTCCTTAGTATTTTGAGGGATCCACTTTCATCATCCATGCATGCCATTCATTGAGCTTTCCTGAAATAATAGTCTTGGAATAGCATTAGCTCAATGAGCTATATGTTGTTATGAATTACCAAAACAACCTAGGGATAGTTGCACTTTCAATCTCCCCCTTTTTGGTAATTTATGACAACATATAGACCAAAGCTTCGACAAATGATAATAAGATTGAACAACATCGTCGCTTTGAGAAGTATGTGATAAGCAAGAGCTCCCCCTAAATTTGTGCATAGTTTGAAATTTGCTTTGGACTGCAAATGCACAAGGAATTAGGCTCATGGGTTACTCTTCCATGTCACATACATATTGGTGGAGCGCTCAAAATGATAGAGATTGAATACATGCACTCATCACCAAGCAAAGTGAATGATCACATAAGGATAGGTAAGATAATATCATCAAACATGCATAAGTGTAGCTTATGATCAAACACACGATCATCAATGTCTCACAGATAATAGCATAGAATCTCAAGCAATCAAAAGCAAACAAAGTTTAACCACCAAAGCAAGAGAGAACAAAAGCAACACTCTCTCTCTCTCTCGAAGCCTATGAACTATACATTTTTCTCCCCCTTTGGCAACAAGTTACCAAAAAGTTCATAGAAAATGCATAGTGCTAGATCGACTCTCAGGCTTGATCTTCAGGTCATGGTGTAGAGATGGCTCCTTGGACGAAGGCTTCAGCTTGAAGTGGATGGAGCTGGAGGAGTTGGTGTCTTTGGAGCTGGTTGCTTTGGAGCTGTAGTGGTGCGGATGATGTGGCTCGAGTCTGCATCACGAGCACTGCATCGCAATGACCTATGAGCTCTCGGCACTCTGGAAAATGCATCGCTGGTTGTCTTTCCTTCCTCTCCCGCATGTCATCCTGAAGTTGCTCCACAACCGATCAATCTCGCCACTTTGATATCTAGATCATAGAATTTTCGTTCCATGATTCTTTCCAGGCTCTCCTGGTTTTGAGTTAGGGTGGCCAACCCCTTCTCAATCCTCAGTGTTGATGCTATCAAGTAACCAAGCTGCTCCTGCTTGTTCTTCAAGAAGTATTCAGATGCTTCCACTTGAGTTGGCATCTTGGCAGCCTTCTCTCTCTTTGCCTTCTCCTTCTGCTCTTGAGCTTGCACTGATGATGGTTCATTCTCATTCATGACAACCTAATTGTCCTCAAAGTCTGGAAAGATAGCAAAATGTTCCTTATCCAGCAAGTAAGTTCCTGTGCCCATCTTTGAGTTAATCAACTCCTGAATCTGTGGGGCATACCCACAACTCCTCTTCTGATCTACTGTTGTCCTCTTAATGGTCTCAACAATGAGGCTCATGACCTTGAATTTTTGTGGCACGTCAAACAAGTGCAGCAAGTTGATAGCATGCCCTCTAATCATGTTGTTGTCACCTGACTTGGGCAACAAAGTGTGCCTTAGGATCCAGTTGATTGTTGGCAGCCCTGACAGAAGGAAATGGACTGACCCAAACTTGAAAGTCTCAAGAGCTTTGTTTGGGATCTCCTTGTACATATGAGATATGGTATTGTGGTCCATCTTCTTCTTGGCATAGACATCCAAGTCATCTTCACTCTCCTTTGGGGCATTGATCAGATTGGCCCATTCTTCAATTGTTGACTGGTACCTTGTACCTTCAGACATCCAAACTATCCTGCCATCTGGATAGAAGTGTGATGTGGAGTAGAATTGCATAATGAGCTCATCATTCCACTTTGTGAGCTTCTGCCCAACAAAGTCTGCAACTCCACAAGCAACAAAGTTGTCTTGCACTCCAGGATAGTGTTCCTCATTTTCCTTCATGTAGGTCCAGTCGACCCACCTCATATCACACACTATGGGCTTCTTGTCCAACAGTACTATCTCATAGAAGTCCTGCTGTTCCTTAGTGTGGAACCTGTAATCAACAACAGTTCTTCTTCTGGTGGCATATGGATCTGTCAGCGTCCACAATCTGAGTCATGCATCCTTTCTTAACTTCATATTCTCAGCCATAGGATGAGCATCATTGTGGTCCGGAATCTTTGGCTTTAGCTTCCTCGGGACTTGTCCTTCTTCATCTTCCTCATCAGCAACTTCAGGCACTGGGGCCTTGTTCTTCTCAGCAGCTGGAATACTCCTGGTATTCCTCTTTGGTGCAAGCTAGGGCTTGGGGGCAGCTTTGGGTGCTTCCTTGGGCTTTGATGTTGCAGCCCCTGACTTAATAGCATCACCCATTAGCTTTTGTGCCTTGGGTGCTGGTGCAGCAACCTCTTCTTCCTCATCAGAATCTCTCCTCATAGAGGGATTTCCAAGAACACAGGCGCAGAGTGGTTCGCTCCTTCTTCTTCTTATCTTGTCCAGCAGCTTCATCTTCTGATTCCATGGTAAACTTCATAGTTTCTCCAGTGGGAACTTTCTTGGGTTTGGAAGTTGTGACTCTTCTTGCAGGTGCCTCTTTGGGTTCAGAATTTTCAGGCACTTGAGTTGATCCTCTGACCTTCAACATAGGTGTCCTCTTGGCAGGAACCTTCCTATTAAGTCCAAGCTTTGTGTTCTTTGCTGAGGCATACTCCTTTTTTAGCACTACCTTCTTGGAGGTAGCCTCATCTTCTTCTGCCATATAATCCTCATCCTCAGATTCTGAGGTTCTCTTCTTCCTTGTCCTGGTGGCACCTTTAGGCAGATTGCTTGGGGTGCTCCTGCTGCCATCATCTAAAGTGCTAGAGGGACTAGTGCCCTCACTCATGTGATTGTGCTCTTCTGACTTGTACTGACTGTCACTTTGGTCTGACATGCTGCAAATCACTGACTGCTGACCCTGTGAATAGTTATAGATGAGATAGAATGGATGAGCATCACAAAATGCAGAGATTTTTGCAAAAGAATGATTCAAAAATTCAGTTTTAGTTTTCCACAGAAAGCATTTCGGATCAACTGATTTTCAAACTCGGTGATACCGAAGCAGTTTTGGAACCTAAACTGGTGAACTTGGTAGGACCGAGTCATAGTTTGGTGGCACCGAGACTGCTAGGGTTTCACAAAGTCTTCAAATCAGTCACACCGATTAGCAATTCTCGGTCAGACCGAGAGTTACTAGTGCAATGGCGTTAGCCAAATCGGTGGGACCGAGTTTTTCAACTCGGTGGGTCCGAGATAGTTTCGGCGGAAACCTAACCCTAAATTTTCAAATCCCATCTAATCTAAGAATTGTATTGACTGGATAGGAGTGTCTCAATCGTGGCAAGAATCATAATGAACACAATGTGCTAGGAATCGGACGAGGATAGCACTGTGATCAAGTCCATACCCTAGCTTGGCGATGAACTTGCTACGGCGGCAATGGCGGTGGTGAAATCCGTTGACGGCGGCGGAGACCAGCGACAGGAGGCGGCTGGCGACAAGGAGACGATCCGGAGACCCTGGAGGCAGAGCGAGCTATTGCGCGGGCGAAGAGGTTCGGAGAAATTTCCAAATTTTTGCCCGTGAGTATATATAGCCCGACCCTGTCGGTGTGACCGAGTGGAACAACTCGGTGGCACCGAGATGCATAACTGTATACAATTACTACAACTCGGTGTGACCGAAAAGTTCAAATCGGTTGCACCGAGATTGAAAACCTAGATCGACTTAGTGATCTCGGTGGGACCGAAATGGAGGAAACGGTCAGACCGAGAATCACAAAGAAGTTTTGGAAGTTTAAGTCTATGACGAATCGGGGACTCCGAGTGCTCCTCACACAGAGTGGTTCGTATCTGACTTGATCAAATTTTGTGATGTAGCATGAATAGAGTTTGAGACGAGAAAAGCATGGATAGCTAGAGAAGGTTCTTAGGAATTCTTGTCCATCCACTTGGCAAAAAGAAAAAGAACCCAAACAATCAAAGCAACAAGTGGATATCCTCGAATGAGTAAAATATGCACCAACATGCTCACACAATAAGATGGCAAATGAAATATGTGGCAAAGCATGCACAACCAATTCTAGCATCTATCAAACAATTGGCGATGACTAGGTTGTCTATATATGAGTATATTGATTTAGGATTCAAATGAGAACATTTGATCATAGGTCATACTCATCGTTTAAGCTCAAGTGGGGTTACCACTTTTACAGAATGCATTGATGTGTTCACACCATTAAGCTCAATTCTTCATTGAAGGTTTGTTTCTCACTTGATGATGTGGGGGCTTCACATGAGGATTTGTAAGCACCACTTGACTTGTTGTGAAGTTCCTCCTTATCCTTGAGTGACATCTCATGAGCAACAATTCTTCTAATGACTTCTGTTGGCTTGAGATCTTTGTAGTTTGGCATCATTTGGATCAATGTGCACACGACATCATACTTTCCATCCAATGCTCTTAGGATCTTCTTGATGATGAATCTGTCGGTCATCTCTTCACTCCCTAAGCCGGCAATATCATTTGTGATAAGAGCAAGCCTAGAGTACATTTCAGCGACACCTTCACCATCCTTCATTTTGAACTTGTCAAGCTGACTTTGAAGCACATCCAACTTGGATTCCTTGACTGAGTCGGTACCTTCATGCATATCAATCAAAGTATCCCAAATTTCCTTTGCATTCTCAAGACGGCTAATTTTGTTGAATTCTTCGGCACAAATCCGTTGAAGAGGATATCACAAGCTTGAGCGTTGTATTGCAGCATCTTCAACTCTTCCGCGCTAGCTTCACGGTTCGGTTCTCTCCCATCAAAGAATTCACCTTGCAAGCCAATACACACAATAGCCCAAACGGCAGGGTTATGTCCAAGAATATGCATTTTCATCTTATGCTTCCAACTAGCAAAATTAGTACCATCAAAGTAAGGACCTCTACGGTGGTAATTTCCCTCGCTAGATGCCATACTCTCCTAGGTTGTGAAACCAAGGCTATGACCACCAAAAGCTATGGAAATCAAAGAAAATGGAGACCAAAGCTATGATACCACTTGTAGGACCTTGAAGTATGTCTAGAGGGGGGTGATTAGACTACTTGGCCAATTAAAAGCTATGCCTTTTCCCAATTTTAGAGTTTGGCAGATTTTAGCTATCTTTGGATAAGTCAAGCAATCAACACACAATTCAAGCAAGCATGCAAAGAGTATATGAGCAGCGGAAATTAAAGCATGCAACTTGCAAGAAATTAAAGGGAAGGGTTTGGAGGATTGAAAGTGCAACTAATCCCCGGGTGGTTTTGGTAATTAATAACAACATATATATCATTGAACTAATAGTTTCTTGAGAATCATTTCAGAAAGTTCAGTGATATGGGTATGGCAAGGACTGAAAAGTGGACCCCTCAAAATGCTAAGGCAAGCATTGGAAAAAGCTCAGGACTCCATTTTTGGTTTAGTGATCCAAGATCACATTGAGTCCATAGGAAAGCCAATACTATTAAAAGGGGATGAGGTTATGTTGATGATATGGTTGCTCAAAGTGCTTAGTGATACATCTCCTAAACTATCAGCAACTCTCACTACCACATACACTCATAAGTAATCTCGGTCCCACCGATTTCCTAAACTCAGTCACACCGAGATGAACCACCTCAGCCATATAGCCAAACCCTAGAAATCTCGGATTTTCCGATTCTGAACTCGGTCTCACCGAAACTTGAGTTGCCAAGCTTCTATAACCTTCTGTCATCAAATCGGTGTCACCGAGATGATGAAGTCGGTCCCACCAAGATTGGCAAGCTCTTGTCTTTGGACGAATCGGACTCACCGAGATTGTGTTTTCGGTCCCACCGAAAATCCCAACGTTCACATGATTTGAACTTTCGGTCTCACCGAGTTGTCAACTCCGGTCCCACCGAGATTGGTCAAATGTGTGTAACGGTTGGATTTTGTGTGGAGGCTATAAATACCCTCCACCCCTCTTCACTCGTGGAGAGAGCCATCGAAAGAACTACCACTCCTACCTTACATTTCTGAGAAGAAAACTACCTACCCTTGTGTTGAGATCAAGTAGCTCCACTCCCACCATATGAAGCTTGATCTCTAGCCTTCCCAAGTTGCTTTCCACTCGATCCTTTCTTCCACCACAGCCAAATCAGTGAGGAGAGTTGAGTGTTGGGGAGATTATCATTTGAAGCACAAGAGCAAGGAGTTCATCATCATCAACACCATCTATTACCTTTTGGAGGGTGGTGCCTCCTAGATTGGTTAGGTGTCGCTTGGGAGCCTCCGTCGAGATGTGGAGTTGAACCAAGAAGTTTGTAAGGGCAAGGAGATCGCCTACTTCGTGAAGATCTACCCGAGTAAGGCTAGCCCTCCGTGGGCGAGGCCATGATGGCATAGACAAGGTTGCTTCTTCGTGGACCCTTCGTGGGTGGAGCCCTCCGTGGACTCTCGCAGCCGTTACCCTCCGTGGGTTGAAGTCTCCATCAACGTGGATTGACGATAGCACCACCTATCGGAACCACGAGAAAAATCTCCGTGTCTCCAAATTGCGTTTGCTCTTCTCCACCTCTCTTTACTACATGTGCAATTTACTTTCCGCTGCCTATACTCTAGAATTGCATGTGTAGGGTGATACTTGACTTGATCATAATCGTGAATCTGCCAAAAACTTGTCTTTATCAAAAGGCTGAGCTTTTATATTGTCAAGTAGTCTAATCAAGCCCCCCCTCTAGACATACTTTCGATCCTACAAGTGGTATCAGAGCTTTGGTCTCCATTGTATTGGTCTCCATTGCATTGGACTCCATAAGCTTGGTTTCACAACCTAGGAGAGTATGGCGTCTAGTGAGGGTAATTTTCGTAGAGGTCCTTACTTTGATGGTTCAAATTTTGCTAGTTGGAAGTATAAAATGAAAATGCATATTCTTGGACATAACCCTGCCGCATGGGGCATTATTTGTGTTGGTTTGCAAGGTGAATTCTTCGAGGAAGGAAAAGTTCCGGATCACGAAGCTACAATGGATGAATTGCGGATGTTGCAAAACAATGCTCAAGCTTGTGACATTCTCTTCAATGCTTTGTGTCCCGAGGAGTTCAACAAAATCAGCCGTCTTGAGAATGCAAAAGAGATTTGGGATACTTTGGTTGAAATGCACGAAGGTACCGAGTCCGTGAAGGAATCAAAGCTAGATGTTCTTCAAGGTCAACTTGACAAGTTCAAGATGAAGGAAGGTGAAGGAGTCGCTGAAATGTACTCTAGGCTTGCTCTCATCACCAATGAGATTGCCGGCTTAGGAAGCGAAGAAATGACCGACCGATTCATCATCAAGAAGATTCTCAGAGCTTCGGATGGAAAGTATGACACCGTGTGCACTTTGATCCAAATGATGCCAAACTACAAGAATCTCAAGCCAACCGAAGTCATTGGAAGAATTGTTGCTCATGAGATGACACTTAAAGATAAGGAAGAGCTTCACAACAAGTCAAGTGGTGCTTACAAAGCTACAAGTGATGCTCCCAAAACCTCAAGTGACAAGCTAGTTTCCAATGAAGAGATAAGCCTAATGGTGAAGAACTTCAACAAATTCTACAAGAGTAGAAGCAAAGAAAGAAGCTCAAAGTCTAGATCATATGATGAAAAGAGATCTTCTAGTCGTGATCGAAACTGCTACAATTGTGGAAGACCCGGACACTACTCAAATGAGTGCTCGGCTCCCCACAAGAGAAGAGAAGAATCTCCAAGAAGAAGAAGCTCAAGAGAAGAGTCACCTCGAAAGAGAGAAGGAGTAGAGATGATCGTTATGAACGAAGACCCTCTCGGAGAAGCAAGGATTAGGAGAGGAAAGACAAGTCATCAAGGAGCTACACAAGAAGAAAACATCAAGCTCATGTAGGTGAATGGGTCTCCGCTCCGACTCGACAATCATTCGAAAGAAGCTATCACTCCAACTCCGACTCTGATCAAGATGAAGGTGTTGCGGTCTTGCTCTCGTATCCTCCAACTTCAACTCCTATGACTTATTTGACTCACCAAATGAGGGAATTGGAAGATGCTTCATGGCTAAAGGCCCCAAGGTATCACACCCTGAATTTATTGACTTTGATAGTGATGAGGATTACTTGCTTGGTGAAGATGAGCTCTTACATGATAAATCTAGTGAGCCTAGTAATGATGAACATGCTAGTAGTCTTTATAGTCGAGAAGAGTCGAATGACAATGCTATGAAGGAGATTGAGCGTCTAACTAAAGAACTAAACACTCTTAAGTTAGCTCATGAAACAACTCAAGAAGATCATAGAGAGCTCCTAAGATCTCATGAGAAGCTACGCTTCGAGAAGCTCAATCTAGAGCAACAACATGAGTTTCCAAAAGCAATCAATGACGATCTTCGAAAGAAGAGTTCTTCATATCTTGCCAAACGACTTCTCTTGTCTAATTTCTTGCCACCTATTAAAACTAAGCATGACAAGCATAAGAAAAATTCTTCATCTAGTAGTAACAATAACCATGCTAAATCCAATATTGTTGCTTCTAGTAGTTCTCTTGATTCCACTAACAATGTTTCAAGCCAAGTTACACTTGAGCAAGAAAATAGTTTATTGAAAGGGATTATAGAAAGGTGTCTACAAGAGCCTTGCGGAAGCAAGAACTTTGAGGAAATTGTTCGCAAGCAAGGAAGGCACCGGAAGAATCAAGGAATTGGTTTTGAGCGAAAGTTCAACGCCGAAGGTGTTGAATGGGAAGAAGGTCAATATCCCACTCCACAGTTTATTCCTCAAAAGGAGAAGTACAATCCTACTTCTTCCAATGTGGAACAAGCTCAAGATGACCTTCCACCACAAGACCACAAGCTAAAAGGCAAGGACAAGCTTCAAGAGGAGATTGATGCATTTATTGAAGCACCTAAAGCCATGGTCAAGTGGGTTCCCAAGGAAACGTCAAGTTCTACTTCGTCAAGCTCAACTACAACCCCAAGGATTCCCATCAAGATGATGTGGATCCCGAAGAAGAAGAACTAGAGAGTTCTTGAGGGTGACTCCGCCAACATACTTCACTCACATTCATTTTGGCAAGAACTTGTGCAATCAACTTCCACATCTTGCACTAGTTCATGGAGTCACAAACCCTCTTGTTGGTAAGTCAAGGGACAAGGTAATCATTGCTTTCATGGACATCATCTATTGTGTACTTCAATCTATGTCCATGGATATCCTTGTTTGTTCCTTGTGGGACTAACCCATGTAGGTATTGAAAGTGCCCAATCCAAAGGATTGCTCCCAACTCTTGATGATCTTCATCAACATTGAGCATCCACATCTTCAACATCTACATGAAGTCTTCTACGACAACCCAAGGTTAGTTTGACCCTTTAAAAGGGGTTCTCACATCTAGGGGGAGCTTTGCTCTAAAGAATTGAGCTAAAGCATCTTCAAATGATGTGAACACATCAATGCTTTATGTAAAAGTGGTAACCCCACTTGTGCTTAAACGATGAGTATGACCTATGATCAAATGTTCTCATTTGGCTCCTAAGTCAATATACTCATATATAGATGAACTAGTCATCGACAAATTGTGTGATAGTAGCTAGAGTTTTGATTGTGCATGTTTGACACATATTTCATTTGCTATCTTATTGTGTGAGCATGTTGGATGCATGATTTTATCCATTCGAGGACATCCATTTGTTGCTTTGGTCTTTTGGATTTTTCTGACCAAATGGATGGACAAGAATGCCTAAGTACCTCCCCTAGCTATCTATGCTTTCTTGTCTCAAATTCTATTCATGCTTACATCACAAACTTTGAACAAGTCAATTTCGGACCCTCCGAGTGAGGAGCACTCGGAGCCACCGATCCGTCAAAGGCTAACTTCCAAAACCTTCTAAGTGATTTCGGTCAGACCAACCCACTCAAACTCGGTCAAACCGAAAGCATTTAGATTGATCTAGGTTTTCACCTCGGTGAAACCGAGTTGTGATTTTCGGCGTGATCAAGTGAATAACGCCTCATAGTTGTCCATCTCGGTGCCACCGAAGTTTTACAACTCGTTCCCACCGACAAGAAAGGGATATAAATACTCGAGGGCCGCTGCTGATTTCTACTTCAAACGCCTCGCCCCACCCCTTCTTTGCCGTCGCCGTGGTCTCCGGATCGTCTCCGTTGCCGCTGCGCGCCCTCGCCGCAGTCTCCGTCGCCGTCAGCGGACATCTTCTCCGCGCCGTTGCCGCCGAGAGGAACTCCACCAAGTTAGGGTGAGTTTCGATCCCACTCGTGCTCCCATCTCCGATTCAATGCACGTTTGGTTTGCTCGTAATCTTGCCACGAATGAGATCTTCCCATACACCAGATTAGTTCCTTTGGGCGAAATTGAGTAAAAGTTTTAGGGTTAGGTTTCCGCCGAACACATCTCGGTGAGACCGATTTTACATTCTCGGTATGACCGATTTGGCCTCTGGCCATTGATCGCACCTTCGGTCCAACCGAAGTTGTGCAAATCGGTGCGACGAAATGAGGATTTAGTGAAACCCTAGTGTTTTCGGCAGGACGAAACCCACTTCGTCCAACCGAAAGTGGTGTGAATGCTTGTTTGAACACTTGGATTCACGAATTTTAAACTCGGTCGACCGAAATGTATTCTGTGAAAACCTAATACTAGAATTTGAACTCATTTTGTTTGCAAAATCTTCTGCAGTTTGTGATAACTCTTCTACTCTGCCTACACCTTATCTATTCACAGGTTGTCAGCCATGTCAGATGCCAGTGACAGCCAGAACAGGTCAGAGTCACCTATTGCTGATATTCCAGAGGCAGGCACTAGTCCTGATCCCAGCAGCTCTTCAGATGATGGTGAGAGGAGCACACCAAGTGGTTTGCCTCCTGCAGCCACCAGGGCCAGAAAGAAGAGGAACTCTGATGAAGAAGATTCTGATTTCATTGTTGAGGAAGAGGTCTCCTCCAAGACAAAGAGAAAAGTTGTTGCCAAAGAGCCTCAAGGTCAGCAGACTAAGAAAGGCACAAGAAAAGTGAAGCAGTCCACTGTTGCAAAGAAGCTGAGTTTGGAAGAGGAAACTACAAGCAAGGTGAAGAAAACTTCCAAGAGGAAGTGGATTGTGCATGATGATGCAGCAGAGGAAGATGAGGATGAGGAAGCATCCCAGCCTCCTCCTCGGAAGTCTAAGCTCATGGGTGATGCCATCAGGGCAGGAGCCACTTCAAAGTCCAAGCCATCTGCTCCAGTCAAGGCAGCTCCAAAGAAAAACTGCTTTGCCAAGCCCAAGAAGACTATCAGAACATCCCGCATCGAGAAGAAGAAAGATGATGTGCCACCGGTGTGTCGATGATGAGGCACCAGTTTTCTTGAAACTTGGCTGTAAACTGCCACTTCACAATGATGCTCATCCTCAAGCCGAGAACATGAAAGAAAGGAAGGATAGAGGTCTCGGGCTATGGAGACAAGCTGATCCATATCTTTGTGAGGAGAAGAACTGCTGTTGATCCAAGATTCCACACCGAGAGAGCAGCAGGACTTCTATGAGATATCTTGATGGACAAGAAGCCCATAGTTGCGACACTCGCTATGTTGATTGGGCATACATTGACAAGTGAAGAGCACAGAGACTTCTTTCCACATGTGCATGAAAGCTTCACCGCATGTGGTGTTGCAGACTTTGTAGGTCGAAGTTGACCAGTTGGAATGATGAAATGATTATGCAATTCTATGCCACAGACTCATTTCTATCGGATGGAAAGATCACATGGATGATGAAGGCCAAAGATTCTCTTCATTTGTTGAAGAATGGGCAGAACTGCTGAATGCTCCAGTGCAGAGAGAGGATGATGTTGATGTCTATGGCATTCCCAAGAAGAACCATGAATCTATGAAGAATATGTACAAAGAGGTTCCAGCTAAGGATTTGGCAATCTGGAAGCTTGGCTCAGTGTACTATCTCCAGGCAGGTCTACCTACCACAAACACTATTCTGAGGCATACCTTGATGCCCAAGTCCGAGATCATCGCATGATCGAGGATACTCTATCAACATGCTGCATATACTTGATGAGAAGGCACCTTTCAAGGTGATGGACTTGATAGTTGAGACCATCATGAGGACTGCGGTGACGTAAGAGGTCATGTGGATTTGCCCCGCACATTCAGATGCTTATCAATGCCAAGTTTGGCACGGGCACATACTTGTTGGATAGACCACACTTGCCACTGCAGCCTGAGCATGAGGATAATGTTGTTGTGATGGATGAGGAGGATCCAATGTCAGTTGAAGGTCAAGCAAAGATTGAAGCTGCCAAGAAAGCCATAGCTGAGAAGGAAGCAGCAGCTAAACCAAAGAGTGTTGGAGAGCAGCTCCTTGAAGCTACCCAGAGGATTGAACAACGCCTGGCCAGCATTGTACAGTCTCAGGAGAGTCTTGAAAGGATTGTTGAAGACAAGATCCATGCTCGATGTGAAGTCGATGAAGTGCAAGTAATCACAACAAGCTTGAGGCAGATATTGAGGAAGCAAAGAGGAGAAGGAAGAGCTCATCGTGAGATGCAAGATGACCTAGTCCAGATGATTATCAACAGCCTGCTCCGGTTCCCACAAGACCCCGATCACTGCTATTCCAATGGATCGACACGGGACTACAGCTTCAGCACCTCCCATAGCTCCATCAGTTGCTCCAGCTCCAGCTCCAGTGACCACTCCTCCAGCTCCACAGACATCAGCTGAAGTCTTCGCAGATGCTGCCATCTCAACTCCAACATCAACCCAGACAAGAGCCGCCAGCAGAGTCCCCAGTGACACTTAGCTCTATACTTTTCGAACTTTTTGGTAACTTGTTGCCAAAGGGGGAGAAATTGTATAGATCATAGGACTTCGAGAGAGAGAGTGCTCGCTTTTGCTCTTTCGTTCATTTGCGGTTTCTTTGAGATACTTTTGATTTTCGAGACATTCCGTGTGTTTGATACTACGTTTCATTCTACCTTAATGAGTGCTTGGTCGTACTATGCCTTAATGTGTGCTTAATGCTTATCATATGCTATTCATATCTTGTATGACCATTTACTCATGTCTTGGTGATTGGGTGCATGCTATTCATTCTTATCATTTTGTGCGCTCCACCAAGATGTATGTGACATGGAAGAGTGACCCATGATCCTAATCGATTGTGCATTTGCATTCAAACGCAAATCTTAAATAATGCACAAATTTAGGGGGAGCTCTTGCTTATCACATACTTCTCAAAGCGACGATATTATTCATTGATTATATCCTTTGTCGAAGCTTTGATCTATATGTTGTCATCAATTACCAAAAAGGGGGAGATTGAAAGTGCAACTAATCCCCGGGTGGTTTTGGTAATTAATAACAACATATATATCATTGAACTAATAGTTTCTTGAGAATCATTTCAGAAAGTTCAGTGATATGGGTATGGCAAGGACTGAAGAAGTGGACCCCTCAAAATGCTAAGGCAAGCATTGGCAAAAGCTCAAGACTCCATTTTTGGTTTAGTGATCCAAGATCACATTGAGTCCATAGGAAAGCCAATACTATTAAAAGGGGGTGAGGTTATGTTGATGATATGGTTGCTCAAAGTGCTTAGTGATACATCTCCTAAACTATCAGCAACTCTCACTACCACATACACTCATAAGTAATCTCGGTCCCACCGATTTCCTAAACTCACCACACCGAGATGAACCACCTCACCATATAGCCAAACCCTAGAAATCTCGGATTTTCGATTACGAACTCGGTCTCACCGAAACTTGAGTTGCCAAGCTTCAGAATACGTCATCAAATCGGTGTCACCGAGATGATGAAGTCGGTCCCACCGAGATTGGCAAGCTCTTGTCTTTGGACGAATCGGACTCACCGAGATTGTATTTTCGGTCCCACCGAAAATCCCAACGTTCACATGATTTGAACTTTCGGTCTCACCGAGTTGTCAACTTCGGTCCCACGAGATTGGTCAAATGTGTGTAGCAGTTGGATTTTGTGTGGAGGCTATAAATACCCTCCACCCCTCTTCACTCGTGGAGAGCCATCGAAAGAACTACCACTCCTACCTTACATTTACGAGAAGAAAACTACCTACCCTTGTGTTGAGATCAAGTAGCTCCACTCCCACCATATGAAGCTTGATCTCTAGCCTTCCCAAGTTGCTTTCCACTCGATCCTTTCTTCCACCACAGCCAAATCGGTGAGGAGAGTTGAGTGTTGGGGAGATTATCATTTGAAGCACAAGAGCAAGGAGTTCATCATCATCAACACCATCTATTACCTTTTGGAGGTGGTGCCTCCTAGATTGGTTAGGTGTCGCTTGGGAGCCTCCGTCGAGATGTGGAGTTGAACCAAGAAGTTTGTAAGGGCAAGGAGATCGCCTACTTCGTGAAGATCTACCCCGAGTAAGGCTAGCCCTCCGTGGGCGTAGGCCATGATGGCATAGACAAGGTTGCTTCTTCGTGGACCCTTCATGGGTGGAGCCCTCCGTGGACTCTCGCAGCCGTTACCCTCCGTGGGTTGAAGTCTCCATCAACGTGGATTGACGATAGCACCACCTATCGGAACCACGAGAAAAATCTCCGTGTCTCCAAATTGCGTTTGCTCTTCTCCACCTCTCTTTACTACATGTGCAATTTACTTTCCGCTGCCTATACTCTAGAATTGCATGTGTAGGGTGATACTTGACTTGATCATAATCGTGAATCTGCCAAAAACTTGTCTTTATCAAAAGGCTGAACTTTTATATTGTCAAGTAGTCTAATCACCCCCCCTCTAGACATACTTTCGATCCTACAAGGATTCAAACGCAATTGGAGACACGGATGTTTTTGTCGTGGTTCCGATAGGTGTTGCTATCTTACATCCACGTTGATGGAGACTTCAACCCATGAAGGGTAATGGTTGCGCGAGTCTACGAAGGGCTCCACCCACGAAGGGTCCACGAAGAAGCAACCTTGTCTATCCCACCATGGTCGTCGCCCACGAAGGACTTGCCTCACTAGCGGTAGATCTTCACGAAGTAGGCGATCTCCTTGCCCTTACAAACTCCTTGGTTCAACTCCACAATCTTGTCGGAGGCTCCCAAGTGGCACCTAGCCAATCTAGGAGACACCACTCTCCAAGAAGTAACAAATGGTGCGTTGATGATGAACTCCTCGCTCTTGTGCTTCAAATGATAGTCTCCCCAACACTCAAATCTCTCTCATAGGATTTGGATCTGGTGGAAAGAAGATTTGAGTGGAAAGCAACTTGGGGAAGGCTAGAGATCAAGATTCATATGGTGAATGGAATATCTTGGCCTCAACACATGAGTAGGTGGTTCTCTCGAGAAATGGTAAGTTGGAAGTGTAGGTTTGTTTCGATGGCTCTCCACGAATGAAGAGGAGGTGGAGGGTATATATAGCCTCCACACAAAATCTAACCATTACACACAATTTACCAAACTCGGTGGGACCGAATCAACAAACTCAGTCGGACCGATTTAGAAAATCTAGTGACCGTTAGGATTTTCGGTGGGACCGATATGCAACTCGGTAGGACCGATATGGTTAGGGTTAGGGCATAACGTAATCTCGGTAAGACCGAATACACAAACTTGGTGAAACCGATTTTGGTAATAAGCTTTCCATAGAGTTGGTCAGGTAAACTCGGTGGGACCGATTCGCTCATTTCGGTTAGACCGAAATGTGACGAAAGGGATACAGGGAGTTTACATTGCAATCTCGTTGGGACCGATCGCTCACTTCGGTTTGACCGAAACATTACGAAGGGAAACAGAGAGATTACAATCCCATCTCGGTGAGACCGAGATCCCTATCGGTAAGACCGATTTGCCTAGGGTTTGTGGCAGTGGCTATGACATTTGAACTCGGTCGTGCCGGATAGAAATAATCGGTGGGACCGATTTTGACTGTGGGTTTAGGTCATATGTGGATGTGAGAAAGTAGTTGAGGGTATTTGGAGCATATCACTAAGCACATGAAGCAAGAGGCTCATTAAGCAACACCTCATCCCTCCTTGATAGTATTGGCTTTTCCTATAGACTCAATGTGATATTGGATCACTAAAATATAAAATGAAGAGTCTTGAGCTTTTGAGCTTGAGCCAATCCTTTGTCCTTAGTATTTTGAGGGATCCACTTTCATCATCCATGCCATGCCATTCATTGAGCTTTCCTGAAATAATAGTCCTGGAATAGCATTAGCTCAATGAGCTATATGTTGTTATGAATGACCAAAACCACCTAGGGATAGTTGCACTTTCAACGTCCCCGACTCCTCGCCCCTTGTAGAGCATCTAGTGTACTTTGTCAGCACAGAGTTGCACGACGCGCGCGCGTGCTAACCTATGCAGCAGAAGCTCCTGCTCGTGCTCCTCGTCGCCTCTAGGAACCTATGTCACTATTTTCAAGGCCACACCATCAAGGTCATGTCGGCTTATCCCCTGGAGAAGGTATTGCACAGCCCCAACGCCGTGGGGCAGGTTGTGGAATGGAACATCGAGCTACATGCCTTCCAGCTAAAGTTCAGCATGACCAGGGTCATCAAGGGGGCGGCCCTGGCCGATTTCATGGCGGAGTAGACCGATGCTCCTGGTCGGGGGCTGGATGAGGGCCAATCCCTCACGCCCGACGGATGGGTCATGCACTTTGACGGCGCCTTCGCGTCGCAGGGCGCGGGGGCTAGAGTCATGCTCGTCTCACAAACCGAGGACACGCTCTACTATGCCATGCAACTTTGCTTCCAGCGCGACAAGAAGGTCTCCAACAACATCGCATAGTACGAGGGCTTGATTGCTGGCCTCAGGGCCGCAACCACCCTGGGAATCAAGTGTCTTGATGTCTACTACGCAACCTTCTTCTTGTAGACATTGTTGGGCCTCCAAGTGCAGAGGTTTGTAGGACAGTAGCAAATTTCCCTCAAGTGGATGACCTAAGGTTTATCAATCCGTGGGAGGCGTAGGATGAAGATGGTCTCTCTCAAACAACCCTGGAACCAAATAACAAAGAATCTCTTGTGTCCCCAACACACCCAATACAATGGTAAATTGTATAGGTGCACTAGTTCGGCGAAGAGATGGTGATACGAGTGCAATATGGATGATAGATATAGGTTTTTGTAATCTGAAAATATAAAAACAGCAAGGTAACTAATGATAAAAGTGAGCGTAAACGTATTGCAATGCTTTGAAACAAGGCCTAAGGTTCATACTTTCACTAGTGCAAGTTCTCTCAGCAATAATAACATAATTAGATCATATAACAATCCCTCAACATGCAACAAAGAGTCACTCCAAAGTCACTAATAGCGGAGAACAAACGAAGAGATTATTGTAGGGTATGAAACCACCTCAAAGTTATCCTTTCTGATCAATCTATTCAAGAGTACGTAGTAAAATAACATGAGGCTATTATTTCCATTCAATCTATCATAGAGTTCGTACTAGAATAACACCTTAAGACACAAATCAACCAAAACCCTAATGTCACCTAGATACTCCAATGTCACCTCAAGTATCCGTGGGCATGATTATACGATATGCATCAGACAATCTCAGATTCATCTATTCAACCAACACAAAGAACTTCAAAGAGTGCCGCAAAGTTTCTACCAAAGCGTCAAGACGAAAAGGTGTGCCAACCCCTATGCATAAGTTCACAAGGTCACTGAACCCGCAAGTTGATCACCAAAACATACATCAAGTAGATCACGTGAATATCCCATTGTCACAACAGTAAGCATGGCAAGACATAAATCAAGTGTTCTCAAATCCTTAAAGACTCAATCCGACAAGACAACTTCAAGGGAAAAACTCAATTCATCACAAGAGAGTAGAGGGGGAGAAACATCATAAGATCCAACTATAATAGCAATGCTCGCGGTACATCAAGATCGTGCCAAATCAAGAACATGAGAAAGAGATCAAACACATAGCTACTGGTACATACCCTCAGCCCCGAGGGTGAACTACTCCCTCCTCGTCATGGAGAGCGTCGGGATGATGAAGATGGCCACCGGTGTGGGATCCCCCCTCCGGTAGGGTGCCGGAATGGGCTCCTGATAGGTTTTTGGTGGCTACAAAGGCTTGCGGCAGCGGAACTCCCGATCTATTGTGCTCTCCGATGTTTTAAGGGTATATGGACATATATAGGCGAAAGAAGTTGGTCAGGGGACCACGAGGGGTCCACAAGGGTGGGGGCGCGCCTAGGGGAGTAGGGCGCGCCTCCCTGCCTCGTGGCTTCCTCGTTGCTTCCCTTACATGCACTCCAGGTCCCCTGGATTGCTTCCATTGCAAAAATAACTCTCCCAAAGGTTTCATTCCGTTTGGACTCCGTTTGATATTCCTTTTCTTGGAAACACGGAAATAGGCAAGAAAACAACAATATGGGCTGGGCCTCCGGTTAATAGGTTAGTCCCAAAAATGATATAAAAGTGTAAAGTAAAGCCCATAAACATCCAAAACAGGTAATATAATAGCATGGAACAATCAAAAATTATAGATACGTTGGAGACGTATCACGCCTGACCATCAAGGGCGTCTCCCAACTCCTCGTCAACTTCTCCAACAAAGAGTACAAGTCGAAGGATGAGCACATGGAGGCTTACCTGGAAGAGGTACGTAAAACTGAAAAACACTTCCTGGGCTTGGAATTGCATCACGTCCCGCGGGGTGCGAACAAGGAAGCAGACGACATTGCCAAGAGGGCGTCACGTGGCAAGCCCAGAGGCCTGACGTCTTTGAGGAGAGGCTCCAAAGCCGTCAGCGCCCCTCCCCCCCGGCCACGGGTCCAACGTAGCCTAGGGAGGAGCTGCTGCCGGCCCCGACGTCAGGAGCCCCGGTTTGTGGCCCGACCTCATGATCCTGCTTACTCCTGCCGCTGGAACCTCAGGCGGGCTGCTGAAGCAAGGAGTTCAAGGCGTACCTTCTCTGTGGCACCTTTCCAGATAAGGAGGAGGACACGGAGCATGTGGTTCGCCAGGCCACAACTTATTGCTTGCAGGACGGCGAGTTGTACCGGCGACGCCCCAACGACGTCTCATTGCGATGCATATCCGAAGAACAAGGGTGCGAGTTGCTGGCTGCTATCCACAGCGGGGACTGCAGGCACCACTCCTCGTCGCGCACCCTCGTGGGCAAGGTATTCCGTAGCAGTTTCTACTGGCCGACGGCGCTCAATGACGCCACCGAGATGGTGCGATCCTGCGAGGCCTGCCAATTCCAAGCCAAGCAGATTCACCAGCCCACGCAAGGTCTCTAGACCATCCCACTCTCATGGTCATTCGCAGTCTGGGGGGTGGATATCCTGGCCCCCTTCCCTTGAGCAGCCAGTGGATACCGCTACCTCTACGTCACCATTGACAAGTTCACCAAGTGGGCAGAGGTGGAGCCCGTATGCACCATCCCTGCTGGCTCGGCCGTCAAGTTCGTCCAGGGCCTCGTGAGCCATTTCGATGCGCCCAATCGTATCATTAGTAACAATTGTTCCTAGTTCACGAGCAACCTCTTCCAGACATATTGCACTAACCATGGAACGCAGATATGTTACGCTTCGGTGGCACATCCACGCAGCAATGGCCAGGACGAGCGCGCCAACGCGAAGGTCCTAAGGGGCCTCAAGGCAAGGAGCTTCAAGAAGAAGCTCGAGGCTTGTGGCAGGGGTTGGCTCGGTGAGCTTCAATCCGTGTTGTGGTCTATCCGCACCAATGCGACTAAGCCCACCGGCGAGCCCCATTCTTCCTCGTCTACGGGGCCGAGTGTAACGCCCCGGACACACCCGCCGGTGGTCGTTACTCCTGGCGGGATCTAGACTGGCCCCACAGATCAATACTAGTCTTTTCTGCGCACTTTGTCCTCACTCGTGCGCACCCGGGAGCAACTTCCCGGTCGGTCACCCATCCTGAAACTACTCCAAGCTGAGCACGCTGAACTTTGGAGTTCTGTCCGAATGGGATCCTGGAAAAGAAGGAATTCCTTATTGATATGAGTAGTCTATCATCCCTAATAAGCCAGACTATTACACCGAGGCGGTCCTCCCACATGATCTTAGGCATCCTGTCACGTCCCTAGTTCTGGTATGATCTAGGCTTGCTTTGTGCATCATGTTTAAGTTCCAAATGAATTTGAAATGGGGAATGTTTCAAACCCTAGCACCAAAGCAAATTCAAATAGATGCAAATTAAAAATGGAATTTCAATTAACCCAAAATGCTTTTCAAAAATGTTCATGGTCTTTGGAAAATGTTGCAAACAACAACCAGAGGTGATGCACATTTTTGCTAAACCTTTTGGATTTTTGAATGAAGCCATAAGTATTTGAATTGGAGCTGTTTAAAATAATATAAATACTTTGACGGCTCTAAAAATGTTGGAAATTGGTGAGGGCCTCTGGTATATTATAACCAGTGGTCACAAGGAATATCAACATTTTTATAATTATGCTAGTATTTATTTTAAACCAAACAAATGTCGGAAGAATAGAAAAGAAATAAACGGAAAAACTTACGGGCGCTTACCTCCTGTGCAGCCACTGGCGCCCAAGTGGCCAGCCCAAGAAGCAGCCCAGCCCACACTGCCCCCTCCTCTGTCGTCTTCCTCCCCGACAGAGGCAGGGCGTGTTCGACGCCACAGCACCGCTTGCGCCGCGCCACCTCCTCCTCCCTGCCTGCCTGTCCTCCCCCTCGTCGCTCTGGATGGCCCGGACGACGCCACGCGACGCCCCGCACCTCTCTCCTCTCTCTCTCATTCCTTCCCTTCCTCGTTCTCTCTCTCCCGACCCATGAGCAACGCGCTTGCCGCCACTTCGCCGAGCAGTAGCCACGCGCCCCTTCAGAGCATCTGAGCCGTCCCCGAGTTCCGCTGCGTCTCCCTCGTCCACTCCGACGAGCCAAACAAGCTGGAGCGCCCTGCAACGCCGTCCCCGTCGTCTTCTTCATCGCCGGCCGCCGTGGATCTCCACCGCCGCGACGCCGCCGTCCGGCCGCCCCCGAGCTCGCAAGCCTCCATCGAGACCGCTGTGAGCTCTGCCTGTTCCCATCTCTCCGCTTCGCCCCGAGACACCGCAGCTGCATCTCGCTCGCGTCCGAACTCCGGCCGCTGCCCCGAGCTCCGCTCCGGCGAGCTCCGGCACCCCCACGGTCTCCGCGTGTCCCATTGATGCGCGCGAGCACGGGCTCGCAGATGGTCTCCGCGCGACCAGCCGCCGCCAGAAGCGCAAGTCCGCGAAGTTTCCGCCGCGTTGTTGTCGCCGCCGCCAAAACTCCGGCGGACCGACGTGGCGCGTCATTAGGACTAACCCCTTAATTAGCCACCTCATCGCCATCGACACGCGGCCCCGCAGCTGGTCAAATCTCGGCCAACACGGATTAACTCCGCGATTAACGAAGCCAATGACATGTGGGACCCGGTCGTCGGGTTTGACCTGGTCAGCCCCGGTTGACCTGCCGACGTCGTGGTTGTCGTCATCTCGACGCAGATTATTCATTCTCGAAATAAAATGAATCAGAAATTCCGAAAATGATTTAAACTTCAAAATTCATAGAAATTCAACCGTAGCTCAGATTGAAATAATTTATATATGAAAAATTATCGAAAAATGCAATCTTTCCATCTGTACTAGTTTCATGCATGACAAACCAACTTATACATGCTGAATATGAGGAAACACATTATGGCATATTAAGAGACTTAAATTAGAATTGCATCTGAGCTTAGGGTTCAAATGGACTTCAAACCAAATGAATACTAGTTGCATTAGCTCAAACAACATCACATCTTCATGCCATGTTCATGCATCATATTGTTGCATATGCTTGTGTATTGATTGTTGGCACTGTTCCTTCTCGATAGGTCCCGCTTGAGTCCGCTCCAGAGTACTGTCTATGAAGCAAAGGCCTCCTTGTTGATCTACCAGCAAGCAAACCCCTTGTTCATTCCGATAAAATCCTACTCTCTCGCTCCTGCTCTCGTTATTGCATTAGGACAACAACGATTCATCTGCTACTTTGTCTTTGCGGTAGTTGAACCCATTCCTCTGCATGACTGTCATTGCCACAAGAATAGTTAAAACCCACTAGCATGTGTAGGAGTTGATTGAGCCATGTTGTGTTCCTACCATGCTATGCCTGCTATTGCTTAGAGTTGTGTCAGTCCGACTCATTGGGAATGAATTGGAGTGTCATGATTTGTTCGGTCTTTGAGAGTGAAGTGTGTGAACACGATTTGGTAAAGGTAGCGGTGAGAGGCCGTAGGAGTACATGGTGGGTTGTCTCATTGGAACCGTCCTTAAGCACCGAAGTTCTATGTATGTTGTCCAATGACTCGATACTACCACACATTGGGATCCTTAATTGACTCTCTCGACTTATTAACCAACTTGATCTCCGCCCGTGAGTCGCAACTAGTTTTCGTGTTTGTAGGTAGTGCTATTTTTCTACCAAGTGGCACCCGCAGGTGGGCTTGGGATGACTAGGCACACGTGGCCTGGTGTACCGAGTGGCACCCGGATGGTGGGCTCGGGAACCCCGCACACATCGTTTGGGGCCGTGAGCGACACCCCGCCGGATCTCCTTGCGGATGAAACCGAATAGGCGATAAACCCGGCTAGAGTCTTGTGTGGTTAGTCGGTCGTGGCCGACTCCTCGCCAAAGCTTCCGCTTGAAGGTTGCCGAGATACACGACGTGTACATGGTGGTAAGTGCCGAGAGCGTGTGTGAAGAAGTACACCCGCAGGTTAACATGATCTATTCAATAGCCGGGTCCATGGTTATGGACTTCTTGGATGCTTACATGGTACATAGACAACTTGAAGTGGATACTATAAAATGCTCAAGACAAGTGTGAGTGCTATGGATGGCCTTCTCGAGGGAGACGGGATGAATCCATAGTAGTGTATTGTGTGGTGATTAGTGGACTCGTAGCGCCTATATCACCTCAAAGAAGTTCTCGTAGTCGAGAACAGATAGCCACAGAGTCAAAGCTGGCTTGTCTGCAACTAAACCCCACATTACCCTCTTGATACAAGTGCATGTATGATAGGATCGATGTAAGTCTTGCTGAGTACCTTTGTACTCATGGTGCTTTATTTATGTTTTTGCAGCGGAGACTTGGTCTTACTAGTGTTCTTGTGGGCCGACAAGTAGCTTGTACCTCAGCTATGATCTTGATCGGACGTTGTAGATAGTCGCTCTTCACCTTTTTCATTTGTAGATGTCGTACTCGGACATGTAATGCTTCCGCTTGTTGCTTGTGTGTCTCAATGTTGGGTCATGAGACCCTGCTTGTAATAATGCTATGATGGCTCTTCCGAGCCTTTATCTATATGAGTTGTTGAGTTATCTTTGTGATGCCATGTTGTACAAAGACATACTTGCATGTTATGCGACGTGTAATGTGTATTGCTATGTGTGGATCGACTATCTAGTTGTTTATTCTTAGTAGCCTCTCTTACCGGAAATGTCTCCTAGTGCTTCCATCGAGTCCCTGGTAGCTTGCTACCGCTCCGGAACACTTAGGCTGGCCGGCATGTGTCCTTCTTCGTTCTCGTGTCTGTTCTTCGGGAAATGTCATGGATGAATACCGAGTCCTGTTAGCCCGCTACTGCCCGGTTCACGGAGTCTGTTAGCCAGATGCTACAGCCTGGATTCACTCACGATGACCGACACGCTCGATCTTCGGGTCATGGATGCCTGTCCTCGTAAGTTTGTGCCACTTTGGGTTTACGACTAGCCATGTCAGCCCGGCTCCTTATCATATGGATGCTAGCGACACTATCATATACGTGTGCCAAAAGGCTAAACGGTCCCGCAAAGGTAAGGAGACACCGTGGGGATACCGTGCGTGAGGCCGCAAAGTGATATGAGGTGTTACATGCTAGATCGATGTGGCATTGAGTCGGGTCCTGACAGCTTTGGTATCGTAACTCGATGCTCTCAGAGGATTACCAAGCCAAACTGGTCAAGTTGAGTCTAGAAATTCTTTAGTTATGTAAGGGAATTGATTGTGGGAAGGAACGTAAGGCTCTTTTTACTCCTTATACCTCATGGCCTTTCGATCCGAGTCACCCTATCTTTCCTACGGGTTAAGGAACTAGGCTATCTCTTCAGTATATTAGGATCACGTGTTACTACTCAGTAGTTCCATAGGATTGGTTTATCACACCATACCTCAGCTGTACTTCCGAGTAACCTGCTTAGTACTATCCCAGAACCTTGAGTGGTGATGTTGAGTATGTTACTACCCCATTTTAGCAGGATGTCTCATTCTGAGCATTTTACTGCCGTTATGCTGCCGGAATTACCCTAGGAGTTCGAGAGTTACTAATTTCCTTGTCCTACATTATATAGCCTATAGTTGATGCTGATTCTGTCCTTGGCTTCGTTTCTCAGGATGTCATCAGCTAAGCGAAGTTCTGTTGCTCGTAGCCAGAACCACGGAGATGGTAGGGATAAGGATCCTCCCGACCAGCCTTCGTTGGCAGAGTTCATGTTAGAGATGGAGAGGAACAAGAGTGAGTCTAACCGCTTGTTGGCACGCATCGAGGAGAACACTGCACATCAGTTCAAAGGATCTGTGACCATTCATGACTTCATCCGCTTGCACCCACCCACCTTTCATCATTCTATTGAGCCACTCAATGCAGATGACTGGCTCCGTAGTATCACACACAAGCTCCGTTCTGCAAACGTAGCTGAAGATGACAAGGTCACCTATGCCACATACCACCTGGAAGGTCCTACTAGTCTTTGGTGGCAGAACTATGAGGCTATGCTTCCAGCTGGCCAGATTCCTACTTGGAGGGATTTCACTGAGGCTTTTCGCGAGCATCACATTCCTCAGGCCCTCATTGATCGCAAGAGAGAAGAGTTCTGTAGTTTCATCCAGAGTAAGATGGCTGTTGATGCTTACAGCCGAGAGTTCGAGAACCTCGCCCGTTATGCCACAGAAGAGGTGTCCACAGACGCCAAGAAGCAGGCTAGGTTCCAGAAGGGTCTCAACCCCAAGTTGCGTCGTGATCTCCACTTGCATCATTGTGATACATTCCACGCTCTTGTGAACAAGGCAATTAATGCAGAGACAGCTCAGCTCACTTACGAGGAGTCTCGTAAGCACACCCGTGATGTGGGATCTTCTTCCGCCCAGTTCTGGAAGCGCGATTTGGGTTCGAACTCCGCTCTTCCTTCCGGATATTCACCGAGGCCATCTCATGTGGTGCCTCACCCAGCTCGGTCAGATGTTCCACCCAGCCTCTTCGGTAGACCGCTTGTTAGTGCGGGTCCACATCCAACTTCAGGGACTTGCTTCACATGCGGGAAGCCAGGACACTATGCACGTGACTGCTCTCAGACTAGTTATGCTCCACCCCCGCCTGAGAAGTCTATTGGCCATGGTAAGCCATCACGCAAGATGATCAGTGTCAAGCCAGCCCCCACTGAACGTGGACGTGTGCATCACGTCTCAGCTAAAGACACTCATGATGATCCGGATGTCGTTCTTGGTACACTCCTAGTAAATTGTCACCCAGCATCGGTTCTGTTCGATACTGGAGCATCTCATTCTTTCATTTCTGAAGGCTATGCTCGTTTGCACGACATGTCATTTTGTGATATGCCAACACCACTTGAAATCCGAACCCCAGGGTCTAGATGGCAAACTACCAGAATCAGCTATGGTAATGAAATCCTTGTTGATAGACTTGTTTTTCTTGCATCACTTGTAGCCCTCAAGTCCTCAGATATTAACATCATCTTGGGTATGGACTGGATGACAGCTCATCATGCCAAGATTGATTGTTACACCAGATCTGTTCAGCTTACACACCCATCTGGCAAGATAGTCACTGTCTCCACCAGAGTTGCAAAGCGTCAGCTCTATTCACTTAATGCCGCCCTCTTCCGCACCTTGAAGATATCCCGTAGTCCGTGACTTTCCTGGATGTCTTTCAGAGGAACTGCCAGTGTTCCACCGATAGAGATGTAGAGTTTGTCATAGATCTTATCCCAGAACCGCCCAATCTCTAGGAGACCTTACAAGATAGCACCCTTAGAACTAGCCGAGCTTAAGAAACAACTTGATGAGTCCTTGCAAAAGGGTTTCATCCGTCCTAGTTCATCTCCTTGGGCTTGCCCCTGCTCTTCTTCAAGAAGAAGGATGGTACGGACCGGATGGTTGTAGATTATCGTCCGTTAATTTGGTCACGATAAAGAACAAGTATCCGCTCCTCAGATCAACGACTGTATGATCAGCTCATTTGGATCCTCGCCTTCTCCAAGATGGATTTGAGGTTAGGCTACCACCAAATCAAGATCAGAAACGGGGACATCCCCAAAACGGCATTTGTCACTCGTTATGGTCAGTACGAGTACACCGTCATGTCTTTTGGTCTAACCAACGCTCCAGCTACATTCTCCCGCTTGATGAACTTGATCTTCATGGAGTACTTAGATAAGTTCGTCGTGGTTTACCTCGATGATTCTTATTTACTCGAAGAACGAGGAAGAGCATGCCAAACATCTTAGACTTGTGCTAGAAAAACTCAGAGAGCACCGCCTTTATGCCAAGTTCTCCAAGTGTGAATTTTGGTTGCCGGTGACCTATCCGGGCCACGAATCTCGGTAAGGGCATTGCTGCCAACCCCGAGAGAGTTAAGGCCGTTCTCGATTGGACTCCACCAAACCGTTAAACAAGTTAGAGTTTCTTGGTCTAGCCAGCTATTGTCGCCGCTTTGTTGAAAACTTCTCCAAAGTAGCTAAACCCTCACGGAACTTCTCAAGAAAGATAAAAGTTTGAGTGGTCCCCACAAGGTGAGTACAGTTTTCAGGAACCGAAAAGACGCTCGACTTCTGCTCCCATACTTGTGCCACCGGATTTCACTAAAGACTTTGTTATCTATCGCGACGCCTCACGACGTGGACTAGGTTGCATTCTTATGCAGGATCGTCATGTGATTGCCTATGCATCTCGACAGCTTGCATCCACACGAGGAGAATTATCCTACCCATGATCTAGAGCTTGCAACCGTAGTCTATGCACTCAAGACCGCGACATTACCTCCTTGGTAAATGTTGCAGATCTACACCGATCACCGAGTCTCAAGTATATCTTCACCCAACCGGATTTGAACCTTAGGCAAAGACGTTGGTTGGAGTTGATCTCAGACACGACTTAGGGATTACCTACACCCGTGCAAAGCTAATGTCATGGCCGATGCGCTAAGTCAAATCCTATTGCAACAATCTCATGTTGCGGCAGGCCAACCACTTCTCCATGAGGAATTTCAGTAAGCTTAACCTTCACATTGCTCCTCATGGATTCCTCTCTACCTTGGTGGCTAAACCTACTCTTGAGGATCAGATCATAACTAGCCAAGAAGATGATCTGGTATTTCTCGAATCAAGGATAATGTGAAGAAGGGAGCTGCTGGTAGTTTCTCTGTTGATGATCAAGGTGTTGTTTTCTTCGAGAAACGTTTGGTGGTTCCCAAGAAGCAACGTCTTCGACAACTGATCCTTAAAGAGGCGCATGAATCCCTCTCACGATTCATCCGGTAGTACTAAGATGTATCAGACCTACGCCAGAGGATCCGTGGACTAGGATGAAGAGAGAAATCGCTGACTTCGCTGCTAATTGTGACGCTTTGTCGTCGCGTTAAGGCAGAACATCAAAGACCTGCTGGCACCCTTCAGCCTTTAGCTATTCCTGAATGGAAATGGGATAAAGTTGGTATGGACTTCATCACCGGCTTTCCCAGGATCAAGAGAGGGAATAATGCTATCTTCGTAGTCATTGACCGTCTCTCCAAAGTGGCGCACTTCCTACCTGTTCGAGGGAATATCACTGCTAGTCAGCTCGCTGACTTATATATTTCTTGAATAATGTCACTTCATGGTGTTCCACTAGAGATCAATTCAGACCGTGGCAGTCTTTTCACTTCTCATTTCTGGGAGAGTTTCCAAACTTCCATGGGAACCCATCTTTCCTTCAGTACCGCTTTCCACCCTCAATCGAGTGGTCGTGGAACGGTCAACCAAATTCTCAAGACATGCTTAGAGCTTATGCTATCTCATTCGGTATGGATTGGGAGAAATGTCTTCCTTTGCCGAGTTTGCTTATAACAATAGCTATCAATCCAGCCTCAAGAAAGCTCCTTTTGAGATTCTCTATGGACGAAGATGTCGAACACCTTTGAACTGGTCGAAACCGTGAAAGACAATTCTTTGGACCGACATGATCCAGAGGCGTAAGAGCAAGTTCAAGATCATTCGTGAGAATTTGAAAACAGCCCATCTCGCTAAAAGAGTCAAGATGATCGCCATCATAAGGATATGACTTATGAAATTGGCGACAAGGCTTACCTTCGGGTTACTCCTTTGAAGGGTACCCATCGTTTCGTATCAAAGGCAAGTTGGCTCCTCGCCACATTGGTCCTTTCCGCATTCTCGCTAAACGAGGAGAGGTTGCCTACCAGCTTGAACTACCCCACATCTTTCTCGAGTTCATGATGTCTTCCACGCCTCTCAACTCAAAGCGCTGCTTCTCGGATCCTATCCATGAGTGGACCACTTAAACGCTTGATCTCCAAGATAACCTCACATATCGAGAGTATCCAGCCAGATTCTTGATCAAGCAAAGCGTGTCACTCGACGTCATAACATCAAGTTTCTCAAGGTTCAAGTGGTCTCATCATTCCGAGAGAGAAGCTACTTGGGAGCGAGAAGATCGCCTTCGACCGAGTACCCGCTTTCTTCCCGTCGACCCCTGAATCTCGGGACGAGATTCTTTCAAGTGGGGGCGAGTTGTCACGTCCCTAGTTCTGGTATGATCTAGGCTTGCTTTGTGCATCATGTTTAAGTTCCAAATGAATTTGAAATGGGGAATGTTTCAAACCCTAGCTCCAAAGCAAATTCAAATAGATGCAAATTAAAAATGGAATTTCAATTAACCCAAAATGCTTTTCAAAAATGTTCATGGTCTTTGGAAAATGTTGCAAACAACAACCAGAGGTGATGCACATTTTTGCTAAATCTTTTGGATTTTTGAATGAACCCATAAGTATTTGAATTGGAGCTGTTTAAAATAATATAAATACTTTGACGGCTCCAAAAATGTTGGAAATTGGTGAGGGCCTCTGGTATATTATAACCAGTGGTCACAAGGAATATCAACATTTTTATAATTCTGCTAGTATTTATTTTAAACCAAACAAATGTCAGAAGAATAGAAAAAGAAATAAACGGGAAAAACTTACCTGGCGCTTACCTCCTCAGGCAGCCACTGGCGCCCAAGTGGCCAGCCCAAAGAAGAGCTCCAGCCCCACTGGCCCCCCTCCTCTCGTCGTCTTCCTCCCCGACAGAGGAGGCGCGTTCGACGCAGGCAGCACCGCCGCGCCACCTCCTCCTCCCTCCCCGCGCCTCCTCCCCTCGTCGCTCTAGATGGCCCGGACGACGCCACGCGACGCCTCGCACCTATCTCTCTCTCTCATTCCTCCCCTTCCTCGTTCTCTCTCTCCCGACCGCCCAACGCGCTTGCCGACACCTTTCTGCATCAGAGCTACCGCGCTTTTGAGAGCATCTCGAGCCGCCCCCGAGCTCGCTGCGTCTCCTCGCCCTCTCCGACGAGCCAAACAAGCTGGAGCGCTTCGCAACGTCGTCCCTGCTCGTCTTCTTCATCGCTGCCGCCGTGGATCTCCACCGCCGCGACGCCGCCGTCCGGCCGCCCTCGAGCTCGCCAAGCTTCCATCGAGACCGCTGTGAGCTCTCGCCCCGTTCCCATCTCCGCTTCGCCGCGACACCGCAGCTGCATCCCCGCCACGCCCGAACTCCGCCGCCGCCGAAGCTCCGCCCGCGAAGCTCCGCACCCACGGTCTCCGCGTGTCCCATTGATGCGCGAGCTCGGCTCGCAGATGGTCTCCGCGCGACCAGCCGCCGCCAGAAGCGCAAGTCCGCGAAGTCGCCGCGTTGTTGGTCGCCGCCGCCAAAACTCCGGCGGACCGACGTGGCGCGCCATTAGGACTAACCCCCTTAATTAGCCACTCATCGCCATCGACACGCGGGCCCCGCTGCGGGTCAAATCTCAGCCAACACGGGATTAACTCCCAGTTAACAATAAGCCAATGACATGTGGGACCCGGTCGTCAAGTTTGACCTGGTCAGCCCTTGTTGACTCTTGCCGACGTCAGGTTGTCGTTATGTCGACGTTATTATTCATTTCGAATTAAAATAAATCAGAAATTCAGTAAAATGATTTAAACTTCAAAATTCATAGAAATTCAGCCGTAGCTCGATTGAAATAATTTATATATGAAAATTATCAGAAAAATGCAATCTTTCCATCTGTACTAGTTTCATGCATGACAAGCCAACTTATACATGCTGAATATGAGGAAACACATTATGGCATATTAAGAGACTTAAATTAGAATTGCATTTGAGCTTAGGGTTCAAATGGACTTCAAACCAAATGAATACTAGTTGCATTAGCTCAAACAAGATCACATCTTCATGCCATGTTCATGCATCATATTGTTGCATATGCTTGTGTATTGATTGTTGGTACTGCCTTCTCGATAGGTCCCGCCCGAGTCCGCTCCAGAGTACTGTCTATGAAGCAAGGCCTCCTTGTTGATCTACCAGCAAGCAAACCCCTTGTTCATTCCGATAAAATCCTACTCTCTCGCCTCCTGCTCTCGTTATTGCATTAGGACAACAACGATTCATCTACGCTACTTTGTGCTGCGGTAGTTGAACCCATTCCTCCGCATGACCCGTCATTGCCACAAGAATAGTTAAAACCCACTAGCATGTGTAGGAGTTGATTGAGCCATGTTGTGTTCCTACCATGCTATGCCTGCTATTGCTTAGAGTTGTGTCAGGTCTGACTCATTGGGAATGAATTGGAGTGTCATGATTTGTTCTGGTGCTGAGAGTGAAGTGTGTGAACACGATTTGGTAAAGGTAGCGGTGAGAGGCCATGTAGGAGTACATGGTGGGTTGTCTCATTGAACCGCCCTAAGCACCGAAGTTCTATGTATGTTGTCCAATGACTCGATACTACCACACATTGGGATCCTTAATTGACTCTCTCGACTTATTAACCAACTTGATCTCTCGCCCGTGAGTCGCAACTAGTTTCTCGTGTTTGTAGGTAGTGCTATTTTTCTACCAAGTGGCACCGGCAGGTGGGCTTGGGATGACTAGGCACACGTGGCTCTGGTGTACCGAGTGGCACCCGGATGGTGGGCTCGAAACCCGCACACATCGCTTGGGGCCGTGAGCGACACCCGCCGGATCTCCTTGCGGATGAAACCGAATAGGCGATAAACCCGGCTAGAGTCTGTGTGGTTAGTCGGTCATGGCCGACTCCTCGCCAAAGCCCGCTTGAAGGTTGCCGAGATACACGACGTGTACATGGTGGTAAGTGGCGAGAGCGTGTGTGAAGAAGTACACCCGCAGGTTAACATGATCTATTCGAATAGCCGGGTCCGCGGTTATGGACTTCTTGGATGCTTACATGGTACATAGACAACTTGAAGTGGATACTATAAAATGCTCAAGACAAGTGTGAGTGCTATGGATGGCCTTCTCGTAGGGGAGACGGGATGAATCCATAGTAGTGTATTGTGTGGTGATTAGTGGACTGCAGCGCCTATATCACCTCAAAGAAGTTCTCGTAGTCGAGAACAGATAGCCACAGAGTCAAAGCTGGCTTGTCTGCAACTAAACCCCACATTACCCTCTTGATACAAGTGCATGTATGATAGGATCGATAAGTCTTCTTTGAGTACCTTTGTACTCATGGTGCTTTATTTATGTTTTTGCAATGAGACTTCATCTTACTAGTGTTCTTGTGGGCTTCGACAAGTAGCTTGTACCTCAGCTACGATCTTGATCGGACGTTGTAGATAGTCGCTCTTCACCTTTTTCATTTGTAGATGTCGTACTCGGACATGTAATGCTTCCGCTTGTTGCTTGTGTGTTTCAATGTTGGGTCATGAGACCCCTGCTTGTAATAATGCTATGATGGCTCTTCCGAGCCTTTATCTATATGAGTTGTTGAGTTATCTTTGTGATGCCATGTTGTACAACACATACTTGCATGTTATGCGACGTGTAATGTGTATTGCTATGTGTGGATCCGACTATCTAGTTGTTTATTCTTAGTAGCCTCTTACCGGAAATGTCTCCTAGTGCTTCCATCGAGCCCCGGTAGCTTGCTACTCGCTCCGAACACTTAGGCTGGCCGGCATGTGTCCTTCTTCGCTCTCGTGGTTACGTCCCTTCGGGAAATGTCACGCGATGAATACCGAGTCCTGTTAGCCCGCTACAGCCGGTTCACCGGAGTCTGTTAGCCAGTGCTACAGACTGGATTCACTCGCCGATGACCGACACGCTCGATGCCGGGTCATGGATGCCTCGTCCTCGTAAGTTTGTGCCACTTTGGGTTTACGACTAGCCATGTCAGCCCGGCTCCTTATCATATGGATGCTAGCGACACTATCATATACGTGCCAAAAGGCTAAACGGTCCCGGCAAAGGTAAGGCGACACCCGTGGGGATACCGTGCGTGAGGCCGCAAAGTGATATGAGGTGTTACATGCTAGATCGATGTGGCATTGAGTCGGGGTCCTGACACATCCCTCCCCGCGGGTCCTGGCATTCGACGAGGCACGTCGGGATGACTCGCAAGGGATAGACCTTGTGCTCGAGGAGGAAGCCCGTCGCCAAGCCTCGCTCTGCATAGCGAGGTACCAGCAGGCGCTGCGGCGTTACCACTGCCGCATGATCCCATCCCGGACTCTCGAGGTGGGAGACCTCGTCCTGAGGCGGGTCCTTTCTAGGGATGGCCTTCACAAGCTCTCGCCCATGTGGGAGGGCCCATTCAGGGTCGCCCGCGTCTTCAGGTCTAGTGCCGTACGCCTAGAGACGCAGGACGGGGTCCCCATCCAGAATGCTTGGAACATCCAGCACCTCCGGAGGTTCTGCCCGTGACACTCTCACGTAATAATGAGTGGGGTTGTACACGTCCTGGAGTCTCCTGAGTGCCGCCCTTGGGCCTCACGGGGGCTCCCACCCACGCCCAAGTGGAAGCCCCATGCTCCGTGCTGGCGGATGACACGGTCAATCATCAACTATGCCCACACCTAGCGGAAGCCACATGCTGCATGCTGGCAGGAAGACTAGAAGACTAGCATAGGTTCTAGATGCGATTGTTCTTTTGCTTTACTCTTGTAACCCATTTGCTACTTATTGAGATGAAACATGCAGTTCTTGCATCTTTATTCGAAAAAGGGGGGAGTTCCCTTTTCTTTCTTCTCCTAGCAGTGTTTCCTCACTTCAGTTCCGTCTTTGATAAGAGCGGCAGCCGCCCGTGGCTCCCTCTATCATATCCCGCGAGCAGGGGCTAGGCATGGTGTACACGCATGAATTGGCCTAGGCTGCGCCAGGAGCTGACCTGCTCATGCATGTACCTTGCCAAGACCTTGGCAGAATCCTCGCGTGATGCTCTCGAGCGAGCCATCAGCCCCTCGGCCTCGGGAGTGCCCGCCTCCTTTCCTTGCTAGGCATTGCACCCCGATGCGCTAATGACGGTTGGCCCTTGCTCGGGGGCTCCAGAGGCGTATGCAAGGCCTCCACGCCAAAAAACCCTACGCAAATTGCACCCTGGAGGCTCTGAACCCTCGTGGGCTCCCTGGAGGCTTCACAGGAGGCATACCACTTAAGGCTCCAGGGCTTGATAGTGGCCTCCCCAGGTCGCTCTGATGCTCAGCTGCACCGTCACCAGGAGAAGCTCCAGAGAAGCACGCCCCCTGTGACAAAGGGACCCGCCAAGGACCGCGAGAGCACCAAGCTAAGTTATTCTAATCACGCGAGGCAGGATCCTTTCAATTAATTGTAGTATAATACTGGAGTATGAGCAAGGAGCACTAATATAGAGGCGCAAGCACCGCAGTTCATTACACACCCCCGTGGGGCTCTTCGCAAACGCATGATGCAGGAAATAAAAAACATGAGGCAAAAGAGGCGGCCTCCCGAGGGCCGCTGCTCCTAAGGCTTGACTCCGCCACCGCCCGCGCCTAGTCGGAGTCCTCCTCCTGCTTGACAGGCGCACGGTGGTGAGGCGAGTCGGCATCCTCTTGAGTGGGGGCAAGGCAGCACGGCGGCTTGCTGCCCTCCTGAGTCCGGGCGCAGCGATGGGGCAGCTCATCGTAGTCGTCATTGCTCGAGCTTCCCTCGGAGGAGGCGCTGCCGCTGCTGTTGGAGGTGCGGTTGCCAAGGGCAAGTTCACCGCTGAGGACACCACCGCTGCGCTGGCCTTCATCGTCCAAAGGATGGTCGCTGTCCTCACCACCTTCCGGGCAGCACCCCAGGCGGTTGTCGTCCTCCCTGAAGACCCTAACAAAGAGCATTGCCGCCCCGTCATACTTGAAGTGGAGGGTGCGCCTCTGCTTTAGACCGCGGGCACGGGGGAACGACTGTCATCCGCGGGTCAAGAACACAGGGCCGATGGAGTCGACCTCGACCTCCACCCACGAGGACCCATTGCAGCAGCCGCTAGGCTGCAGTCGCAACCCAACAGGTCCCGCCACCGGCAGCTCCTCCACGAAGGAGCTTGGAAGCAGAAGCCAAGTGCCCGGAGGGCCCGCCACCCGCACGACGAACTCGCACACCGAGTCACTCGAGCAAGAGCACGGGCGCGAAGGCCGGCTGGCCATAGTGCGCCTTCCCCCTTGGCCATGGCTGCTAGGGCCCCTGCGACCGCCCCCGTAGGGGAGGCCCCTCTCCCGGCAGTTGGGGATGTTACGAGCCATCGGAGGTAGACGCCCATGCCCCTAGGACAACGTCGCCAGTATGGCACGGATTTGTAGGGATGGTCGCGCCCTCTCTTGCGCGGCGGTGTCTCTGGCCCCACTTGAGAGGCCTTGCCCTTCTCTTCATTTGAGAACCTCCTTGCCGGCGCCATGGTCGCTTCGGCGGGGTGGCGGATACGGCGGAGATAGGAGGACGAGGAGGCAAGAAGACGAAGATGTGCTAGGGGGCTCCACCCCCTCGCCCTTTTATAGGCGGAAGAAGGATAACCGGCGCCCCTCCATGTTCCGAGTGATGATGGCCCTATTGCATGCACTAGGCCACTGTCAACTTGGAACGATTACCGAGGCAACATAGGGAAGCAGAGGCGTACGCATCCCGTCAAGCGCCACGCGTCAGCCTGGCCTGCAGGCGGTTGGGGCCCACAGCGCTTCACCCTTGCCCCTTGGCTTCGCCTCGAAGCCAGCTTGAGCGCGCCTTGGGCACAGGGGTTACTGTCGGCGTTCTGGGAACTAGGGTACCCAGACTTGCTTGCATGCGGCACACAGTGTGGCTCCCTAGATGGCCTGGTATGGCCCATCTACAAGACAACCAAGACAAGACCTTCGCGAGGGCCCTGGCCTCGCGAGGCGGACGACCTCCAGAGGGAGCGGCCTCCTGAGGAGTGGAGATTTCTATGCAGGTACCCAGCCTCACGAGGCTGGGATGACATGAGCCATGACGACCAAGGCTAGGCGGGCGCCAGGGGAGCAGAGGAGGCATTTTCCTCTTTGGTTCTAAGGAGGCAAGGACGGGCGTGGGTTCCTGAGAAATCTACCAAAGGTTTCCATTCCTGTGCTACAAGACCAAGACCACGAGCTCGGCAGGACGGATGTCATCACCAAGCCCACCGCAAAGTCATGACCAGAAGCTTTGTAGGAGAAGACCACCATTTGTCAGGATAGGATGTACCTCTTGTCCCCTTTCAAATTGGTCGTTGTGGGATCCCTTCCCGCCTAAGTTTCAAGGGAAGAGGACCAAGGCCACTATAAATATAGGTTAGCCACCACCGTAGAAGGGGTCGACTCATTCTCACCCCTCGAGCCCTCGCGAGGCAGCTCAACCATTGTACTAGTTCATCCACAAGCCTCCTCGTGAGGCTAATCCACCACAAAGCAGGAGTAGGGTTTTACACCGCAAGGTTACCCGAACCTGGGTAAACTGTCGTGCCCATCTTCTTCCCCGCTTGCACGTGTACCCGGCGAGGCTAGGCTGTAGCCTGATGAGCTTAAGACTTGAGAGGTTGAGATCTTCGCACACGCCCCAGAGTTCCAACCTTCTTGGGTCCACGGAGCCCCAAATCCGTCACCGGCGCCCCGGCGGCCCCCACTGACGGCTCCTAGACACTGACTTCCTGGCCCCGCATGCATGCCACTTGACCATTGTAACCCTGGGGGGGTCGTCCTATAAGATCCCCTGGGAGGCCCCCATGCATGCGGCGATCACTAGTAGAACATTCACACACACATGGAGGAGGAGCAGCCTATGCACTGGCATGTCTTCTTTCTTTCCCAAAACAGCTCAAGGAGCAAGCTTGTATCCACCTCATATAAACCACACTCGGCATGACTAGGGGTGTTATCTCTTCGGAGAGCCCCAAACCTGGGTACGTCTTGTGTCTCACGCTCGCTCGTACCAACCTCGCCTCTGGAGCCCACTGGTTCCCTCTTGCCTATCCCTCTCTTTAACCATCCCATGGTATCTGCCGTGAGCCTACCACGACAGCGGGGTCGGTGGCGGCATTGGCGATGGGCGAAGCGGAGTGGCGACGATCGGCACGATCCATAGGCTCCGTCTGGGCGAGACGAGCCGCCCGACACTTAGCGTGAACACGGCGAGCATTGTCCACGAGGGCGGTGGAGCAAGAACCGCAGTGGATGGATAATGTCGGCGCACCCCTACCCGGTGCACCAAATGTCGGAATTGGGGCTCCACATACGCAAGAAAGGTTCGAACTCCAGGATGTGCTCAAAGAACCATGCCAAACTTTCGTTCTTTTCCCACTGCCTCACGATGATGCTCTGGTGTGCTTCAGCGGAAAGGGGGACGAACAACAAACACAGCAGTTTACCTAGGTTCGGGCCACCTTGCGGTGTAAGACCCTAGTCCTGCTTTGTGGTGGATTGCCTCACGAGGGAGGATGAATATGAGTGTACAAGGAAGGAGAACTGCCTCTGGAGGTCTCAGGTCTCTATCCTTGCCTCCTTAACATGAAAGAAGAAAGCATCCTTATCCACGCCTGCTGGCACGACTTCTGGCGCCGCTCGTCGTGGCTCGCCTCACCCACGTGCAGCGCGAGGCGGGCTTGGCGAGCCTAGAGATATCTACCCCGCGAGGAGACTCGGGAGGCAGCTTCGGGAGGCCACCCTGCGTGAGGCCGTTAGTGTCTTAATGACCGCTGCTAACGTGCGCCTCACGAGGTAGGGGACCTCGCGAGGGTCTTGCTCGTAAAGTCTTGCAGCTAGGCGACGCCAAGCCTTCTGATGGTGCCACGCGATGGGCCGTAGGCAGACGAACCTGGGTACCCTCTCCCAAAGGCCCGACAGATTCTAGCTTAGTTCATGGCACTCTTGCACTATTATTATTTTCATATCATTTGGTCATGCAAGTGAAAGGAAATAATGACGATATTTGATGAAGTGGTTATGGCAGGTAAAAGCGGGTATGAACTCAACTTGTTTTTGTTTTTGTAAATATGTTTAACTCGGTATCCATGATTCAACATATTATGATTAAACATGTTTGCAATGACAATTAGAGATTATAGTTGCTCATGCCATGCTTAAGTATCTAGGAGTGTATAATGATTTATCTTAGATGTCAACATGCATTAAAATGGTTGTGATGTAGTATGGTGTTATGGTATCCTACTCTGAATGTTTCAAGTGGCTTGACTCGGCACATGTTCACGCATGTAGTTGAATCACAACCAACGTAGCCTCTTCTATATTTATGTTCATGGTGTTTATATCCTACTCATGCTAGTACTCGATGTTAATTACTCATTGTGCATGATCATGACCGCTTTCGCTCTCTAGCTAGCCGCTTCTCAACCTATTTGCTAGCCTTCGCATGTACTAAGCGGGAATCCTTAAACCAAAGTCATTCCAGATGAGTCCACTATATATACTTACATGCAGTATTACCCTGCCATTCCAAGTAAATTTGCATGTGCCACCTCTAAAAGTTCAAATGAACATCTATTTCGTGTGCCTGGACCGCTCAGGAGCGACAGGGGGTGGTCAGTATCTTCCATGCTAAGCGGGTTATTCTCATGATGAGTGTTTATTCACTCGTCATTGCACGAGAGGGGCCGGTAATCTGGATGCCCGGTCCCACAAATTTGTTTGCAAATAATTAAACAAAACTCCCCCATGTCTGTTGTCGGTATGGATGGCACCCATGGCTTCGGCTAGCCATGGCTTGTGTTTGTTGGTGGAGGGGGAGTAAACTTTACTTTTACCTCTTGGGAACCGCCGCTAATTTGTTTATCATGGAAGATATTGAAAAGTCTTGGTTGTAATGTTCACAAGAAGGGTATACCTCCCAAAATTTTATTTATCTCTGATTTAAGCTTCGAGATTTGGCACCGCTACAAATCCCTGCTTCCCTGTGCGAAGGGCCTATCTATTTACTTTTATATTGAGTCATCACCTTCTCAAACAAGCGCCAGTCCTGAGAGCACTACTGTCATCCTCATGCATTTTGTGTAGTTGACGTTGAATGCATCATGACTGGATCTCTTGTACCATGAATTACAATGTTTAGTCGTTGCTTGAACTTTGGAGGTGCTCTGCATTTATGTTTTGTGGTCTCGGAAAGGGCTAGCGAGATACCACTTTTGTCATATTATATCGTGATTGTTTTGACAAAGTGTTGGCATTTGAAATACTTTATTATTTCTCGCTAGTTGATTATGCCATTGATATGCGTGAATATAATTTCTAAGAGTTGTTGCTTGCATGGTTAGTTGTGATCTTTGCTGAAAACATGGGTGCTATTTAAGCATATATATGGACACAAGAACAAAAGAGTTCATTAAAGTTTTCTTTATCACTTTCAGTTTGTCAACTTAATTGCTTGTGGACAAGCAATGGCTTAAGCTTGGGGGAGTTGATATGTCTCCAACGTATGCACTTTTCCTAACGCTTTTGCTCTTGCTTGGACTCTAATTTGCACGATTTGAATGAAACTAACCCAGACTAACGTTGTTTTTAGCAGAACTACCATGGTGTTATTTTTGTGCATAAATAAAAGTTCTCGGAATTGGACCAAACTTTTTGGAGAATTATTTTCGAATAAATAAAAAATACTAGAACCAAGAACCACTGAAGGGGGCCCCCAGCTACCCACTAGGCACCAGGGTGCGCCACCCCCCTCTAGCGTGCCCTGGTGGGTAGTGGGGCCCACGAGGCTCCGTTAGCCCTAATTCCGATGCTATAAAATCTTATTTCCCCAGAATAAATTCAGAGAGGAAGTTTCATCGCGTTTTACAATACAGATCCGCCGTCACCTCCCGTTCTTCGTCCGGAGGCCAGATCCGGAGCCCGTTTGGGGCTCCGGAGAGGGGGATCTTTGGTCTTCGTCATCACCAACCATCCTCCATCACCAATTTTATGATGCTTACCGCAGGGAGTGAGTAATTCCTTCGTAGGCTTGCTAGATGGTGGTGGGTTGGATGAGATTCATCCTGTGATTGAGTTAGTTTTGTTAGGGCTTGATCCCTAGTATCCACTATGTTCTGAGATTGATGTTGCTATGACTTTGCTATGCTTAATGCTTGTTACTAGGGCTTGAGTGCCATGATTTTAGATCTGAACTGTTTATGTTTTCACCATTATATCTATGTTCTTGATCTGATCTTGCAAGTTATGTGCACCTATTACGTTGTAACGCCCTCGATGCGGCTATATCTCCCACGTGTCGAAGCACGACTTAGAGGCATAACCACATTGAAAGCAATGTCGCAAGTGAGGTAATCTTCACACAACCCATGTAATACATAAGGGAAAGAGATACATAGTTGGCTTACAATCGCCACTTCACACAATTACATGAATAAAGCATTACATCATCCAGATACAATCAAGGTCCGACTACGGAACCAAAATAAAAGAAGAACCCCAAATGCGATAAAGGTCCCCGATCGACCCCAACCTGGGCTCCACTCATCGATCAACTAGAACGAAACAACACAAGGGCAAGATCTTCATCGAGCTCCTCCTTGAGCTTGGTTGTGTCACCGCCGTAACATAGGCACCGCAAACTGGTTTTGGAAGTATATGTGAGCCACGGGACTCAGCAATCTCGCACCCGTGAGATCAAGACTATTTAAGCTTATAGGAAGGATGGAGTAATGAGGTGGAGCTGCAGCAGTTTACTAGCATATATGATGGCTACAATCGCAAAAGAGAGCGAGAAGAGAAGCAAGGCACGGTCATGAAGCTAGTAGCGATCAAGAAGTGATCCTGAAACTACTTACGCCAAACATAACTCCAACATCGTGTTCACTTCCCGGACCGCCGAGAAGAGACCATCACGGTTACACACGCCGTTGATGTATTGTAATTAAGGTCAACTTCGGTTTTCTACAACCGACATTAACAAATTCCCATCTGCCACATAACCGCGGCACGGCTCTCGAAAGTTTATAACCCCGCAGGGTGTCCCAACTTAGCCCATGACAAGCTCTCGCGATCAATGAAGGAATAGACCTTCACCCGAGACACTCCGATCGACTCGTATCCCGTACATCAAGACATTTCGACAATGGTAAAACAAGACCAGCAAAGCCGCCCGGATGTGCCGACAAACCCGATAGGAGCTGCACATATCTCGTTCTCGTGGCACACCGGATTGTCCAAACTTCCGTAGGCGAGCCCAGAGTTGCCCCTGGTGGCCACCGGTGGCTGACGGTTTGGACCAACACTCACAACGAGCACCGCCCGGGGTAATAAAGATGACCCTTGGGCTCCGGAAACCCAAGGGAAAAAAGGGCTAGGTGAGGCAAATGGTAAAACCAAGGTTGGGCCTTGCTGGACAAGTTTTATTCAAAGCGAACTGTCAGGGGGGTCCCATAAATCACCCGACCGCGTTAGGAACGCAAAATCCGGGAACATAACACCGGTATGACGGAAACTAGGGCGGCAAGAGTGGAACAAAACACCAGGCATAAAGCCGAGCCTGCCACCCTTTACCAAATATATAGATGCATTAATAATATAAGAGATATTGTGATATCCCAACATAACCCTGTCCACCATGGAGAAATCTTCAACTTCACCTGCAACTAGCAACGCTATAAGAGGGGCTGAGCAAAGCGGTAACATAGCCAAACAACGGTTTGCTAGGACATGGTGGGTTAGAGGTTTGACATGGCAATTTGGGAGGCTGACAAGCAAATGGTAGGCATCGTAGCATTGGCATAGCAAAAGAGCAAGCATCTAGCAAGCAAAGATAGAAGTGATTTCGAGGGTATGATCATCTTGCCTGAGATCCCGCAAGGAAGAAGAACGAGTCCAAGAAGAAGACAAACGGTCGTAGACGAACGAATCCTCACAACTCCGGAAGGGAACCGAAGCTAACGAGAGAAGCAAACCGGAAAGAAACAAACAACATGGTAAACACACAAGCATAAACATGTCATGATGCACAAACAAGTATGATGCATGGCCGGTTTAATGAGGCATGGCATGACAAAGTGCAACAAACAATACTGCAAATTAAGTGGAGCTCAATATGCAACGAGTTGCATATTGACGAAACACCACATCAATTATTTATTTCTCTCTCGTTATAAGCTACTCAGCAATATTAAATGTTATTAAACATGGCAAGGGGTGAAGCATAAATAAACTAGCTATTTAGGCAAGTTTAAATGAGGCTGGAACAACAAACAACAATTCCAGAAAATCCTCATGTTATTTAGCAATTTAATGCAACAACAATTTTAAACATTTTAAATGTTGTTATCATGATGCGGATGACATATGCAAGTTTTGTGCAATTTTTATGAAAATGTTGACATCTAAAATGATAGGGAGCATTTGGTCACCATGGCGGAACAAAAGGGGTGCCACGGCAACGATAACAAAAATGGTGCCACTGCAGCATTCCGATGATCCGACAACACGAGTGAGATACCGATGCAAATGAGAAGTGGGCGTGAGTGAGTCATGCAAGATGGTGGGGTGATCCCGGATTACCGGGTTCCCACGGGTCGACGGCATGGCAAACAAGGAGGAACGTGCAAAGACAACTCAGACACGGTGCAAGACGGGCATCTCATACATGCAAGGGCATCTCATCGCGGTCGTCTCGGGTTATACCTTCGAAGCGTGCATTCGGGGTGGAAAGCGTTTCCTAGAGGAAGTAGTCGTTCACGGGCCGTAGTGGAGGTAGTCGTTCACGGGTCGTCGTGGGAAGTAGTCGTACACGGTGTAGTGGAAGTCGTTGTACACGGCGACGGTATTTGTACACATTCATTTCGTAGATGTCCGGGGTCGTCGGTAGAGGTACTTGGCAGACCATGTAGTCGAACTTGGCGCATCCGAAGGGGTACTTGGCGAAATCCACCTCGGATGTAGTCATACCCGTGTAGTCGGACTTGCCAGAAAAAAAATGCACACCGGCTGCAGTCATGGTACTTGGTGAATCCCGGAGACGGCACTTGGCGAATTCCACGCCGGAGGAGGAGGCAAGAAGACGACGTGATCTCCAAATAATGGCAACACGGGCGGCTTGAGGGGTCACCAAGACGGGCGAACAGCAGCAGCAACACCGCTGTTGCGAGACGGAGGTCGGGGCCGGAGCTAAGCAACGCTAGCAGGGCGGATGGGTGCGAGGAGGCCGGGAGGAGCGGCGCTCGGCACCGGTTGGCGCGAAGCAGGGGAGGCGGAGCTCCTGCTCGTAGAGGTGCGGTGAGGGGAACTGCGTGGAGGCGCGAAGGATGGCGACGGCGACAAATCGGGTCGAAGGCGAGCACGAGATGGCATCGGGGAAGGTGCAGCTGTTGTTGCTGCCGGCCCTGACAGAGGTGACATCCGGCAGAGGAGCTGGCGAGGAGGCGACACTGGGTAGATGAAGAGGCGGTCAGAGGGGTTGCCGGCGTGGCGGAGCTTGCAGCGGGAGAAGCATAGGGGAGGGGCGGCGCGAGGGCTCTGCTCCTCTCTCTCCCTGTGAGTGGCGGCGCCAGGAGGAGAACGAAGGGGAAAAGGGATCGAGAGGAAGGAGATGGGATCGAGCGTTGCGGTGGCGCTGGAGGGAGTCGAGGGAGAGAGGCTGGGCTGGCCTTCGGGGCTAGGGTTAGGAAGGGGTTAGGTGGGCTGGACCTGCAGGCAAATGGGCTGGCCTGGTTTGTTGGTTAGGCTGGGCTCTTTCTCACAAATCCTATCAAAAAAGAAATAAAGAGAGGAAAAGAAAGAGAGTGTTAGGGAAAGATTTGCGCATGGGGATAATTTTCCCGGACTCGCAAAATGAGCTCGATCCAGGAAAAATAGAAAGAGGCATGATTGAAAGATTTAAATTCAAACTCATTTGAATTTAATTCAAATGGGTTTGAACTAGGACTTGATAAAAGGAAGGTCCAAAAATGTTCGGATTTTTGGTGGAGCTCCGGAAAATGATGAAATAATATATGGCAAGGTTGGAGCCCAAGAATTAAGATAACAACGGCATGGGATATTTTGCAAGTGGGTTATGGTTAATTCCAAATAAACGGAATAATTTTATAATAGCTCCCTAATATTGGAGGATATGTTATAAAGAGAAATCACCATGTGAATATCCCTCGATTTAAATGGACCGAAGATCCATGCAATTTATTTAGCTGAGTTTTAAAAATTAAATGACATGCTGGCATGATGACATGATGCAATGCACATGATGCAGAGATGAATGCACGAACAAAACAAAATCACACAACGAATCTCGGAAACCCTGGAAGGCATCTGAAGCTCCGGTCTTGGGGCGTTACAACACTCCACCACTACAAGAGGATCTCGTCCCGAGATCTAGGATGGCACCGGAGAGAAACGGAAGAGGAAGAGAGGAGGTAAAACTAAGTTGCTTCTTTGACGAACGAGTGAAACCACGAACCTTGAGAGGTTGAAAATTTGAAAGAAAGAACACAACGGAGTTGAATACAATTGAGAGCACTGCGGTAGAAAATAGAAACAAGGAACACCATTTGAACCTTGGAGGTTGCAAAGCTATGAATGACGAGTACAATGGACAAGAAGGGATTGAGCCACTCTGGTTGAAACAAGATAAACAAGGAACAGGAAGAACAAATTTGGACAACACTCCGGTTGAAAAGAGATGCAAGACTTCATAAGATGAAAAGAACTTGAAAGAGATGACAAAACACTCCGGTTAAATGGATAAGCATGAAAAGAACACGATCCTGACAAAACAAGATGATGATTGAAGAGCACAACATCACAATGCCTCCGGAACGAAAGAATAGAAGCTAGACCATTGGGATAAAGGGACGGAGAAGAAAATGACAACTTCTACCATAATTGAATTTGGAAGGCATCCTTGCAAGAAGGTTAGAATAGAGTTGTTGGAAGACCAACAACGAAAAGAATAAGTTTGTAATGGGCTTATGGAAACATCTCAACATTATGAGGTGACAACCGGCCACTAACGGAAACAATTGCTTGCTTGAGATTAACGAAGAGATGAAAGCTTGTTCCATCAAGATGGAAAAGAGATAACTTGGGTCATTAATAAGCACCAAAATAGCAACATTCCTTAGGGAAGGCTTTAGGTGAAATCTATACCAAGATAACTCCAATGAAGAGATTGACGGTTGAAAAGAACTCTTGAACAAAGAGAAAAAGATGGGTTTAAATATGTCACACTTGAAAAACTTGTGAATCATGAAACGCGAAGGGAAATTATCAAGAATGACCTAACACCACCTCAGAAGATAAGGTAGAAAGAATTGCACTTTGGAATGCAAGATGAAGAATGCTTGAACTCCTCAAAACAAGACATGTGTTGAACACCATGTTTAATTTTTGAGTATAGCTTGGCTGATCTTAACTTCAAGAGAAATCTTGAAGAACAATTGAAGAATGAAAAGAATCCTTCATGAACCACCATGAAGAAACTCCGGTATTAAAAGGATGGTGGAAAGAAGGAGAAGTTGAAAATACAAGGTGAAGCCTTGCAATGATTTAGATGGAGCTTCGCGACGAGATAACCGAGAAATGTGACATGATGAACAACTCTGGAAAGAAGAAACTAGATCACTTGGATGAAACAACAATAAGAATTATGTTATGCGTATCCTTCACCAATATAAATTGATGACAAGCAACGGATTTGGCATACTACTTATTCTCGTAGAAAGGATTAAAGAGATATGGCGTAAACTTGAGAAGGTCTTCAACGAACCACCGGTAGGATTTGGAAAGAACGAATGAATTGATATGATAACAAAGAAAGAGAACTCTTGAACAAACCACCGTAAGAATTGAAATTGAACGTAGCAAATGCACAAATCACCGGGAAGAATTGCAAAATGAATGAAGATACTTGAGGGTATTTAGATACAAATGAACGAATAGATCACGAGCTGATTAGAGAATACTTGAATGATGCACCGGTATGATTTGGAGAACGAGAGCTGAAAGCTGAGAATGAATAATTCTGAGATGATTGGCTCGGAGAATGAAACTGAAAAGACTCCTAAAATGCTCCGGATGGTGAAAAGATTCTCACAATCGAAAACAATTATGAGAGGATGGCAACAAGCTAGCACCATGAATCTTGAAGAGAATAGAGCAAGATTAAAGAGAAACTCTTCTTCGGTCTTCAAATGATGAGAATGACAACGAGAAACACCACCAAGAATTATTGAGGCACACCGAAAGAATCAAAAGCGAAGAGGTTGAGCCAACTATGAAAAGAATTTGAAAGATCTTGAGAAAACCATTTGGTGATGATAACTCATTCTTACGTCAAACATGGAGAAGAATTTAGGATAGCTCTGGGAAAATAGAAGAGTCAGGTAAGATCCTGGGAAAAGACCTGTGGGTTAGGGCCCACTCAAAAGAACACCGTTGAAAAGATTTAAAAGAGATGTTGCACTGGTTGAATTAAATGACTTGAATGAGATACCAATCTCGAAAGAGCTTGAACGAATGTAGAGTGGAAACACGAATATTCGAGATATCTTGAGCACTCCGGAATAACAAATAGCGAGAAGTAGAATGATAATGAGGTGCACCGGTATGAGAAGACATTGAGATGAGGAAAAAGGTATGATCAACAAAACTTGACTTGAATCCACCGAAGAAGAGAAAGGAATGAGGAATGACGAACTAGTAGAACATCTTCTTGAGAACCACCGGGTAAGAACATTGACGGAAAAGAATGGAGAAACTTCACAAAAATAAAAGGATACTTGGTAAAGAAATCTTAGTCCTTGAGGAAAAAGGTGGGTGGGCGGGAAAAAACAAAGGCAACTTGGAGACGGATGAAACAAACACCGTTGAGAAGAAATGATAATTGGACTTGCTGATGTTGAAGTGATCGGATCCACTTGAAGAGAAACACGCCGGTTGAAAAGGATTGACATGACAATCTCGATTGTCGAGAAGGATTGGTATTCACATCGGAGTATGAGAACACCATTTCGAAAAGGTATGGAATCAACACTTGACATTGAAGCAACTCGAATACCACAACTCAAAACAAAAACAAAGGACTGGCTTGCAGAATAAGCCGGAACAAATACATATGATAGAGATTTACCCAATCCCATATCATGCATCTGTCGAAAAGATATTCTAGGAGCTACTTGAATTCCCACCTATAAACTCCCGAAACTTCCTGGTTATGCAATCTGGTGTTGGGGATACAGGGGAAGCATATTATCTCACCCAAAACTAGCAAATCCTACATCCAGCTGTATCCATCCTTCAACACATAACCAAGAAACCTTCGGAAATCGTCTACCTCAACCTTTGAAAAGCATCCATTATACGAGTCATGGCAATACTCCCGTACTCACCTCAGTACTGGGTTATCGGGGTTATCTCACCAACAACTGCATAAAAGAGATTTTCGATGTCGGCGACTAAACTCAGGTATTCCGAACTGCAATGATAAAATTATGACGACACCACCTCGAGCTCAACTCCCGGGACACTTCCACTAAACCCCGACAGAGGCACCAAGACAATGTTCTCATCATAAAACCATCGGAACGATTCCAAGATACCCGCGTGATCCTAAAAAAAATTTAGTGAAATTTGAGAAGAGAAGAGTCAAAACTCTACGTTAGGATGCCTTACCAGAGCGATGAAGAGACTGGGGAGTAAAAAGAATTCCTAACTCTCCGATATATATAATCCTAAATGACTCAAAACATTTTTCTAGACACAACTCGGCCGCTAAAAACGATCAAGCAGTGGGGCTCCTAAGGTCGGGGAAGGCTCTGATACCAACTTGTAACGCCCTTGATGCGGCTATATCTCCCACGTGTCGAAGCACGACTTAGAGGCATAACCTCATTGAAAGCAATGTCGCAAGTGAGGTAATCTTCACACAACCCATGTAATACATAAGGGAAAGAGATACATAGTTGGCTTACAATAGCCACTTCACACAATTACATGAATAAAGCATTACATCATCCAGATACAATCAAGGTCCGACTACGGAACCAAAATAAAAGAAGAACCCCAAATGCGACAAAGGTCCCCGATCGACCCCAAGTGGGCTCCACTATCGATCAACTAGAACGAAACAACACAAGGGCAAGATCTTCATCGAGCTCCTCCTTGAGCTTGGTTGCGCCACCGCCGATAACATAGGCACCGCAAACTGGTTTTGAAGTATCTCGTGAGCCACGGGACTCAGCAATCTCACACCCACGAGATCAAGACTATTTAAGCTTATAGGAAGGATGGAGTAATGAGGTGGAGCTGCAGCAAGTTTACTAGCATATATGGTGGCTACAATCGCAAAAGAGAGCGAGAAGAGAAGCAAGGCACGGTCGTGAAGCTAGTAGCGATCAAGAAGTGATCCCAAACTACTTACGCCAAACATAGCTCCAACACGTGTTCACTTCCGGACTTCGCCGAGAAGAGACCATCACGGTTACACACGCGTTGATGTATTTTAATTAAGGTCAACTTCGGTTTTCTACAACCGACATTAAGAAATTCCCATCCGCACATAACCGCGGGCACGGCTCTCGAAAGTTTATAACCCCGCAGGGTGTCCCAACTTAGCCCATGACAAGCTCTCGCAATCAACGAAGGAATAGACCTTCACCCAAGACACTCCGATCGACTCGTATCCCGTACATCAAGACATTTCGACAATGGTAAAACAAGACCAGCAAAGCCGCCGGATGTGCCGACAAATCCCGATAGGAGCTGCACATATCTCGTTCTCGTGGCACACCGGATTGTCCAAACTTCCGGTAGGCGAGCCCAGAGTTGCCCCTGGTGGCCACCGGCGGCCGACGGTTTGGACCAACACCGATAACGAGCACCGCCCGGGGTAATAAAGATGACCCTTGGGCTCCGGAAACCCAAGGGAAAAAAAGGGCTAGGTGAGGCAAATGGTAAAACCAAGGTTTGGCCTTGCTGGACAAGTTTTATTCAAAGCGAACTATCAGGGGGGTCCCACAAATCACCCGACCGCGTTAGGAACGCAAAATCCGGGAACATAACACCGGTATTACGGAAACTAGGGCGGCAAGAGTGGAACAAAACACCAGGCATAAGGCCGAGCCTTCCACCCTTTACCAAATATATAGATGCATTAATAATATAAGAGATATTGTGATATCCCAACATAACCTTGTCCACCATGGAGAAATCTTCAACTTCACCTGCAACTAGCAACGCTATAAGAGGGGCTGAGCAAAGCGGTAACATAGCCAAACAACGGTTTGCTAGGACATGGTGGGTTAGAGGTTTGACATGGCAATTTGGGAGGCTGACAAGCAAATGGTAGGCATCGTAGCATTGGCATAGCAAAAGATCGAGCATCTACAAGCAAAGATAGAAGTGATTTCGAGGGTATGATCATCTTGCCTGAGATCCCGCAAGGAAGAAGAATGAGTCCAAGAAGAAGACAAACGGTCGTAGACGAATGAATCCTCACAACTCCGGAAGGGAACCGAAGCTAACGAGAGCAGCAAACCGGAAAGAAACAAAAAACATGGTAAACACACAAGCATAAACATGTCATGATGCACAAACAAGTATGATGCATGTCCGGTTTAATGAGGCATGGCATGACAAAGTGCAACAAACAATACTACAAGTTAAGTGGAGCTCAATATGCAACGAGTTGCATATTGACGAAACACCACATCAATTATTTAGTTCTCTCTCGTTATAAGCTACTCAGCAATATTAAATGTTATTAAACATGGCAAGGGGTGAAGCATAAATAAACTAGCTATTTAGGCAAGTTTAAATGAGGCTGGAACAACAAACAACAATTCCAGAAAATCCTCATGTTATTTAGCAATTTAATGCAACAACAATTTTAAACATTTTAAATGTTGTTATCACGATGCGGATGACATATGCAAGTTTTGTGCAATTTTTATGAAAATGTTGACATCTAAAATGATAGGGAGCATTTGGTCACCATGGCGGAACAAAAGGGGTGCCACGGCAACATAACAAAAATGGTGCCACGGCAGCATTCCGATGATCCGACAACACGAGTGAGATACCGATGCAAATGAGAAGTGGGCGTGAGCGAGTCATGCAAGATGGTGGGGTGATCCCGGATTACCAGGTTCCCACGGGTCGACGGCATGGCAAACAAGGAGGAACGTGCAAAGACAACTCGGACACGGTGCAAGACGGGCATCTCATACATGCAAGGGCATCTCATCGCGGTCGTCTCGGGTTATACCTTCGAAGCGTGCATTCGGGGCGGAACGCGTTTCGTAGAGGAAGTAGTCGTTCACGGGCTGTAGTGGAGGTTGTCGTTCACGGGTTGTCGTGGGAAGTAGTCGTACACGGCGTAGTGGAAGTCGTTGTACACGGCGACGGTAGTTGTACACGTTCGTTTCGTAGATGTCCGGGGTCGTCGGTAGAGGTACTTGGCGGAGCATGTAGTCGAACTTGGCGCATCCGAAGGGGTACTTGGCGAAATCCACCTCGGATGTAGTCGTACCCGTGTAGTCGGACTTGCCGAAAAAAAATGCACACCGGCTGCAGTCATGGTACTTGGTGAATCCCGGAGACGGCACTTGGCGAATTCCACGCTCGGAGGAGGAGGCAAGAAGACGACGTGATCTCCGGCCGAATGGCAACGCGGCGACTCGAGGGGTCACCAAAGACGGGCGAAACAGCAGCAGGCAACACTGCTGTTGCGAGACGGAGGTCGGGGCCGGAGCTAAGCAATGCTAGCAGGGCGGATGGGTGCAAGGAGGCCGGGAGGAGCGGCGCTCGGCACCGGTTGGCGCGGAGCAGGGTAGGCGGAGCTCCTGCTCGTAGAGGTGCGGCGAGGGGAACCGCATGGAGGCGCGAAGGATGGCGGCAGCGACGAATCGGGTCGAAGGCGAGCACGAGATGGCATCGGGGAAGGTGCAGCTGTTGTTGCTGCCAGCTCTGACAGAGGCGACATCCGGCGGAGGAGCTGGCGAGGAGGCGACGCCGGGTAGATGAGGAGGCGGTCAGAGGGGTCGCCGGCGTGGCGGAGCTTGCAGCGGGAGAAGCATAGGGGAGGGGCGGCGCGAGGGCTCTGCTCCTCTCTCTCCCTGTGAGTGGCGGCGCCAGGAGGAGAACGAAGGGGAAAAGGGATCGAGAGGAGGGGGGTTCGAGCGAGAGGAAGGAGATGGGATCGAGCGTTGCGGCGGCGCTGGAGGGAGTCGAGGGAGAGAGGCTGGGCTGGCCTTCGGGGCTAGGGTTAGGAAGGGGTTAGGTGGGCTGGACCTCCAGGCAAATGGGCCGGCCTGGTTTGTTGGTTAGGCTGGGCTCTTTCTCACAAATCTCTATCAGAAAAGAAATAAAGAGAGGAAAAGAAAGAGATGGTTAGGGAAAGATTTGCGCATGGGGATAATTTTCCCGGACTCGCAAAATGAGCTCGATCCAGGAAAAATAGAAAGAGGCATGATTGAAAGATTTAAATTCAAACTCATTTGAATTTAATTCAAATGGGTTTGAACTAGGACTTGATAAAAGGAAGGTCCAAAAATGTTCAGATTTTTGGTGGAGCTCCGGAAAATGATGAAATAATATATGGCAAGGTTGGAGCCCAAGAATTAAGATAACAACGGCATGGGATATTTTGCAAGTGGGTTATGGTTAATTCCAAATATACAGAATAATTTTATTATAGCTCCCTAATATTGGAGGATATGTTATAAAGAGAAATCACCATGTGAATATCCCTCGATTTAAATGGACCGAAGATCCATGCAATTTATTTAGCTGAGTTTTAAAAATTAAATGACATGCTGGCATGATGACATGATGCAATGCACATGATGCAGAGATGAATGCACGAACAAAACAAAATCAACAATGAATCTCGGAAACCTTGGAAGGCATCTGAAGCTCCGGTCTTGGGGCGTTACATACGTGTTATGATCTGTAAACCCCAAGGTGACAATAATTGGGATACTTTCCGGTGATGACCATAGTTTGAGGAGTTCATGTATTCACCATGTGTTAATGCTTTGTTCTGGTTATCTATTAAAAGGATGCCTTAATATCCCTTAGTTTCCTTATGCACCCCGCTGCCACGGGAGAGTAGGACAAAAGATGCCATGCAAGTTCTTTTCCATAAGCACATATGACTATTTACAGAATACATGCCTACATTATATTTATGAATTGGAGCTAGTTTTGTATCGACCTAGGTTATGACTCTTATATGATGAATATCATCCAACGAAATCACCAATCCAATGCCTACGATTTTTTCACATATTGTTCTTGCTAAGTTACTATTGCTACTGTTTCAAGTACTACAAAATTTGTTACTGTTGTTACCGTTACCACTGTATTGTTACTACTACTATCAAACTGTCATACTAATGTGTTAGTGATCACTTTGCTCCAGATATTTAATCTTTAGGTGTGGTTGAATTAACAACTCAACTTCGAATGCTTAACAATATTCTTTGGCTCCCCTTGTGTCGAACCTATAAATTTGGGTTGAATACTCTACCCTCGAAAACTGTTGTGATCCCCTATACATGTGGGTTATTAGCTGGCAGCTTGGGGAGTCCGCTTCGCGAGAGGGCCTCGCGAGGCTTCCGTTGATGCCCCTAATCTGCCTATGGCGCCTGCTGGCGTATGCCTCACGAGGTGAGGGCCTTGTGGGCCGTATTTCTCATGAATCTTGTTGGTGGGCTACTCCTTGGGCTTCTTTGGTATGCGTCGTGCCCTGGGCCGAAGGCCGATGGGCCCAGGTACCCCCGGTCCCACGGGTCTGACAACTGTGACATCAATGTCCTATGGCAACTTTATGAAAATTCTAGAGAGATCAAGGCCAGGATTGCGATGAGCAAGGTTGAGCAGCACTATGTAGAGGACGCTGTGCGCAAATTGCCGGGATTCATTGGCAAAAGAGGCAGCCCTACCGTCATTATATGTCTCCAACGCTTTGATAAGGTCGTCAAAGAATTTGGTCAGTCTGATGCTGTCGACATCTTGTTCATTGACGGTGAAGCTCCAGCTCTTCATAACCATGATGGCAAGTTGTGAAGTGTGGCGCTCAGCTGTGTCAACAAGCCTCATCGTCCAGATGGAATGCATCTCATGCAGCTGTGCAAGTTGGCCTCAGTATTCTTCTGGAGAGTTTCTGATGCGGCAAGCTTCTCCGCCGAGAGTTTATCCCATTCCTTCATGGATTCAAGATTCGATTCCAGGCCGGCAAGTTTGGATTTTACGTCTTCGGCTATGATGGCGGCATCATTTAGTTCTTGATCCTTGGCCAAAATTTGTGACTGCAGTTCCCCCAGAGCGAGGGTTGCTTTCTGCGCTTCGCCTTTGAGGGCCTCGATCTCTTTGCCGCTGTCGACGAGCTCTTCTTTCAATTTTCCCACCTGGATTTCAAGATCTTCCTTGGCGGTAGTAATAGCGGAAGCTTCATTAGCAACTTCCTTAAGCTTGGCAGCGTTTTCCAAGGCTTGGGTCTCGATGAATTTCTTATGACTATCCTCCAGCCCTTGGGTCTGCTGCTTGAGGAGTGCTTCAATTTCTATGTCCTTGCCATGGAGAGTTGTAGTACAGGTTTGTTCCCGGGCGGCAAGTTCTCTCGCTTTGGCTTTGAGTAGCGCTTCGCGCTTTTCCAGCTTGCCATCATGGATTGCTGCTTCTCCTTTGGTAGCAGTAAGCTTTTCCTCCTGCCTTATCAGATCACGAGCTCGATCATTGTACCATGAATGCAGCTCATCTCCCTTCTCCTTGAGTTTTTTGTCAGCCAAGTCAGCAGACTGGCACTCTTCTTGGACCCTGCTCCACCTACGGTTGTACCTCTCTTGGACAACCTTGAAACCAACAGCCATGATCTCCAGGAATGTGAAATCTTCAGCATCATTGGCGGCGTCAGTGGCTTCAGTAGTTCTTTATGTGAGGGGGAGCAGGATCTGGGCGATCTCCTCATCAAAATTTTGCCCCGCGGTACCAGATGAACTGGGGGCTCCAGACACATGCTGAGAGACAACTAACTCCAAGCTGCTTGACAGGGCTTGCAAGATTGATGCTGCGGGATGGGTGTCGGGGTTTGGTGCATCAGCATTGATGGGCGCCTCCTCCATGTCCATCCTGAAAAGATTTTTCCTAGTGGTAATTTTAGTGGCTTCTTCAGCAGGAGCCTTTGTGATATCTTCCACTTCCACAAGGATCTCACCTTCTTCAGGAGAAACTGGGGCTATGGATTGAGGCAGAGGCAAGGGAAAAATGAGATTCCAATAACAAGAAAATCTCGAAGAAACAGAGTTCTATGAGAAGTACATGAAGGCAAGAGGATTATCCATAGGTGCTTGTTGAGGGAGGGCATGTCCTTCCCTGACAACTTGAGTTGCCAGCACACGTTCATCGACAACATTTGTCAGGGTGGCCTCTATGTGTACAGGCTCATTGGTGAAGGCCCTTGCAGGAGAAGCACTCTCCGAAGAAATGGTTGACGGGGAGGCCACGATAGGATCCGTCTTTTGGCGCTCTTCTTGGCGGGCCTCTTCCATCTCCTTGTCAAGATCAGGGGAGGAACCTCAGTGTTGGTATTAGTGGGCGGAACTTGCACCACGTCCTCGCGCAGGGGGCTGAGCTGGGGGCTGGTGGCGACGGACTCGACTGTCGTGACCCCCTGGACAGTGCTTGCCACAGGATCTTGCTCTGTTGCTGGTTTAGCCCGCTTAGTTTGGTGCACAAGTGGTTCCAGGTCCCTGCCAAAACAAAAGGAGTCAAGTCAAAATAGAAAACAAGCATAATCAAGACTTGACGAAAGCGGAAATTCTACTTACTCCTCTTCCTCAGATTCAAGGATTGTGGAGAGGTTGTATCCTGCTGGTGGGGGTGTCTCCCTAGCCCTCTTGAGTGTTGGGGGTGAACTTGCCGGTCCCTGGTTGGCCACCTTCTAGAGGCGACGCCTTCTCTGCAAGCCTCAAGGGGCTTCTTCTTCTTCCGCTCCCTTGACAACCTCAGCCCGACAACCTCCGTTCTGGCAAGCTTGTCCCCGGCAACCTTGACTCCTACGAGATTATCCCGACGGACTCCTCCTCCAGCTCCTCGACAGATTCCTCATCAGAATTCTCTTCTTCATCATTTCTCCTGACATGGCACTAGAACCGCCGGCTGACTTAATTCTTGCGGCCTCCTCAACCTTGCTAGTGATGTACGCCAGCTCTTCCTCCTTGGTGGCCCGAATGAGACATGTCTCTTTCCGAGAGTCTATCTCAATCTCCAGAGAGGGAAACTTCAAATCTCCTTTGACAACATTAGCGTCACACTCCGGCATGTTCACCAAAATGGAGGTTCTGGCGGAGTTGATATGCAGTGGTATGATCCTGTCCGGCAAATGGAATGTGTCGGTCCTTCGGAACAACTGCTTGTAGAGGCAGGCGTGCTCCATAATCGTCAAATTGTTGCTGAGTCCAGGGTACAGCCGCATTACATCGCCAACCCCCTTGTAGTCCCAGATAGGCCTCTGACTCTTCTGCACCGGCGCGATGCATCCCCGAAGGAAGTCAGTGCCAACCATTTCTATGGTCAGCCTAGTGGCCTTGAGACGAGCAATTCTATTCAGTGCCAGACGAAGATTCTTTTTAGTAGCACCAAACTTGCTCCAATTCTTGCCGCGTTGGACCCTCATGGTATGCAACATGCAGAATGGGGGGGACTCCCCATCCTCTTGAATCCAACACCATTCGGCCCTCCACTCTTCCCATTTGAGATGAAGCTTCCCAGGAAGATACTGGCCCTTGGTCTTGGTCCTTGGGATCCATGTCACGCTACCAGAGAGCGATTTGTCAATGCGGGGAACAAAGAAGTGGCGGAACAGATCTACATTGGGGGCAACTCCAACAAAACCCTCGCATAAATGGGTGAAGACTTCCATACATGTCATCGCACAGGGAGTGAAATCCAGCAATTTGAACCCAAAGCTATCCATCATGGAAGAGAAAAAAATCCGAAAATGGAGGGACCAGACCGCAGTAAAAGTAGGCACAGAAGAACGGGTATGAATTCGATGGGACCTTGTTGCCTTCTGGGAGAATCACTAGGACCTTGTGGTCATTGGTATCACTCCCACATATAAGCATACCTCTCAATCAGAGCATTGGCACCTAGAGAAGCCGACGAGAAAACTGTGTTTTCCCTCTTGCCGCCTCTCCAGTTCTTCCAACTCTTTCTTCTTCTTCTCTGCCTTAGAGTCGAGCGGCTTGGTGGGCTTCTCCCCCTCCACACCGAATCTCTTGGGCGCCATTGACGCTCGGGGAAGGAGAGAAGGGTTGGGTCGAGATGCAGATTGATGGCGGCGACGGCGGAAGCAGTTCTGGCAAGGGGAGGAAGATGAAGCAGGGGAAGGCAGAGGCGAATGAGCAGTGCCTCCTTGTGGATACCTTTTTATGGGGAAGGTGCAGAGGAGGCTGGCTCTTTACTGTTTACCCCAGCAAGCGCTTCTCAACCATAACAGTCCATATTCCTATGACCCGCATTTAATGCGCAGATTGGACGTGTGTCAAAAAAACCATGATGATTAAGATTACAACAAAAGATTCCGGTAGTTATTCTCGGCCATGCATGCCTATGCATGTTTTTGGGCCTAGCCCAACGACGCCTCGCATGCGCGTGTGGCCCAGGCCCAGGGGCTCCTGTTGGTGTACTGAGGCTTGGGTCCTCAGTACCCCTTACTTATGCCCAGGCAGTAGTTGTTCTCTGTCAAGGGAGCTTGCTCTAAGACCAAAAACCCAATACCAAGATTAGTAAGCTATGGAGAAGATACCCAAGCCAAGAGAGCCGCTCTTTGAGAGATCAAGGAGCAAATGAAGAAAACCAAGATTGAAGACCCCATTGTCAGATCCTAACCGGGGAGAAGAGCAAGATAGAGCACCAAGATTGTGTGGCAAAAGCAGCCTTTGCCAGTGAGGCTGAGCCGGCAAGGCGAAGGCCTGGCAAGCTTCATGGTCGGCAAGCTCTCGCTAGCCATGAGCGCTCCACCTCATTGGGCAGCTAGTCACTAATCAATGAGGTGTCGAGCCCGCAAGTGGTTAGGTGGGATTTGCCAGGCACATGGCAGCATGCTAGAAGGAGGATTACCTTTAATGACACCCATCCAGGAGGCGTGTCAAGATTACAGGAGGCGGCTGAACAAGCGGTGCATTGACCTTGTTGGGGTTCCCCCTCCTCATGAAATCTAACAGAGCATCTAATACTTTTTTCCTAATCCGGCAGAGTTAGGTATGATAGCACTGTATTCTATCTAATCAACACGTAATTACTGTTTTTCCACTATGGTAACTCCTTAAGCTATAAAAGGTGGGCCAGGGCAACATTTACGTGGCTCGACCCTAGGCACAACTACACGCGTAGCTGCTCTCCTCTAGAACCTTTCTTAGGAAGCTATCCTTGTACTTGTGTTCCCACACATACACCCAATATACAAAGCAGGAGTAGGGTTTTACACCTATCGGTGGCCCGAACCTGGGTAAAGATCCCGACGCCTTTTGTTGGTTTTACTCTTTGCGTTTTGTGCATCTCCCTAGTGGAACCACAAAGGGGCTTGATGGCCCCATAGATGGTCATCCACACCGACACCAAACTATCCTTCCATCGGATAGAAGTGAGCTGTCGAGTAAAATTGCATGATCATCTCGTCGTTGCATGCGGTCAGCTTCTTCCCAATGAACGCATCAACACCGATAGTCCTAAAGCCCTCATGAACATGGGCGAAGTTGTCCTCATGCAGATCAACATACTTCCAGTCCACCCATTTCATGTCACGGACTATGGGCTTCTTGTTAAGCAACACTGTCTCATAGAAATCTTGTTGTCCTTTCGTGTAGAAAAAATAATCTATAGCAGTCCTCCTTCTGATGGAGTAGGGGTTAGACTCTGTCCATTTCCTCAATCATATGTCCTTCCTTTGCTTCATATTTTTAGCAACTGGATGAATGTCATTGTGTTCAAGCAGTCTGGGTATGAGCTTCATAAGCACTAGGGCATCCTGTTATTCTTCTTCTTCTCTCTCATGCATAGGGGCCTTGTTTTTCTCGGCAGCAGAGATATTTCTGATTGTCTTCCATTTGGGCTTGGAAACAAGAACCTTAGGCTTAGACTTGGAGGGGCTGCACACTTCATAGCATCGGCCATAAGCTTGGGCTGCTTGGCAGGAGGTGGATTAGCAGCTGGCTCAGGCTCAGGCATGCCATCTCTCCTCATGGAGGTAGGTTTGAAGGTCACTTGAAATGACTCCTTCCTCACCCTCCTTTTTCCTCTGCTCTAGCCATTGATTTGCTAGGAGCTGTCCTAGTACTTGCAGCAGTACCATACTCCTTGACAAGCACAACTTTCTTTGGCTTCTTTGAGGTGCCTCCGCAACAAAGTCCGCATCCTCATCATCAGAATTTTTCTTCTTTTTGGTCCTGGTGGTTGCCTTCGGCAAATCTGGAGAACTCCTCTCTCCCTTATAGTAACTTTCTTTAGGACTAGAGCCTGCACTCAGATCAACATCCTGCTCCTCTGACCTATTCTGGATGTCACTGGCATCTGACATACTGACACCTATGAAGTAGATGGGTTAGAGTGGCCTCGCACTCAATATGCGATCCTATCCGAGAGGAACTCGAAGGTCCCACCAAGGATAGAGCCGCATATTGAAGACGCTTTTGCAAGGTGGATATCATTACATCATACCATTACATAATAGTTGGGATGCATGCCAAGGCATACAGAGGCCACAAGAATACAACAACATCATACATAAGAGCAACATCTGACTACGGATGAAACACAAATAGAAACTCAAACGACATCCATCTGCTAGCCCAGGCTGCCGACCAAGACCTATCCCTCAATCGAAGAAGAGGCAGAAGAATAAATCCAGAATAAGTAAACATCGCTCTCACGTCATGATCATCGTATTACCTGTACCTGCAACTGTTGTTGTAGTAATCTCTGAGCCACAAGGACTCAGCAATCCCATTACCATGGGTATCAAGACTAGCAAAGCTTAATGGGAACGGAATGGATAAGTGGTGAGGTTGCAGCAAGCGACTAAGCAATGTATGCTGGCTAACTTACGAGTACAGAATAAGACGAGAAGCTATGCAAACGGTCGCAAACTAGTAATGATCAAGAAGTGATCCTGAACTACTTACGTTCAAACATAACCCCACCGTGTTCTCTTCTCGACTCACTCGAAAAGAGACAGTCACGGTTACACTAGCGGTTGGTGTATTTTAATTCGGATCTAGTGTCAAGTTCTCTACAACCAGATATTAAAAATTCACATCTACCATATAACCATGGGCACGGCTCTCGAAAGTTTAAACCCTGCAGGGGTGTCCCAACTTAGCCCACGACAAGCTCTCACGATCAACGGAGGAAAATCCTCCTCCCGGAACAACCCGATCAAACTCGGAATCCCGGTTCACAAGACATTTTGACAATGGTAAAACAAGTCCAGCAAGACCTCCCGGCGTGCGACACTCCGATAGTAGCCGTGTGTATCTCGTCTCAAGCCACGTCCAGATGGACAAGCTACGAGTAAAACCAGACCTCGAGTTTCCCCGTGGTGGCCCCGCAGGCTGCCCGTTTGGGACCAACACCATCAGCACTGCCCCCCTGTATTATGTTAAATTACTCCTCGAGGACACGACCCCCGATGCAAATTAATTAATTAATTCAATATTATTATGTTAGAAAATGTTAAAACCAATGTTGGGCCTTGCTGGAAGAGTTCTATCCAAAGTGAACTGTGAAGGGGGGCCCATAAACCCCAACCATGTTAGGAACGCAAAATCAAAGAACATATCACCGGTATGAAGGAAACTAGGGCAGCAAGAGTGGAACAAAACACCAGGCAAAAGGCAGAGCCTTCCACCCTTTACCACGTATATATGTGCATTAATTAAAAAAGAGATATTGTGATATCCCATGATACCCATGTCCTAACATGGAACAGCCTACAACTGCACCTGCAACTAGCAACGCTATAAGAGGGGCAGAGCAAAGCGGTAACATAGCCAAACAACGGTTTGCTAGGATGGTGGAAAAGGTTAGAGGCTATTTCATGGCATATTGGGAGGCTTGATAAACAAGTGGTAGGAAGTGCGATATAGCGATAGCATCGAGACAACTAGCATAGCAAAGATAGTACTGAGATCCAAGGTGATGGTCATCTTGCCTAAAATCCCGCTAGGAATAAGAATGAGTCCATGAAGAAGATGAACGGGCATAGACGAAAGCGTAGTCGAACGAATCCTCACGATCGCAACGAAACAGGAACTATCGAGAAGAAGCACAACCGGAAAGAAGCAAAGAACATGGTAAACACACAACACATAAACATGGCATGATGCTCAACCAATTATGATGCATGACAAGGCTATATGATGCAACTCATGGCAAGAGATGATGCATACAAGATCACACATCTAAGCAAGTTTAAATGAGGTCGGACACAACATATAGCAATTCCGGTAAGTTCTCATATGCAAATTTCGAAATTCGTTCAGATCTGAACAACACATCATGTTCAAGTTGTTAAATAGCAAGTTAAAGTGCACCATGATGATCTACATGTCTTTCTAGTCAAGTTACATATAAAGTTCACTTAATTCAGAGCTACGGCCTAGAAGATATGAGCAAAACAAGTTAAACATGGCATTGGTGCGAAGTGCATTCAAACATCAAGCACACATGCTCAAATCAAGGATGCAACATGACATGATGAAACTACATGGAAAACCAAGTAACTTTCATATAGGACAAGATGAAAACGGAGTAGCGGTTCAACACACGCACGGAACAAGTTTAAATGACAATCTGCCCAAAACAGCAACTAGGCACTTTGCAATCATCAAAACAACATGCTACAGGAACCATATAAGCACAAGCTTGATATGCACTTCAGGTACAAGTTACATGCTTCAAATATCATTAAGGTCCAGGTTCATAGGCATCAAGATTAATCCAAAAAGATCAATGCAAAAGCAAATTTATAACACAGATTCACGACTTGGTGAAAAACAGGGCATATGCATGAGCAGAGTTAATATGATGGCATGTAAGGCATGAAATAAGTATGCTACATTGCATGAACATGGCATCAAAAGGCATAGAATGCTAGTAAATATCATGGATCTCAAATCACACAACACGGCATATATATATAGGAGCAACATGTTCATGGGAATCATCAAGACAAGATGCAAACATGAAATAAGCTGATTCTCGGACGGTGAAAATCCAGGAATGCAAAACAGTAACATTATGATGCTGAATTTGGAGGCACATAACAGCAAGCATAGAAATTTTAATAATTATGCAAATGGCATGAGCATATAGTAGAAATGATGTATTCCAACTTACTCCATGGGAACAAGTTCATATGATGCATATATTAATTACTATCATTCTTTGCAAAATCGAACATGTTGTTAACAGGTTGACAGATTTAGCCGGCAACTTGAGAGGAAGGAAAAGACAAGCTACAGAAAGTTTATATGGCAACCAAGGGCATGCAATCAAAGTAAACATAACACACATCAATTCAAGTGTTTGGAGTATCTCCGGAAGAGGCATAGGTTAATTAATATCAAGCTCACAACATGGCATCATGAAGTTACCAGCAAACTAGAACATCATCTAGGCAAGTTCATAGCAACGAAAACATATGCTAAAGGACTTATATGAGGCATCAAATGGCATAGTATCATAGATAATAACATGTACATCAAAACATGATTACTGAACATCTCAAGATTATGCATGGATTTAATGGTAGCATCAAGCAAACATTGTATCATAATATAGCAGATTCGGACTAGCAGAACAGTAACAACAAGTAGCCCACTTCACAAGCTTGTTGCACTCACCACAGGGCATATCATGACATGTGAGTTATGCCAATGCAAATATGACATGATTATGCTCCTAAAACATGTTGACATGATGCTCAAATGAAAATCACACAAAAAGATATAGGAATGACAAAATGACAATGTATAACAGTTTTCAGCAGTTTATATCACCTAGCACTTCTACAATAGAGATTATAGTAACTAAGTGCACTCAAAAAAGCCTTCAACAGAAACCACTGTGTAGAGCATCAAGAGATGAACATTTTGATATATCATACGCTCCAATCGGCTCATCTTGCACAAAGTTATGATATGATGAAGATGCACACATAATATAGCAGATATGGGGACTTGGCCGTTTTCATGAAAAAAAAACAGAGCGGGCGGCAGCTAGCTATTCTACGCACGGGCGGGGGATAGGGCTGGACAGGGCTCACCTATTGGGCCTTGGCCCAGCTCGGTGAGAAGGCCGGGCCACAGGCTGGAGTTGGGCCTTGGGCTTGCGGGGCCCACGCACAGGCCACGCGGTGACGGGATCGGGGCTCCTCCCAATCCATCTGGAGGGTGGCGGTGGCATGTCGACGACGGCGGCGGACTCGGCGCGGCTCTGACAGTGTCCAAGGACGGCGGCACTGCGAGGCGGATCCGCGCGCCTCGCTCGATCTCGCCGAGGCGGGCCGGCGACGCGATCCATGGGCGGCGGTGGGGGCGGAGCTCGGGCGGCAGGCGAGGTGGCGCGGAGGCGGGGGCTGAGCTCGGGCGGCAGGCAAGGTGGCGCGGAGGCAGGGCTGGCCAGCGGCGCGGCAGGGCTGATGCAGAGGCAAGGCGGCATTGCAGGCGAGGTGGAGGTGAGGTGGCGGGGCACAGGCACAGGGAAGGAGACGGAGAGGCGCGCGTGGGCTCGCGGTGGCGCCAGATGGACCCGGGAGGCCACGTGTGGGCTCGGGCAGGACACGGTGGAGTGGGGGTGCTGGGGGCAACGTGGCTGGCAGCGGTTGGCCGAGGCGGGCGGCTGCGGCGGCGCGGCCAGTCAGATGGTGCCAAGTGGTGGCGGGAGAGCGGGCCGGCGCTGAAAACGAGGGTGGCGGCGGCTGCGAGGTTAGGGGAGGGTTTGGCTAGGGTTAGGCTAGGTTTAGCTGAAATTTAGAGGGGGGTGTATATATAGGTAGGGGGAGTTAGGGAGGGCTATTGGGGAGCCGTTTTCGCCCACACGATCGTGATCTGACGGCGATGAGCATGGAGGAGAGTTAGTTGGGCTAGGTGGGCTGTGTAGAAGGGCTTGGGCTGAGGGGAGAGGAGTGAAGTGCGGCCCGACACGGGTTTTCGGAGACCGAAAACATCGGACGAATAGACCGGCTATATTGCCGCTATAGTTATCCGTTGGGGAGTCAAACAGACTCCAAATGCGATGAAATTTAGCAGGCGGTCTACCTACATCATAATAACACCGCACGCCAACTTTCAACCCATTCCGAGAACGTTTTTGTCCCACTTATAAAATAATATTTTGGAGGTGTCGGGGGCGCGTGCGAGTGTTGTTGGGCTCCAAATGGAGAACAGAAGGGACAGGGGAAGCCAGCGACGAACGGGTGCAAGTTTTTGAAAAACATGCAGATGAAATGCACATGATGACATGCCAAGGTGCAACATGCAAGCAAATGACATTGCAACAACGGGAAATAACTGGAAGACACCTGGCGCATCGGTCTCGGGACGTCACAAGTGGAATACATGAGCATCACAAAATCATAGCATTTTGACAAACTTTTGAGTAAATATTTCAGCTTTAGGTTCTCACAAAAATGAATTCGGAAATTCCGAGTAGATAATCTCAGCAACACCCAAGTTGTAATAGAGACATGACACAGAGACTCGGTCTGACCGAGGTGCGTTTTGGTCTCTACGACAAGCTAGGGCTCTACAAAAACTTTAGACTCGGATTCACCGATCTGTACCACTCGGTGACACTGAGACGTACAATGTGCAATGGCCAGTGGCCAAATCAATGAGTCCGAGACTCTTGATTCGGTCTGTCCGAGATGATTTCTGTGCAAATCTAACCCTAAATTTTTTGCTCAGATCTATTTCTATGGAATTTGATGGAATAGAAATCTCAATCAGTGGGAATGTTGGGGGAGCAAGTACTCTTGTGCATAGAATGAGAAATTGGAAGTACTAGGGGATCGAATCTCACCCTAACTCAGTGGAGATCCTCTACGGCGGCAACGGCGGCGAAGAATGCCATTGACGGTGACGGAATCCGGCGGCGAGGATGCGCTGGAGACGAGTAGACGATCCATGGACCACGGACGATGGCAGCAACGGGGTGCGAGAGTCGTGACTATTGAGAAATTCCAATGTACGGTCTATGTGCTGCATATATACCCGTGAGCTACCGGTGAGACCGAGCAAAACGAATTGGTGGCATCGAGATTAGTAACTGCTATGAGCACATCAATTCGGTGACGCCGAGAATTTCATATCGGTATCTCCAAAATAAAAAATCAGATCAGTCTAAGTGGTTCGGTGAGACCGGATGGTTGTGACTTGGTCTATCCGAAAATCACTTAGAAGGTTTTGGAGGTCGGCCCTATTCGGCTCATTGGCTCTGAGTACTCCTCACCAGAGGGTCCAAAAGAGACTTGTTCAAGTTTTTGTGAAAAAGCAAGACATAATTTAGACAAGTCGAGATAGATAGCTAGAGAAGGTGCTTAGGCATTCTTGTACATCCATTTGGCCAAATAAACCAAATCAATCATACTATAAATGGATGTCCTCGAATGAGAAATATGCATACCAACATGCTCACACAATAAGATAGCAAATGAAATATGTGTCAAACATTGTAACATCCCCAAAATTGGTTTATCAATTTTTGTGCGGTTATTCCTTCCTGGCAATCATTTTTCAAATCTTTCTCCTGAGTTTGCTGGATAACTATGAGAATTCCTGTCATTTTCCAATCCTTCAAAACCTTGCCTCTGCCCCTGATGATGGGCAAGACCTCATTTGCATTCATCTCAAACCCTCTTAGAACCCTAATTCCAAATTTTGGAATTTGCATATGCCCTTTGTGAATACAAAGGAGCCATCATTTTCCTTGATCTTTTGATCCTCCCAATTGTTCCCAAAGACCCTCCTACCTTTCTAAACCTTGGATATGCAAAAATATTGCTAAGTCCTATGCAATATTTTTCACTTGTGATTTATTCATTTTCTTGTCTTTCTGAGGGATAAAATCCAAAGGCATAGCTAGTCATCTCCTAAATTCATGAAAATTTGTGGAAATGATATTTATATCTAATCTAAGCTCTGGCAAAAATATTGGCCAGAATTAAATAAGGAAAATTGTATTTTCCTATTTTAAGCCAATATTCCATTTCTGCCACTTTCTAAAGGAACTACCACTTTTATAGCAGAGAAAATTCCCGAATAATTTGTGGATCTTCTCCTTTATATATATTCACTAGTTCCATCCAAATATCATGACCCACAATTGGAAAATTGAGCACATGATCCAATGCAAGTTTTTGTCTTCTCTGAAATTTTGCAAAGGAAGTGCCTGATTCCTAAATCCATTTGAGCTGAATGTTTTCAGGGTGGTTAATGTAGACAAATCACCCTTGGATCCCAAAAATCAGCTCAATCCCTTCATCCAATATCCTTGTGCAATTTTTCAAAGTATCTGACCAGATTGCAACTTTGTGAAGGAAGTACCTTCATAGAGTGTCCAAATGGGATGAAACTTTACCAGATTCTCAAATATCCCAAGTCATTAGTCTCCACCAAAATTCAACTCATTCCATTGAACTATGTGAGCCCAGGATCAATTCTTCGTTTCATCCAAATTTTTCAGTTTGTGAAGCAAGTATATTTTATCTTGCTCCATTATGGCTAAATTTTTCCTAAGACTTCTCCTATCCATATAACTTATCTCCACAAGAGTTTGGCTCATTTCAACTAGCCAATATTTCCTAGAATTTTCTCAAGATTTTGGGCGAAGAGATGTTTGTGAAACAAGTACCACTTTGGAAGCTCCAAATGCTATGAATTTTTACATCTCTCAGATGTCCAAATAGCTTTGGCATGTTCATTTTCAGCCCAATCCAACACTCCTAGTGAGTACTTCTTCATCATTTTTTCTCTGGACTAGAATTAGCAGTTGCAAAGCAACTTTGTTAATACTTGTCCAAATGACCTCATAAGTCCCAGTAATGTAGTCCTTACTACCCTAAACCTCCCTGACAGCAAGTTTACTCCTTAACCTCACTAGGTTGATCACAAAAGCCTGGTCAAGTTTGCTACAACAAACTTGTGAAGCTTGGTTTCATCTACTCACTGTGCCTCTACCCGTTCCATCACCTCAGTTTTAATGTATCTTGGAAAGACTTCACTTCTGACATGGTCTGGCATGAAGTAGGAGGCCAGAGTGCGCCTTGTTCGTGGTGATCACGAAGGGATGCCAGCCAAATCATTGTTTGATGTCCACTATGCAACTTTATTCTTGTAGACACGTGTTGGGCCTCCAAGCGCAGAGTTTTGTAGGACAGTAGAAATTTTACCTCAAGTGGATGACCTAAGGTTTATCAATCCGTGGGAGGCGTAGGATGAACATAGTCTCTCTCAAGCAACCCTGCAATCAAATACAAGAAATCTCTTGTGTCCCGAACACACCCAATACAATGGCAAATTGTATGGGTGCACTAGTTCGGCGAAGAGATGATGATAAAAGGGTAGTATGGATAGTAGATATTAGTTTTTGTAGTGCGAACAATAAAAAACAGCAAGGTAGTAAATAGTAAAATGGAGCACAAACGGTATTGCAATGATGGAAAATGAGGCCTAGGGTGCATACTTTCACTAGTGCAGTCTATCAACAATGCTAACATAGTTGGATCATATGATTATCCCTCAAAGTGCAATAAAGAATCACTCCCGAGTTCCTATTAGCGGAGAACAAAAGATAGAAATTGTTCATAGGGCACAAAACCACCTCAAAGCTATTCTTTCCAATCAATCTATCCTAGAGTTCGTACTAAAATAATAGCAAGCTATTCTTTCGATCGATCTAATCAAGAGTTCGTACCAAAATAACACAATATGATGCATATCAACCAACTCTAATGTCACCTAGATACCCCAATGTCAACGCGAGTAACCATGAGTTAATTATACGATATGTATCAAACAATTTTAGATTCATAATACTCAATCCACACAAAGAACTACAAGGAGACCCCAAAGTTTCTATCGGAGAAAATATAATAAAAACGTGCATCCACCCCTATGCATAGATTGCCCCAAAGTCACCTCAGGAATCCGCAAGTTTAGTGCCATAACATATATCAAGTGAATCAAAATAATACCGCATTGTCACCATGGGTATTCATATGCAAGACATATATCATGTGTTCTCAGATCTGAACATTCAATCCAAAAAGGAAAACTTCAAAGGGTAAAGACTCAATTAATCACAACAAGTGTAGAGAGAGGAGAAACATCATATGATCCATGTACGTTAAGAAAGCCCATGATACATCAAGACTGTGACATCTCAAGATCGTGTGAGAGAGAGATTAAACACATAGCTACTTGTACAAACCCTCAGCCCTGAGGGTGGACTACTCCCTCCTCATCGTGGTGGCCGCCGGGATGATGAAGATGGCCACCGATGATGATTCCCCCCTCAGGTGGTGCTTTAACGGGTCTAGATTGGATCTCGTGGATCTGAGATTCTTGCGGCGGCGGAACTTCTGATCTAGGGCTACCCCGAAGGGTTTTGGAATATTTGGATTTTATAGGGCAAAGAAGGGGTGCGGGAGGCCACCGAGGTGGGCACAACCCACTGGCACGCTTAGCCCAGTGCGCCCTGTGTGGCTGTGTTTCTGGGGCCCCCGGTGTCGCTCTGCCCATCCCGGTGTTCGGTCCATAAAATTATCCAAGGAGTTTCACGATGTTTGGACTCCGTTTGATATTGGTTTCCTGCGATGTAAAAAACAAGCAAAAAACAGCAACTGGCACTGGGCACTGGGTCAATACGTTAATTCCTAAAAATGATATAAAGTTGCTATAAAATGATTGTAAAACATCCCAGAATGCTAATATCATTGCATGAATACTCATAAATTATAGATACATTGGAGACGTATCAGCATCCCCAAGCTTAATTCCTGCTCGTCTTCGAGTAGGTAAATGATAAAAGAAATAATTTATGAAGTGTGAATGCTAGCGAAGTGCATAAGTTTGATCAATGATAATTTCAATCACCTTTTCTAGCATCATAACAGAAATTATTTCTTATAAAACTTCTCATGTTATAGTAGCAACCAATTCACATGTTAAGGTCCAAACAATGAATTCTCTTGAAACTCAACAACCTATGTTCTCAGTCACCAAGCAATTGCAATTCTACTTATTCAATCGAGTCTAAGTAAGAGGTCCACATACTCAACCATCATATAGTCTTCTATGATTGCTAACACTCACCCATACACATGAGCAAAACGTTTCAACCGGACACATAGAAAGATAGGGGCTTATAATTTCGCCTCCCAACGTATTCACCTTTGGGTGATGTCAACAATAATAACTCATGCTATCCATATCCAACTAAATATATGTGCCTAGATCTTTCCTCACCACATGATGCTTGCCAAAGGAGAAAATAAAAAGGAATAGAGAGGAAAACTTTGACTCTTGCATGAAAGTAAATACATAAAAGTAAAAGATAGGCCCTTCGCAGAGGGAAGCCGAGGTTGTCATGCGCTTATTGTTTTCTATGCTCAACCCCTTAGTGCAAAACAACGTCACGTTATATTGCCCCTTATGATATCAACCTTTATTATGCAGTCTGTCGCTTTTATTCTTTGCCATCACAAGTTCGTACAAGGCTCAACTTTCTCTTACACTAAATGATCTAACACTTTTAGAAGCAATTTTTAAAGCCTTATTGCACTCATGACAACTTACTTGTAGGATCTTGCTCAATCCATAGGTAGGTATAGTGCACTCTCAAAACAAGATTTGGGTTTAAGGGTTTTTGGATGCACAAGTAGTATCTCTACATGGTGCGGAATTTTTGGCTAGCAAAGATAGGGGCAAGCACCACATGTTGAAGGATCTAGGACAATATAACTTCTATGTGAGTATGAACAAACATAAATAAGTACGTTGTCTTCCTTGTCCAACGTCAACAATTTTGGCATATAATATTTTGATGGGCGCTCACAATCACAAAAGATTTCCAAGATAGTGTATTTTCATGTGAAAGTTCTCTTCCTTATACTAATTATTCATGAATTGCTTGTATGACCAATATTGTGATTGTCAAGCCTCAAAAGATTTCACTTTCTAAACCCAATGTGAAGCTACCACTAGGCATGATATGAATTCAACTTCATGACATTCAATTTTTTTCAACAATTTACTCATAGGGTATAGGTAAAGCACAAGAGTAAATGACAAGCTACTCCAAAAAGATATAAGTGAAGATCAAGCGAATAGTTATGTAAATGGGTAGCTATTTGAGGACTCTCTTTTATTTAAAACTTTCAGATTCAAGTATTCTATGAAAACATCAAGCAAAACAAAAAAAATTACATCCAAGCATAGCACAACTCATGTGAAGAAGCGAAAACTTAGGCTCAACCGATACTAACTGATAATTGTTGATGAAGAAAGGTGGGATACCTACCGAGGCTTCCCCAAGCTTAGATGCTTGAGACTTCTTGGAATATTATCTTCGGGTGCCTTGGGCATCCCCAAGCTTGAGCTTTTGTGTCTCCTTAATTCCTTTTATACCACGGTTTTCCTAAATCTCAAAAGCTTCATCCACACAAAACTCAACAAGAACTCGTGAGATAAGTTAGTATAAACCGATGCAAAACCTTATCATTCTCCACTGTAACAAATCACTAAAATTATTATTTAACATTGCCTACGAATTGCCTCTACATATTTAATACTCCTATCCTCAAATATAATCATTAAACAAGCAAACATATGCAAACAATGCAAACATAACAGCAATCTGCCAAAATAGTACAGTCTGTAAAGAATGCAAGATTCATCATACTTCCCTATCCCCAAAGATTACGAGAAAAACTACACACTGTAGAAAATTTATCAGAGCTTATCTTGCAAAAAGTTTCAATAATTTGTCACATTCTTACTTTTCTAGGGAATTTTTTCAACAACGGTAAACTTTCTGTTTAGAAACAACAACATGTAAACTTGCAAAATAAGCATGGCAAAGGCTATCATTGCCATTTTTATTGAAATAAAAGATGCAAAACATTATTCTAAATAACAGAAAGCAAATCCTAACAAAATAAATTTATGCTCCAAGCAAAACACATATCATGTGACGAATGAAAACATAGCTCTAAGTGAGGCTACCGACAATGTTGGAGACGAAAGAGGGGATGCCTTCCGGGGCATCCCCAACCTTAGTTGTTTGGATCTTCCTTGAATATTAACTTGGGGTGCCTTTGGAATCCACAATCTTAGGATCTTGTCACTCATTATTCTCCTCATATCGACATCTCATCCAAAACTTGAAAACTTCAATCACACAAAACTTAACAGAACTTTGTGAGATAGGTTAGTATGATAAAGAACAAACCATTTCACTTTTGGTACTTGATACGTCTCCAACGTATCTATAATTTTTTATTGTTCCATGCTATTATATTACCCATTTTGGATGTTTATGGGCTTTACTTTAAATTTTTATATCATTTTTGGGACTAACCTACTAACCGGAGGCCTAGCCCGAATTGATGTTTTTTGCCTATTTCAGTGTTTCAAAGAAAAGGAATATCAAACGGAGTCCAAACGGAATGAAACCTTCGTGAGCGATCTTTTCGGAACAAACGCAATCCAGGAGACTTGGAGTGGACGTCAAGCAGCAAACGAGGCGGCCACGAGGGTGCCTGGACCGCCCTAAGGGGGTGGGCGCGCCCCCACCCTCGTGGGCCCCTCGTGGCTCAACCGACCTACTTCTTCCTCCTATATATATCCACGTACCCGGAAAACATCCAGGAGCACCACGAAAAACTATTTCCACCGCTGCAACCTTCTGTATCCGCAAGATCCCACAGAGGGGGAATCAACCACGGAGGGCCTCTACATCATCTCCAAGGCCTCTCCGATGAGTTGTGAGTAGTTTACCACAGCACCTTCGCTCCATAGTTATTAGCTAGATGGCTTCTTCTCTCTTTGAATCTCAATACAAAGTTCTCCTCGATCTTCTTGGAGATCTATTTGATGTAACTCTTTTTATGTGTGTTTGTCGAGATCCGATGAATTGTGGGTTTATGATCAAGTTTATATATGAGAAATATTTGAATCTCCTCTGAATTCTTTTATGTGTGATTGGTTATCTTTGCAAGTCTCTTCGAATTATCAGTTTGGTTTGGCCTACTAGATTGATCTTTCTTGAAATGGGAGAAGTGCTTAGCTTTGGGTTCAATCTTGCGGTGTCATTTCCTAGTGACAGCAAGGGTAGCAAGGCACGTATTGTATTGTTGCCATCGAGGATAAAAAGATGGGGTTTATATCATATTGCATGATTTTATCCCTCTACACCATTCATCTTGCTTAATGTGTTACTCTGTTCTTATGAATTTAATACTCTAGATGCAAAAGGTGAGTCGGTCGATGTGTGGAGTAATAGTAGTAGATGCAGAATCTTTTCCATCTACTTGTTGCAGACGTGATGCCTATATACATGATCATGCCAAGATAATCCCATAACTATGCACTTTTCTATCAATTGCTCGACAGTAATTTGTTCACCCACCGTAATACTTATGCTATCTTGAGAGAAGCCATTAGTGAAACCTATGGCCCCCGGGTCTACCTTTTATCATACAAGTTTCCCATCTACTTTTATTTGCATCTTTTACTTTCCAATCTATATCATAAAAATACCAAAAATATTTATCTTATATTATTTATCTCTATCAGATCTCACTTTCGCAAGTTACCGTGAAGGGATTGACAACCCCATTATCGCGTTGGTTGTGAGGTTCTTGTTTGTTTGTGTAGGTGCGTGGGACTTTTGAGGAGCCTCCTACTTGATTGATACCTTGGTTCTCAAAAACTGAGGGAAATACTTACGCTACTTTGCTGCATCACCCTTTCCTCTTCAAGGGAAAACCAACGCAGTCTCAAGAGGTAGCAAGAAGGATTTCTGGCACCGTTGTCGGGGAGGTCTTCTCTCAAGTCAAGACATACCAAGTACCCATCACAAACTCATCTCCCTCGCATTACATTATTTGCCATTTGTCTCTCATTTTCCTCTCCCCCACTTCACCCTTGTCGTTATATTCGCCCTTCTTATGTTCGTCTTTTCATTTGCTTTGATGTCTTATTTGGCTCTTTGCTCGTTTGGTTGGAATAGTTGTTTATTTATTGCTAAACAGAGAACCTAAGATCTGTGGATCCTCATCCGCTTGCCAATCTTTTTAAGAGATCCAATTATGATGAGCCTGTTGTGATGTAGGGTGGAACCCTATACCGTCGATCTTTCACGTTTGGAGTGGATCCTACAGGGAATCACGAAGAACACGCGGAAGCACAAAGGGAAAACACGGGGAAAACGAGAGAGAATCACTAAACCAACAAGGAATCGATCACACAAGCGCTAGATCATCACACACATAAGGTAGCACATGGTTCAAGATCAACAAAGGTAAGGATACAAAGGAACCGTTCTTCTCCAAGAGGAGGCCTTGATGTTCTTCCCTAGAAGGGGTCTTGAATCCGCTTGGGGGATCTTCTCCGAAGAGGTCGTGATCTCCGAGGAGAAGTATCCAAGTGGATGAGCAAAGGCTCTCACACAAATATGAGCTAATCCAATGCTAAGTATCAAAGTGAGGAGATGGGGTCCTATAAATAGACTTGGGGCGAAGGGGTACATGGGCTCAGCCCAACACGCGCACACAGGCGCTGGCCGGATGATCCGGACGAGGGTCCGAATGATCCGGGCTGATCCGGATGGTCCGGGTGGAGGCCCGGATGAGCTGGAGGCCCGGCTGGTGGCGGCGAAGGGCCGGATGTCCGACTGGTGGTCCGGATGTCCGGGCAGGGTCCGGATGATTCGGGACTGGGTCCGGATGATCCGACTTCAGGCTTGAGCTTCGGGTGTCTTCGGATGAATTAGCCGGATCGTCCGGGCCGGTGTCCGGATCGTCCGGGCTCTATCCGGATCGTCCGGGCCGCCGTCCGGATCGTCCGGCCATCCTGGTCCTTGGTGCTTTTTCCTCTCCCTCTTCATGCATGTCTTCCGCTTCCGGTTCTCCTTGCTTCCTAGCTTCTTCATGGTTAGCTCCTTGGTACCTGAGTATGCATAGCGTTTTCGAATGAGGTAGTAACCATGTCTCATGTGAATCGAAAGGGAATTGTGAGAGGAGTGATGTCACCTCGGTTTCAAGAGCTCTTGCACGTGCTCAAGTCATAGGTTCTTGTGGGGTTGGATGTGTTGATGTAGAGTCCATGGGGATGATGGAAGGATGCTCCGCATCATATCCCCTCCCTTCGAAAGGATCCGACCTCGGATCAAGATCTTCATCACCATGGGAAGGCGAGAGGTCTTTGACGTTGAAGGTGTCGCTCACGTTGTACTTGTTGCTTGGTAGGTTGAGCTTGTAAGCGTTGTTGTTGTAGCGTGCTAACACCTTGAAGGGTCCATCGGCTCGAGGTAGAAGTTTGGACTTGCGTTCGTTGGGGAAGCGTTCCTTGCGAAGGTGTAGCCACACGAGATCGCCTATGTTGAAGATCATGGGTTGCTTGTTGATGTTGAGCTTGGTCGCTAGTCGTTGTACTTGGCGCTCGATGGTGTGTCTTGTATCTTCATGCATCTTCTTGATGTAGCTTGCACGGGCACTTGCGTCGAGGTTGGTGCGCTCTTGTAGAGGAAGAGGTAGAATGTCCAATGGTGACAATGGGTTGAAGCCGTAGACGACCTCGAAGGGGGACTTGCCGGTAGTCGAATGTCTTGCACGATTGTAGGCGTACTCGGCGATGGGTAGACATGCTTCCCACTCCTTGATGTTCTTCTTGATCAACACGCGTAGTAGAGTGGAGAGAGTCCGGTTCGTCACCTCCGTTTGGCCGTCGGTTTGAGGATGGTATGCGGATGAGAACAAGAGCTTGATTCCTAGCTTGGCGCAAAGAGTCTTCCAAAAGTAACTCAAGAACTTGACGTCGCGGTCGGAGACGATTGTCTTTGGTACTCCATGGAGGCGCAAGATTTCCCTACAAAAGAGATTTGCAATATGTGAAGCATCATCTACCTTGTTGCAAGGAATGAAATGTGCCATCTTAGAAAATCGGTCCACAACAACAAACACGGAATCCTTTCCATTTTGAGTTCTAGGCAAACCAAGTATAAAATCCATGCTAATGTCTTCCCAAGGTTGATAAGGAATAGGAAGAGGCATGTAAAGACCATGAGATTGAGCTTTTGACTTAGCTTTGCGGCATGTAGAGCATCGGGTGGTGAAGCGCGAGACGTCTCGAAACATCTTGGGCCAAAAGTAGTTCTTGGAGAGCATGGCGAAAGTCTTGTCGCGTCCAAAATGTCCCATGAGTCCGCCTCCGTGGGCCTCTTGCAAAAGGAGCAAATGAAGAGACGACTCGGGAATGCATAGTTTGTTAGCTCTCATAAGATAACCCTCCTTGAGGTAATATTGTTCCCAAGATGTATGTGTCAAACATTTAGCATAATGAGGTGCAAAAGATGGATCATTAGCATACAAATCTTTTATGTGCTCAAAGCCAATAACATTCAACTCAAGTTGGGTGACAAGCGTGCATATGCGTGAAAGTGCATCAGCAACTACATTTTCCTTACCCTTAATGTACTTGATCACATATGGGAAAGATTCAATAAATTCACTCCATTTGGCATGATGCTTGTTCAATTTAGTTTGACCTTTCAAGTACTTAAGCGTTTCATGATCGGTATGGATGACAAACTCATGAGGTCTAAGATAATGTTCCCAAACATGTAGGACACGCACTAATGCATACAATTCTTTGTTATATACGGGATAGTTAAGTTGAGCACCGGAGAGTTTTTCACTAAAATAAGCAATTGCTCGTTTTTCTTGCATCAAAACTCCGCCAATTCCGGTACCACTTGCATCACAATGAACCTCAAAAGTTTTGTCAAAATTGGGCAAAGCAAGAATTGGAGCATGAGTAAGCAAAGACTTGAGCTCATCGAAAGCGGTTGATTGCAAAGTTCCCCAAACAAAAGGAGCATTTTTCTTACTCAAAGCATGCAAAGGGGCTGCAATAGTGCTAAAGTTTTTCACAAAGCGGCGATAAAAACCTGCAAGACCAAGGAAACTTCGCACTTGTTGCAAATTGGTGGGTTGGGGCCAAGTTTTAATTGCTTCAATTTTAGTTTCATCAACATGGACACCCTTGGAAGAGACAACGAAACCCAAGAAAACCACTTTGTCAACGCCAAAAGTGCATTTTTTCAAGTTGGCATAAAGACTTTCCTTTCTAAGTGTTTGCAAGACAAGCTTAACATGATGAAGATGCTCTTTCATGGTTTTGCTAAACACAAGAATATCATTGAAGTAAACCACAACAAAGATTCCAATGTAAGATCGAAGTACATGATGCATGAGACGCACAAAAGTTCCGGGTGCTTCCGACAAACCCATAGGCATAACCAACCACTCATATAAGCCAAATTTGGTTTTAAAAGCAGTTTTGCATTCATCACCCTCATGAATGCGGATTTGATAATAGCCACTTTTAAGATCAATTTTTGAGAAAAAGTTGGCTCCACTAAGTTCATCAAGCATATCATCTAAGCGAGGAATGGGATGTCTATAGCGAACGGTGATAGCATTTATAGGTCTACAATCGGAGCACAAGCGGAAACTTCCATCGGGCTTAGGCGCAAGTATAACGGGAACGGCACAAGGGCTTAAGCTTTCACGTACATGACCATTATCGATTAGTTGTTGTACTTGCCGTTGAAGCTCCTTGGTTTCTTCGGGATTGACACGGTATGGAGCTTTGTTTGGAAGTGGTGCTCCGGGGATGAGGTCGATTCGATGCTCAATGCCTCGTAGAGGAGGTAGACCCGGAGGTAGCTCATCGGGGAAAACATCTTGAAATTCCTGCAAAAGAGATTGAAACACCAAACGTAGCTTGTGAATGGTGTTAGTTTCTGTTTCTCCATCCTTGCAAACAAGGACAAAGTGCATCACACTCGATGGGTTCTCACACACTTCTCTCATCTCATTTTTGGTGGCGATTATGAGGTTTTTCTCTCTAGGCGAAGAGGCGCTCAAGTTTTGCTTGTGGCTCTCACTCACTTTTTGGTGGTTCACTTTCTCACTCTTCTCTCTTTGGTTGGTGGCTTGTTTGTCGGCTATCACTTGACTAGGAGACAAGGGTCGTAGCACATATTCTTTTCCTTTCATCCTGAAGCTATAGTGGTTTGTACGCCCATTGTGGAAGACACCACGGTCAAATTGCCATGGCCGACCAAGGAGGAGGTGGCAAACGGTCATTGGGACCACATCACACTCCAAAGTGTCCTCATATGCACCAATTTTGAAGGATACTTGGAACGTATGCTCAACTCGTATAGTGCCGGAGTCACTTAGCCATTGAACCTTGTAGGGGTGCGGGTGCTTCTTCTTGACCAATTGAAGCTTGGAGCATAGTTCTTCGCTTGCCAAGTTGTGGCAACTACCTCCATCGATGATGACCTTGACGGATCGTCCATTGATGCCGGCCTTTGTGTGGAAGATGTGGCATCGTTGGTCTTCTTCTTGTTGATGTTGAAGTGTCAAGACCTTGGAGACAACAAGAGCGGGACTCGTATCTTCATCACAAAAGACTTGATCATCTTCATCCTCGTTGACGCGCCGGTGCATGGCCACTTGCTCAATAGCTTCCATTTCATCTTCACTCATTGAGTCGTAGGTGCCATCGTCATTGAGGATCATGGTGCGCTTGTTGGTGCATTCATAGGACTTGTGGCCTCGGCCGCCGCAAGTGAAACACTTGAAGGAGCTTGTCTTGACGATCTCATCGGTTGGAGTAGATGATGAAGCACGCGGCTTGAAGTTGCTTGTAGTAGGAAGAAGACGACTTGAACTTGTGGAAGTTTTCTTGTAACTTGACTTATCGTCGTTGCTTGGGGAAGGCTTGGTTGATGTCGAAGTTGGAGTAGTTGTTGAAGCTTGGTTGTTGGAGAAGCCGTGTGTCTTGGAGGAGTACTTGGCGTACTTGAAGTCATCTTGCACTTGCCGTTCCGCCTTTGTAGCTTGATGCACGAGCTCAATGAGGTTGGAGTAGGGTTGGAAGTCGGCGATCTTCTTGATGGGATGATTGAGTCCATTCAAGAATCGTGCCATTGTTTGCTCATCATCCTCCGTGACATTGGCTCGAATCATGGCAATCTCCATTTCCTTGTAGTATTCTTCAACACTCTTTGTTCCTTGCTTGAGGAGTTGTAGCTTCTTGAAGAGGTCGCGGTTGTAGTAGGTGGGTACAAATCGTGCTCTCATGACATCCTTCATTTGAGCCCAAGTGGTGATTGGAGGTTCACCTCTTGCTTGTCGGCGCTCAAGGACTTGTTCCCACCATATAAGCACATAGTCTTGGAACTCAAGTGATGCCATAGCAATCTTCTTCTCTTCCTCATAGTTGTGCAAACGAAAGATTTTGTCGACCTTCAATGCCCATGAGAGGTACTCTTCGGGATGATTGGTTCCATTGAACTTGGGCATTGTGAATTTGAGCTTGCCATAGCGTTGCTCTTCATTGTGTTGTGGGCGATGGTGATGGTGATGACGCCCTTGATGTGGAGGGTAATCATCCTCATGTTGCTCTTGGCGTGGGGGAAGTCCATGATCAACTTGCTCTTGTTGACCTTGAGGTTGGGGAGGAGCTTGACGTGCTTGTGAAGGAGCTTGTGGGGCTTCACGTTGCGCACGTGGATGATAATTCCTCTCTTGGATTTCTTATCGAAGGGCTTCCTCTTGATTGCGCCTTTCGCGATTGCGGTTGGCGATAGCTCGACTTGATGCTTGAAGGGCACGTTCCGCCTCAAGAGCTTGTGCTTCTCGTTGTTGTTGTTGAAGACGTTGAGCCTCGGCGTCTTGTTGTTGTTGGTGTAGACGCGCTCGTTCTTGTTCTTCTTGGCGACGAAGACGTTGTCGTTCTTGAGCTTGAGCAAACGCTACTTGGTTTGATTGAGGACGAGGAACTTGTTCATCAACTTGCTCTTGGGAATGCTTGTCGTCTAGCGGGTTGCGAGATGCATGACGGTCTTGATGCGCGGCTCGTCGAAGAGTGTTCGATGACGGTGTACTTGTGCCGGAGAAGGAGTCGTCGGAGTGGCAACTTGAGTGGCTCCGTCTTGAGTATGACGATGTAGAAGGAGGCCGGTTCACCAACAAGGCGCGGATCTCGTCCATTCTTGCATCGTTCTCTTGCTTCTGCGCGTCGAGCTTGTTGTCGAAGTAGTCTCTTGTACGTTGCTCGAAGAGTCGCAAGTCGGTAGCGAGGTTGTCGATGCGGTCGTTCATTGCTTGTTGCTCTTGATGTAGAGCTCGTTGTGCGCCAAAGAGGTGGCTCTTGGTGGCGTATGATGACATGTCGTTGTCTTGCTCGATGAAGAGTGGGTTGGTAGAAGTACTTGCCCTATCCATCATTTCAAGCAAATTGTGAGTGGTAGAAGGAGAAGAACTAATACCAATGTACCTTTGACCGAAGTTGAGGATGAATCAAGTTCACTCAAATGCGGACAATGAAATAGCACTATTGGTACCGATCCTTGTCGATTCTCACACCTACACAAGTAAAAGCTTTTGGTGGAGCTTGGTTAGGATGGTGGCACAAAATTGATTGCAATCGTTAGCTTGACTCAAAAATGTTGAAGAAGATTCGCAAATTCGCATATGCAACAATTAGACCAAGCAAGTAGTGGTACACGGAAACACACACGCAAATAGATAAATGGGATTGTGCAAGCCAAAAGTGAGCCAAAATGTGGAATCCACGAAAATGTACTTGTTGCACAATACTAGAGAGACGCTAGCACGATTGCACAATAGGCGGATACGGAGCTTGTGCACAACCTACTAGGCAAAAATGCAATGATCTCTATCCCAAGTATGCTATATGTATGCTATGGTTCTTGCTTATAAGCTCTTTGCTTATCGTTCCTCTTTGCTTAAAAGCTTGAGTGGCTCTTTCTCTTTTGAGATCTTTTCTTATGCAAACTTCACGAATCAAGATAGCAATTGTGTATGCGATGACAACTTTGTGACACACAAGTTGATTCCGAGATATGCACCACGATGGTATGTATGATATGGAGTATGCTTACTAATGTGCACAAGTCACGTTGCCGGCAATACTCAATGGCTAGTCTCGATGGGTAAGCAACGCAAAAGATGGTCTATGATGGTTATCAATGCAATTGCAAGGTATGACAAAGATGTCGTCGAAGTTACCGTCCGTAGTGAAGATGAGTAGTCGACGAAAATGAGCGTTTGTTGTTGATGTCTCACCGCACCTAAATAGCCGAAACACAATAGGACACGGCAATCTCAACTCAAATTCTCGAACCCAAAGTCGAATGGTAGTACGGAGGTTGTGTCGCGGGGTTTTGGCAGGTGGAAGTGGTGGAGGTTGGGGTGGGGAGGTATGTTGGCGTAGGTGGTGGTGGTGGAATACTGCAGAACTGCAGTTTCGGCAGAGGAAGCCGGATGATTCGGGATAGGAACCGGATGATCCGGGCGTGTCCGGATGATCCGGGTCAGGGTCCGGATGATCCAGGCAGGTCAATCGCGGTCGGGAACTGCTCGGGAAGAACTCGAAAACGGCGAGAAATTTGACGATTTCGCGGATTTTGGATGGATCTCGAGGGGGAGAAGGTGGGGAAAAGCAAGATCCACGAGTTACACACCGAATCCACGGATCAAAATCAACAAAACATCATCAAAACCAACAAATCACAAAAAAAAAATTTGGGGTTATTTTTGGTGGGGATTTTCGGATTTAGGACAAAAACAACAAAATCAAGCTGGAAAACACGGGGTAGGGGCTCCAAAAACGTCATCAACGTGGCTCATGATACCATATGATGTAGGGTGGAACCCTATAGCGTCGATCTTTCACGTTTGGAGTGGATCCTACGGGGAACCATGTGGGGGGTGCATCATCGTCCACCATGGCCATTGTCGTCTCCTTTGGAGGTATAGACTCGTCGAGCATAGGCATGTCGTCATGTAGGAGACCTAGTACCAAAGAATAAAACACACTAGGAGTAGAGGTTAAGTGATGTAGGGCGGAACCCTATGGTGACGATCTTTCACGTTTGGAGTGGATCCTATGGGGAATCACGAAGAACACGCGAAAGCACAAAGGGAAAACACGGGGAAAACGAGAGAGAATCACTAAACCAACAAGGAATCGATCACACAAGTGCTAGATCATCACACACATAAGGTAGCACATGGTTCAAGATCAACAAAGGTAAGGATACAAAGGAACCGTTCTTCTCCAAGAGGAGGCCTTGATGTTCTTCCCTAGAAGGGGTCTTGAATCCGCTTGGGGGATCTTCTCCGAAGAGGTCATCATCTCCGAGGAGAAGTATCCAAGTGGATGAGCAAAGGCTCTCTCACAAATATGAGCTAATCCAATGCTAAGTCTCAAAGTGAGGAGATGGGGTCCTATAAATAGACTTGGGGGCGAAGGGGTACATGGGCTCAGCCCAACACGCGCACACAGGCGCTGGCCGGATGATCCGGATGAGGGTCCGGATGGTCCGGGTGGAGGCCCGGATGAGCTGGAGGCCCGGCTGGTGGCGGCGAAGGGCCGGATGTCCGGCTGGTGGTCCGGATGTCCGGGCAGGGTCTGGATGATCCGGGACTGGGTCCGGATGATCCGGCTTCAGGCTTGAGCTTCGGGTGTCTTCGGATGAATTAGCCGGATCGTCCGGGCCGTGGTCTGGATCGTCCGGGCTCTGTCCGGATCGTCCGGGCCGCCGTCCGGATCGTCCGGCCATCCTGGTCCTTGGTGCTTTTTCCTCTCCGTCTTCATGCATGTCTTCTGCTTCCGGTTCTCCTTGCTTCCTAGCTTCTTCATGGTTAGCTCCTTGGTACCTGAGTATGCATAGCGTTTGTGATTGAGGTAGTAACCATGTCTCATGTGAATCGAAAGGGAATTGTGAGAGGAGTGATGTCACCTCGGTTTCAAGAGCTCTTGCACGTGCTCGAGTCATAGGTCCTTGTGAGGTTGGATGTGTTGATGTAGAGTCCATGGGGATGATGGAAGGATGCTCCGCATCATGTTGCTAGTGAGTTGAGTGCACTAGATTATCTTTATGAGGTTTTGCTTGAAATCCGTGAATCTGAAAATTGTGATGAAGTGCTTTATGAAGAGATTCATGATAGCTCCTTGAATAAAAAGCATGATCGCAATTATTTTACTATAAATTCTATTGATGTCAATTGTGCTAATAATATGCAAAACCCTAAGCTTGGGGATGCTAGTTTTGCTATGACTACTATTTGTTGCAATGATCATGATTGGGGTGATTCTTCTTATGATCTTGAAAATTTATTTAAGCCCCATGATGAATATGAGATTGATAATAGAGTTTGCCATATTGTTGAAAGTGGGTTTGTAAGAGTGTCAACTTTAGATCCCACATATTTGGATAAAGTTTAATCTAATGAAGTTTTTGATAGAAGTGGGTTTGGAGAGGTCATGACTTTAATGATAATCCCACTATTTTGGAAGAGTGGCAACTTCACATGCATGTGGATCGTGTTGAGAATATGTTATGTGATAGCTATTTTGTTGAATTTTCCTATGATCCCACATGTAATTATTATGAGAGAGGAAAATATGGTCGTAGAAATCTTTATCTTACTAAATTATCTCTCGTCATGTTGAGATTGCTATCGTCTCTTTCTTCTTCCTTGCATATGCTAGTTTTTGATTGCCTTGCAAATTTGTTTGCTTATAATATGCCTATGCATAGGAAGTATGTTAGACTTAGATGTGTTTGCCACATGTTTTATGATGCTCTCTTTATGCTTCAATTCTTGTCTTTCATGTGAGCATCATTGAAATCTCAATGCCTAGATAAAAAGGCTTTAAAGAAAAGCGCTTGTTGGGAGACAACCCAATATTTTTCTTTGCTGTTATTCAATAAATATTTCATCTAGCCTCTGTTTAGATGTGGTTTTATGTTTTAATTAGTGTTTTGTGCCAAGTAGAACCTATAGGATAACCTAAGGTGATAGTTAATTTGATTCTGCTGAAAAACAGAAACTTTTGCGAGCACGAGAATAATTTTAATAAATCACAGAAACGTGATTTTGCGTTGATTCTTTTTGAAGTAGATCAATAGACAAATTTCCTAGAACTTCCTATTTTGGTAGTAGTTTATAGTTCCAGAAGTATTCGAAAGTTATAGATTGCTACAGATTGTTCTATTTTTGACAGATTCTGTTTTTTGTGTGTTGTTTGCTTATTTTGATGCATCTATGGCTAGTATCGGGGTTATGAACCATATAGAAGTTGGAATACAGTAGGTTTAACACAAATATAAAGAAAGAATGAGTTCATTATTGTAACTTATGTGGTGGTTTTTCTTTCTTGCACTAACGGTGCTTATGAGATTTCCTGTTGAGTTTTGTGTTGTGAAGTTTTCAAGTTTTGGGTAAAGATTTGATGGACTATGGAATAAGGAGTGGCAAGAGCCTAAGCTTGGGTATGCCAATGGCACCCCAAGATAATCCAAGGACAACCAAAAGCCTAAGCTTGGGGATGCCCCGGAAGGCATCCCCTCTTTCCGGGGCATCCCCTCTTTCGTCTTTGTCTATCGGTAACTTTACTTGGAGCTATATTTTTATTCACCACATGATGTGTGTTTTGCTTGGAGCGTCTTGTATGATATGAGTCTTTGCTTTTTAGATTACCACAATCATCTTTTCTGTACACACCTTTTGGGAGAAACCCACATGATTTGGAATTTATTAGAATACTCTATGTGCTTCACTTATATCTTTTGAGCTAGATAATTTTGCTCTATTGCTTCACTTATATTTTTTAGAGCACGGCGGTGGCTTTATTTTGTAGAAATTGTTGATCTCTCATGCTTCACTTATATTATTTTGAGAGTCTTCTAGAACAGCATGGTATTTGCTATGGTTATAAAATTGGTCCTAGAATGATTGGGCATCCAAGTTGGGTATAATAAAAACTATCATAGGAAGTGAATTGGATGTTATGATCAATTTGATGCTTGATAATTGTTTTGAGATATAGAGGTGGTGATATTAGAGTCATGCTAGTTGGGTAATTGTGAATTTAAAGAATACTTGTGTTGAAGTTGGCAAGTCCCGTAGCATTCACGTTTGGTAAAAGTTGTGTAACAAATTTGTTGCATGGGATGCTCTTTTGATTGCCTTCCTTATGAGTGGAGGTCGGGATCGCGCGATGGTTAACTCCTACCAACCCTTCCCCTAGGAGGATGCGTAGTAGTGCTTTGCTTTGAGGGCTAATAAAACTTTTGCAGTAAGCATATGAGTTCTTTATGACTAATGTGAGTCCATGGATTATACGCACTTTTACCCTTCCATCATTGCTAGCCTCTTCGGTACCGTGCATTGCCCTTTCTCACCTTGAGAGTTGGTGCAAACATCGCCGGTGCATCCAAACCCCATGATACGATACGCTCTATGACACATAAACCTCCTTATATCTTCCTCAAAACAGCCACCATACCTACCTATTATGGCATTTCCATAGCCACTCCGAGATATATTGCCATGCAACTTTCCACCGTTCCGTTTATCATGACACGCATCATCATTGTCATATTGCCTTGCATGATCATGTAGTTGACATCATATTTGTGGCAAAGCCACCTTCATAATTTTTCATACATGTCAGTCTTAATTCATTGCCCATCCTGGTACACCGCCGGAGGCATTCATATAGAGTCATATCTTGTTCTAGCTTTGAGTTGTAATTCATGAGTTGTAAATAAATAAAAGTGCGATAATCATCATTATTAGAGCATTGTCCCCAAATAAAAAAAGGCCAAAGAAAAAAAAAGGCCTAAAAAAGAAAAAAAAGGGTGGGGGGGACAATGTTACTATCCTTTTCCACACTTGTGCTTCAAAGTAGCACCATGTTCTTCATATAGAGAGTCTCTTATGTTGTCACTTTCATATACTAGTGGGAATTTTTCATTATAGAACTTGGATTGTATATTCCAACGATTGGCTTCCTCAAAATGCCTAGGTCTTCGAGAGCAAGCAAGTTGGATGCACGCCCACTAGTTTCTTTTGTTGAGCTTTCATACATTTATAGCTCTAGTGCATCCGTTGCATGGCAATCCCTACACCTCATGTTGACATCAATTGATGGGCATCTCCATAGCCCGTTGATTAGCCTCGTCAATGTGAGACTTTCTCCTTTTTTGTCTTCTCCACACAACCTCCATCATCATATTCTATTCCACCCATAGTGCTATATCCATGGCTGACACTCATGTATTGCGTGAGAGTTGAAAAAAGCTGAAGCGCGTTAAAAAGTATGAACCAATTGCTTGGATGAAACCGGGGTTGTTCTTGATGGGAGTATTTTTGTGTAATGAAAATGAAACATAGCCTAACTATATGATTTTGTAGGGATGAACTTTCTTTAGCCATGTTATTTTGAGAAGACATGATTGCCTTGTTAGTATGCTTGAAGTATTACTATTTCTTATGTCAATATGAACTTTTATTTTGAATCATTTGGATCTGAACATTCATGCCACAATAAAGAAAATTACATTGAGAATTAAGCTTGGGGATGCTTGATATGTCTCCAACGTATCTATAATTTTTGGTTGTTCCATGCTATTATATTACCCATTTTGGATGTTCATTGGCTTTACTTTACACTTTTATATCATTTTTGGGACTAATCAACTAACTGGAGGCCCAGCCCGAATTGTTGTTTTTCTCCTATTTCAGTGTTTCAAAGAAAAGGAATATCAAACGGAGTCCAAACAGAATGAAACCTTCGGGAGAAATCTTTTCGGAACAAACACAATCCAGGAGACTTGGAGTGGACGTCAAGCAGCAAACGAGGCGGCCATGAGGGTGCCCGGCGCGCCCCCACCCTCGTGGTCCCCTCGTGACTCAACCGACCTACTTCTTACTCCTATATATATATCCACGTACCCTGAAAACATCCAGGAGCACCACGAAAAAATATTTCCACCACCGCAACCTTTTGTATCCGCGAGATCCCATCTTGGAGCCTTCGCTGGCGCTCCGCCAGAGGGGGAATCAACCACGGAGGGCCTCTACATCATCTCCAAGGCCTCTCCGATGAGTTGTGAGTAGTTTACCACAGACCTTCGGCTCCATAGTTATTAGCTAGATGGCTTCTTCTCTCTCTTTGAATCTCAATACAAAGTTCTCCTCGATCTTCTTGGAGATCTATTTGATGTAACTCTTTTTGCGGTGTGTTTGTCGAGATCCGATGAATTGTGGGTTTATGATCAAGTTTATCTATGAGAAATATTTGAATCTCCTCTGAATTCTTTTATGTGTGATTGGTTATCTTTGCAAGTCTCTTCGAATTATCAGTTTGGTTTGGCCTACTAGATTGATCTTTCTTGAAATGGGAGAAGTGCTTAGCTTTGGGTTCATCTTATGTGTCATTTCCTAGTGACAGCAGGGGCATCAAGGCACGTATTGTATTGTTGCCATCGAGGATAAAAAGATGGGGTTTATATCATATTGCATGAGTTTATCCCTCTACATCATTCATCTTGCTTAATGTGTTACTCTGTTCTTATGAACTTAATACTCTAGATGCAGGAAGGAGTCGGTCGATGCAGAATCGTTTCGATCTAATTGTTGCGGACGTGATGCCTATATTCATGATCATGCCTAGATAATCTCATAACTATGCACTTTTCTATCAATTGCTCGACGGTAATTTGTTCACCCACTGTAATACTTATGCTATCTTGAGAGAAGCCACTAATAAATCACAGAAACGTGCTTTTGCGTTGATTATTTTCGCAGTAGATCAATAGATAAATTTCCCAGGGCTTCCTATTTTGGTAGGAGTTTTATAATTCCAGAAGTATTCGAAAGTTACAGATTGCTACAGACTATTCTGTTTTTGACAGATTCTGTTCTTTCGTGTATTGTTTGCTTATTTTGATGCATGTATGGCTAGTATCGGGGGGGGGGGGTATGAACCATAGAGAAGTTGGAATACAGTAGGTTGAACACCAATATAAATAAAGAATGAGTTCATTACAGTACCTTATGTGCTGGTTTTTCTTTCTTGCACTATCGGAGCTTATGAGATTTCCTGTTGAGTTTTGTGTTGTGAAGTTTTCAAGTTTTGGGTAAAGATTTGATGGACTATGGAATAAGGAGTGGCAAGAGCCTAAGCTTGGAGATGCCCATCGAACCCCAAGATAAGCCAAGGACAACCAAAAGCCTAAGCTTGAGGATGCCCCGAAAGGCATCCCCTCTTTCGTCTTCGTTTATCGGTAACTTTACTTGGAGCTATATTTTTATTCACCACATGATATGTGTTTTGCTTGGAGCATCATTTTCTTTTTGTTAGTATTTGCTTGCTGTTATTTAGAATAATGTTTTGCATCTTTAGAATAATGTTTTACTTGGAGCATCTTGTATGATATGAGTCTTTGATTTTTAGATTACCAAAATCATCCTTGCTGTACACACCTTTTGGGAGAAACCCACATGATTTGGAATTTATTAGAATACTCTATGTGCTTCACTTATATTTTTTGAGCTAGATAACTTTGCTCTATTGCTTCACTTATATTTTTTAGAGCACGGCGGTGGCTTTATTTTGTAGAAATTGTTGATCTCTCATGCTTCACTTATATTATTTTGAGAGTCTTTTAGAACATCATGGTATTTGCTATGGTTATAAAATTGGTCCTAGAATGATTGGGCATCCAAGTTGGGTATAATAATACTATCATAGGAAGTGAATTGGATGCTATGATCAATTTGATGCTTGATAATTGTTTTGAGATATAGAGGTGGTGATATTATAGTCATGCTAGTTGGGTAATTGTGAATTTAAAGAACACTTGTGTTGAAGTTGGCAAGTCCTGTAGCATGCACGTATGGTAAAAGTTGTGTAACAAATTTGTTGCATGGGATACTCTTTTAATTGCCTTCCTTATGAGTGGAGGTTGGGATCGCGCGATGGTTAACTCCTACCAACCCTTCAACAAGGAGCATGCGCATTAGTACTTTTCTTTGAGGGCTAATAAAACATTTTATAGCATTCTTCTTCTAACAATTGAGCACAACTTTCCAATCCATCATTTTCAAGAAATATATTATGAAGATGATCAATAATATGATGCAACCTTAATTCCATTTTTTGTAGTTTTCCATTATAAACCAAACTAGTGATAAAACAAGAAACTAACAGATTTGATTGCAAGATCTAAAGATATACCTTCATGCACTCAACTCCCGGGCAACGGCGCCAGAAAAGAGCTTGATGTCTACTACGCAACTTTATTCTTGTAGACACGTGTTGGGCCTCCAAGCGCAGAGTTTTGTAGGACAGTAGCAATTTTCCCTCAAGTGGATGACCTAAGGTTTATCAATCCGTGGGTGGCATAGGATGAAGATAGTCTCTCTCAAGCAACCCTGCAATCAAATACAAGAAATCTCTTGTGTCCCCAACACACCCAATACAATGGCAAATTGTATAGGTGCACTAGTTCGGCGAAGAGATGATAATAAAAGTGTAGTATGGATAGTAGATATGAGTTTTTGTAGTGCGAACAATAAAAAACAGCAAGGTAGTAAATATTAAAACGGAGCACAAACGGTATTGCAATGATGGAAAATGAGGCCTAGGGTGCATACTTTCACTAGTGCAATCTCTCAACAATGCTAACATAGTTTGATCATATGATTATCACTCAAAGTGCAATAAAGAATCACTCTCGAGTTCCTATTAGAGGAGAACAAAATATAGAAATTGTTTGTAGGGTACGAAACCACCTCAAATCCATTCTTTCCTATCAATCTATCCTAGAGTTCGTACTAAAATAACAGCAAGCTATTCTTTCCGATCGATTTAATCAAGAGTTCGTACTAAAATAATAGCATATGATGCATATCAACCAACTCTAATGTCACCTGGATACTGATGAGGACATGACTACCTTGGATATGACCAAAAATATTGCATACATGCATATTTGTCAGGTGATTTCTAGTGCAAACTATTCAATAATCTATTTATGTTATCCAGAACAAAAATACTCCACACACTTTTGTGTTTTGTCTAATTGCAGGTGTATGGGACATTTGTACAATCCACAAATGAAGATAAGGAAGAAAGAGAAGTTTATTTGCTGTTCAAAAAGTTCTCTCACGTCACTTTTGGCCCAAGAGAAGATAGAGTCCAAGTCTAACATGTTTTGGACTCAGATTCGGACTGCACAGACATACCTGACTCAAAATGCCAACAACTTTTTCATACGGACTCCGAATTGGGTGATTCTTTTTTTGTTAGAAAGTAGATTTCATTCTCTTTCCAGCACAATTGGAATCACCTTAAAATCCGTCCGGACCGTTGAGTTACGGACGAAACAATCTGACGCTGCAGCAGAATCCGAGTCAAACTACAAGTCCAAAGGTGTTACGTCACCTCCACTTGGGCCCATGAGCCTTGTACGACCTAGGGTTAGTTTTAGGCTGCCTTGGAACGTCCTCCCACCTCCTTGGCCGCCACCCCTTGCTCCTATATAAGTAGATCCATCTAGTAGCTTTTTCCTTGGGATTTGTTTAGTTAAAAGTTAGCCATTGCAACTTCGTGTACTTCGTTTGTGTCCAACGACCAGACCAAGACCGTTTACGGATCCCCATCTTTATCAATACTTCATACATACTCGCAATATTCAGATTGCTTTTATCATATTCTTGCTTGTTCTTCGATTGCTTGCAGGAATAGACCTTCGTGGTCAGGTTGATTGTGCTCCGGCGTGGTCAATAACCTCTCGGAGTTGGTTTAGCGATTGCTAAGGCGCAACGTCGTGCACGTTTGTAGTCGAATCGTCAAAGTCGTCTCCACCAAATCGATAGTTATCATCTCATCGAAAGATTGGGACACCCCGCCTCTATCAAGTGGTATCAGTTTTCAGGTTGCTCGGTAAGATTTTACAGTTTTTCATAGTTTAGATCGCATCATCATTCATACCTATAGTCCATGAAAAGCCACAAAAAAAGTTAGATCTGTTCATCCTTTATCCAAGCCAGTCTGAGCCTTTGCAATTTTCTATTCGTTGCTTGCATAGTTGAATTATCGGTTGCATCGTCGTGTCAGTTGCTGGTCTTAGTGTCTAGTTCTTTTAGAGTTTCGAGTTCTGTTCACATTAGTCACGCCGCCGCTGCATCATTATCCCTTCCACTGTCCACCATCCTATCTATTATTTCCACCACGTGCTACGCGCTGTTCATTGTTATAATCATAGTTGAGGTCATTCACATCTTTGCCTGATCCAATCTGCATCTTATCTAGTTTGTCTTGGACAGAGGAAAAAAAAGAGAGAAAAAAAGGAGAGAAAAAAAGGAAAGAGAAAAAAGAAAAAGAGAGAGAAGAAACAGAAAAAAAAAGCGCGAGAAAAAAAAGAGAGAAGAAAAAAAACGGATCTATCTCGAATCAATCTCGTACCTGAATTCGGATTGGAATCTGTTTTGCGTACTGCTCAGTAAAACAGGTGTATCTTCCTCATATGAAATCCGTTTTGGCTCCGTGAGTACTCAAATTGAAGCTAGAGATGAGCCGCATCTAAATAGTTGCAGAAGCTGGTTCAATATTTGACACCTCAAAATAGGCTTCTAAATAGGTCTTTTTGCCCTCTGAAGTTCGTGGACACAACTTGTTCCAATTTTTCAGGCCAGTTTTAGAATTCTTTGACTCCTCATATCAACTCGGAATTGAGTGATTCTTTTTGCATTGGAAAGCTTGAGTTAGTAGCATTATTTGAAAGAATGTATCAGAAAATTGGCTCAAACTTTTCAAGAGGAAAGTTGGAGAGAGAGTTGTTGTATGTCCTGCTTGGCAGTTGTTTTTCATCATTATCTTCACTGCCGTTGTGATCTTCACTTATATCTTGCTGTCAAGAGCTACTTAGTATCCTTCATTGATGCTAGTTGTGCTACGCCGTGACCTCATTAGTGTTCTAGGCTCGCGTCTCTAGTCCGGTCTAGCCTAGGACCAGCACAGTACCGTCGTTGAGCGTTTATTCAACATTGCATCTCTGAATTGATTATTGCTAATCTTTTGCTACCATATATATAGCCAACCTAGCTCCACATATTTCTACACCGTGTATACGTACGTTCCCATGGCAATCGCTTTACACAATCTTCAGAGTTATTTGACATCGCTGGTTGCCTGTCACCACCGCCGCATGGTAAGAACTTGTAAGATATTGATATTTGCTTTCTCGTGAGCACTTTACAACCACATCCTAGTAGTTCATAGGAACATTATTCTGGAATTTTGTTTCTTGTTTCTACTAATCATGACAGTTCGGAGATAGAAATTCTTGGACGACGAACACATCTTCACCATCACGAGAGTTGGGACAACACACAGAAGCACATGGTCAGGTTATCTCTTTACCGTCATTTGAGGGTAGATTTAATCCTGCTATTTATCTAGCTTGGGAGTTTGAAGTAGAACAAGTTTTTAGTCAGCATGTTTTTTCTGAACTTGTGCGAGTACGAGCTGCCACTAGAGCATTTACTGGTTTTGCTTCTATTTGGTGGAGTGTGCATTGTAAGAAAAACATTGATAACCAACCCACAACTTGGAAAGATTTGAAAGATGTAATGAGAAAACAGTTTTTCCCTCCTTACTATCGTCGTGAATTGCTTCGCAAATTTGAACAATTTAAACAAAGCAATAACACTGTTCATACTTACTACCAAGAGTTCAAATCTTATATGCATCATTGTGACATAGAAGAATCTGAGGATGATACAATGAATAGATCTTTTGGTGGTTTGAACCATGATATTCAGGCAAGATTTCAGTATATTCCTCGTTGCATTACCGGTATGTATGTTCGTGCTTGTACCTTTGAGAGACAGTTATAGGAGGACGCATTGGGTGACTACAACAACTACTATTCCAGTTCATGCTCACCACCATCGGTTGGTTCCTCCACCGTTGCACCTACTAGAGAAGCCCCACCTCGGATTGTGAGCGCGACATCATCTCAAGAGTATGGTGCATTGTCTACGTGTGTACCTACATCAGCTACGTCTTTGCGACAAGGTAATAGTAAAGGTATTGATGATATAACTTCACATGAGAATGATGCATCCCTAGTTAACTTGAATGCATCATGTGTTGAGTTACCTGGTGATTTGAGCACAACACCTATTTTAGAGAATCTTGATACTGTCATGAATGCGTCATGTGATCAAACAACTGAAATACCAACAATTTTGAGTACACCCATTGAATTAACTGTTGATGCAAAAGAATCAATGTTTAATCATTTTGATATGACCTATAATATTGGTGATGATTCGATGTTGAATGACTTATTGCATGTTTGCTTATTTAAGCATGTTGTAGCATGTAAATTTGATGCAAGTAAGGTTTATTCACCAGTGTTGGGATGGTTTAATGATGAACATTGTCAATCTTTTGAAATGAACAAGAGCTTCACTTATATGTGCAAACTGAGTTGCAATATTTTCATGCCTTCTACTTCTTGTGCTAATTTTTTGGATTTAGATTTTATGAACTATGCAAGTTACTCATCTATTCATGTGTCATATATGCAAAAATAGAGGGGAGTAAAAAAGAATGACATATACATATACAACATGTACACCTTGTCTCTTTTGTTAGCCACATTTCAGATTAAGCAACGCCGAGGACGGCTTTATTTTCAAGAAGGGGAGGATGATGAGGACATGACTACCTTGGATATGACCAAAAATATTGCATACATGCATATTTGTCAGGTGATTTCTAGTGCAAACTATTCAATAATCTATTTATGTTATCCAGAACAAAAATACTCCACACACTTTTGTGTTTTGTCTAATTGCAGGTGTATGGAACATTTGTACAATCCACATATAAAGATAAGGAAGAAAGAGATGTTTATTTTCTGTTCAAAAAGTTCTCTCACGTCACTTTTGGCCCAAGAGAAGATAGAGTCCAAGTCTAACACGTTTTGGACTCAGATTCGGACTGCACAGACATACCTGACTCAAAACGCCAACAACTTTTTCATACGGACTCCGAATTGGGTGATTCGTTTTTTGTTAGAAAGTAGATTTCATGCTCTTTCCAGCACAATTGGAATCACCTTAAAATCCGTCCGGAGCGTTGAGTTACGGACGAAACAATCTGACGCTGCAGAAGAATCCGAGTCAAACTACAAGTCTAAAGGTGTTACATCACCTCCACTTGGGCCCATGAGCCTTGTACGACCTAGGGTTAGTTTTAGGCTGCCTTGGGACGTCCTCCCACCTCCTTGGCCGCCACCCCTTGATCCTATATAAGTAGATCCATCTAGTAGCTTTTTCCTTGGCATTTGTTTAGTTAAAAGTTAGCCATTGCAACTTCGTGTACTTCGTTTGTGTCCAACGACCAGACCAAGACCGTTTACGGATCCCCATCTTTATCAATAATTCATACATACTCGCAATATTCAGATTGCTTTTATCATATTCTTGCTTGTTCTTCGATTGCTTGCAGGAATAGACCTTCGTGGTCAGGTTGATTTTGCTCCGGCGTGGTCAATAACCTCTCGGAGTTGGTTTAGCGATTGCTAAGGCGCAATGTCGTGCACGTTTGTAGTCGGATCGTCAAAGTCGTCTCCACCAAATCGATAGTTTTCATCTCATCGAAAGATCGGGACACCCCGCCTCTATCAGATACCCCAATGTCACTGCGAGTACCCATGAGTTAACTATACGATATGTCTCAAACAATTTCAGATTCATAATACTCAATCCACACAAAGAACTACAAGGAGACCCCAAAGTTTCTATCAGAGAAAAGATAATAAAAACATGCATCAAGACCTATGCATAGATTACCCCAAAGTCACCTCAGGAATCCGCAAGTTGAGTGCCATAACATATATCAAGTGAATCAAAATAATACTGCATTGTCACCACGGGTATTCATATGCAAGACATATATCATGTGTTCTCAGATCTGAACATTCAAGTCGACAAGACAAAACTTCAAAGGGTAAAGGCTCAATTCATCACAACAAGTGTAGAGAGGGGAGAAACATCATATGATCCATCTACGTTAACAAAGCCCATGATACATCAAGATCGTGACATCTCAAGATCGCGTGAGAGAGAGAGAGAGATTAAACACATCGCTACTGGTACAAACCCTCACCTACGACGGTGGACTACTCCCTCCTCATCATGGTGGCTGCCGGGATGATGAAAATGGCCACCGGTGATGATTCCCCCCTCCGGCAAGGTGCCGGAACGGGGTCTAGATTGGATCTCGTGGATACAGAGGCCTTGCGACGGTGGAACTTCTGATCTAGGGCTACCCCAAAGGGTTTTGGAATATTTGGGATTTTTTATGGCGAAGAAGGGGTGCGGGAGGCCATCGAGGTGGGCACAACTCACCTGGGTGTTCTGGTCTATAAAAACTCTCCAAGGAGTTTCGCGATGTTTTGACTACGTTTGATATCGATTTCCTGTGATGTAAAAAATAGCAACTGGCACTGGGCACTGGGTCAATAGGTCAGTCCCAAAAATTAATATAAAGTTGCTATAAAATAATTGTAAAACATCCAAGAATGATAATATAATGGCATGAATACTTCATAAATTATAGATACATTGGAGACGTATCCGTGGTCTAGCCACTGGTGGCGTCGGCACGACTGCTCCGGCCAGTTCTGCCTCATCCCATCGTGTCCAACAACACCCCTCGGCGTCCTCTTCCCCGTGGACCTCTCTCCCCCTTCGTTCTCTTCCTTGTCGTGCTGTCGTCGTTGCCGCACAGTACGCGCCCGTGAGCTCCATCGTCTTCCACCTCGGTGTCCTCTTCCTCCTCTTGTCCCCAAGCTCTGCTCGTCTCCGTGAGCCTCTGCACCTCATCTGCTTCCCCCTCATTGCCTCATCCCCTCCCCCGTGACCACTGTAGCCGGCAGAGCCTCGGCCGGACTTGCTTGGCGGCGACCGGCTTGGGTGCCCCTGCCCAGGCTATAAATAGGCCGCCGCGACTCGTCTGAGCTCATCAGCAGCTCCTCCACCCCTCTCTGCACCTCCCCATGATCTCCATTCGCTCCTAGAGCCGCTCCCCGACCCCGCCATCGCCATAGCCGCCGCCTCCGTTCCCCTTGAGGCGGGCAACACAGAGCGCCTTCCGCTCTATCCCTCCACCACCAGTGCACCACATCAAATCCGGCGATCCTCCCGGGCTCGTCGCCAGCCCCAGTCCCCCGCCAGAGCCACCCAATCGCCCGACCCTGCCGCCCTTTGGTTTCGCTCGTCGCCACACTTCCAGCCATCTCCGCCACCCGTGTTACCCACCCCTGGATGCGGTGCTCACCGGAGGACGCAACCGTGTCATCGCCTGGTCCCGCAGCTCGCCGGGGTGTCGAGCCAGCGCCTTGCTGTCACATCGGGAAGCAAAGGAGGAGAAGGAAGAAGAAGGTGAGGAGGAGAGAGAAGGAGTTGCAGGCCCCACTTGTCAGTGATAGGAGGGCGTGGCCCAGCTAGCCACGTCGGATAAGTGGAGACGCCCTCGGCACAGTACGTTTTCCCTTGGAGTAGGCGCATTTTTTTGCAACTACGGCTGAAATGCGCTTTCCCAGCGCGAAAGCATATTCTGGAAAATGCGCTTCCTATTTTCAGCCCCGCCTGCCGAAGTGGATAGTTTGTGAGCGTTCACTGTTTAGTGCCTTTTCTGCCTAAAAAGTGAACGGCCACGACTTTTCAACCGTAACTCCGATCGAGGTGATTCCAACGCTCACGTTCTCTGTTCGTCGAGCTCTTTCCGATGGGACTATTTTATTTATGTTTGCACATTCTGAAAATACCCATTTTCCCTTGCCCTAATCCAGCCCCTTTAAGAGAGAACCCCTCTCCAGCAAATTTTTCCGCGAGCATTCTACACTTCTTCCCAAAATATTCCTTGAGCCCCAGGAAAGCCAACCTCCATGAGCCCCAAACTTGCATGTTGACTTTTCTTGCACCTTGTGTGTGTGTAGTTGCAGTAGTTTCGTATCTGCTTCATCTGCAGTTATTTCGGTTGTGGTATGTCGTACTGCTTGCCATGTCATGCTTGCTCTTCATGATAGCATTTGCCATGATAGTTAGAATATTATTGTTGATAATATCGTGCCTTTGTTTTGGTTTAGTTTCATGCCAGTAGTATTGATGCTATGATGATTCTGTTACATGGTTGATATGCTAGTGCTTTGTTTCGCCTTATTCCATATGCTATAGTTGTTCACTTGAGAAGCTTGATATTTTGTTACTGCATATGTATGTGGAATGCTCATTGTTGCATTCATTTTAAATATGCTCATAATGTTGATTATGATGGAGAAGATAATAATATGACTTAACAACAAATCTCCTCCGTCATCGGTGGGATCGAGTCATAGTGCCACCAAATCGAGCTTCTCTAGTGCAACCACATTTGCCTTTTATGGGAAGGCCCTAACTGGGCCTATTGTCATGCCTCTCTCTGGTGCCTCCAACGAGGGAAGGTTATGGGCGCATGCTACCCTGATCAGGTAGGCGGACATAAGCCTTGTGTGCCCGTAGTTGTTGTTAAGGCCTTTTGTCCCCGTTTGGGACCGTTTATGTTTGCCACGACGGTGGCCGTTGATGCCTTTGGTAGGCACGGGGCCACCCATGACTTAGACCAGAGGGGAGTTGGTCGTAGTGGCCGGGAGAGTGTCATGGGCAATGGATCGGTTTTGTCGGAACGCCGTTGGTCCACCCGAATGAGAGTGTGAGGCCATGGGTTCCATGGTGTGGTTACAGTGTGCTACCTCTACAGAGTGTGTGTTAAATCTATCGATAGCCAGGTCCTCGGTCATGGGCACAGTTCGTAGTAGGTCACACTATCGGGTCTTGGTCGAAATGGAGGATAAACCTGAAATAACTAAGTTGATAACTAATGTGTGATAAATAATGTGGTGACTTGGACTGTGATATAGTCGTCAGAAGTCACGTTGATGTTTCGATATGATCATGAGATGAGGTCCCGGTGAGTCATGAGTTTGCTCTGAGGAGCCGTGGCAGAGTAAGAGATTTTTGCATAAACTTAATACAATATGTCTTCACGAGAGGTAACTGGTAGTTTATTTTCAGCATAGTTTCATGATGCCATGCCATGCTTTGATTGAACTGCTAGACTATGTCATGTTTTGATACGCTATGCTATGCCATGTTTTGCTGTTGTCATGTTAGAAGCATGTTCTGATATGCCATGTTATTGCCATGCTAGTAGATGCTATGATGTTGATGCTTAGTTTGATTTATGTCTCTAGTTAATAGCATGCCATGATTAGTAATTGTTCTGAGGTAGGTTGTTGCATGCGCTTGGTTCTTGCTTTGTCATCTGCTGGTTTGGATACTATATATTTGGTTGTCTTGCAAGAACATTCGATGTACTGACCTGGCGTGTCGTGCCAGTTTGTAGGTCATGCCTGGATTGTTTGCTTGTTTGGTCGCGCTAGGCCGTAACTTTGCCGGTCCTGTGAGTTGTGGAGCCCAGACAGAGTCGATATGCTGCCAAACCAAGACTTCTGCCGCCATTTAGATAGCCTTAGAGCTATACCAGATGATTGTATTCATCAATGTTGTAATCCTCTATAAATGTATTTAATGAATATTCTTGTACCTGGAATGTTGTATCATGGACCTGTCGTGTGTCAGGTGTTATCCTGGGCTAACGTGCGAAGGCCCCCTGCTCCATGCGGATCGGGGTGCCACAAACATGCACAACCAATTCTAGCAACTATCAAGCAATGGGAGATGACATCTGTATATGAGTATATTGACTTAGGAGCCACATGAGAACATTTGATCATAGGTCATACTCATTGTTTTAAGCACAAGTGGGGTTGCCACTTATCATAAAGCATTAATGTGTCCACACCATTAGAGTTGCTTTAGATCAAGTCTTAGATCAAAGCTTCCCCTAGATGTGATATCCACCCAAAGAGGGATGAACTAACATTGGGTTTTGTCGATGATGACTTCATGTAGATAGTGTAAATGTGGATGCTCAATGTTGATGTAGTCCATCAAGAGTTGGGAGCAATCCTTGATTTTTGCACTTTCAATACCTACATGGGTTAGTCCCACAAGGAACATACCAAGATATCCATAGACATAGACTGAAATGCGCATATGATGATGTCCATGAATGCATTGAATACCTTGTCCCTTGTCATACCAACAAGAGGGTTTGTGACTCCATGAACTAGTGCAAGATGTTGAAGTTGGTTGGACAAGTTCTTGCCAAAATGAATATGAGTGAAGTTTGTTAGCGGAGTCACCCTCAAGAACTCTCTAGTTCTTCTTCTTTGGGACCCACATCAATTTGATGGGAATCCTTGGAGTTGTAAACTTGATAAAGTCTTGGGAACCCACTTGACTAAGGCTTGAGGCGCTTCTTCAAATGAGTCAATCTCTTCTTCAAGCTTGTCCTTGCCTTTTAGGTTGTGGTCTTATGGTAGAAGATCATCTTGAGCTTATGTTCCCTCAAAAAAAGTGGGGGCATACTTCTCTTGTTGAGGAACAGACTTCGTCTTGGGATATTGATCTTCTTCCCATTCAACTCCATTGGCATTGAACTTTTGTTCAAAACCAATACCTTGATTCTTCCGGTGTCTTATTTGCTTGCGTGCAATTTCCTTAAATTGCTTACTCCCATCAAGACTCTTGTAAACACCTTTCTCTATAATTCCTTTCAATAAAGTGTTTTCTTTCTCAAGAGTAACTTGGCTAAGAGAATCATTAGGGGAATCAAGAGAACTACCAGGAGCAACAATATTGGATATAGCATTGTTATTGTTACTGTCACAGCCCTAGCTTTAGCTGAAGGAAATATGCACTAGAGGCAATAACAAAGTTGTTATTTTATATTTCCTTATTCATGATAAATGTTTATTATCCATGATAGAATTGTATTAATCGGAAACTTGATACATGTGTGGATACATAGACAAAACACCGTGTCCTTGGTATGCATCTACTTGACTAGCTCGTTAATCAAAGATGGTTAGGTTTCCTAGCCATAGACATGTGTTGTCATTTGATGAACGGGATCACATCATTAGGAAAATGATATGATCAACAAGACTCATTCATTAGCTTAGCATTATGATCGTTCAGTTTTATAGCTACTGCTTTCTTCATGTCAAATACATATTCCTCCAACTATGATATTATGCAACTCCCGGATACCATAGGAATGCCTTGTGTGCTATCAAGCATCACAGCGTAACTGGGTGATTATAAAGATGCTCTACAGGTATCTCCGAAGGTGTTTGTTGGGTTGGCATAGATCGAGATTAGGATTTGTCACTCCGAGTATCGGAGAGGTATCTCTGGGCCCTCTCAATAATGCACATCATAAGAAGACTTGCAAGAAAAGTGACTAATGAGTTAGTTGCAGGATGATGCATTATAGAACGAGTAAAGAGACTTGCCGGTAATGAGATTGAACTAGGTATGAAGATACGGATGATCGAATCTCGGGCAAGTAACATACCGATGACAAAGGGAATAACGTATGTTGTCATAACAGTTCGACCGATAAAGATCTTCGTAGAATATGTGGGAGCCAATATGAGCATCCAGGTTCCGCTATTGGTTATTGGCCGGATAGTTGTCTCGGTCATGTCTACATAATTCTCGAACCCGTAGGGTCCGCACACTTAAAGTTCGTGACAATTTTGTATTATATGAGTTATGTGATTTGGTGACCGAATGTTGTTCTGAGTCCTGGATGAGTTCACGGACATGACGAGGAGTCTCGAAAAGGTCAAGAGGTAAAAAAATTATATATATTATGATAGTATTCGGACACCGGAAGTGTTCCGGAGTGTATTGGGTACATATCGGAGTACCAGGGAGTTACCGGAACCCCCCGGGGATTATTGGGCCTTATGGACCATACGAGGGGAGCACGCCAGCCCACAAGGGGTGGCGCGCCCCCCTAAGGAAGGAGGCTGAATAGGAGAAGGATGGGGGTTCGCCTGAAGGAAATATGCCCTAGAGGCAATAATAAAGTTATTATTTATTTCCTTATTTCATGATAAATGTTTATTATTCATGCTAGAATTGTATTAACCGGAAACTTAGTACATGTGTGAATACATAGACAAACATAGTGTCACTAGTATGCCTCTACTTGACTAGCTCGTTAATCAAAGATGGTTAAGTTTCCTAACCATAGACATGAGTTGTCATTTGATTAATGGGATCACAACATTAGATAATGATGTGATTGACTTGACCCATTCCGATAGCTTAGCACTTGATCGTTTAGTATGTTGCTATTGCTTTCTTCCTGACTTATACATGTTCCTACAACTATGAGATTATGCAACTCCTGTTTACCGGAGGAACACTTTGTGTGCTACCAAACGTCACAATGTAACTGGGTGATTATAAAGGAGCTCTACAGGTGTCTTCGAAGGTACATGTTGAGTTGGCGTATTTCAAGATTAGGATTTGTCACTCCAATTGTCGGAGAGGTATCTTTGGGCCCTCTCGGTAATGTACATCACTATAAGCCTTGCAAGCAAAGTAGCTAATGAGTTAGTTGCGGGATGATACATTACATAACGAGCAAAGAGACTTGTTGGTAATGAGATTGAACTAGGTATTGAGATACCGACGATCGCATCTCGGGCAAGTAACATACCGATGACAAAAGGAACAATGTATGTTGTAATGCGGTTTGACCGATAAAGATCTTCGTAGAATATGTAGAAGCCAATATGACCATCCAGGTTCCGCTATTGGTTATTGACCGGAGACATGTTTCAGTCATGTCTACATAGTTCTGGAACCCGTAGGGTCCGCACGCTTAAAGTTAGATGACGGTTATATTATGAGTTTATATGGTTTGATGTATCGAAGGTAGTTCGGAGTCCCGGATGTGATCACGGACATGACAAGGAGTCTTGAAATGGTCGAGACATGAAGATTGATATATTGGACGACTATATTCGGACACCGGAATGGTTCCGGGGGTTATCGGATGTATACCGTAGTACCGGGGGGTTACCGAAACACCCGGGGGGGTTAATGGGCCTCATGGGCCCAAAGTGGAGCAGAGGAGGGGCGGCCATGGCAGGCCGCGCGCCCCTCCCCCTCTAGTCCGAATAGGACAAGGAGGGGGTGGCGCCTCCCCTTTCCTTCTTCTCCTCTCTCCCCTTCCTTCCCCTCTCCTACTTGGACAAGGAAAGGAGGGAGTCCTACTCCTGGTGGGAGTAGGACTCCTCCCTGGCGCGCCCTCCCCTATCCGGCCGCCCCCTCCCTCTTGGTCCTTTATATACGGGGGCACGGGGCACCTCTAGACACAACAATTGATCCCTAAGATCTCTTAGCCATGTGCAGTGCCCCCCTCCACCATAATCCACCTCGATAATATTGTATCGGTGCTTAGGCGAAGCCCTGCGTCGGTAGAACATCATCATCATCACCACGCCGTCGTGCTGATGGAACTCTCCCTCAAAACTCGGCTAGATCGGAGTTCGAGGGACATCATAGAGCTGAACGTGTGCTGAACTCCGTGCGCTCGGTACTTGATCGGTCGGATCGTGAAGACGTACGACTACATCAACCGCATTGTGCTAACGCTCCCGCTTTCGGTCTACGAGGGTACATCGACAACACTCTCCCCTCTCATTGTTATGCATCACCATGATCTTGCGTGTGCGTAGGATTTTTTTTTGAAATTACTACGTTCCCTAACAGTGGCATCCGAGCCTGGTTTTATGCGTAGATGTTATATGCATGAGTAGAACACAAGTGAGTTGTGGGCGATACAAGTCATACTGCTTACCAGCATGTCATACTTTGGTTCGGCAGTATTGTTGCATGAAGCGGCCCGGACCGACATTACGCATACGCTTACGTCAGACTGGTTCTACCGACGTGCTTCGCACATAAGTGGCTGGCGGGTGTCAGTTTCTCCAACTTTAGTTGAACCGAGTGTGGCTATGCCCGGTCCTTGAGAAGGTTAAAATAGCACTAACTTTACGAACTATCGTTGTGGTTTTGATGCGTAGGTAAGAACGGTTCTTGCTCAGCCCATAGCAGCTACGTAAAACTTGCAACAACAAAGTAGAGGACGTCTAACTAGTTTTTGCAGGGTATGTTGTGATGTGATATGGTCAAGACGTGATGCTATATTTTATTGTATGAGATGATCATGTTTTGTAACCAAGTTATCAGCAACTGGCAGGAGCCATATGGTTGTCGCTTTATTGTATGCAATGCAATCGCCCTGTAATTGCTTTACTTTATCACTAAGTGGTAGCGATAGTCGTTGAAGCAATAGGTAGCGAAACGACAACGATGATACGATATAGATCAAGGTGTCGCGCTGGTGAAGATGGTGATCATGATGGTGCTTTGGAGATGGAGATCACAAGCACAAGATGATGATGGCCATATCATATCACTTATATTGATTGCATGTGATGTTTATCCTTTATGCATCTTATTTTGCTTTGATTGACGGTAGCACTATAAGATGATCTCTCACAAAATTTGAAGGTATAAGTGTTATCCCTGAGTATGCACCGTTGCAAAAGTTCTTTGTGCTAAGACACCACGTGATGATCGGGTGTGATAGGCTCTACGTTCAAATACAACGAGTGCAAAACAGTTGCACACGCGGAATACTCAGGTTAAACTTGACGAGCCTAGCATATACAGATATGGCCTCGGAACACTGAGACCAAAAGGTCGAGCGTGAATCATATAGTAGATATGATCAACATAATGATGTTCACCATTGGAAACTATTCCATCTCACGTGATGATCGGACATGGTTTAGTTGATTTGGATCACATGATCACTTAGATGATTAGAGGGATGTCTATCTAAGTGTGAGTTCTTAAGTAATATGATTAATTAAACTTTAATTTATCATGAACTTAGTCCTGATAGTATTTTGCAAATTATGTTGTAGATTAATAGCTCACGTTGTTGCTTCCATATGTTTTATATGCGTTCCTAGAGAAAACTAAGTTGAAAGATGATAGTAGCAATGATGCGGACTGGATCCATGATCTGAGGTTTATCCTCATTGCTGCACAGAAGAATTATGTCCTTGATGCAGCACTAGGTGACAAACCTATTGCAGGAGCAAATGCAGATGTTATGAATGTTTGGCTAGCTCAATATGATGACTACTTGATAGTTTAGTGCACCATGCTTAACGGCTTAGAATCGGGACTTCAAAGACGTTTTGAATGTCATGGACCATATGAGATGTTCCAGGAGTTGAAGTTAATATTTCAAGCAAATACCCGAGTTGAGAGATATGAAGTATCCAACAAGTTCTATAGTTAAAAGATGGAGGAGAATTGCTCAACTAGTGAGCATGTGCTCAAATTGTCTGGGTACTACAATCGCTTGAATCAAGTGGGAGTTAATCTTCCAGATAAGATAGTGATCGACAGAGTTCTCTAGTCACCATCACCAAGTTAGTAGAACTTCGTGATGAACTATAGTATGCAAGGGATGACAAAAACGATTCTCGAGCTCTTTGTGATGTTGAAATCGACGAAGGTAGAAATCAAGAAAGAACATCAAGTGTTGATGATTGACAAGATCACTAGTTTCAAGAAAAAGGCAAAGGGAAAGAAAGGGAACTTCAAGTAGAATGGCAAGCAAGTTGTCACTTCCGTCAAGAAGTCCAAAGCTAGACTAAAGCCTGAAACTGAGTGCTTCTACTGCAAAAGGAAATGGTCACTGGAAGCGGAAATGCCATGAATATTTGGTGGATAAGAAGGATGGCAAAGTGAACAAGGGTATATTTGATATACAGGTTATTGATGTGTGCCTTACTAGTGTTTATAGTAGCCCCTGGGTATTTGATACTTGTTCAGTTGCTAAAAATTAGTAACTTGAAAAAGGAGATACAGAATAAACAGAGACTAGTTGAGGGTGAAGTGATGATGTATGTTGGAAGTGGTTCCAAGATTGATATGATCATCATCGCACACTCCCTATACTTTCGAGATTAGTGTTAAACCTAAATAAATGTTATTTGGCGTTTGTGTTGAGCATGAATATGATTTGATCATGTTTATTGCAATACGGTTATTCATTTAAACTCAGAGAATAATTGTTATTCTGTTTACATGAATAAAGACTTCGATGGTCATACACCCAATGAAAATAGTTTGTTGGTTCTCGATCGTAGTGATACACATATTCATAATATTGATGCCAAAAGATGCAAAGTTGATAATGACAGTGCAACTTCTTTGTGGCACTGCCGTTTGGGTCATATCGGTGTAAAGCGCATGAAGAAACTCCATGCTGATGGGTTTTTGGAATCACTTGATTATGAATCATTTGATGCTTGCGAGCCGTGCCTTTTGGGCAAGATGACTAAAACTCCGTTCTTTGGAACAATGGAACGAGCTACTGATTTATTGGAAATAATACATACCGATGTATGCAATCCAATGAGTGTTGATGCTCGTGGCAAGTATCATTATTTTCTAACCTTCACAGATGATTTGAGCAGATATGGGTATATCTACTTAATGAAACACAAGTCTGGAACATTTGAAAAGTTCAAAGAATTTCAGAGTGCAGTGGAGAACCATTGTAACAAGAAAATAAAGTTTCTACGATCTGATCGTGGAGGAGAATATTTGAGTTATGAGTTTGTGCCTTCATATAAAACAATGTGGAATAGTTTCACAGCTCACGCCACCTGGAACACCACAACGTTATGGTGTGTACGAACGTCGTAACCGCACTTTATTGGATATGGTGCGATCTATGATGTATCTTACCGATTTACCACCATCGTTTTGGGGTTATGCATTAGAGACAGCTGCATTCACTTTAAATAGGGCACCATCAAAATCCGTTGAGACGACCCTTATGAACTATGGTTTGGCAAGAAACCAAAGTTGTCGTTTCTTAAAGTTTGGGGCTGCGATGCTTATGTGAAAAAGTTTTAACCTGATAAGCTCGAATCCAAATCGGAGAAGTGTGTCTTCATAGAATACCCAAAGGAAACTATTGGGTACACCTTCTATCACAGATCCGAAAGCAAGATATTTGTTGCTAAGATGGATCCTTTCTAGAGAAGGACTTTCTCTCGAAAGAAGTGAGTGGGAGGAAAGTAGAGCTTGGTAAGGTAATTGTACCTTCTCCCGAATTGGAAAGTAGTTTATCGCAGAAATCAGTTCCAGTGATTCCTACACCAATTAGTGAGGAAGCTAATGATGATGATCATGAAACTTCAAATTAAGTTACTACAGAACCTCGTAGGTCTTCCAAAGTACAGTCCGCACCAGAGTGGTACGGTAAACCTGTTCTGGAAGTCATGTTACTAGACCATGATGAACCTACGAACTATGAGGAAGCGATGATGAGCCCTGATTCCGCGAAATGGCTTGAGGCCATGAAATCCGAGATAGGATCCATGTATGAGAACAAAGTGTGGACTTAGGTGGAGTTGCCCGATGATCGGCAAGCCATATTGTATAAATTGATCTTCAAGAGGAAGACAGAAGCTGATAAGTAGTGTTACTATCTACAAAGCTCGACTTGTCGCAAAAAGTTTTTTCGACAAGTTCAAGGTGTTGAATACGATGAGATTTTCTCACGTATCGATGCTTAAGTCTGTCCGAATCATGTTAGCAATTGCCACTTTTTATGAAATCTGGCAAATGGATGTCAAAACTGCATTCCTTAATGGATTTATTAATGAAGAGTTGTATATGATGCAACGAGAAGATTTTGTCAATCTTAAAGGTGCTAACAAAATGTGCAAGCTCCAGCGATCCATCTATGGACTGGTGCAAGCATCTCAGAGTTGGAATATACGCTTTGATGAGTTGATCAAAGCATATGGTTTTATACAGACTTTTGGAGAAGCCTGTATTTACAAGAAAGTGAGTGGGAGCTTTGTAGAATTTTCTAAAACTATATGTAGATGACATATTGTTGATTGGAAACGATATAGAAATTCTGGATAGCATAAAAGGATACTTGAATAAGAGTTTTTTCAAGGAAAGACCTTGGTGAAGCTGCTTACACATTGAGCATCAAGATCTATAGAGATTGATCAAGAAGCTTGATGAAATTTTTCAATAAATACATACCTTGATAAGATTTTGAAGTAGTCCAAAATAGAACAGTCAAAGAAGGATTTCTTGCCTGTGTTGCAAGGAGTGAAGTTGAGTAAGACTCAAAACCCGACTATGGCAGAATATAGAAAGAGAATGAAAAGTCATTCCCTATGCCTCGGTCATAGGTTCTATAAAGTATGCTATGCTGTGTACCAGACCTGTTGTATACTTTGTTCTGAGTTTGGCAAGGGAGTAGAATTTTGATCTAAGAGTATATCACTGGACAGCGGTCAAGAATATCCTTAGTGAGGACTAAGGAAATATTTCTCGATTATGGAGGTGATAAAAGAGCCCATCATAAAGAGTTGCATCGGTGCCAGCTTTTACACTGATCCAGATGACTCTAAGTCTTGATCTGGATACATATTGAAAGTGCGAGCAATTAGCTAGAGTAGCTCCGTACAGAGCATTGTAAGACATAGAATGTTTGCAAAATACATACGGCTCTAAGTGTGACAAACCCGTTGACTAAACTTCTCTCACGAGCAAAACATGATCATACCTTAGTACTCTTTTCACATAGCGATGTGAACTAGATTATTGACTCTAGTAAACCCTTTGGGTGTTGGTCACATGACGATGTGAACTATGGGTATTAATCACATACAGATGTGAATATTGGTGTTAAATCACATGGTGATGTGAACTAGATTATTGACTCTAGTGCAAGTGGGAGACTGAAGGAAATATGCCCTAGAGGCAATAATAAAGTTATTATTTATTTCCTTATTTCATGATAAATGTTTATTATTCATGCTAGAATTGTATTAACCGAAAACTTAGTACATGTGTGAATACATAGACAAACATAGTGTCACTAGTATGCCTCTACTTGACTAGCTCGTTAATCAAAGATGGTTAAGTTTCCTAACCATAGACATGAGTTGTCATTTGATTAACGGGATCACATCATTAGAGAATGATGTGATTGACTTGACCCATTCCGGTAGCTTAGCACTTGATCATTTAGTATGTTGCTATTGCTTTCTTCATGACTTATACATGTTCCTACAACTATGAGATTATGCAACTCCCATTTACCGGAGGAACACTTTGTGTGCTACAAAACGTCACAACGTAACTGGGTGATTATAAAGGAGCTCTACAGGTGTCGTCGAAGGTACATGTTGAGTTGGCGTATTTTGAGATTAGGATTTGACACTCCGATTGTCAGAGAGGTATCTCTGGGCCCTCTCGGTAATGTACATCACTATAAGCCTTGCAAGCAAAGTAGCTAATGAGTTAGTTGTCGGATGATACATTACATAACGAGTAAAGAGACATGCCGGTAACGAGATTGAACTAGGTATTGAGATACCGACGATCGAATCTCGGGCAAGTAACATACCGATGACAAAGGGAACAACGTATGTTGTTATGCGGTTTGACTGATAAAGATCTTCGTAGAATATGTAGGAGCCAATATGAGCATCCAGGTTCCGCTATTGGTTATTGACCGGAGACGTGTCTCGGTCATGTCTACATAGTTCTTGAACCGGTAGGGTCCGCACGCTTAAAGTTAGATGATAGTTATATTATGAGTTTATATGTTTTGATGTACCGAAGGTAGTTCGGAGTCTCGGATGTGATAACGGACATGATGAGGAGTCTCGAAATGGTCGAGACATGAAGATTGATATATTGGACGACTATATGCGGACACCGGAATGGTTCCAAGGGTTATTGTATGTATACCGAAGTACCGGGGTGTTACTGGAACCCTTGGGGGGGTTAATGGGCCTCATGGGCCTAAAGTGGAGCAGAGGAGGGGCGGCCAGGGCAGGCCGTGCGCCCCCTCCCCCTCTAGTCCGAATAGGACAAGGAGGGGGCGGCGCCCCCCTTTCCTTCCTCTCCTCTCTCCCCTTCCTTCCCCTCTCCTACTTGGACAAGGAAAGGAGGGAGTCCTACTCCCGGTGGGAGTAGGACTCCTCCCTGGCGTGCCCTCCCCTGGCCGGCCGCCCCCTCCCCCTTGGTCCTTTATATACGGGGGCAGGGGCACCTCTAGACACAACAATTGATCCCTGAGATCTCTTAGCCGTGTGCGGTTCCCCCCTCCACCTCCACCTCGATAATATCGTAGCAGTGCTTAGGCGAAGCCCTGCGTCGGAAGAACATCCTCATCGTCACCACGCTGTCGTGCGGACGGAACTCTCCCTCAAAGCTCGGCTGGATCGGAGTTCGAGGGACATCATCGAGCTAATCGTGTGCTGAACTTGGAGGTGCCGTGCGTTCAGTACTTGATCGGTCGGATCGTGAAGATGTACGACTACGTCAACCGTGTTGTGCTAACGCTTCCGCTTTTGGTCTATGAGGGTACGTGGACAACACTCTCCCCTCTCGTTGCTATGCATCACCATGATCTTGCGTGTGCGCAGGAAAGTTTTTGAAATTACTACGTTCCCCAACATCGCCTCCCCCCCCACATACCCTTTCCTTCCTCCCTCTCTTCCCTTTTCCCTCTTCCGGTAAAAGGAAAGGGGGGAGGCTGAATTGGACTAGGGGCCCAAGTAGGATTCCTCCTACTTGGGCACACCCTACGCTGCCTCTCTCCACCTCCCACCTTTATATACGTGGGGAGGGGGCGCCTAGAACACACACCAACGATTGTTAGCCGTGTGCGGAGCCCCCTTCCACAGTTTATGCCTCCGGTCATATTCATGTAGTGCTTAGGCGAAGCCCTATGCGGATAACTTCACCATCACCGTCACCATGCCGTCATGCTGACAGAACTCTTCTACTTCCTCGACACTTTGCAAGATCAAGAGTTTGAGGTACATCATTGAGCTGAACATGTACAGAACTCGGAGGTGTCGTATGTTCGGTACTTGATCGGTCGGAACGAGAAGAAGTTCGACTACATCAACCGTGTTGGCTAACACTTCCGCTTTCAGTCTACGAGGGTACATGGACACACTCTCCCCCTCTCGTTGTTATGCATCTCCTAGATAGATCTTGCATGAGCATAGGAAACTTTTTGAAATTGCATGCTATGTTCCCCAACAGTGGCGTCCGAGCCAGGTCTATGCATAGATGATATGCACGAGTAGAACACAAAGACTTGTGGGCGGTGATCGTCATACTTCTTACCACCAATGTCTTATTTTGAGTCGGCGGTATTGTTGGATGAAGCGGCCCGTACCAACCTTACATGACCATGTTCATGAGACCGGTTCCACCAACAGACATGCAACTAGTTTTGCGTAAAGGTAGCTGGAGGGTGTCTGTTTCTCCAACTTTAGTTGAATTGAATTTGACTGCGGGCAGTCCTTATTGAAGGTTAAAACAGCAAACTTGATAAATCACCATTGTGGTTTTGTGTCGTAGGTAAGAACGGTTCTTGCTAGAAGCCCGTAGCAGCCACGTAAAACTTGCAACAACAAAGTAGAGGACGTCTAACTTGTTTTTGCTGGGCATGTTGTGATGTGATATGGTCAAGACATGATGTGATATACGTTATTGTATGAGATGATCATGTTTTATAGAAGTTATCGGCAACTGGCAGGAGCCTTATGGTTGTCGCTTTATTGTATGAAATGCAAACGCCGTGTAATTGCTTTACTTTATCACTAAGCATTAGCGATAGTTGTAGAAGCAATAGTTGGCGAGGCGACCACGACGCAATGGTGGAGATCAAGGTGTCGAGCTGGTGACGATGGAGATCATGACGTTGCTTTGGAGATGGGGATCAAAAGCACGAGATGATGATGGCCATATCATGTCACATAATTTGATTACATGTGATGTTTTTCTTTATGCATCTTATTTTGCTTTGTACGGCGGTAGCATTATAAGATGATCCCTCAACAAAATTTCAAGGTATAAGTGTTCTCCCCGAGTATGCACCGTTGCGAAAGTTCTTCGTGCTGAGACACCACGTGATGATCGGGTGTGATAGGCTCTATGTTCACATACAACGGGTGCAAGCCAGTTTTGCACATGCGGAATACTCGGGTTAAACTTGACGAGCCTAGCATGTACAGACATGGCCTCGGAACACTATAGACTGGAAGGTCGAACGTGAATCATATAGTAGATATGATCAACATAGAGATGTTCACCATTGATGACTACTCCATCTCACGTGATGATCGGACATGGTTTAGCTGATTTGGATCATGTATCATTTAGATGACTTGAGGGATGTCTATCAAAGTGGGAGTTCTTAAGTAATATGATTAATTGAACTTAATTTATCATGAACTTAGTCCTGATAGTTTTTGCATATCTATGTTGTAGATCAATGGCCCGTGCTACCGTTCTCTTGAATTTTAATGTGTTCCTAGAGAAAACTAAGTTGAAAGATGATGGTAGCAACTACACAAACTGGGTCCGTAACTTGAGGATTATCCTCATTGCTACACAGAAGAATATGTCCTTGATGCACCGTTTGGTGAAAGGCCTGCTGAAGGAGCAGATGTTGATGTTATGAACGCCTGGCAAGCTCGATCTGATGACTACTCGATAGTTCAGTGTGCCATGCTTTACGGCTTAGAATTGGGACTTCAAAGACGTTTTGAACGTCATGGACCATATGAGATGTTCCAGGAGTTGGAGTTGATATTTTAAGCAAATGCCTGAGTTGAGAGATATGAAGTCTCCAACAAGTTCTATAGCTACAAGATGGAGGAGAACCGTTTTTTCAGTGAACACATACTCAGAATGTCTGGATATCATAATCGCTTGACTCAGCTGGGATAATCTTCCAGATGATTGTGTCATTGACAGAGTTCTTCAATCACTACCACCAAGATACAAAGGCTTCGTGATGAACTATAATATGCAAGGGATGGAAAAGACTATTCCCGAGCTCTTCGCAGTGCTCAAAGTTGCGAAGGTAGAAATCAAGAAGGAGCATCAAGATTTGATGGTTAACAAGACCACTAGTTTCAAGAAAAAGGGCAAGGGGAAGAAGGGGAACTTCAAGAAGAATGGCAAGAAAGTTTCCAATCCCGGGAAGAAGCCCAAAGCTGGACCCAAGCTTGAAACTAAGTACTTCTGCTACAAAGGGACTGGTCACTGGAAGAGGAACTGCCCCAAGTATTTGGCGGATAAGAAGGATGACAAAGTGAACAGAGGTATATTTGATATACATGTTATTGATGTGTACCTTACAAATGCTCGTAGTAGTTCCTGGGTATTTGATACCAGTTGGGTTGCTCATATTTGTAACTCGAAACAGGGACTACGAATTAAACGAAGATTGGCTAAGGATGAGGTAACGATGCGCGTCGGGAATGGTTCCAAGGTTGATGTGATCGCCGTCCGCATGCTACCTCTAGATCTACCTTCGTCATTTGGTGCCAGCATTGAGCATGAACATTATATCTGGATCTTGTTTAGTGTGAGACGATTATTCATTTAAATCAGAGAATAATGGTTATTCTATTTATATGAGTAATATCTTCTATGGTCATGCATCCTTGAAGAGTGGTCTATTTCTGTTGAATCTTGATTGTGGTGATACACATATTCAAAATATTGAGGCAAAAAGATGCAAAATTGATAATGATAGTGCAACATATTTGTGGCACTGCCATTTAGGTCATATTGGTGTAAAGCTCATGAAGAAACTCTATGCAGATGGACTTTTGGAACCACTTGATTAGGAATCATTTGATAGTTGTGAACCATGCCTCATGGGCAACATGACTAAAACTCCATTCTCTGGAACAACATAGCGAGCCAAGGACTTATTGTAAATAATACATACTGATGTATGCGGTCCGATGAATGTTGAGGCTCGCGGCGGGTATCGTTATTTTGTGACCTTCACTCATGATTTGAGCAGATATGGGTATATCTACTTAATGAAACACAAGTCTGAAACATTTGAAAAGTTCAAAGAATTTTAGAGTGAAGTGGAGAATCTTCGTAACAAGAAAATAAAGTTTCTGCGATTTGATCGCAGAGGTGAATATTTGAGTTACGAGTTTGGCCTTCATTTAAAACAATGTGGAATAGTTTCACAACTCATGCCACCTGGAACAGCACAGGGTAATGGTGTGTCCGAATGTCGTAACCGTACTTTATTAGATATGGTGCGATCTATGATGTCTCTTACCGATTTACCACTATAATTTTGGGGTTATGCATTAGAGACAGTTGCATTCACGTTAAATAGGGCACCGTCAAAATCCATTGAGACGACACCATATGAACTGTGGTTTGGCAACAAACCTAAGCTGTCGTTTCTTAAAGTTTGGGGATGTGATGCTTATGTCAAAAGGCTTCATCCGGATAAGCTCGAACCCAAATCAGAGAAGTGTGTCTTCATAGGATACCCTAAGGAAACAATTGGGTACACCTTCTACCACAGATCCAAAGGCAAGATTTTTGTTGCCAAGAATGGAACCTTTCTAGAGAAGGAGTTTCTCTCGAAAGAAGTGAGTGGGAGGAAAGTAGAACTTTATGAGGTAATTGTACCTTCTCTCAATTTGGAAAGTAGCTCATCCGAGAAATCCGTTCATGTGATGCCTACACCAACTAGAGAGGAAGCTAATGATGATGATCGTGAACCTTCAGACCAAGTTACTACTGAACCTCGTAGGTCAACCAGAGCACGATCTGCACCAGAGTGGTACGACAATCCTGTTCTAGATGTCATGTTACTTGACCATGACGAACCTACGAACTATGAAGAAGCTATGATAAGCCCAAATTCTGATAAATGGCTTGAGGCCATGAAATCTGAGATAGGATCCATGTATGAGAACAGAGTGTGGACTTTGGTAGATTTTCTCGATGATCGGTGACCCAAAGAGAATAAATGGATCTTCAAGAAGAAGACTGACGCTGATGCTAATGTTACTATCTATAAAGCTTGACTTGTGATGCGGAGCATCCTTCCATCATCCCCATGGACTCTACATCAACACCTACAACACCACAAGGACCGATGACTCGAGCACGTGCAAGAGCTCTTGAAACCGAGGTGACATCACTCCTCTCACAACTCTCCTTCGATTCACATGAGACATGGTTACTACCTCAAACGGAAACTCTATGCATACTCAGGCACCAAGGAGTCGACCATGAAGAAGCTAGGAAGCAAGGAGAATCGGAAGCGGAAGACACACGCGAAGACGGAGAGGAAGAAGCAACCAGGACCAGAGAGGCCGGACGATCCAGACGGAGGCCTGGACGATCCGGACAGCGCCCGGATGATCCGGACCCCGGTCCGGACGATCCGGCTAAATCGACCGAAGGCAACAGAACCTCCACGCTGAAGCCGGATCATCCGGACCCAGGCCCGGATCATCCGGATCCCGCCCGGATGTCCGGACCTCCAGCCGGTCATCCGGCCCGTCGCCGCCACCAGCCGACCCTCCGGCTCATCCGGGACTCCACCCGGATCATCCGGACCGGCCCGGATCATCCGGACCTCGTCCGGATCATCCGCCAGCGCTGTCTTGGCGTGTTGGGCTGAGCCCATGTACCCCTTCGCGCCAGACTCTATATATAGGACCCCCTCTCCTCACTTTGAGACTTAGCATTGGATTAGCTCATATTTGTGTGTGAGAGCCTTTGCTCATCCACCGGTACTTCTCCACGGAGATCAGGACCTCCGTCTAGGAGAAGATCCATCGGATTCAAGACCCCTATAAGGGAAGATCCCCTCGTGGATTCAAGACCTCCTCCGGGAGAAGAACGGCTACCTTTGTATCTTTCCTTTGTTGATTTTGGACCATGTATCACTCGTGCTTCGATAATCTAGACCTTGTGTGATTGATCTCTTGTCGGTTGAGTGTCTCTCTCGTTCTTCCCCGTGATTTCCTCTCGTTCTTCCATGCGTTCTTCGTGTTCCCTCCGTAGGATCCCCTCCAAACGTGAAAGATCGACGAATTAGGGTTCCACCCTACATCATATGGTATCATGAGCCACGTTGATCACGTTTTTGGAGCCCCTACCTCGTGATCTCTAGCTTGATTTTGTTGTTTTCGTCCTAAAAACCCGAAAATCCCCACAAAAATACCCCCAATTTTTTTTGTGATTTGTTGGTTTTGATGATGTTTTGTTGTTTTTGATCCATGGATTCGGTGTGTAACTCGTGGATCTTGTGTTTCCCCACCTTCTCCCCCTTGAAATCCACCTAAAATCCCCGAAATCGTCAAATTCCACCCCATTTTCGTGTTCTTCCCGTGCGTGGTTGACCTGCCCGGATCATCCGGACCAAGTCCCGGATCATCCGGACTCACCCGGATCATCCGGCTCCTGGCCCGGATCATCCGGCTTCCTCTGCTGAAACTGCAGTTCTGCAGTCCACCATCCACATCCACCACCATCCACACATCCATACATCCTCCCCACCCTATCCACCACCATCTCCACTTGCCAAACCCCAAGACTCAACCTTCGTACTACCATTCGATTTTGAGTTCGACAATTTGAGTGAGATTTCCGTGTCCTCTTGTGTTTCGGCTATTTAGGCGCGGTGTGACATCAACAACAAACGCTCATTTTGGTCGCCTACTCATCTTTGCTACGGACGGTAACATCGACGACATCTTTGTCATACCTTGCAATTGCATTGATAACCATCATATACCATCTTTTGCGTTGCTTGCCCACCGAGACTAGCCATTGAGTATTGCCGGCAACGTGACTTGTGCACATTAGTTGCATACACCATATCATACATACGATTGAGGTGCATATCTCAAAATCAACTTGTGTGTCACAAAGTTGTCATCGCATACACAATTGCTCTCTTAGTTCGTCAAGTTTGCATAAGAAAAGAGCTCAAAAGAGAAAGAGCCACTCAAGCTTTTAAGCAAAGAGGGAAGATAAGCAAAGAGCTTATAAGCAACAAGCATAGCATCATACAACATTAAGATTGTCATATAAGATCATCTTGGATCATTGCACCGAAATACCATACATATAGTATACCTGGGATAGAGATCGTTGCATTTTGCCTAGTAGGTTGTGCACAAGCTCCATATCCGCCTATTGTGCAATCGTGCTAGCGTCTCTCTAGTATTGTGCAACAAGAGCATTTTCGTGGATTCCACATTTTGGCTCACTTTTCGTTTGCACAATCCCATTTATCTATTTGCGTGTGTGTTTCCGTGTACCACTACTGGCTTGGTCTACTTGTTGCATATGCGAATTTGCTAATCTTCTTCAACATTTTGAGTCAAGCTAACGATTGCAATCAATTTTGTGCCACCATCCTAACCAAGCTCCACCAAAGGCTTTTATTTGTGTAGGTGTGAGAATCGACAAGGATCGGTACCAATAGTGCTATTTCATTGTCCGCATTTGAGTGAACTTGATTCATTTTCAACTTCGGTCAAAGGTACATTGGTATTAGTTCTTCTCCTTCTACCACTCACAATTTTGATTGAAATGATGGATAGGCCAAGTTCTTCTACAAATCCACTCTTCATCGAGCAAGACGACGAAATGTCATCCTACGTCACCAAGAGCCACCTCTTTGGCGCGCAACGAGCTCTCCATCAAGAGCAACAAGCAATGAGCAAACGCATCGACAACCTCTCCACCGACTTGCGACTCTCCGAGAAGCGTACACGAGATTTCTTCGACAACAAACTCGACGCGCACAAGAAAGAGAACGATGCAAGAATGGACAAGATAACGCGCCTTGTTGGTGAACCGGCGTACTTCTACCTCTTCACACTCAAGACGGAGCCACTCAAGTCGCCACTCCGATGACTCCTTCTCCGACACAAGTACACCGTCATCGAACATTCTTCGACGAGCCGCGCGTCAAGATCGTCATGCATCTCACAACCCGCTACACGACAAGAATCTCCAAGAGAAAGTTGATGAAGAAGTTCCTCGTCCTCAATCGAGCCAAATGGCGTTTGCTCAAGCTCAAGAACGACAACATCTTCCTCACCAACAAGAACAAGAACGAGCACGCCTACACCAAGAGCAACAAGACGACGAGGCTCAACGTCTTCAACAACAACAACGAGAAGCACAAGCTCTTGAGGCGGAACGCGCCCTTCAAGCATCAAGTCGAGCTCTCGCCAACCGCAATCGCGAAAGGCGCAATCAAGAGGAAGCACTTCGAGAAGAAATACAAGAGAGGAACTACCATCCACGTGCGCAACGTCAAGCCTAACAAGCTCCTCCACAAGCTCCTCAAGCTCAACCTCACCCTCAAGGTCAACAAGAGCAAGTTGATCATGGACTACATCCTCGCCAAGAGCAACATGAGGATGATTACCCTCCACGTCAAGAACGTCATCATCAACATCAACCTCAAAACAATGAAGAACATCGCTATGGCAAGCTCAAGTTCACAATGCCCAAGTTCAATGGAACCAATGATCCCGAAGAGTACCTCTCATGGGCATTGAAGGTCGACAAAATCTTTCGTTTGCACAACTATAAGGAAGAGAAGAAGATCGCTATGGCATCACTTGAGTTCCAAGACCATGTGCTCATATGGTGGGAACAAATCCTTGAGCGCCGACAAGCAAGAGGTGAACCTCCAATCACCACTTGGGCTCAAATGAAGGATGTCATGCGAGCACGCTTTGTTCCCACCTACTACAACCGTGATCTCTTCAAGAAGCTACAACTCCTCAAGCAAGGAACAAAGAGTGTTGAAGAATACTACAAAGAAATGGAGATTGCCATGATTCGAGCCAATGTCAAGGAAGATGATGAGCAAACAATGGCACGATTCTTGAACGGACTCAACCATCCCATCAAGAAGATTGCCGACTTCCAACCCTACTCCAACCTCATTGAGCTCGTGCATCAAGCTACAAAGGCGGAACGACAAGTGCAAGATGACTTCAAGTACGCCAAGTACTCATCCAAGACATACGGCCTCTCCAACAACCAAGCGTCAACAACTACTCCAACTTCGACATCAACCAAGCCTTTTCCAAGCAACGACGACAAGTCAAGTTACAAGAAAACATCTACAAGTTCAAGTCGTCCTCCTACTACAAGCAACTCCAAGCCGCGTGCTTCATCATCTACTCCAACCGATGAGACCGTCAAGACAAGCTCCTTCAAGTGTTTTACTTGCGGCGGCCAAGGCCACAAGTCATATGAATGCACCAACAAGCGTACCATGATACTCAACGACGATGGAACCTACGACTCAATGAGTGAAGAGGAAATGGACGCTATTGAGAAAGTGGCCATGCACCGGCGCATCAACGAGGATGAAGATGATCAAGTCTTTTGTGATGAAGATACAAGCCCCGCTCTTGTTGTCTCCAAAGTCTTGACACTTCAACATCACCAAGAAGAAGACCAACGATGCCACATCTTCCACACAAAGGCCGGCATCAATGGGAGATCCGTCAAGGTCATCATCGATGGAGGTAGTTGCCACAATTTGGCAAGCGAAGAACTATGCTCCAAACTCCAATTGGTCAAGAAGAAGCACCCGCAACCCTACAAGGTTCAATGGCTAAGTGACTCCGGCACTATACGAGTTGAGCATACGGTCCAAGTATCCTTCAAAATCGGTGCATATGAAGACACTTTGGAGTGTGATGTGGTCCCAATGACCGTTTGCCACCTCCTCCTTGGTCGGCCTTAGCAATTCGACCGTGGTGTCTACCACAATGGGCGTACAAACCACTATAGCTTCAAGATGAAAGGCAAAGAATATGTCCGACGACCCATGTCTCCTAGTCAAGTGATAGCCGACAAACAAGCCACCAACCAAAGAGAGAAGAGTGAGAAAGTGAGCCACCAAAAAGTGAGTGAGAGCCACAAGCCAAATTTGAGCGCCTCTTCGCCTAGAGAGAAAAACCTCATACTATTCGCCACCAAACATGAGATGAGAGAAGTGTGTGAGAACCCATCGAGTGTGATGCACTTTGTCCTAGTGTGCAAGGATGGACAACCACAAACTAACACCACTCATGAGCTACCTTTGGTGTTTCAATCTCTTTTGCAGGAATTTCAAGATGTTTTCCCCGATGAGCTACCTCCGGGTTTACCTCCTCTTCGAGGCATTGAGCATCGAATCGACCTCATCCCCGGAGCGCCACTTCCAAACAAAGCTCCCTACCGTGTCAATCCCGAAGAAACCAAGGAGATTCAACGGCAAGTACAACAACTACTCGACAATGGTCATGTACGTGAAAGCTTAAGCCCTTGTGCCGTGCCCGTTATACTTGTGCCTAAGCCCGATGGAAGTTTTCTTGTGCTCGATTGTAGACCCATAAATGCTATCACCGTGCGCTATAGGCATCCCATTCCTCGCTTAGATGATATGCTTGATGAACTTAGTGGAGCCAACTTTTTCTCAAAAATTGATCTTAAAAGTGGCTATTATCAAATCCGCATTCATGAGGGTGATGAATGGAAAACTGCTTTCAAAACAAAATTTGGCTTATATGAATGGTTGGTTATGCCAATGGGTATGTCGAAAGCTCCCGCAACTTTTATGCGTCTCATGCATCATGTACTTCGTCCATACATTGGAATCTTTGTTGTGGTTTACTTCGATGATATTCTTGTGTTTAGCAAAACCATGAAAGAGCATCTTGATCATGTTAAGCTTGTTTTGCAAACACTTCGAAAAGAAAGTCTTTATGCCAACAGGAAGAAATGCACTTTTGGAGTTGACAAAGTGGTTTTCTTGGGTTTTGTTGTCTCTTCCAAAGGTGTTCATGTTGATGAAACTAAGATCAAAGCAATTAAAACTTGGCCCCAACCCACCAATTTGCAACAAGTGCGAAGTTTCCTTGGTCTTGCAGGTTTTTATCGCCGCTTTGTGAAAAACTTTAGCACTATTGCAGCTCCTTTGCATGCTTTGAGTAAGAAGAATACTCCTTTTGTTTGGGGACCTTTGCAAGCCAACGCTTTCGATGAGCTCAAGTCTTTGTTTACTCATGCTCCAATTCTTCCTTTGCCCAATTTTGACAAAACTTTTGAGGTCCATTGTGATGCAAGTGGTACCGGAATTGGCGGAGTTTTAATGCAAGAAAAACGAGTCATTGCTTATTTTAGTGAAAAACTCTCCGTGCTCAACTTAACTATCCGTGTATGACAAGGAATTGTATGCTTTAGTGCGTGTCCTCCATGTTTGGGAACATTATCTTAGACCTCATGAGTTTGTCATCCATACCGATCATGAAACGCTTAAGTACTTAAAAGGTCAAACTAAATTGAACAAGCGTCATGCCAAATGGAGTGAATTTATTGAATCTTTTCCATATGTGATCAAGTACATTAAGGGCAAGGAAAATGTAGTTGCCGATGCACTTTCACGCATATGCACACTTGTCACCCAACTTGAGTTGAATGTTATTGGCTTTGAGCACATCAAAGATTTGTATGCTAGTGATCCATCGTTTGCACCTCATTATGCTAAATGTTTAACGCATACATCTTGGGAACAATATTACCTCAAGGATGGTTATCTTATGAGAGCTAACAAACTATGCATGCCCGAGTCTTCTCTTCGTTTGCTCCTTTTGCAAGAGGCTCATGGAGGTGGACTAATGGGACATTTTGGACGCGACAAGACCTTTGCCACGCTCTCCAAGAACTACTTTTGGCCCAAGATGTTTCACGACGTCTCACGCTTCACCACAAGATGCTCAACATGCCGCAAAGCTAAGTCAAAAGCTCAATCTCATGGTCTTTACATGCCTCTTCCTATTCCTTATCAACCTTGGGAAGACATTAGCATGGACTTTGTACTTGGTTTGCCTAGAACTCAAAATGGAAAGGACTCAGATTTGTTGTTGTGGATAGATTTTCCAAAATGGCACATTTCATTCCTTGCAACAAAGTAGACGATGCTTCACATATTGCAAATCTCTTTTGTAGGGAAATCTTGCGCCTCCATGGAGTACCAAAGTCAATCGTCTCCGACCGCGACGTCAAGTTCTTGAGTTACTTTTGGAAAACTCTTTGCGCCAAGCTTGGAATCAAGCTCTTGTTCTCCTCCGCATACCATCCTCAAACCGACGGCCAAACGAAGGTGACAAACCGGACGCTCTCCACTCTACTTGGCGTGTTGATCAAGAAGAACATCAAGGAGTGGAGGCGGTTCACCGATCGCCGAGTACGCCTACAACCGCAAGAAGACATTCGACGACCGGCAAGTCCCCTTCGAGGTCGTCTCACGGCTTCAACCCATTGTCCCCATTGGACATCCTACCTCTACCTCTACAAGAGCGCACCAACCTCGACGCAAGTGCCCGTGCAAGCTACATCAAGAAGATGCATGAAGATACAAGAAACACCATCGGCGCCAAGTACAACGACTAGCGACCAAGCTCAACATCAACAAGCAACCCATGATCTTCAACATAGGCGATCTCGTGTGGCTACACCTTCGCAAGGAACGCTTCCCAACGAACGCAAGTCCAAACTTCTACCTCGAGCCGATGGACCCTTCAAGGTGTTAGCACGCTACAAAAACAACGCCTACAAGCTCGACCTACCAAGCGACAAGTACAACGTGAGCGACACCTTCAACGCCAAAGACCTCTCGCCTTTCCATGGTGATGAAGATCTAGATCCGAGGTCGGATCCTTTGAAGGAGGGATATGATGCGGAGCATCCTTCCATCATCCCCATGGACTCTACATCAACACCTACAACACCACAAGGACCGATGACTCGAGCACGTGCAAGAGCTCTTGAAACCGAGGTGACATCACTCCTCTCACAACTCTCCTTCGATTCACATGAGACATGGTTACTGCCTCAAACGGAAACTCTATGCATACTCAGGCACCAAGGAGTCGATCATGAAGAAGCTAGGAAGCAAGGAGAATCGGAAGCGGAAGACACACGCGAAGACGGAGAGGAAGAAGCAACCAGGACCAGAGAGGCCGGACGATCCGGACGGAGGCCCGGACGATCCGAACAGCGCCCGGATGTTCCGGACCACGGTCCGGACGATCCGGCTAAATCGACCGAAGGCAACAGAACCTCCACGCTGAAGCCGGATCATCCGGACCCAGGCCCGGATCATCCGGATCCCGCCCGGATGTCCGGACCTCCAGCCGGTCATCCGGCCCGTCGCCGCCACCAGCCGACCCTCCGGCTCATCCGGGACTCCACCCGGATCATCCGGACCGGCCCGGATCATCCGGACCCTCGTCCGGATCATCCGGCCAGCGCCTGTGCGCGCGTGTTGGGCTGAGCCCATGTACCCCTTCACGCCAGACTCTATATATAGGACCCCCTCTCCTCACTTTGAGACTTAGCATTGGATTAGCTCATATTTGTGTGTGAGAGCCTTTGCTCATCCACCGGTACTTCTCCACGGAGATCAGGACCTCCGTCTAGGAGAAGATCCATCGGATTCAAGACCCCTATAAGGGAAGATCCCCTCGTGGATTCAAGACCTCCTCCGGGAGAAGAACGGCTACCTTTGTATCTTTCCTTTGTTGATTTTGGACCATGTATCACTCGTGCTTCGATGATCTAGACCTTGTGTGATTGATCTCTTGTCGGTTGAGTGTCTCTCTCGTTCTTCCCCGTGATTTCCTCTCGTTCTTCCGCGCGTTCTTCGTGTTCCCTCCGTAGGATCCCCTCCAAACGCGAAAGATCGACGAATTAGGGTTCCACCCTACATCAACTTATCACAAAAGGTTTTCGACAAGTTCAAGGAGTTGACTACGATGAGACTTTCTCACCTGTAGTGATGCTTAAGTTTGTTCGAATCATGTTAGCAATTGCCGCATTTTATGATTATGAAATCTGGAAAATGGATGTCAAAACTGCATTCCTTATGGATTTCTTAAAGAAGAGTTGTATATGATGCAACCAGAAGGATTTGTCAATCCTAAAGGTGCTAACAAAGTGTGCAAGCTCCAGCGGTCCATTTATGGACTGGTGCAACCATCTCGGAGTTGGAATATAGGCTTTGATGAGGTGATCAAAGCATATGGTTTTATACAGACTTTTGGAGAAGCCTGTATTTACAAGAAAGTGAGTGGGAGCTCTATAGCATTTCTAATATTATATGTGGATGACATATTGTTGATTGGAAATGATATAGAATTTATGGATAGCATAAAAGGATACTTGAATAAAAGGTTTTCAATGAAAGACCTCGGTGAAGCTGCTTATATATTGGGCATCAAGATCTATAGAGATAGATCAAGATGCTTAATAAGACTTTCACATAGCACATATCTTGACACTGTTTTGAAGAAGTTCAAAATGGACCAGTCAAAGAAAGGGTTCTTGCCTGTGTTATAAGGTGTGAAGTTGAGTCAGACTCAATGCTCGACCACTTCAGAAGATAGAGAGAAAATGAAAGTCATTCCCTATGCCTCAGCCATAGGATATATCATGTATGCTATGCTGTGTACCAGACCTGATGTGTGCCTCACTATAAGTTTAGTAGGAGGTACCAAAGTAATCCAGATCGGATCATCGACAGCGGTCAAGAACATCTGAAGTACCGAAAAGGACTAAGGATATGTTTCTCATTTATGGAGGTGACAAAGAGCTTGTCGTAAATGGTTACGTCGATGCTAGCTTTGACACTGATCCGGATGACTTTAATTCACAAACCGGATACGTATTTCTATTGAATGGTGGAGCTATCAGTTGGTGCAGTTCCAAGCAGAGCATCGTGGCGGGATGTACGTGTGAAGCGGAGTACATAGCTGCTTCAGAAGCAGCAAATGAACGAGTTCATATCTGATCTAGGTGTAAATTACGTGTAATACCTAGTGCATCGGGTCCATTGAAAATCTTTTGTGACAATACTGGAGCAATTGCCTTGGCGAAGGAATCCGGATTTCACAAAAAGACCAAACACATCAAGAGACACTTAAACTCTATCCGTGATCTAGTCAAGGAGGGAGACATAGAAATTTGCAAAATTCATACGGATCTGAATATAGCAGACACAATGACTAAGCCTCTTCCACGAGCAAAACATGATCAACACCAAGACTCCAAGGGTGTTAGAATCATTACAATATAATCTAGATTATTGACTCTAGTGCAAGTGGGAGACTGAAGGAAATATGCCCTAGAGGCAATAATAAAGTTGTTATTTTATATTTACTTATTCATGATAAATGTTTATTATTCATGCTAGAATTGTATTAACCGGAAACTTGATACATGTGTGATACATAGACAAAACACCGTGTCCCTAGTATGCCTCTACTTGACTAGCTCATTAATCAAAGATGGTTAAGTTTCCTAGCCAAAGACATGTGTTGTCATTTGATGAACAGGATCACATCAGTAGGAGAATGATGTGATGGACAAGACCCATTCATTAGCTTAGAATTATGATCGTTCAATTTTATTGCTATTGCTTTCTTCATGTCAAATACATAATTCACCGACTATGAGATTATGCAACTCCAGGATACCAGAGGAATGCCTTGTGTGCCATCAAACGTCATAACGTAACTGGGTGATTGTAAATATGCTCTACAGGTATCACCGAAGGTGTTTGTTGGGTGATGTCTACTACGCAACTTTATTCTTGTAGATTCGTGTTGGGCCTCCAAATGCAGAGTTTTGTAGGACAGTAGCAATTTTCCCTCAAGTGGATGACCTAAGGTTTATCAATCCGTGGGAGGCGTACGATGAAGATAGTATCTCTCAAGCAACCCTGCAATCAAATACAAGAAATCTCTTGTGTCCCCAACACACCCAATACAATGGCAAATTGTATAGGTCCACTAGTTCGGCGAAGAGGTGGTGATGAAAGTGTAGTATGGATTGTAGATATGAGTTTTTATAGTGCGAACAATAAAAAACAGCAAGGTAGTAATTAGTAAAACGGAGCACAAATGGTATTGCAATGATGGAAAACGAGGCCTAGGGTTCGTACTTTCACTAGTGCAATCTCTCAACAATGCTAACATAGTTGGATCATATGATTACCCCTCAAAGTGCAATAAAGAATCATTCCTGAGTTCCTATTAGTGGAGAACAAAAGATAGAAATTGTTTGTAGGGTACGAAACCACCTCAATGCTATTCTCTCCGATCAATCTATCCTAGAGTTCATACTAAAATAACACAAAGCTATTCTTTCCGATCAATCTAACCAAGAGGTCGTACTAACATAACACCATATGACACACATCAACCAACTCTAATGTCACCTAGATACTCCAATGTCACCACAAGTATCCGTGAGTTAAGCCTATGATATGCATCAAACAACTTCATGATCATAATATTCAATCCACACAAAGAACTACAAGCAGACCCCAGAGTTTCTATCAGAGAAAAGATAATAAAAACGTGCATCATCCCCTATGCATAAATTACCCCAATGTCACCTCGGGAATCCGCAAGTTGAGTTCCATAACATACATCAAGTGAATCGATATGATACCCCATTGTCACCTCAAGTATTCATACCACAAGACATACATCATGTGTTCTCAGATCTGAACATTCAATCCGACAAGACAAAACTTCAAAGGGTAAAGATTCAATTCATCACAACAAGAGTAGACAAGGGAGAAACATCATATGATCCATCTATGTTAACAAAGCCCATAATATAGCAAGATCGTGACATCTCAAGATCACGAGAGAGAGAGATATTAAACACATAGCTACTAGTACAAACCCTCAGCCCCGAGGGTGGACTACTCCCTCCTCGTTGTGGTGGCCGCCGGGATGATGGAGATGGCTACCGGTGATGATCTCCCCCTCCGACAGGGTGCCGGAACAGGCTCCCGATTGGTTTTCCGTGGCTACAGAGGCTTGCGTCGGCGGAACATCCGATCTAGGTTCTCTGCGAGGAGTTTTGTAATATTTGACGATTTATAGGGCGAAGAGGGGGTCGGGAAGGCCACCGAGGTGGGCACAACCCACCGGGGCGCTCCTGGGGGCCCAGGCTTGCCCTGGTGGGTTGTGCCCCCTCGGGGCACCCCCCCTAGGTGCTGCTCTGGCCCATTGGATGTCTTATGGTCCACAAAAAATCCACAAAAAGTTTCGCAGTGTTTGGACACCGTTTGATATTGATTTCATGAGATGTAAAAAACAAGCAAAAAACAGCAACTGGCACTCGGCACTGGGTCAATAGGTTAGTCCCAAAAAAAGATATAAAGTTGCTATAAAATAATTGCAAAACATCCTAGAATGATAATATAACAGCATGAATACTTCATAAATTATAGATACATTGGAGAAGTATCAGCATCCCCAAGCTTAATTCCTACTCGTCCTCGAGTAGGTAAATGATAAAAAGAAATAATTTATGAAGTGTGAATGCTAGCACAGTGCATAAGTTTGATCAATGATAATTTCAAAACCTTTCCCTAGCATCATGACAACAACTCTTTCTCATAAAACTCATCATGAAAAAGTAGCAACCAATTCACATGTTAAGGTTCAAACACTGAATTTTCTTGAAACTCAAGAACCTATATTCTTAGTCACCAAACAATTGCAATTCAACTTATTCAACAGAGTCTAAGTAAGAGATCCACATACTCAGCCATCATATAGTCTTCTACGATTCCTAACACTCACCGCGTACACATGAGCAAAATGTTTCAACCGGACACATAGAAAGATAGGGGCTTATAATTTTGCCTTCCAGCGTATTTACCTCAAGGGTGATGTCAACAATAATAACTCATGCTACCCATATCCAACTAGATATATGTGCCTAGATGTTTCGTCACGACATGATGCTTGCAAAAAGAGAAAAATAAAAAAGAATAGAGAGAAAAACTTTGACTCTTGCATGAAAGTAAATACATAAAAGTAAAAGGCAGGCCCTTCGCAGAGGGAAGCAGAGGTTGCCATGTGCTTTTTGGTTGTATGCTCAATCCCTTAGTGCAAAAGAACGTCGCGTTATATTGCCCCTTATGATGGTCACCTTTATTATGCAGTATGTCGCCTTTATTATTTACCATCGCAAGTTCGTCCAATGCTCAATTTTCTCTTACACTAAATGATCTCACACTTTTAGAAGCAATTTTTATTGCCTTATTGCACCGATGATAACTTTCTTGAAGGATCTTACTCAATCCATAGGTAGGTATGGTGGACTCTTGAGAATAAGATTTGGGTTTAAGGGTTTTTGGATGCACAAGTAGTATCTCTACTTGGTGCGGAATTTTTGGCTAGCAAAGATGGGGGGAAAGCACCACATGTTGAAGGATCTATGACAATATAACTTCTATGTGAATATGAACAAACATAAATCATTGCATTGTCTTCCTTGTCCAACATCAACAATTTTTGGCATATAATATTTTGACGAGGGCTCACAATCACAAAAGATTCCAAGATAGTGTATTTTCATGTGAAAGTTCTCTTCCTTATAGTGATCATTCAGGGATTGCTTGTGTGACCAATATTGTGATTGTCAAGCTTCAAAAGCTTTCACTTTCTAAACCCAATGTGAATCCACTACTAGGCATGATATGAACATGTAATTTCAACTTCATGATATCCAATTCATTCAACAATTTACTCAAAGGATATAAGTGAAGCACAAGAGTAAATGACAAGCTACTCCAAAAAGATATAAGTGAAGATCAAGCTTAGTAGTTACAAATGGGTAGCCAATTCTGGATTCTCTCTTATTTAAAAACTTTCAAACCTAAGTATTTTATATAAACAGCAAGCAAAACAAAATAAAATGACATTCCAAGCATAGCACAACTCATGCGAAGAAGCAAAAACTTAGGCTCAACCGATACTAACCGATAATTGTTGAAGAATAAAGGTGGGATGCCTACCGGGGCATCCCCAAGCTTAGATGCTTGAGACTTCTTGGATTATTAGCTTGGGATGCCTTGGGCATCCCAAGCTTGAGATTTTGTGTCTCCTTAATTCCTCTCATATCACGGTTTCCCTAAATCTTCAAAACTTCATCCACATAGAACTCAACAAGAACTCATGAGATAAGTTAGTATAACCCAATGCAAAAACCTCATCATTCTCTACTGTAGCAAATTAATAAAATTATTATTCAACATTTCATACTAAATGTCTCTGCATATTTAATAGTCCTATCCTCAAATAGAATCATTAAACAAGCAAACATATGCAAACAATGCAACCATAACAGCAATCTGCCAAAACAGGACAGTCTGTAAAGAGTGCAATATTCATCATACTTCCCTAACTCCAAAAATTCTGAAAAGTTACAAGACTGTAGAAGATTTATCAAAGCTTATTGTGCAAAAAGTTTCAACACTTTATCACATTTTGACTTTTCTCGGGAATTTTTGCAACAGCGACAAACTTTCTGTTTTGAATCAGCAACATGTAGACTTGCAAAATAAGCATGGTAAATGCTATCCTTGACATTTTTATTGAAATGAAAGATGCAAAACATTATTATAGATAACATAAAGCAAATCCTAATAAAATAAAATGACGCTCCAAAAAAAATACATATCATGTGATGAATAAAAATATAGCCTCAAGTAAGGTTACCGATAATGTTGGAGACGAAAGAGGGGATGCCTTCCGGGGGATCCCCAACCTTAGTTGCTTGGATATTATCTTGATGTGCCTTGGGCATCCCCAAGCTTAGGGTCTTATCACTCCTTATTCTCCTCATATCGATATCTCACCCAAAACTTGAAAACTTCAATCACACAAAACTTAACAGAACTTCGTGAGATAGATTAGTATGATAAAGAGCAAACCATTCACTTTGGTACTGTAAAAGACAAGATTCATAATTGTTCTCACACAATGCCTACTATAGCCTATCATTTCCACAATTTATATTGAGCAATATAAGCCATAGAAACTAGGAAACAAGCAAACTATGCATTGAAAACAGAATTTGTCAAAAACAGAACAGTCTGAAGTAATCTGTACTCGAACCATACTTCTGTAACCCCAAAAATTCTGACAAATTAGGACAACGTATACAATTTCTATATCTATCACCTGTGAAAAATCAGATCAGAAGCACATTCCAGTGAAATTTCAAAATTCCTGGACTAAGCGCAAAAGTTTCTGTTTTGGCACAGATTCAAGTCAACTATCATCCACACTATCCCAAAGGCTTTACTTGGCACTTTACAAACAACAAACAAACAACAACAAAGCCTTTCGTCCCAAGAAAGTTGGGGTAGGCTAGAGGTGAAACCCATAAGATCTCGCAACCAACTCATGGCTCTGGCACATGGATAGCAAGCTTCCATGCACCCCTGTCCATAGCTAGCTCTTCGGTGATACCCCAATCCTTCAGGTCTCTCTTAACGGACTCCTCCCATGTCAAATTCGGTCTACCCCGCCCTCTCTTGACATTCTCCGCACGCTTTAGCCATCCGCTATGCAATCGGAGCTTCCGGAGGCTCATACTGGATATGCCCAAACCATCTCAGACGATGTTGGACAAGCTTCTCTTCAATTGGTGCTACCCCAACTCTATCTCGTATATCATCATTCCGGACTCGATCCTTCCTCGTGTGGCCACACATCCATCTCAACATACGCATCTCCGCCACACTAACTGTTGAACATGTCGCCTTTTAGTCGGCCGACACTCAGCGCCATACAACATTGCGGGTCGAACCGCCATCCTGTAGAACTTGCCTTCTAGCTTTTGTGGCACTCTCTTGTCACAGAGAATGAGAGGAGCTTGGCGCCACTTCATCCATCCGGCTTTGATCCGATGGTTCACATCTTCATCAATACCCCCATCCTCCTGCAGCATTGACCCCAAATACCGAAAGGTGTCCTTCTGAGGTACCACCTGACCATCAAGGCTAACCTCCTCCTCCTCACACCTAGTAGTATCTTGAAACCAAGACATCATGTACTCGGTTTTAGTCCTAATAAGCCTAAACCCTTCGATTCCAAGGTTTGTCTCCATAACTCTAACTTCCTATTTACCCCCGCCGACTATCGCCAACTAGCACCACATCATCCAGAAGAGCATACACCATGGGATATCTCCTTGTATATCCCTTGTGACCTCATCCATCACCAATGCAAAAGATAAGGGCTCAAAGCTGACCCCGATGCAGTCCTATCTTAATCGGGAAGTCATCAGTGTCGACATCACTTGTTCGAACACTTGTCACAACATTATCGTACATGTCCTTGATGAGGGTAATGTACTTTGCTGGGACTTTGTGTTTCTCTAAGGACCACCACATGACATTCCGCGGTATCTTATCATAGGCCTTCTCCAAGTCAATGAACACCATATGCAAGTCCTTCTTTTGCTCCCTATATCTCTCCATAAGCTGTCGTACCAAGAAAATGGCTTCCATGGTCGACCTCCCAGGCATGAAACCAAACTAGTTTTTGGTCACGCTTGTCATTCTTCTTAAGTGGTGCTCAATGACTCTCTCCCATAGCTTCATTGTATGGCTCATCAGCTTAATTCCACGGTAATTAGTACAACTCTGAACATCCCCCTTGTTCTTGAAGATTGGTACTAATATACTCTGTCTCCATTCGTCTGGCATCTTGTTTGCCCGAAAAATGAGGTTGAAAAGCTTGGTTAGCCATACTATCGCTATGTCCCCGAGACCTTTCCACACCTCAATGGGGATACAATCCGGGCCCATCGCCTTGCCTCCCTTCATCCTTTTTAAAGCCTCCTTGACCTCAGACTCCTAGATTCGACGCACAAAACGCATGCTGGTCTCATCAAAATAGTCGTCCAGTTCAATGGTAGAGCTTTCATTCTCCCCATTGAACAGCTTGTCGAAGTACTCCCGCCATCTATGCTTAATCTCCTCGTCCTTCACCAAGAGTTGGCCTGCTCCGTCCTTGATGCATTTGACTTGGCCAATATCCCTCGTCTTCCTCTCTCGGATCTTGGCCATCTTATAGATGTCCCTTTCGCCTTCCTTCGTACCTAACTGTTGGTAGAGGTCCTCATATGCCCGACCCCTTGCTTCACCAACAACTTGCTTTGCGGCCTTCTTCGCCATCTTGTACTTCTCTATGTTGTGTGCACTCCTATCCTGGTATAGGCGTCTGAAGCAATCTTTCTTCTCTTTAATCGCCTTCTGGACATCATCATTCCACCACCAGGTATCCTTATCTTCGCTTCTCCTTCCCCTGGACACTCCAAACTCCTCTGAGGCCACCTTACGAATGCAAGTCGCCATCTTCATCCACACATTGTCTGCATCCCCTCCTTCCTCCCAAGGGCCCTCCTTAATGATCCTCTCCTTGAACGCCTGAGCTACCTCCCCATTGAGCTTCCACCACTTTGTTCTAGCGACTTTAGCCCGCTTATCCCGCTGGACACGAATCCTAAAGCGGAAGTCAGCAACCACCAGCTTATGCTGGGGTACAACACTCTCTCCAGGTATCACCATACAGTCTAGGCACGCACGCCTATCTTCCCTTCTTGAGAGGATGAAATCAATCTGGCTAGAGTGTTGGCCACTACTAAAAGTCACCAGATGTGATTCTCTCTTTCTAAAGAGGGTGTTGGCTACAATCATGTTGTAGGCTAGAGCAAATCTTAAGACATCTTCTCCTTCTTGATTCCTGATGCCATAGCCAAAGCCCCCATGCGCCCCTTCAAAATCTGTGTTAGATGTACCCACGTGGCCATTGTGGTCTCCTCCTATGAAGAGCTTCTCACCAATCGGTACACTTCTAACCATGTCTTCCAGGCCTTCCCAGAACTCCCTCTTGGTGTTCTCATTGTGGCCTACTTATGGGCATACGCTACGATAACATTGAGAACCAAGTCCTCAACTACCAGTTTGACCAGGATAATCCGGTCCCCACGTCTCTTGACGTCTACCACTCCATACTTGAGGATCTTGTTGATCAAGATGCATGTGCCATTTCTGTTTGCAACCGTCCCCGTGTACCATAGCTTGAAGCCGGTATCCTCCACCTCCTTCCCCTTCTGTCCTCTCCATTTGGTTTCTTGGACGCAAAGGATATCAACACCTCTCCTCACCGCTGCATCAACTAGCTCCCGAAGCTTCCCTGTCAGAGACCCTACGTTCCAGCTACCTAAGTGAATCCTCCTAGGCTCGGCTAGCTTCCTTACCCTTCGCACTCGTCGAGTCAAATGCGAAGACCCTTGCTCATTTTCCACTACATCCGGGCGCCGATGTAGCGCGCCACTAAGGATGCAACGATCCGATCCTCGCTCACTTGCCACCGTATCCGGATCAAGATACGGCGCGCCACTTGGGGGTGACGGCTCGGCCCTTGCCCATTTTCCACCACACCCGGGTTTCGATGTGGCGCGTCGCTGAGAGGGTTTCATCTCCATAAGAGTGGCTGAGTTTTTACGTTGGATCGCCAAGCCTATCACAACCCTCCTCCTTTACCCGGGCTTGGGACCGGCTATGTTGAGACAACATAGGCAGAGTTTTTACTTGGCACTTTATTGAAACAAAATCAATAAAACATGATTACTACAGTAGCATAATCATGTGAACACACAAAAGCAGTAGGTAAAAGTGTTGGGTTGTCTCCCAACAAGTGATTTTCTTTAATGTCTTTTAGCTAGGCATGATGAGTTCAATGATGCTCGCATAAAAGATCAGAATTGAAACATGAAGAGAGCATCATGAAGTATATGACTAGCACATTTAAGTCTAGACCACTTTGTATGCATTGGGATTTTGTGATCAAACAATTCATGAGAGCAAGAATCAACTAGCATAGGAAGGCAAAACAAACATAACTTCAAGATTTTCAACACATAGAGAGGAAATTTGATATTATTGCAATTCCTACAAGCATCAGTTCCTCCCTCATAATAATTTTCAGTAGCATCATGAAGAAATTAAACAATATAACCATCACATAAAGCATTCTTTTCATGACACAAAAGCATAGAAAACTTATTACTCTCCACATAAGCAAATTTCTTCTCATCAATAGTAGTGGGAGCAAACTCAACAAAATAACTATCATGAGAGTGAAAATTAAAATCATGATGACGAGTTTCATGGTTATCATTATTCATTATAGTATACATGTCATCACCATAATCATCATAGATAGCAACTTTGTTATCATAGTCAGTTGAAACCTCTTCCAAAATAGTGGATTCATCACTAAATAAATTCATGACCTCTCCAAATCCACTTTCATCAATATTGTGAAAAGGTTCAACACCATCAAAAATAGTGGGATCATTACCTAGAGTTGACACTCTTCCAAACCCACATTCATCATTGTAATCATCATAAATAGGAGGCATGCTACCATTATAACAAATTTGCACATCAAAAATTGGGGGAATAAAATTATCATGTTCATCAAACATAGCATCCCCAAGCTTATGGATTTGCATATCGTTAGCATCATGGATATTCAAAGAATTCATACTAACAACATTGAAATCATGCTCATCATTCATGGCAAACATTTTATAGAATTCTTCTTCTATCAATTGAGCACAATTTTCATTTCCATCATTTTCACAAAAGACATTATAAAGTTGAATAATATGATGCAAACTCAATTCCATTTTTTTGTAGTTTTATTTTATAAACCAAACTAGTGATAAAACAAGAAACTAAAAGATTCAATTGCAAGATCTAAAGATATACCTTCATGCACTCACCTCCTCGGTAACGGTGCAAGAAAAGAGCTTCTTTGAAGGGGCGTGATTGCCACTTGCCTAACCTCCCCGGCAATGGCGCCAGAAAAGATCTTGATGTCTACTCCGCAACTTTATTCCTGTAGACTCATGTTGGGCCTCCAAGCGCAGAGTTTTGTAGGACAATAGCAATTTTCCCTCAAGTGGATGACCTAAGGTTTATCAATCCGTGGGAGGCGTAGGATGAAGATGGTATCTCTCAAGCAACCCTGCAATCTAATACAAGAAATCTCTTGTGTCCCCAACACATCCAATACAATGGTAAATTGTATAGGTGCACTAGTTCGGCGAAGAGATGGTGATAGAAGTGTAGTATGGATAGTAGATATGAGTTTTTCTAGTGCAAACATAAAAAACAGCAAGGTAGTAGATAGTAAAACGGATCACAAACGGTATTGCAATGATGGAAAATGAGGCCTAGGGTCCATACTTTCGCTAGTGCAATCTCTCAACAATGCTAACATAGTTGGATCATATGATTATCCCTCAAAGTGCAATAAAGAATCACTCCTGAGTTCCTATTAGCGTAGAAGAAAAGATAGAAATTGTTTGTAGGGTACGAAACCACTTCAAATCTATTCTTTCCAATCAATCAATCCTAGATTTCGTACTAAAATAAAACAAAGCTATTCTTTCCGATCAATCTAACCAAGATTTTGTACTAAAATAACAACATATGACACACATCAACCAACTCTAATGTCACCTAGATACTCCAATGTCACCACAAGTATTCGTGAGTTAATTCTACGATATGCATCAAAAAACTTCATGATCATAATATTCAAGCCACACAAAGAACTACAAGGAGACCCCAAAGTTTCTATCGGAGAAAAGATAATAACAACGTGCATCAACCCCTATGCGTAGATTACCCAAATGTCACCTCGGGAATCCGTAAGTTGAGTCCCATGATACGTCCATTTCACATCATGTTTTTCTACTGTTATTTATGTTGTTTTATTTTATAATAATGCTTTTGGGAGTAATTCTAATGCCTTTTCTCTCATAATATGCAAGGTATGCACCAAGGGGGAGAATCTGGCAACTGGAAATCTGGACCTGAAAAAGCTACGTCAAGCTACCTATTCTGCACAACTCCAAATGAGCTTAAACTCCTCGAGGAATTTTTATGGAATATTTAATAAATATTGGAGCAAATAAGTACCAGAGGAGGGCCACCAGGTGGGCACAACCTACTTGGGCGCGCCAGGAGGCCCAGGCGCGCCCTGCTGGGTGCTGCCCTCCTCGGCCCACCTCCGATGCCCATCTTCTGGTATATAAATCATTTTGACCTAGAATAAAAATAACGGGAGGACATTCGGGACGAAGCGCCGCCGCCTCGAGGCGGAACTTGGGCAGGAGCACTTTTGCCCTCCGGCGAAGCGATTCGGCCGAGGTAACTTCCCTCTCGGAGGGGGAAATCATCGTCATCATCATCACCAAAAACTATACCATCTTCGGGAGGGCTATCTTCGTCAACATTTTCACAGCACCAACTCATCTCATACCCCGGTTCATCTCTTGTGTTCAATCTTTGTATCAAAACTATAGATTGGTGCTTGTGGGTGACTAGTAGTGTTGATTACATCTTGTAGTTGATTACTATATGGTTTATTTGCTGGAAGATTGTATGTTCAGATACATTATGCTATTTAATACCCCTATGATCTTGAGCATGTTATCATTTCTGAGTAGTTAATTTCGTTCTTGAGGTCACGGGAGAAAGCATGTTGCAAGTAATCATGTGAAAACTTGATATGTGTTCGATATTTTGATGGTATGTATGTTGTCATTCTCTTAGCGGTGTCATGTGAACGTCGACTACATGATACTTCACCATATTTGGGACTAAGGGAATGCATTGTGGTGTAGTTATTAGATGGTGGGTTGCGAGAGTGACAGAAGCTTAAACCCCAGTTTATGCGCTATTCCATAAGGAACCGATTGATCCAAAAATTTAATGCTATGGTTAGAATTTATTCTTAATACTTTTCTCGTAGTTGCGGATGCTTGCGAGAGGGTTAATCATAAGTAGGAGGTTTGTTCAAGTAAGAACAGAACCTAAGGACCCGTCCATCCACATACCAAATTATCAAAGTACCGAACACGAATTAAGCCAACATGATGAAAGTGACTAGATGAAATTCCCGTGTACCCTCAAGAACACTTTGCTTATCATAAGAAACCGTTTTGGCCTATCATTTTCCTCAAAAGGATTGGGCTACCTTGCTGCACTTTTGTTACTACTTTCATTACTTGCTCGTTACAAATTAGCTTGCTATCAAACTACTCCGCTACATACAATTTTAGCACTTGTAGACAACACCTTGCTGAAAACCACTTGTCATTTCCTTCTGCTCCTCGTCGGGTTCGACACTCTTACTTATCGAAAAGCCTACAATTGACCCCATATACTTGTGGGTCATCATGCCATAACATACATCAAGTGAATCAATATGATACCCCATTTTCACCTCAAGTATTCATACTGCAAGACATACATCATGTGTTCTCAGATCTGAACATTCAATCCGACAAGAAAAAACTTCAAAGGGTAAAGATTCAATTCATCACAACAAGAGTAGACAGGGGAGAAACATCATATGATCCATCTATGTTAACAAAGCCCATGATATATCAAGATCGTGACATCTCAAGATCACGAGAGAGAGAGAGATTAAACACATAGCTACTGGTGCAAACCCTCAGCCCCGAGGGTGGACTACTCCCTCCTCATCGTGGTGGCTGCCGGGATGATGAAGATGGCCACCGATGATGATCTCCCCTCCGGCAGGGTGCCGGAATGGGCTCGCGATTGGTTTTCGGTGGCTACAGAAGCTTGCGGCAGCGAAACTTCTGATCTAGGTTCTCTGCGAGGGTTTTTGGAATATTTGATGATTTATAGGGCGAAGAGGGGGTGCGGAAGGCCACCGAGGTGGGTACAACTCACCGGGGCGCGCCTGGGGGCCCAGGCGCACCCTGGTGGGTTGTGCCCCCCTCGAGGCACCCCCCAGGTGCTGCTCTAGCCCATTGGATGTCTTCTGGTCCATAAAAAATCCACAAAAAGTTTCGTGGTGTTTGGACTCTGATTGATATAGATTTCCTGTGATGTAAAAAACAAGCAAAAAAAAGCGGTGATTAATCGGGCAATCGAATCAATAGGTTAGTCCCAAAAAATGATATAAAGTTGCTATAAAATGATTGAAAACATCCAAGATTAATAATATCACAACATGAATACTTCATAAATTAATGATACATTGGAGACGTATCATTGGGTTGGCATAGATCGAGATTAGGATTTTTCACTCCGAGTATCGAAGAGGTATCTCTGGGCCCTCTCAGTAATGCACATCATAAGAAGCCTTGCAAGCAATGTGACTAATGAGTTAGTTGCAGGATGTTGCATTATGGAACGAGCAAAGAGACTTGCCGGTAACGAGATTGAACTAGGTACAAAGATACTGACAATCGAATCTCGGGCAAGTAACATACCGATGACAAAGGGAATAACAAATGTTGTCATAACTGTTTGACCGATAAAGATCTTCATAGAATATGTGGGAGCCAATATGAGCATCCAGGTTCCGCTATTGGTTATTGACCGGAGAGTTGTCTCGGTCATGTCTACATAGTTCTCGAACCCGTAGGGTCCGCACGCTTAACATTCGATGACGATTTTGTATTATATGAGTTATGTGATTTGGTGACCGAATTGGACTAGGGGCCCAAGTAGGATTCCAACTACTTGGGTGTGCCGCACGCTGCCTCTACCCCCTCCCACCTTTATATACATGGGGAGGGGCGCCTAGAACACACACAACCGATTGTTAGCCGTGTGCGGTGCCCCCTTCCACAGTTTACGCCTCCGGTCATATTGACGTAGTGCTTAGGCGAAGCCCTGCGCGGATAACTTCACCATCACCGTCACCACGCTGTCATGCTGATGGAACTCTTCTACTTCCTCAACACTCTGTTGGATCAAGAGTTCGAGGGACGTCATCAACCTAAACATTTTCAGAACTCGGAGGTGTCGTACGTTCGGTACTTGATCGGTCGGAACGAGAAGAAGTTCGACTACATCGACCGCATTGGCAAATGCTTCTGCTTTCGGTCTACGATGGTACGTGGACGCACTCTCCCCCTCTCATTGTTATGCATCTCCTAGATAGATCTTGCATGAGCGTAGGATTTTTTTTGAAATTGCATGCTACATTCCCCAACAGTAGCCTTGAGGGTGGACTAGTCTTGGTTGTTGCTTCATGTTTAAATTTTTCTTAAACTTGAAATGGGGATCAACAAACCCCAGCACCCCCCAGAAAATACTAGGTCCAACTGAAAAATACTTCAATGAACCCAAAATGCCCTTCACAAAACTTCATCATTTTTGAATTGGTCTAGAACCTCTACCAAAAATGGTGCACATTTTTCTAGGACACTCTGGATTTTTTATTTAATTCATAAGTATTTTAATTTGGACATTTAAATGTTATATATATTTTTAAATGTCCAAATAATTCTGGAAATGTTTGAGGGCTATTGGAAATAATTTCTGAAGTGCCCATAAATATTTTCAGCATTTTATAAAGTGGTTTAGTATTTTTACTAAATAAAAAATAGCAGAAAAGGAAAGACAGAAAAACCAAAAAAAGGGGAGAGAGAGAGAGAGAAAGGCCAGAGGCCACTCACCTGCACTGGGTCGTCCCACCTAGACTGGTGCTAGTCGTCACCCACCTCTACCAGTAGGCAGAGGGAGACAGCGTGATAACCCACAAGTATAGGGGATCAATTGTAGCCTTCTTCGATAAATAAGAGTGTCGAACCCAACGAGGAGCTAAAGATAGAACAAATATTCCCTCAAGTTCTATCGACCATCGATACAACTCTACGCACACTTGACGTTTGCTTTACCTAGAACAAGTATGAAACTATTTTGGAAGAAAAAAACTAAGGATAAATTGCAAGTTAATAAAGGTGGATAGCTTTTGTCAACAAGAAAGTCATTTGTCCCTAGGCAATCGATAACAAGTACCGGTAATCATCCTTGCAATTTTATATGAGGAAGAGGCATGAGCTAACATACTTTCTCTACTTGGATCATATGCACTTATGATTGGAACTCTAGCAAGCATCCGCAACAACTAAAGATAATTAAGGTCGTGAAATCCAACCATAGCATTAAGTATCAAGTCCTCTTTACTCCCATACACCATAACCCACTTATCCGCGTTTAGGATGTTGTCACCCCCGCAACACTGACAATAAGCAAACCATGAACGTATTGCAACACCCTACAGTGGGGGCCCCTCACGTTTGCGCGAGAACATAGAGCACCGTAGGATAGCACCAAAATAAAATATACAATCATACCAACCAAGATCACGATTAACCCATAGGACAAAATGGATCTACTCAAACATCATAGGATAACCATAGATCATTGGGAAATAATATGTGGAGTTGAGCACCATGTTTAAGTAGAGATTACAGCAGGGGGGAGAGGTGTTACACCGCTACATAGAGGGGGAGAGAGCTGGTGTTGATGGTAGCAAGATTGTTGATGTAGATCGTCGTCATGATCCTTGCCCCGGCGGCACTCCGGCGCCACCGGGAGAGAGGGGGAGAGAGCCCCATCCTTCTTCTTCTTCCTTGGCCTCCCCCTAGATGGGAGGAGGGTTTACCCTCTGGTCCATGGCCTCCATGGCAGCGGAGGGGCAGGAGCCCCTCCGAGATTGGATCTCCTCTCTATTCTCTTCTATTTCGCCCCAGATCCGCCCTTCATGATTTCTTAAATTCCCTGAGATCCGTAATCTCGATTATGCTTAATCTTTTACATGATTTTTTTCGGATATAAGTTTCCTTGCGCCCGAAGTATAGCTCCAACCAACGTTCGAGGAGGGCACGATACACCAGGGCGCACCTGGGCCTAGTGGCGCACCCTGGTGGGTTGTGGTGGCCTCGGGCCTCCGTTTACGTTGATTCCACCTCTTAAAATTCACCAATATTCCAAAATAATTCTCCATATAGTTTCATCACGTTTGGACTTTGTTTGATATGGATTTTCTGCGATACAAAAACATACAACAAACAGGAACTGGCACTGGGCACTGGATAAGTAAGTTAGTCCAAATAAATCATATAAAAAGTTCCCAAAAGTATGTAAAATTTGAATAACATTGGCACGAAACAATCAAAAATTATAGATACGACGGAGACGTATCACAAAGCAAGGTGCGCACGCGGGGACCATGTCACCAGGATGCCTACATGTGTCACCTGGCCACCGTGACACCTCGAAGGGACTCTTCGGTGCTGCCCCGAGCCCCTGGACATCCATTCTCCCCCTCCTACTCTCTCCCTCGCCCTCTTCCGCCATGGTCGACGTGCCCGTCAGCATGCCGCCGCCGTAGTTGTCGTCACCGCTCTCCTCGCCTCGACGTGTCGCAAGCTCCACCACCCGCCTCCGACCTCCTCGACAAGCCAATCGCCACGGATGCGCTGCAACGACGCCACCGCCACCGCCTTCTTCTTCCCGCCATCGAGATCCTCGCCGCCTGCCCGCTCCAGTTCCTCCCAGAGCTCACCGTCGTGTTGCCGTGACTGCTAGAGCCACCGATCGTTTCTCCCTCTCTCGCTCACTCGCCACTCACCGTAGCCACCGTGCTTACCCGCATGCGCCGCTGTAGGGAACGTAGCATGCAATTTTAAAAAAATCCTACGCTCACGCAAGATCTATCTAGGAGATTCTTAGCAATGAGAGGGGGAGAGTGTGTCTACGTACCCTCGTAGACTGAAAGTGGAAGCGTTTGACAACGCAGTTGATGTAGTCGAACTTCTTCTCATTTCGACCGATCGAGCACTGAACGCACGACACCTCCGACTTCTGCAAACGTTCGGCTCGATGACGTCCCTTGAACTTTTGATCCAGCAAAGTGTCAAGGAATTAGATTAGTTCCGTCAACATGACAACATGGTGACGGTGATGGTGAAGTTATCCATGCAGGGCTTCACCTAAGCACCGCGAGAATATGACCGAGGGTGTAATCTGTGGAGGGGGGTGCCCCACACGGCTAACAGAGGTTGTTGTGTGTTCTAGGCGCCCCCTCCCCATGTATATATAGGTGGGAGAGGGAGGGGAGCAGCAGGGGCACCCCAAGTAGGAGGAATCCTACTTGGGCGCCTCCCCAAATTTGGCCTCCCCCCTTCCTTATTCATCGGAGGGGAAAAGGAAGGAGGGGGGAGGAGGGAAGGAAGGGGGAGGCCAAATCCCTCCCCTTCCTTTCTGTCGTCCCCTCTTTCCTTCCCCTCAGGTGCGGCCCATATGGGAGGCGCAGCAGCCCCTGCTGGCTGCTGTGTTTCCCCTCTTGGCCCATTAGGCCGATATCTTTGTCGGGGGGTGCCCAGAACCCCTTCTATTGACCCGATATGTCCCAGTACCCTCTGGAACACTTCTGGTGTTCGAATACCATTGTCCTATATATCAATCTTTACCTCTCGACCATTTCAAGACTCCTCATCATGTCTATGATCTCATCCGAGACTCCGAACAACATTCAGTCACCAAATCACATAACTCATATAATACAAAATCGTCATCAAACGTTAAGCGTGCGCACCCTATGGGTTTGAGAACTATGTAGACATGACCGAGACACCTCTTCGGTCAATAAACAATAGCGGAACCTGGATGCTCATATTGGATCCCACATAGTCTACGAAGATCTTTATCGGTTGAACCGTTATGACAACATACGTTATTCTCTTTGTCATCGGTATGTTACTTGCCCGACATTCGATCGTCGGTATCTTCATACCTAGTTCAATCTCTTTACCGGCAAGTCTCTTTACTCGTTCATTAATACATCATCCTGCAACTAACTCATTTGTTACTTTGCTTGCAAGGCTTCTTAAGATGTGTATTACCGAGAGGGCCCAGAGATACCTCTCCGATACTCGGAGTGACAAATCCTAATCTCGATCTATGCCAACCCAACAAATACCTTCGGAGATACCTGTAGATCATCTTTATAAACACCCAGTTACGTTGTGCCGTTTGGTAGCACACAAGGCATTCCTCCGGTATCCGGGAGTAGCATAATCTCATAGTCGGAGGAATATGTATTTGACATGAAGAAAGCAATAGCAATAAAACTTAACGATCAATATGCTATGCTAACGGATGGGTCTTGTCTATCACATCATTCTCCTAATGATGTGATCCCGTTCATCAAATGACAACACATGTCTATGGTTAGGAAACTTAACCATATTTGATTGACGAGCTAGTCTAGTAGAGGCTTACTAGGGACATGGTGTTTTGTCTATGTATCCACACATGTATCAAGTTTCCGGTTAATACAATTCTAGCATGAAGAATAAACATTTATCATGAAAGAAGGAAATATAAATTAACAACTTTATTATTGCCTCTAGGGCATATTTCTTCGGTCTCCCACTTGCACTAGAGTCAATAATCTAGTTCATATCGCCATGTGATTTAATACCAATAGTTCGCATCGTCATGTGATTAACACCCATAGTTCACATCGCCATGTGACCAACACCCAAAGGTTTTACTAGAGTCAATAATCTAGTTCACATCGCCGTGTGATTAACACCCAAAGAGTATTAAGGTGTGATCATGTTTTGCTTGTGAGAGATGTTTAGTCAACGAGTCTGTCACATTCATATCCGTATGTATTTTGCAAATTTCTATGTCTACAAAGCTCTGTATGGAGCACTCTAGCTAATTGCTCCCACGATCAATACGTATCTAGATTGAGACTTAGAGTAATCTAGATCAGTGCTAAAGCTTGCATCGACGTAACTCTTTACGAAGAACTCTTTATCACCTCCATAACCGAGAAACATTTCGTTAGTCCTCTTAGGTAACTAAGGATAATTTTGACCGTTGTCCGATGATCTACTCCTGGATGACTATTGTACCCCCTTTCCAAACTCATGGCAAGGCACATAACATGTCTGGTACACAGCATGGCATAATTTATAGAACCTATGGCTGAGGCATAGGGAATGACTTTCATTCTCTCTCTATCTTCTTTGTGGCCATGTTTTGAGTCTTTACTCAACTTCACACCTTACAATACAGGCAAGAACTCCTTCTTTGTCTGATCCATTTTTGAACTCCTTTCAAAATCTTGTCAAGGTATGTACTCATTGAAAGTCTTATCAAGCTTCATGATCTATCTCTATAGATCTTGATGCCCAATATGCAGGCAGCTTCACCGAGGTATTTTATTAAAAAATTCTTATCAAGCATCCTTTTATGCTATCTAGAAATTCTATATCATTTCCAATCAACAATATGTCATCCACATATAATATCAGAAATGCTATAGAGCTCCCACTCACTTTCTTGTAAATAGAGGCTTTACCGTAAGTCTGTATAAAATCATATGCTTTGATCACATCATCAAAGCGTATATTCCAACTCCGAGATGCTTGCACCAGTCCATAGATGGATCACTGGAGATTGCACACCTGGTTAGCACCTTTTGGATCGACAAAACCTTCTTGTTGCATCATATACAACTTTTCTTAGAGATATCCATTTAAGGAATGCACTTTTGACATCCATTTGCCAGATTTCATAAAATGTGGCAATTGCTAACACGATTCGGACGGACTTAAGCATCGCTAGGTTGAGAAAGTCTCATCGTAGTCAACCCCTTGAACTTGTCAAAAACTTTTTGCGACAAGTCGAGCTTTGTAGATAGTAACATTACCATCAGCGTCAGTCTTCTTCACCAAGATCCGTTTATTCTCTATGGGTCACCGATCATCTGGCAAATCCACAAAAGTCCACACTTTGTTCTCATACATGGATCCTATCTCAAATTTCACGGCCTCAAGCCATTTATTGGAATCTGGGCTCATATAGCTTCTTCATAGTTCGTAGGTTCGCCATGGTCTGGTAACATGACTTCCAGAACAGGATTACCGTAGCACTCTGGTGTCAATCATGTTCTGGTTGACCTACGAGGTTCGGTAGTATCTTGATCTGAAGTTTCATGATCATCATCATTAGCTTCCTATCTAGTTGGTGTAGGCATCACGGGAACATATTTCTTTGATGAGCTACTTTCCAAATTGAGAGAAGGTACAATTACCTCATCAAGTTATACTTTCCTCCCACTCACTTCTTCTGAGAGAAACTCCTTCTCTAGAAAGGTTCCATTCTTGGAAACAAAGATCTTGCCTTCAGATTTTTTTCGTACAAGGTGTACCCAATTGTTTCCTTAGGGTATCCTATGAAGACACACTTCTCTGGTTTGGGTTCAATCTTATGAGGCTGAAGCCTTTTGACATAAGCATCGCATCCCCAAACTTTAAGAGATGACAACTTAGGTTTATTGCTAAACCACAGTTCATATGGTGTCATCTCAACGGATTTAGATGGTGCCGTATTTAACGTGAATGCAGTTGTCTCTAATGCATAACCCCAAAATGATAGTGGTAAATCGGTAAGAGACATCATAGATTGCACCATATCTAATAAAGTACGGTTACGACGTTCAGACACACCATTACACTGTGGTGTTCCAGGTGGCATGAGTTGTAAAACTATTCCACATTGTTTTAAATGAAGGCCAAACTCGTAACTCAAATATTCGCCTCCGCGATTAGATAGTAAAAACTTTATTTTCTTGTTACGATGATTCTCCACTTCACTCTAAAAATCTTCGAACTTCTCAAATGTTTCAGACTTGTGTTTCATTAAGTAGATATACCCATATCTGCTCAAATAGTCTATGAAGGTCAGAAAATAACGATACCCGCCGCGTGCCTCAACACTCATCGGACCGCATACATTGGTATGTATTATTTCCAGTAAGTCATTGGCTCGCTCCATTGTAACGGAGAACGGAGTTTTAGTCATCTCGCCCATGAGGCATGGTTCGCAAGTATCAAATGATTCATAATCAAGTGATTCCAAAAGCCCATCAGCACGGAGTTTCTTCATGCGCTTTACACCAATATGACCTAAACGTCAGTGCCACAATTATGTTGCACTATCATTATCAACTTTGCATCTTTTGGCATCAATATTATGAATATGTGTATCACTATGATCGAGATTCTGTAAACTATTAACATTAGGTGTATGACCATAGAAGGTTTTATTCATGTAAACAGAATAACAATTATTCTCTGTCTTAAACGAATAACCGTATTGCAATAAACACGATCCTATCTTGTTCATACTCAACGCAAACACCAAATAACATTTATTTAGGTTCAACACTAATCCCGAAAGTATAGGGAGTGTGCGATGATGATCATATCAATCTAGGAACCACTTCCAACACACATCGTCACTTCACCCCCAACTACTCTCCGTTTATTCTGCAACTCCTGTTTCGAGTTACTAATCTTAGAAACCGAACATGTATTAAATACCCAGGGGCTACTACGAGCACTAGTAAGGTCCACATCAATAACATGTATATCAAATACACCTTTATTCACTTTGCCATCCTTCTTATCCGCCAAATATTTGGGGTAGTTTTGCTTCTAGTGACCATTTCCTTTGAAGTAGAAGCACTCAGTTTCAGGCTTAGGTCCATCTTTGGGCTTCTTCACGGGAGTGACAACTTGCTTGCCATTTTTCTTGAAGTTCCCTTTATTTCCCTTGCCCTTTTGTCTTAAAACTAGTGGTCTTGTTAACCATCAACACTTGATGCTATTTCTTGATTTCTACCATTACCGATTTCAGTATTGCGAAAAGCTCGGGAATCGTTTTCGTCATCCCTTGCATATTATAGTTCATCACGAAGTTCTAGTAGCTTGGTGATAGTGACTAGAGAACTCAGTCAATCACTATCTTATCTGGAAGATTAACTCCCACTTCATTCAAGCGATTGTAGTTATTGGGGAAACGAACACCTATGAGACCACAAGAATCCCTTCTATGTTCAGTGGGGGATTAGCTGCACGAAGGGCAGTCTAGCAGTTAGCACATAGGGGCTTTTACCCAGGTTCGGCCCGCAAAGATCCGCAATACCCCAGTCCTGCTTGCCTGGATATATGTGTTCTTGAGCTTTTGAACTAGCTGCGGTGCATGCACGGTCCAAAAGTCCGAATCCTCTCTTTGTATGTAACGCCCTCGATGCGGCTATATCTCCCACGTGTCGAAGCACGACTTAGAGGCATAACCGCATTGAAAGCAATGTCGCAAGTGAGGTAATCTTCACACAACCCATTTAAAACATAAGGGAAAAAGATACATAGTTGGCTTACAATCGCCACTTCACACAATTACATGAATAAAGCATTACATCATCCAGATACAATCAAGGTCCGACTACGGAACCAAAATAAAAGAAGAACCCCAAATGCGACAAACGGTCCCCGATCGACCCCAACTGGGCTCCACTACTGATCAACTGAAACGAAACAACACAATGAACAAGATCTTCATCAAGCTCCTCCTTGAGCTTGGTTGCATCACCTTTCGGCAACATAGGCACCGCAAACTGGTTTTGAAGTATCCGTGAGCCACGAGGACTCAAAGAATCCCATTACCATGGGTATCAAGACTAGCAAAGCTTAATGGGAAAGGAAGGGGTAAAGTGGTGAGGTTGCAGCAGCGACTAAGCAAGTATGGTGGCTAACATACGCAAAGAAGAGCGAGAAGAGAACAAGCGGAACGGTCGTCGACTAGCAATGATCAAGAGGTGATCCCGAACACCTACTTACGCCAAACATAACACGAAACCGTGTTCACTTCCGGACCACGAGAAGAGACCATCACGGCTACACACTCGGTTGATGCGTTTTAGTTCGGATCAAGTGTCAAGTTGTCTACAACCGACATTAACAAATTCCCATCTGCCACATAACCGCGGGCACGGCTCTCGAAAGTTTATACCTGCAGGGTGTCCCAACTTAGCCCATGACAAGCTCTCGCGATCATCGAAGGAATAGACCTTCACCCGAGACACTCCGATCGACTCGTATCCCGTACATCAAGACATTTCGACAATGGTAAAACAAGACCAGCAAAGCCGCCCGATGCGCCGACAATCCCGATAGGAGCTGCACATATCTCGTTCTCGTGGCAACACCGAATGAGACAAAGCTACGAGTAAAACCAGCCCTCGAGTTGCCACGAGGTGGCCCCAAGAAGCGGCTCGATTCGGACCAACACTTAGACAAGCACCGCCCGGGGCTAAAATAAAGATGACCCTCGGGTTGGCCGACCCAAGGAAAGGGATAGGTGGTGGTGAGGCAAATGGTAAAACCAAGGTTGGGCCTTGCTGGACAAGTTTTATTCAAAGCGAACTGTCGGGGGTCCCATAAATCACCCGACCGCGTAAGGGACGCAAAATCCGGGAACATAACACCGGTATGACGGAAACTAGGGCGGCAAGAGTGGAACAAAACACTGCATAAGGCCGAGCCTTCCACCCTTTACCAAGTATATAGATGCATTAATAATATAAGAGATATTGTGATATCCCAACATAAACCCCTGTCCACCATGGAGAAATCTTCAACTTCACCGCAACTAGCAACGCTATAAGAGGGCTGAGCAAAGCGGAACATAGCCAAACAACAGTTTGCATAGGAATGGTGTCAAAGGTTAGAGGTTCATGGCAATTTGGGATGGCTGGACAAACAGGTAATAGGTAGCGCAGCATAGCGAAAGAACGAGGCAACTAGCATAGCAATGATAGTAGTGAGATCCAAGGTAGCGGTCATCTTGCCTGAAATCCCGCAAGGAAGAAGAACGAGTCCATGAAGAAGACAAACGGACGTAGTCGAACGGATCCTCACAACTCCGGAACGAAACCGAAGCTAACGAGAGGCAACCCGAAAGAAGCAAACAACATAGTAAACACACAAGCATAATCATGGCATGATGCGCAGACAAATATGATGCATGTCCGGTTTAATGAGGCATGGCATGGCAAAGTGCAACAAACAACACTACAAATTAAGTGGAGCTCAATATGCAACGAGTTGCATATTGACGGAACACCACATGCAATTATTTAGTTTGATCTCGTTATGCTACTCATCAATATTAAATGTTGTTAAACATGGCAAGAGGTGAAACATGACGAAACTACCTACTCTAGGCAAGTTTAAATGAGGCCGGAACAACAACCAACAAGTCCGGAAACTCCCCATGTGCATATTTTAAGGTTTGGTACTGTTCTGTCCTAAACCATATTTTAAAGTTGTTAAACATGCAAGATGAGTGCACCATGTTAAACTAGGCAAAATTCTACCCCATTTACATATAAAGTTTATTAAATTTGAGTTACGGTTATTTAGTTATGAAATAAATCATTTTAACATGGCATAGGAGCAAATTAATGCAAACATCATTTTAAACATTTTAAACATGGATGAAAATGGCATATTATGAAACTAGATGAAAAACTAGTCATTTTACATATATAAATTATTTACATCCGATGCACGGTTTATGTAGTAATTAAATGCATGAAGTTTAGGGGTTTTTCAGAATCTGGAATTTATGGATAAATAGACAAATTCGCATAATGGAAAAAAAACATATGCGGCCGAATCTGCACTTGGGCCAACAGTGGAAGGGGGCGAGCGGTCCGATGCTCACCATGGGCCTAGGCCCGCCGGATCTGGAGGAGGCCGGCAGGACGGCGGCTGGGCCTTGGCGCGCCTCACCACGAATCGCCCGCACGGTCAACGGGCGGTTGGACTGGCGAAGCGGCGCCGCTGTTGGTGCTCGATCGAAAAAAGAGGATGCTTGTGGCGCAGAGGGAACTTGGCGACGGCGGGCAACTCCGCAGAGGAGCCGGCGACGCAAGGCGGCGGGAGGGGCCCGACCAGATCCGAGTGGATCCGGTGAGGCCGGATCCATTTTCGCCGGCAGCAGGTTCGGGCAGCGAGGGGAGCTCCGGCGGCGGCAGTTCCTCGCGAGGCGAGGCAGGAGCTCGGTGAGATCCGGACCGGGAGAGGAGAAAGGAGGCGCGACGGGAAGGAGAGGGTCGGCGAGAGGGTCGCCGTGGCGGGCGGCGAGGCCCGCGAGGCCGGGCGGACGGCGGCACAACAGACGGCAAGGACGGGAGGCGGGCACGGACGCCTGCTCGGTGGGGAGACCAAGGGCGCTGGCGGAAGGAAGCGGGCGCTGCGGTCTCGGGCGAGGCGGCCAAGGCGGCGACTCAGCAGGGAGCTCGGGCTCGGATCGAGAGGGAAGCGGGAAGGATGGACCGAGGGATACACTGGTTGGGTGGCGGCGGAAATCACGGAGATGGTCGGATCGATCCGGTTGGCGGGATTTTGGATCGAGGATCCCGAGGTGGGAGATGAGTCGGCGGCGGCAGGACAAATCTCCTAGGATTTAGGGTTAGTCTACTTTATATAGCAAGTGGATTTTTGTTTAGGGCATTTGGTCCCTCCGATCATAATCGAACGGTCCGAGGAAAATAGACTAGGAGAGTCCAAACAATAAAACGGAGATGTTTTGTAGACGTTAGGGGATGATCCGTCCCAACGGTAATGACAGACCGGTTCGGTTCGCAAGTTTGGACGCTGTGAGGGACCCGAGAGAGGTCGACGAAGACAAGGGGGTTTTGTGGTCTCGGAGAAAGAGAGAAGAGAGGGGTTAGATTGGCTGGCGGATTGTGAAGAGCGGGTTGGTGCGAGAGAAGAGGGAGAGATGCAGCCCGCACGGTTTCCGGAGACCGAAAACACCCGATTTAATATACCGACTATATCGCGTTATATATATAACGGTTGGGCGGATAAACGAACTCGAATGCGATTTAAACTTGGCAGGTGGCCTGTCTACACTATAATAAGACCGCACGACAAGTTGCAACCCATTCCGAGAACATTTTTATGCCACTAATAAAATAATATTTGAGAGGAAAGGCGCGCTGCGTGCGTAGAGTGTCTGCTCGAACGGACAACGGAGAGAACCGACGGAACCGAACGGGTGCAAGTTTTGAAAACATGCGAGATGAAATGCAGATGATGACATGATGCAATGCAAATGATGCAATGAACAAAACAAATCACACGCATTTAAACTCAAGTAGCTGGAAGTCTTCGAGCGCCGGTCTCGAGGCGTTACAACACTCCACCACTATGAGAGGATCTCGCCCCGAGATCTAGGATGGCACCGAGGGAAAACGGAAAAGGAAGAGAAGAGGTAAAACTAAGTTGCTTCTCCGATTTAACGAGTGAAACCACGAACCTTGAGAGGTTGAGCAATTTAAAAGAAACAATACAACAGAGATGAATGATATTGCAAACAATCCGTAGAAAAGAGGAACAAGGAGTATGATGAGAACCAAGAGGTTGCAAAGACATAAATCAAGAGTTTAATGGACAGGATAGAATTCAAACCACTCCGGTTAAAACAAGATGAGAGGGAAGAATGATATAATTTGGGCAGCACTACCTTTGTAAATGGAAGGAATTGAACATGAACTAGACAAGATGAGAGCATACTTGATGAAATCAACAACACAATCGCATCCGAATTGAAAGAATGGCACAAGGGTAAGAAACATTACAAACCGCACTTCGGTTAAATAGATAATCAAGGTAAAGAACACGATCCTTACAATACGAGATGATTAGTGAAGAGAGCAACATCACCATGCCTCCGGAAGAACGAAAAGAAGATAGATCATTGGAATAAAAGAACGGAGAAGAAAATGCCAACTTCTGCCACAAGTGAACTTGGAAAGCACCCTTGCAAAGAAGAATTGAACGGAGTTGTTGGAAAACCAACAACGAAAAGAACAAGCTTGTAGTGGGCTTATGGAAACATCTCAAAATTATGAGGTGACAACCGGCCACTAATGGAAACAATTGCTTGGTCGAGAACACCAAAGAGATGAAAAACTTCTTTCACTAAGAGGATAGGAGAAAACTTGGATCATTGATAAACACCACAAATAGCAATATTACTTAGGGAAGGTTTTAGGTGAAATCTATACCAAGATACTCCAAAGAAGAGATTGATGGATTTAAAATACCTCACTCTTGACAACAATATGAATCATGAAACATGAAGGAAATTGTCAAGAATGACATAACACCACCTCAAAAGATAAGGTAGAAAGAATTGCACTTCGGAATGCAGGAAGAAGAATACTTGAACTCCTCAAAAACAAAACATGTGTTGAGCACCATGTTTATTTTAGAGTATAGCTTGACGGGTCACAACTTCAAGAGAATTTTGAAGAACAATTGAAGAATGAAAGAATCCTTGAGAAACCACCATGAAGAAACTCCGTATTAAAAGGATGGTGGAAAGAAGGAGAAGTTGAAAACACAAGGTGTACCTTGCAATGATTTAGATGGATCTTCGCGACGAGACAAAGCGTAAAACTTAGAACTCCGAAAAGAAAAGATGAAACACATGAAACCGAGAATGTGATATGATGAACAAACTCCGGAATAAAAAGAATTGAATCACCTTGAGGAAATAAGAATAAGATTTATTATATGCTTATCCTTCATCAAATTAAATTGATGACAAGCAATGGATTTGGCATACTACTTATTCTCGTAGAAAGGATTAAAAGAGATATATCAAAACTTGAGAATGTCTTGATGGAACCACCGGTGGGATTGAAAAGAACGAATGAATTGATATGATAACGAAAGAGGTGAAATCTTGAACGAACCACCGTAAGAATTGAAAATGAACGTAGCAAAGGCACAATTCACCTGGAAGAATTGGAAAACGAATGAAGATACTAGAGGGGATTTAGATACAAATGAACGAATAGATCACGAGCTGATAAGAGAATACTTGAATGATGCACCGGTATGATTTGGAGAACGAGAGCTGAAAGCTTGAATGAATAATACTGAGATGATGGGCTTCAAAGAATGGAACTGAAAAGACTCCTAAAATGCTCGGATGGTGAAAAGATTCTCACAATCGAAAACAATTATGAGAGGATGGCAACCAAGCTAGCACCATGAATCTTGAAGAGAATAGAGCAAGATTAAAGAGAAACTCTTCTTCGGTCTTCAATGATGAGAATGACAACGAGAAACATCCCCAGAATTATTGAGGCACACCGGAAGAATCAAAAGCGAAGAGGTTGAGCCAACTATGAAAAGAATTTGAAAGATCTTGGAGAAAATCATTTGACTGATGACAACTCATTCTTACATCAAACTTGGAGAAGAATTTAGGAATAGCTCCGGAATAATAGAAGAGTCAGGTAAGATCCTGGGAAAAATCCTGTGGGTTAGGGCCCACTCAAAAGAAAACACCGTTGGAAATGATTTAAAAGAGATGTTGCACCGGTTGAATTAAATGACTTGAATGAGGTACCAATCTCGAAAGAGCTTGAACGAATGCAGAGTGGAAACACGAATCTTCGAGATATCTTGAGCACTCCGGAGTAACAAATAGCGAGAAGTAGAATGATAATGAGGTGCACCGGTATGAGAAGACATTGAAATGAGGAAAAAGGAATATGATGAATATCGAAAGCTTGAATGGATCCACCGGAGAAGAAACAACAATGAAGGATGATGAACTTGAAAGCTCGTGAGCATCTTCACGAGGGATCACCGGATCAGAACATTGAAAGAAAAGAATGAAGAGACTTCACATGAATAAATGGATACTTGATTAAGAAATCTGTGTCCTTGAAGAAAAAGGGTGGGAAAACAAAGGCAATTTGGAGACGGATGAAACAAACACCGTTGAGAATAAATGATAATTGGTCTTGCTGATGTTGAAGTGATCGGATCCACTTGAAGAGAAACACGCCGGTAGAAAAGGATTGACATGACAATCTCGATTGTCGAGAAGGATTGGTATTCACATCGGAGTATGAGAACACCATTTCAGAAATGTATGGAATCAACAATTGACATTGAAGCAACTCGAATACCACAACTCAAAACTAAAACAAAGGACTGGCTTGCAGAATAAGCCGGAACAAACATATGATAGAGATTTCGTCCGAAGTTTTCGTGGTGGGGCCTACACGGCTCAATCGACAGCACCATCATGTACAAGGCAAGGCACATGACATACTGAAGCGCCCCCAGTCGGCATAGCCAAGGACTCTTTAAGACACAACGAGACCATGTAAAATCAACCGTGAATAGGCGGACCACTAGACGCCGAACCCCAATTTCATATCATACATCCGCCGGAAAGATATCCTAAGAGCTACTTGAATTCCCACCTATGAAACTCCGAAATTTTTCCGGTTATGCAATCTGTGTTGGGGATACAGGGAGCAATATATCTCACACAAACTAACAATCCCTACATCCAATTGTATCCATCCGTCAACACATAACCAAGAAACCTTCGAAATCGCTACCTCAACCTTCAAAAACATCCGTTATATGAAGTCATGGCAATACTCCCGTACTCACCTCAAGATCGGGTTAGCGGGGTTATCTCACCAACAAGCGCATAAAAGAGATTTTCGATGTCGGCGTATTAGACTCGGTATTCCAGAATCGCAACGATAAAATTATGACGACAACACCTCGAGCTCAACTCCCGGGACACCGCCACAACCCCTAAATGTCAGGAGGCACCAAGACAATGTTGTCATCATAAAACCATCGGAACGATTCCAAGATACCCGCGTGATCCTAAAAAAAATTTTTAGTGAAATTTGAGAAGAGAAGAGTCAAAACTCTACGTCAGGATACCTCACCAAAGGGTCGAAGGGACTGGGGAGTAAAAAGAATCCTACTCTCCGATATATATAATCCTAAATGACTCAAAACATTTTTCTAGACACAACTCGGCCACTAAAAACGATCAAGCAGTGGGGCTCCTAAGGTCGGGGATGGCTCTGATTACCAACTTGTAACGCCCTCGATGCGGCTATATCTCCCACGTGTCGAAGCACGACTTAGAGGCATAACCGCATTGAAAGCAATGTCGCAAGTGAGGTAATCTTCACACAACCCATTTAAAACATAAGGGAAAAAGATACATAGTTGGCTTACAATCGCCACTTCACACAATTACATGAATAAAGCATTACATCATCCAGATACAATCAAGGTCCGACTACGGAACCAAAATAAAAGAAGAACCCCAAATCGATAAACGGTCCCCGATCGACCCTAACCGGGCTCCACTATCGATCAACTCAAACGAAACAACACAATGAACAAGATCTTCATCAAGCTCCTCCTTGAGCTTGGTTGCATCACCGCGGCAACATAGGCACCGCAAACTGGTTTTGAAGTATCCGTGAGCCACGAGGACTCAAAGAATCCCATTACCATGGGTATCAAGACTAGCAAAGCTTAATGGGAAAGGAAGGGGTAAAGTGGTGAGGTTGCAGCAGCGACTAAGCAAGTATGGTGGCTAACATACGCAAAGAAGAGCGAGAAGAGAACAAGCGGAACGGTCGTCGACTAGCAATGATCAAGAGGTGATCCTGAACACCTACTTACGCCAAACATAACACGTAAACCGTGTTCACTTCCGGACTCGCCGAGAAGAGACCATCACGGCTACACACTCGGTTGATGCGTTTTAGTTCGGATCAAGTGTCAAGTTGTCTACAACCGACATTAACAAATTCCCATCTGCCACATAACCGCGGCACGGCTCTCGAAAGTTTATACCTGCAGGGTGTCCCAACTTAGCCCATGACAAGCTCTCGCGATCATCGAAGAATAGACCTTCACCCGAGACACTCCGATCGACTCGGTATCCCGACATCAAGACATTTCGACAATGGTAAAACAAGACCAGCAAAGCCGCCCGATGCGCCGACAATCCCGATAGGAGCTGCACATATCTCGTTCTCGTGGCAACACCGGATGAGACAAAGCTACGAGTAAAACCAGCCTCGAGTTGCCACGAGGTGGCCCATGCAGGCGGCTCGGATTCGACCAACACTTAGACAAGCACCGCCCGGGGCTAAAATAAAGATGACCCTCGGGTTGGCCGACCCAAGGAAAGGGATAGGTGGTGGTGAGGCAAATGGTAAAACCAAGGTTGGGCCTTGCTGGACAAGTTTTATTCAAAGCGAACTGTCGGGGGTCCCATAAATCACCCGACGCGTAAGGGACGCAAAATCCGGGAACATAACACCGTATGACGGAAACTAGGGCGGCAAGAGTGGAACAAAACACGTGCATAAGGCCGAGCCTTCCACCCTTTACCAAGTATATAGATGCATTAATAATATAAGAGATATTGTGATATCCCAACATAAACCCTGTCCACCATGGAGAAATCTTCAACTTCACCGCAACTAGCAACGCTATAAGAGGGCTGAGCAAAGGGAACATAGCCAAACAACAGTTTGCATAGGAATGGTGTCAAAGGTTAGAGGTTCATGGCAATTTGGGATGGCTGGACAAACAGGTAATAGGTAGCGCAGCATAGCGAAAGAACGAGGCAACTAGCATAGCAATGATAGTAGTGAGATCCAAGGTAGCGGTCATCTTGCCTGAAATCCCGCAAGGAAGAAGAACGAGTCCATGAAGAAGACAAACGGACGTAGTCGAACGGATCCTCACAACTCCGGAACGAAACCGAAGCTAACGAGAGAGGCAACCCGGAAAGAAGCAAACAACATAGTAAACACACAAGCATAATCATGGCATGATGCGCAGACAAATATGATGCATGTCCGGTTTAATGAGGCATGGCATGGCAAAGTGCAACAAACAACACTACAAATTAAGTGGAGCTCAATATGCAACGAGTTGCATATTGACGGAACACCACATGCAATTATTTAGTTTGATCTCGTTATGCTACTCATCAATATTAAATGTTGTTAAACATGGCAAGAGGTGAAACATGATGAAACTACCTACTCTAGGCAAGTTTAAATGAGGCCGGAACAACAACCAACAAGTCCGGAAACTCCCCATGTGCATATTTTAAGGTTTGGTACTGTTCTGTCCTAAACCATATTTTAAAGTTGTTAAACATGCAAGATGAGTGCACCATGTTAAACTAGGCAAAATTCTACCCCATTTACATATAAAGTTTATTAAATTCGGAGTTACGGTTATTTAGTTATGAAATAAATCATTTTAACATGGCATAGGAGCAAATTAATGCAAACATCATTTTAAACATTTTAAACATGGATGAAAATGGCATATTATGAAACTAGATGAAAAACTAGTCATTTTACATATATAAATTATTTACATCCGATGCACGGTTTGCAGTAATTAAATGCATGAAGTTTAGGGTTTTTCAGAATCTGAATTTATTGGATAAATAGACAAATTCGCATAATGGAAAAAAAACATATGCGGGCCGAATCTGCACTTGGGCCAACAGTGGAAGGGGGGCGCAGCGGGTCTGATGCTCACCATGGGCCTAGGCCCAGTCGGATCTGGAGGAGGCCGGCAGGGACGGCGCGCTGGGCCTTGGCGCGGCCTCAGCCCACGCAGCTGGCCCGCACGGTCAACGTGCGGCTGGACCGGGCGAGCGGCGCTCGCTGTTGGTGCTCGATGCAGAAAACAGAGGACGCAGCGGCGCAGAGGGAACTTGGCGACGGCGGGGCAACTCCGGCAGAGGAGCCGGCGACGCAAGGCGAGGCGGGAGGGGCCCCGACCAGATCCGAGTGGATCCGGTGAGGCCGGATCCATTTTCGCCGGCAGCAGGTTCGGGCAGCAAGGGGAGCTCCGTCGGCGGCGGCAGTTCCCTGCGAGGCAGAGGCAGGGAGCTCGGGTGAGATCCGGACTGGGGAGAGGAGAAAGGAGGCGCGACGGGAAGGAGAGGGTCGGCGAGAGGGTCGCCGGCGGGCGGCGAGGCCCGCGAGGCCGGGCGGACGGCGGCGACCGTAGACGGCAAGGACGGAGGCGGGCACGGACGCCTGCTCGGTGGGGAGACCGAAGGGCGCGGCGGAAGGAAGCGGGCGCTGCGGTCTCGGGCGAGGCCGGTCGAAGGCGGCGACTCAGCAGGGAGCTCGGGCTCGGATCGAGAGGGAAGCGGGAAGGATGGACCGAAGGATACACTGGTTGGGTGGCGGCGGAAATCACGGAGATGGTCGGATCGATCCGGTTGGCGGGATTTTGGATCGGGAGGATCCCGAGGTGGGAGATGAGTGCGGCGCGGCAGGACAAATCTCCTAGGATTTAGGGTTAGTCTACTTTATATAGCAAGTGGATTTTTGTTTAGGGCATTTGGTCCCTCCGATCATAATCGAACGGTCCGAGGAAAATAGACTAGGAGAGTCCAAACAATAAAACGGAGATGTTTTGTAGACGTTAGGGGATGATCCGTCCCAACGGTAATGACAGACCGGTTCGGTTCGCAAGTTTCGACGCCTGTGAGGGACCCGAGAGAGGTCGACGAAGACAAGGGGGTTTTGTGGTCTCGGAGAAAGAGAGAAGAGAGGGGTTAGATTGGCTGGCGGATTGTGAAGAGCGGGTTGGTGCGAGAGAAGAGGGAGAGATGCAGCCCGCACGGTTTCCGGAGACGAAAAACACCCGATTTAATATACCGACTATATCGCGGTTATATATATAACGGTTGGGCGCATAAACGAACTCGAATGCGATTTAAACTTGGCAGGTGGCCTGTCTACACTATAATAAGACCGCACGACAAGTTGCAACCCATTCCGAGAACATTTTTATGCCACTAATAAAATAATATTTCGGAGGTGCAGGCGGCGTGCGAGAGTGTCGCGCCTTAACGGACAACGGAGAGAACCGACGGAACCCGAACGGATGCAAGTTTTGAAAAACATGCAGATGAAATGCAGATGATGACATGATGCAATGCAAATGATGCAATGAACAAAACAAATCACACGACGAAACTCGAAGTAGCTGGAAGTCTTCTGGAGCGTCGGTCTCGGGGCGTTACATTGTACGCCTTGGGCCTCCTTTTATACGTAAAAGGGGTTGCCACGGTGGGACACATGAGGTAGCAAGCTACAGTCTGAGCTTATCGCTCGGCACCGTAGGACAAACGCATTTAGTGCGCTGTCTACGTGCCCTCTTACTTTATCGGGGACGGCAACAGGAGCCATCCCGTCCGTCAACACTCCTCCTTGCTTCAACATGCGTCCAGGCTGACGAGGCATGCAGTGCCACGCTGGCTAACTAGCTGCTGTGTTGGCACAATGGTAGAGCCTCCATGAAGATCTTCATGCCGCCACGCATGCGCCTGCTTAGTTGGCGCACTGGTAGTCGTACTAGAGTGGTAGTGAGGTGGCAAATCCTTGCAGGACGCGGGCCTGGCCGTGGCCCAGCGATCGTCCCTAGCAAGGCTTGCCGGGGGCCTTGCAGTCATCCCCGGCAAGGGTGTTGTTGGGGGGTCTTCGTCTTCTGGTCTCACGTGGACGCGCAGGCTATCACGCGTGCATTCCTAAATCTTGGTCTTAACATTGTCGATGGTGTCAGAACTCTCAACCCCAAGGGTGGTGGGCTTGCTGGTGCTGCGCAAGCTTCCCCAGCAGGGTTGCTGCCGGGGGAGGTCCAGCTCGCCTTCTGCTCCTTGTTCCTTGAGTATCTGTCTTGGTAGTCTTCATGTTTTATCTTCCTCTGCCTCACCAAGCCCTGCCGCAGGCGTGGCTGCGACTGCCCGTGCACAAGTAAGGGGTGCAGAAGTACCCATACTTTTGTACACCTACAGGAGCCCTCGGGCCTGGTGCACACATAAGTGCAAGGCGTAGTTGGGCCAGGCCCAAAGCAGTGCGCGGGCGAGCGTGACAGAGATGGATCGCCGCGATCTTTCTGTCAGTTGTGCTTCCTCACAACCCGCGTCGAGTGCGTGATGTGGGGCTCGCGCGTGGGATGGGTGTGGCATGCATGCGTCCCCCACAGTAAATGGTAAATAGGTGGCCCGCACCTTCCGCATAAAAAAGGGAAATCCGCAGGGGCACTGCTCATTTACCCTCTCTGCTTCTCCCAATCTTGGAACCGTCGTTTCCCTCTTCTTCCCAAATCCAAACCAGAGCTCTCATCCTTGCTACTTGCTTGCTGCTTCGATTGCTTCTGACCCCCTGCTTCTTCTCAGCCACCATGGCGCCCAAAGCGAGCAAGGCCAAGGGAGTGGCCAAGGCCGCCGTGTGGAAGGAGGTGTTGGAGAACGAGTTGGTGAAGTTGCGGAAGAAACGCGCCCTCTTCGTCTCATCGATCGATGCGCTTACCCTCAGGGACCAGTTCCGGTACCTGTGGGGGAGGGAGACGATGGGGCATCCCGCCACGGTGGCCATCCCTGCCCCCTTCGCCAAGCTTGGTCCGAAAACTTATCTTCTTTGTTGATTATTTTTCCTGCGGCCTCTGCCCCCCTTTCTCCGACTTCTTCAATGACATCATGCACACATTTGGCTTCCGCCTTCTGGATTTCACGCCAAATGCTATGGCGTGCATGGCCTTCTTCGCCCGTCTTTGCGAGGGTTTTGCTGGGGTTCATCCCAATACGACACTCTTTCGCCATTACTTCACTCCGCGCATCCAGCAAGGGGACATCGTTTCTGGCTGCGTTACTTGGATCCCCAAGGCTTCGAGCAAAGGTGTGTACCCAGAGGGAGGCCAGAAGGAGCGGTGGGATGAATGGCGGGGCCAGTGGTGCTGGATTGTGGAGGAGGACCCGCGGCCGTTCTGCGAGGTTTGTTAGAGTCCGCCGGTCCGCGGCAACAATTGGAGCAATCTCAACCCCAACGATAAGAAGGTCATGGTCGCCACCACCAGAATTCACCGCCTCGTCTCCACTGGCCTCACACTAGAGATTATTGGGGCTGACTTCATCCGCCGCAGTATTGCCCCTTTGCACCATAAGGGGAGGCCGGCCTGGGATTTCAAGAATGCAGCAGATATCTTGAGGCTCCGCCCTGGCCTGAAGCATAACTTCACGGTGATGCAGCATGCGTCCATCTGCCAGAGGCTCTTTCAGCTCAAAGTCGACGAGGACGACAATGCTGAGAGGACCGGCAAGGCCGCAAAAACCGTCAAGACTAGCCACTCGTTCAGGTTGCCAGCGGGGGTGCACCCATTGAGCAACAACTCTTGCCTGACCAACATCATTGCTATGATACCAGTCTTCAACGCCGATGGCCTGGACACAACCTGGGCTAAGCCAGAGGCGGATTTGGTGCAGCAGTTCTTCCACAACTTGTCGGAGGGCACCATCCGCGTCGAGCCAAAGCTCATCCGCCCCACCACCTATGAAGAGGTGGCATATATTGCCGCCAAGGCAGATGAGGCAGCGCTTGTCGCGAAGGCCGGCAGCCATGGCACCATTGTGGACGAGGCCAAAGAAGCTGGAGAGGAGAGGAAACTCCTTGAATAGACGCGGCCTGCCGGGGAAAACAACAACATCACCGGCAGGACCCCCTTGCTCAAGAGACGACCAAAGAGCAAGCCGAGGAGGCATCCGAGGCGGACGAGCCCTCGGCCCCGAAGAAGAAATGCGTCCTGCGGCGGACCGACTTGTCATGTCCAATATGCGAACCTATCCTAAAGGAACTCGAAGGTCCCACCAAGGATAGAAGCGCATATTGGAGACGCTTTTGCAAGGTGGATATCATTACATCGTACCATTACATAATAGTTGGGGATACATACAAAAGGCATACAATGCCACATGAATACAACAACATCATACATAAGAGCAACATCCGACTATGGATGAAACACAAACAGAAACTCAAACGACATCCACCCTGCTAGCCCAGGCTGCCGACCTGGAACCTATGCCTGATCGAAGAAGAAGCAGAAGAACCTGAAACAAGCAAGCATTGCTCTCACGTCGGATCATCGCATTACCTGTACCTGCAACTAGTGTTGTAGTAATCTGTGAGCCACGAGGACTCATCAATCCCATTACTGTGGGTATCAGGACTAGCAAAGCATAATGGGTATGGAATGGATGAGCGGTGAGGTTGCAGCAAGCGACTAAGCATGATATGGTGGCTAACTTACGAGTGCAAGAATAAGATGAGAAGCTACACAAACGGTCGCAAACTAGTAATGATCAAGAAGTGATCCTGAACTACTTACGTTCAAACATAACCCCACCGTGTTCTCTTCTTGACCCACTCGAAAAGAGACCATCACGGTTACACACGCGGTTGGGTATTTTAGTTCGAATCTGGTGTCAAGTTCTCTAAAACCGGGCATTAAAAATTCTCATCGGCCACATAACCGCGGGCACGGCTTTCGAAAGTTTAAACCTTGCAAGGGTGTCCCAACTTATCCCATTATAAGCTCATGATCCGCGGAGGCAATCCTCCACCGCGGGACATCTAATCAGACTCAGGATCCCGGTGCACAAGACATTTCGACAATAGTAAAACTAATCCAGCAAAGCCTCCCGGCGTGTCGACACTCTGATAGTAGCCACGCGTATTTAGTCTCAGGACACGTCCGTATGGGACATCCTCGAAACACGCTTAATATGCGACCCTATCCAAGAGGAACTCGAAGGTCCCACCAAGGATAGACCCGCATATTGAAACACTTTTGCAAGGTGGATATCATTACATCAACATTACATAAATAGATGGGGATACATACAAGAATCATACAATGCCACACGAGTACAACAACATTATACATAAGAGCACCATCCGACTACGGATGAATCACAAACAGAAACTCAAATGACATCCACCCTGCTAGGCCAGGCTGCCGACCTTGAACCTATCCCCTGATCGAAGAAGAAGCAGAAGAAGAACACCAAAACAAGCAAACATCACTCTCGCGTCATGATCTTCGCATAACCTGTACCTGAAACTATTGTTGTAGTAATCCGTGAGCCACGAGGACTCAGCAATCCCATTACCATGGGTATCAAGACTAGCAAAGCTTAATGGGTAAGGAAGGGGTAAAGTGGTGAGGTTGCAGCAGCGACTAAGCATATATGGTGGCTAACAAACGCAAATAAGAGCGAGAAGAGAGCAAACGGAACGGTCGTGAAGCTAGCAATGATCAAGAGGTGATCCTGAACTCCTACTTACAACAACCATAACCCAAAACCGTGTTCACTTCCCGGACTCCGCACGCGGTTGATGCATTTTAATTCGGATCTAGTGTCAAGTTATCTACAACCGGACATTAACAAATTCCCATCTGCCACATAACCGCGGGCACGGCTTTCGAAAGTTTATACCCTACAGGGGTGTCCCAACTTAGCCCATCACAAGCTCTCACGGTCAACGAAGGATATACTTTCTCCTAGGAAGACCTGATCAGTCTCGGAATCCCGGTTTACAAGACATTTCGACAATGGTAAAACAAGACCAGCAAATCCGCCTGAATGTGCTGACAAATCCTGATAGGAGCTGCACATATCTCGTTCTCAGGGCACACCGGATTGTCCAAACTTCCGTAGGCTATCCGAGTTGCCTGGTGGCCACCAGCGTCGACGAGTTAGACCAACACTCACGACGAGCACCGCCCGGGGTAATAAAGATGACCCTCGGGCTCCGGAAACCCAAGGGAAAAAGGGCTAGGTGAGGCAAATGGTAAAACCATGGTTGGGCCTTGCTGGAGGAGTTTTATTCAAAGCGAACTGTCAAGGGGGTCCCATAAATCACCCAACCGTGTAAGGAACGCAAAATTCGGGAACATAACACCGGTATGACGGAAACTAGAGCGGCAAGAGTGGAACAAAACACCAGGCATAAGGCCGAGTCTTCCACCCTTTACCAAGTATATAGATGCATTAATTAAATAAGAGATACTGTGATATCCCAACATAACCCTGTTCATCATGGAGCAATCTTCAACTTCACCTGCAACTAACAACGCTATAAGAGGGGCTGAGCAAAGCGGTAACACAGCCAAACAACGGTTTGCTAGGAAGGGTGAAAAAGGTTAGAGGCTGACATGGCAATTTGGGAGGCTTGAAGAGCAAATGATGGAAGCGCAGCAAAGCGATAGGACGAAGCAACTAGCATAGCAATGATAGTAGTGAGATCCAGAGTAGCGGTCATCTTGCCTGAAATCCCGCAAGGAAGAAGAATGATTCCATGATGAGGATGAAGCCACGAAGACGAACCAAGCGTAGACGAACGAATCCTCACGATCGCAACGAAACGCGAACTATCGAGAAGAAGCACACAACATAGTAAACACACCACACATGAACAAGACATGATGCACAACCAAGCATGATGCATGACAAAGCTACATGAAGCTACTCATGGCAAGAGATGATGCATGCAAGAGCAACACATCAAAACAAGTTTAAATGAGGCCGGAAACAACATATAACAATTCCGGTAAGTCCTCATATGCAATTTTAGAAGTTGGTCCAGATCTGAACAAACATTAAGTTGAAGTTGTTAAATAGCAAGTTAAAATGCACCAAGATGATCTACACGAGATTCTAGTCAAGTTACGTATAAATTTCATTTAGTTTGGAGCTACGGCCTAGAAGATATGAGCAAAACAAGTTAAACATGGCATTGATGCAAAATGCATACAAACATCAAGCAAACACCTCAAAACAAGGATGCAACATGATAATATGAATCTACATGCAATTCTAAGCAAGTTTCATATAGAGCACACTCAAAACGGAGCAACGGTGCAACACATACACTCTATACAAGTTTAAAGGACAAGCTGTCCAAAACAACAACTAGGCATATAGCAAGCATCAAAACAATATGCTACAACATCTCAACGTAAGAACAAAAGGCATAGACATGATCTACAGGTAAAGCATGACAAAACATGAACACTGAGCTATCTCCAGAAAACACTTTAACATGCTCAAAAGGACATGCCAAGATTGCAAATAATAACAGTTTCAGACTAAACAGAAATAACATCAGGTTGCAATGTTTAGAGCTATCAAACAACATGTTACAGAAACTTATCATGGAAAACAAAGGCATGTCATGAATCTACTAAACACATAGAACAAACGACCCTTACTGAACATGAGCCAAAAAGGAATAGAAGATATGATGGCACCCATGTAAACATGGCAAGTTATATGACAGATTCTGACATGGCAGGAACAACAATAAGTAGGCATGTTTGTGAGCTTGTACAACTCACCACAAAGAAATACATGGCATGGCAAGGCTACCAACAGTAAGGAGGCATGTTATGAAGCTAAGCATGGCAAGAGCAAGTTCATAGGGTGCATGGATCACTAGCAAAACACATGGCAAAACTGAACTTAATGTTAACAGGCTGACAGCAACATTATTTAGCAACTTGACAGCAAGATTACAACAAGCTACAGCAGGCTATAAATGCAACTAGGGGCATGATTGGATATAGCATGACATGTATAACAAAACATGCTTAGTGAACATCTCCAGATTATGCATATAATGACTTGTAGCAGCAGGTTTATATAGCATCATAATATAACAGAATCAGTCTAGCAAAACAGCAACATCAAGTACCCTAATTCACGAGCTCGATGCGCTCACCACAAGACTCACAAAAATACATGGATGGCACCACAGTAAATGGCATGATGTAGCACAAAACATATGTAGGTCTCATGCTCATAGGATGCACAAATCAAATGCAACAAAAATGACAAATCACCAAGTTATAACAGTTTCACCTGATTAATATCATATAGCACTCTTACAACAATGATTAGGGCATCAAGATGGACTCAAACAAGCATGGCATAATGGAATGAAATGAAGAGCACATCCTGATGAACATTTTGATATATAGTGCAGGCAAAACGGAGCAATATGCATGAAGATATGGCCAGTCAAACATAGCACCAGAATGCAAAATAATTCGGGACTTGGGGAAAATCTTGGGTCAACCTCTTTTGGATCTGGATCTGGGGGATCGGTTCCCGAGGCACGTCGGAGCAGGGTCGCCGGAGTGGCGCAGAGGAGGCGCTGGCGGGGTCGGGGACGGCGGGGCCGGGTCGGTCCCGGCCGGATCCGGTGGGCGGCGGCACGGCGCGTGAGGCGCTTGCCAGCGAGGTGCGGTGGCAGCGGGCGGCCCTGTGGAACTTGGCGGCGGTCGGCGGCGGGAGAGGCGGCTGCGGGCGGACGAGCTCCAGAGGCGCGGCACCTGCGGCGGCGCCGAGCGGAGGAGCAAAGAGCCCGCGGTGGGAGGAAGGCGGCGGCACGTGGAGACCGGGCATGGGGCGGCCTCGGGCCCAGCGGGCCGACGGGATGGAGGGCGGCGTGGGCGGCGTGGCGGTGGCGATTCGCCCAGGGACGGCGGCGGATGTGTCCGGCACCGGGCGGACGTGCCCGGCGCGCGGAGGAAGAAGGGGGCAAGGGTTTGGGGTCTATTTCATTCGAGATTTTGGACGGGGAGGGCATATTTATAGATTCCGGGAGCTAGGAGAGTCCAAATGAGGAGCGGTTTTTGCCCACACGATCGTGATCGAACGACCGAGAGCATGGAGGGGGTTTGGATGGGTTATTGGGCTACTTTGAAGGGGTGTTGGGGTGCACACAAAAGAGGCTTTTACGGCTACCCGGTTAACCGTTGGAGCATCAAACGACCTCCAAATGGAACGAAACTTGACAGGCGGTCTACCGGTGGTGTACCAAGGCTGCTTGGCAAATCACGGTCCATTCCAAGAATGTTTAACACCCACTCACAACAAGAGTCAATAGGGGAACGCCGGAGGACATAGGAGTGTCGGATTGCAAAACGGACAACGGGGAAAATGCTCGGATGCATGAGACGAACACGTATGGAATGTAATGCACATGATGACATGGCAAAATGCAACACGCAAGCAAATGACATGGCAATGAAAGTGAATAACTGGCGGACACCTGGCGCATCAGATCCGGGGTGTTACAACACTCCTCCACTAACAAGAGATCTCGTCCCGAGATCTTAGGACCGAGACGGAAGGGAAAAGGGATGTGGTGAAACAAGAACTCAGGAGAAGAAGCAAAGAATCGAGAGCACTCGAGAAGAAGAGAGGAATGACGAGAATGACAAGAATCGAAATCTCACGGAATCATATAGACTATGAAAGCACTCCAGTTAGAATGAGATAAGAAACGAATAAGACTGAAAGGATTTAGGCAGAACTCTGGCTGAAACATGGAGGAATAGAACATGAGCTTGAGAGGATGGAATGATACTTGATGAAGACATGACACAAAAACCTCCGGAAAGAATTGAAAGAGTTGAATGAAAAGAACAGAGAAGAAAATGACAACTTGTGCCACGAATGAAATTGAAAGCATCTTTAGAAGAAAGGTTTAAATGGAGTTGTTGAGAAAATCAACAACGAAAAGAATAAGCTTGTTGTGGTCTTATGGTAACATCTCAAGCATAATTTGATAACCGGCCACAAACGGAAGTGTTTGGATAGCTGAGAAGAACGAAGAAATGCAAAACTCCATTTCAAAAATAATACGAAGAATTAATTGCACCTCGAGAAGCAAGAAAAAGGATACTTGAGATCCTTCGATTAGAATCTTGATGAACTCTTTGGAGAATTAATTAAATCATGAAGATCCACCATGAAGAACTCCGGTGACAAAAGATGATGAGATAGGAATGAAGGATGAAAAGAATAAGACTAAAGCCTTGCGTTGACTTAGATGGAGGTTCCGACGAGATGGCCGAGGAAATTTGAACTCCGGAAAAGAAAAGATGAAAACACTTGGAACTAGAATTTATTCACCAAGAATAAACTCTGAAGGAAGGGATTACTCATGAAATAGAAATAAGATTTATTGTATACTTATCCTTCATCAAATTAAATTGACAACAAGCAACGGATTTTGCATACTACTTATTCTTCTTGAAAAGGATTGAGAAGTGACATGTCGCAAACTTGAGAACGACTTCATGAACCACCGGTAGGTTTGAAGAGGACGAAAAGATTAAAATGATAATCAAGGAAAAAGAAATTTGAACGAACCACCGTAGGAATTTGAAAATGACTGCTGAAAAGAGAATGAATCACCGGGAAGAATTAGAAGAACCGATATGTTAGAGGGGATTTAGATGCAAAAGAACAAAGAGATCAAGAGTAGATTAAAGAACACTTGAACGAAGCACCTGGATAATTGGATAACGGTAGCTGAAATGTGAGGACGAAGAATTCTTCTGGAAAGATGGCCTCCGGTGAAAAGAAATGGAAAAACAACTCCTGAAATACTCCGGATGGATGAAAAGAGTTTCTGACAAATGGGGTAATTTGCGAGGATAACAAGACATAGAACCACGCGTCCTCGAGAGAACGGGCAAGATTTAGAGAAACTCTTCTTCGATCTACAAAGCTGAGAATGATGACGAGAAACACCACCGAAATTACTGAGATACTCCGGGAGAATGAAAAACAGAGAGGTTGAGCCAATAATGAAAAGAATTTGAAAGCGATCTTGGAGAAGGCATGTGGCTGATGGAATCCATTCTTACATCACACTTGAAAAGAATTAAGAATAACTCCGGGGAAATTAGAAGAGTCAGGTAAGATCCTAGGAAAAGACCTGTGGGTTAGGGCCCACTAAAGAAAACAGCATTGGAAAGGGTTGTTGAAGAGGTAGATGATGCACCGGAATGATTGAAATATTTGAATGAGGTGATAACCTTGAATTTATTCGAACACAGGCGAATCTCCTAAGATGTCTTCCGAACTCCGGAATGATTGAATGACGAGAGGCAAACGAGCAAGGAGAACACTTGATCCAAGGAAAAGAATGTGATCAACCCGGAAAAAAACTTGAATTGAATCCACCGGAAAGAAAAGGAGATGAAGAATGTCAAACGAGACAATAATTCACCGGTTGAAATAATTGAGGGAAGACTGAAGAGGCTCTGTGCGAATGAAATAGATGGTCGAAAGAGACTCAAACTCCGGGAAGAAGAGGGTGGGAGGGCGGGAAAAACAAAGGCAACTTGGAAGGGGGAACCGACGAATATCTTGAAGAGAAAACACCGGTTGAAAATAATTGGGGAAGGAATGCAAAGACTTCGCACGAGTAGGATGGATACTCGAATACGGACTCCGGTTTCAAGAAGAAGAAGGGAGGGCGGGTGGGAAAAAGGGACAACTTCGGTCAGGGAAACACCATCGAAAGAGAAAGAACTGACGACTGATCTCGCGAAAGACAAAGAGGTTTGAGTCGACTTGATGAGAGATGCACCGGATAGAAGAGAATGGACCACTCACGAAACTAACCGCATGATCCTAAAGAAAAATTTGAAGGGAAGAGGAGTAGTTCAAAACACCTACTTCAATATTCCTCACAAAAGCGACGAAGGGGCTGAGGAGTAAAAAGAATTCCTACTCCCCGATATAACTAAACTCCGAAAACAATTTTTTTTCTAGACTCAACAACGGCCAAACTACACGATCAATCAAGGGGGCTCCTATGGTCGGTCGAGGCTCTGATACCAACTTGTCACGTCCAATATGCGACCCTATCCAAGAGGAACTCGAAGGTCCCACCAAGGATAGACCCGCATATTGAAACGCTTTTGCAAGGTGGATATCATTACATCAACATTACATAAATAGATGGGGATACATACAAGAGGCATACAATGCCACACGAATACAACAACATCATACATAAGAGCACCATCCGACTACGGATGAATCACAAACAGAAACTCAAACGACATCCACCCTGCTAGCCCAGGCTGCCGACCTGGAACCTATCCCCTGATCGAAGAAGAAGCAGAAGAAGAACTCCAAAACAAGCAAACATCGCTCTCACGTCATGATATTCGCATAACCTGTATCTGCAACTGTTGTTTTAGTAATTTGTGAGCCACGAGGACTCAGCAATCCCATTACCATGGGTATCAAGACTAGCAAAGCTTAATGGGAAAGGAAGGGGTAAAGTGGTGAGGTTGCAGCAGCGACTAAGCATATGTGGTGGCTAACATACGCAAATAAGAGCGAGAAGAGAGCAAACAGAATAGTCGTGAAGCTAGCAATGATCAAGAGGTGATCCTGAACTCCTACTTACGTCAACCATAACCCAAAACCATGTTCACTTCCCGGACTCCGCCGAGAAGAGACCATCACGGCTACACACGCGGTTGATACGTTTAAATTTGGATCTGGTGTCAAGTTATCTACAACCGGACATTAACAAATTCCCATCTGCCACATAACCGTGGGCACGGCTTTCGAAAGTTTATACCCTGCAGGGGTGTCCCAACTTAGCCCATCACAAGCTCTCATGGTCAACGAAGGATATACCTTCTCCCAGGAAGACCCGATTAGTCTCGGAATCCCGGTTTACAAGACATTTCGACAATGGTAAAACAAGACCAGCAAAGCCGCCCGAATGTGCCGACAAATCCTGATAGGAGCTGCACATATCTCGTTCTCAGGGCACACCGAATTGTCCAAACTTCTGGTAGGCCATCCCAGAGTTGTCCCTGGTGGCCACCGGCGGCTCACAGGTTGGACCAACACTCACGACGAGCACTGGCCCGGGGGGGTAAATAAAGATGACCCTCGGGCTCTGGAAACCCAAGGGAAAAAGGGCTAGGTGAGGCAAATGGTAAAACCAAGGTTGGGCCTTGCTGGAGGTGTTTTATTCACTGCGAACTGTCAAGGGGGTCCCATAAATCACCCAACCGCGTAAGGAACGCAAAATCCGGGAACATAACACCGGTAGGACGGAAACTAGGGCGATAAGGGTTGAACAAAACACCAGGCATAATGCCGAGTCTTCCACCCTTTACCAAGTATATAGATGCATTAATTAAATAATAGATATTGTGATATCCCAACATAACCCTGTTCATCATGGAGCAATCTTCAACTTCACCTGCAACTAACAACGCTATAAGAGGGGCTGAGCAAAGCGGTAACATAGCCAAACAACGGTTTTCTAGGAAGGGTGAAAAAGGTTAGAGGCTGACATGGCAATTTGGGAGGCTTGAAGAGCAAATGATAGGAAGCGCAGCAAAGCGATAGACGAAGCAACTAGCATAGCAATGATAGTAGTGAGATCCAGGGTAGCGGTCATCTTGCCTGAAATCCCGCAAGGAAGAAGAACAATTCCATGATGAGGATGAAACCACGAAGACGAACCAAGCGTAGACGAACGAATCCTCACGATTGCAACGAAACGGGAACTATCGAGAAGAAGCACACAATAGTAAATACACCAAACATGAACAAGACATGATGCACAACCAAGCATGATGCATGACAAAGCTACATGAAGCTACTCATGGCAAGAGATGATGCATACAATAGCAACACATCAAAACAAGTTTAAATGAGGCCGGAAACAACATATAACAATTCCGGCAAGTCCTCATATGCAAGTTTAGAAGTTGGTCCAGATCTGAACAAACATTAAACTGAAGTTGTTAAACAGCAAGTTAAAATGCACCAAGATGATCTACACGAGATTCTAGTCAAGTTACGTATAAAGTTCATTTAGTTCGGAGCTACGGCCTAGAAGATATGAGCAAAACAAGTTAAACATGGCATTGATGCAAAATGCATACAAACATCAAGCAAACACCTCAAAACAAGGATGCAACATGATAATATGAAGCTACATGCAATTCTAAGCAAGTTTCATATAGAGCACATTCAAAACGGAGCAACGGTGCAACACATACACTATACAAGTTTAAAGGACAAGCTGTCCAAAACAGCAACTAGGCATATAGCAAGCATCAAAACAATATGCTACAGCATCTCAATGTAAGAACAAAAGGCATATACATGATGTACAGGTAAAGCATGACAAAACATGAACACTGAGCTATCTACAGAAAACACTATAACATGCTCAAAAGGACATGGCAAGATTGCAAATAATAACAGTTTCAGACTTAACAGAAATAACATCAGGTTGCAATGTTTAGAGCTATCAAACAATATGTTACAGAAACTTATCATGGAAAACAAAGGCATGTCATGAATCTACTAAATGCTTAGAACAAACGTCCCTTACTGAACATGAGCCAAAAAGGAACAGAAGATATGATGGCACCCATGTAAACATGGCAAGTTATATGACAGATTTAGACATGGCAGGAACAACAATAAGTAGGCATGTTGGTGAACTTGTACAACTCACCACAAAGCAATACATGGCATGGCAAGGCTACCAACAATAAGGAGGCATGTTATGAAGCTAAGCATGGCAAGAGCAAGTTCATAGGGTGCATGGATCACTAGCAAAACACATGGCAAAACTGAACTTAATGTTAACAGGCTGACAGCAACATTATTTAGCAACTTGACAGCAAGATTACAACAAGCTACAGCAGGCTATAAATGCAACCAGGGGCATGATTGGATATAGCATGACATGTATAACAAAACATGCTAAGTGAACATCTCCATATTATGCATATAATGACTTGTAGCAAAGAAGTTTATATAGCATCATAATATAACAGAATTAGTCTAGCAAAACAGCAACATCAAGTACCCTAATTCACGAGCTCAATGCGCTCACCACAAGACTCACAAAAATACATGGATGGCACCACAGTAAACGGCATGATGTAGCACAAAACATATGTAGGTCTCATGCTCATGGGATGCACAAATCAAATGCAACAAAAATGACAAATTACCAAGTTATAACAGTTTCAGCAAATTAATTTCATATAGCACTCTTACAACAATGATTAGGGCATCAAGATGGACTCAAAAAGCATGGCATAATGGAAGGAAATGAAGAGCACATCCTGATGAACATTTTGATATATAGTGCATGCAAAACGGAGCAGTATGCATGAAGATATGGCCAGTCAAATTTAGCACCAAAATGCAAAATAATTCGGGACTTGGGGAAAATCTGGGGTCAACCTCTTTTGGATCTGGATCTGGGGGCTCGGTTCCCGAGGCACATCGGAGCAGGGTCGCCAGAGTGGTGCGGAGGAGGCGCCGGCGGGGTCGGAGACGGCGGGGCGAGTCGGTCCCGCCGGATCCGGGCGGGCGGCGTGCACGGCGCGGAGGCCGCTGGGCGAGGTGTGGCGGCGAGGCGCTGGGCGGCGCCGTGGAACCGGGCGGTGGCGGGCGGCGGGAGAGGCAGCTGCAGGCGAGGAGCTCCAGTGGCCTTGAGCTCGCCTTGTGGCGCGCGAGCGGAGCAGCGCGGCCCGTGGCGGGAGGAGACAGCGGCGGCGCTGGAGACCAGGCATGAGGGCGGCCTCGGCCCGAACGGGCCGACGGGGTGGAGGGTGGCGCGGGCGACGTGGCGGCTGGCGATTCGCTCAGGGACGACGGCGGATGTGTGTCCGGCGCGCGGAGGAAGAAGGGGGCTAGGGTTTGGGGTCTATTTCATCCGAGATTTTGGACGGGGAGGGCATATTTATAGATTCTGGGAGCTAGGAGAGTCCAAATGAGGAGCGGTTTTCGCCCACACGATCGTGATCGAATGACCGAGAGATGGAGGGGGTTTGGATGGGTTATTGGGCCACTTTGAAGGGGTGTTGGGCTGCACACAAAAGAGGCTTTTACGGCTACCCGGTTAACCGTTGGAGCATCAAACGACCTCCAAATGGAACAAAACTTGACAGGCGGTTTACCGGTGGTGTACCAAGGCCGCTTGGAAAATCACGGTCCATTTCGAGAATGTTTAACACCCGCTGACAACAAGAGACAAGAGGGGAACGCCGGAGGACATAGGAGTGTCGGATTGCAAAACGGACAACGGGGAAAATGCTTGGATGCATGAGATGAACACGTATGCAATGTAATGCACATGATGACATGGCAAAATGCAACACGCAAGCAAATGACATGGCAATGAAATCGAATAACTGGCGGACAGCTGGCGCATCAGATCCGGGGCGTTACACTGCGAGTAAAACCAGATCCTCGGGTTGCCCCGTGATGGCCCTGCAGTCTACCCGCTTGGGACCAACACCATCGGCGCTGGCCCCGCCCTGTATGTAGAAAAAAAATCCTCGTGTTCATGACGCCCTATTCAAATTTATTATTTAGTTTATGTATTATTATGGCAAATGTTAAAACCAATGTTGGGCCTTGCTGGAAGAGTTTTATTCAAAGCGAACTGTCAAGAGGGGCCCATAAACCCACACCATGTTAGGGACGCAAAATCAAGGAACATAACACAGGCATGACGAAAACTAGGGCGGCAAGAGTGGAACAAAACACCAGGCATAAGGCCGAGCCTTCCACCCTTTACCAAGTATATAGATGCATTAATTAAATAAGAGATATTGTGATATCCCAACATAAACATGTTCCAACATGGAGCAATCTTCAACTTCACCTGCAACTAACAACGCTATAAGAGGGGCCGAGCAAAGTGGTAACATAGCCAAACAACGGTTTGCTAGGAAGGGTGAAAAGGTTAGAGGCTGACATGGCAATTTGGGAGGCTTGATAAGCAAGAGATAGGTAGCGCGGCATAGCGATAGAAGAAGCAACTAGCATAACAATGATAGTAGTGAGATCCAGGGTAACGTTCATCTTGCCTGAAATCCCACTAGGAAGAAGAACGAGTCCATGAAGAAGACGAATGGATGAAGACAAACCAAGCGTAGATGAATGAATCCTCACGATCGCAACGAAATAGAAACTATTGAGAAGAAGCACAACCGAAAAGAAGCAAACGACATGGTAAACACACAACACATAAACATGACATGATGCTCAACCAGGTATGATGCATGACAAGGCTATATGATGCTACTCATGGCAAGAGATGATGCAAACAAGAACAACACATCAAAGCAAGTTTAAATGAGGCCAGAGACAACATATAACAAGTCTGGTAAGTCCCCATATGCAAATTTTGAAATTGTACACATATGAATAAACCTTATGTTCAAGTTATTAAACAGCAAGTTAAGATGCACCAAGATGATCTACACGAAATTGTAGTCAAGTTACATATAAAGTTCATTTAGTTCGGAGCTACGGCCTAGAAGATATGAGCAAAACAAGTTAAACATGGCATTGATGCAAAATGCATTCAAACATCAAGCAAACACTCTCAAAACATGGATGCAACATGACATGATGAATCTAAATGCAATTCTAATCAATTTTCATACAGAGCATGCTCAAAACGGAGCAACGGAACAACACATACACTCCAAACAAGATATAACAACAATCTGCCCAAAACAGCTAGTAGGCACTTTGCAACCATCAAATCAACATGCTACAGGAATCATATGAGCACAAACATGACATGCACTATATATACAGGTAACATACTTCAAATATCATTAAGGTTCAGGTTCATACGCATCAGGATTAGACCAATATGATCAATGCAAAAAGCAACTTTATAACACAGGAGTATATGCATGAGCAGAGTTAATATGATGGCAACTTGAGAGCAAGAAAGAGACAAGCTACAGCAAGTAAACATAGCAACCAAGGGCATGGCATCAAATTACACATAATAAAGAAAAAATAACATCATGGCATCATATACACATGACTCATGTATTAGTAGGAACCAACAAGACAAGATTGAATGCTGAAACAGTTTCAGCAAGTGTAACATTATGATAGCAGGTTTGCAAGCATGAAACAGAGACATATAACATCAAAAATTAGCAAACAAGGCATGTGAACAGAGTATTCATAGCATACTACAAAACATGTAATTGGAGCATCTCCAGAAGAGGCATGGATCACTCAATAACAAGCTCACAACACAGTATCATGAAGTTAACAGAAATCTAGAACATTATATAAGCATGTTCATGGCAATGAAAACATATGCTACAGGACATATATGAGGCATCCAAAGGCATGGCATGATATAGAATAACATAGACAACAAAACATGTCAACTAAGCATCTACAGATTATGCATGGATTAATTGGTAGCATCAAGCAAAGATGGCATCATGATATTACAGATTCAGCATTGACAGAACATTAACAGCAAGTAGCCCACTTCACAAGCTTGATGCACTCACTACAGGGAAGAACACAATACATGGATGGCACCACTGTAAAGATGGCACAAAAATTCTCCTAAAAAATGTAGACATCATGCTCATAGGATGTACACACAAAATGCAACAAAAATGACAAATCAGCAAGTTACAGCATTTAACAGCAACATGCACTTTTGCAACAGGGATTAATATGCCATGATGCACCTTAACATGAATGCAAAGCACAACAACATGTAGAGCATGAAGAGCAAAACATGTGCATATCAAGATCATCATCATATCATCAACAGAGACAAAGTTATAGCACTCACAAAACAGCTATATGATGTTAACAATCAGCAGATTACAGCAGTTTATATCAATCAGCAGTTTTGCAACAAAGGTTGAGGCATCAATATTAGCAGGAACATGAATGCAAACTACTCCATCATGAAGAGCACTCTGATATGGACATTTTGACATATTATGCACGCAAAACGGAGTAACGAGCATGGAGTTATGGCATGGCAAAGATGCACACATGATGTTAAAATCCTGGGGACGGGCGTTTTTACCTCCGCGAAAGTCAACACGGGACGGAGGCGTGCGGGATGAGGAGATCCGGGGCGGGGACGGTGTTTGGGTTGCGGGATGGGTGGATCAGATCCACCCATCGGTGGATCCGGCCGGAGAAGACTCCGGCGAGCGGCGGGGCGGCTCCGGCGAGCTCCCGCGGCGACGGGAAGGAGCGGGACGTAGAGGTGACCACCGGCGAGGCTGGAGGCGCAGCGGAGGTGAGTGGCGGAGCTGGAGGCGCGTCGGCGCAAGGGCGGCGGCTCGGGTCACGCTGGGCGCGGGGTTGGCGGAGCTAGCCGCAGAGGCGAAGCGGTGGTGGGCGGCGAAGCGGCGGCGCTGGGGCGGCACCGCGAGGTGGCGAGGGACGAGCTGGCGGCGGGAGGCGCGGCAACGGAGATCCGCAAAGCGCGGTCGGTGGTGACAGAGGCGGTTTCGGTGAGGCTCCGGCGACCGATGGCCGGGCGGTTTCGGGCGAGGGAGACGGGCGGCGACGAAGCCATGGGCGGCAACAGGCTCAGCGGGCAGCGCTTAGGCTGAGCGGAGCCCTTGCTGGTGGCCGACGGCGGCGATGGACAGGTGGCGCGACGGGGTTGGAGCGGGGGCGGCGAAGGACGCGTCCGGCGCGGAGGCGGACATGTCCGGCGGCGGGGAGGAGTTTGAACTAGGGTTAGGGGTGGTTTTGCCCGAAATTTCGGGGGAGAGGGAGTTTATATAGGTAGAGGGAGATAGGAGAGTCCAAATGGGGTGCGGTTTTCGCCCACACGATCATGATCAAACGGCGGAGAGCATAGAGGGGATTTTGATGGGCTAGGTGGGCTGTGTGGAGGGGTGTTGGGCTGCAAGGAGAAAGGGGGTTTTGGTTAACTCGGTTAACCGTTGGGGCATCAAACGACCTCCAAATGGAACAAAATTTGACAGGCGGTCTACCGGTGATATACCAAGGCCACTCGGCAAATCTTGGCCCATTCCAAGAACGTTTTCCGGCGGCTCACAAAACAAGATAGGAGGGGTGCCGTGGGTGCATGCGAGTGTCTCTGTGCTCAGAATGGACAACGGAGAGAACCAGGGGAACCCGAATGGATGCAAGTTTTGAAAAACATGCAGATGAAATGCAGATGATGGCATGGCAAAGTGCAACACACAAGAAAATGACATGGCCACGACGGCGAATAACTGGAGGACACCTGGCGCATCGGATCCAGAGCGTTACATGACTCCAACGAGCCAGTCCAGTCCGGCAGGGCCACGCAACGGCAAGAGGCCCAGGCGCAACCCATGCGCCAGATGAGGCGCGCGGCTGCGGCGGCAGAGAAAGAAGCCGCGGTGGCAAAGAAGGCCACGACCGCGGCGGCAAAGAAAATCGCGGCTGCTGCCTCCTCCTCATCCATGCATGCAAGGACCCCGTCCCCTTCCCCTGCGGGCACCATCCCAGCGGCCGACTACAACCTTGGGTCTTTCAGCCCGAGGAGGAAAAGGAGGGCAGAGGAGGAAGACGAGTAAGCACCTTGCGCCCTCATCCATCCTTTGATCTTCCATTTTGATTGTCTTGCCTTGACTTGATCTTGTCTTTCACAGCGAAATGGAGACGTTGGCTCAGCGGGTGGCAAAGAGAACCAAAGCCTCAATGGGCGAAGAGCCCCCGGCAAGCACTCCACGTGTGTCGGGGACGATCTTCATCAGCCTGGAGTCCAGCCCCGAGCGCAGCCCCCACTCCAGCCCCCAGCGTAAGCTTGTTACCTATTTCTCGCTGGCGGGCGTTGGAGCATGTTTCCTTATTGATGATCTTGTTGTTTGACACGAGAAAAATCTTAATGCGCTCCAGATAAAGGAAAGTGGGAGAGTTTGATTTGTCTCATGCGACGGGGAAAAGAAAAGTGTGCGGGCGTGCTAGTGTACATAGTACACAAAAAATGGTATGGGAAGCAAGTATTTCATTAATCTCATCGGATAAATAAAATTGCAAGACCCCATAAAAAAGGAATGTGCTCCGTGGCCTACTAGCACGGCCTGCCTGACTATGGCGATGTGCGGTCTCCTGGTTCCCGGGGCCTCGAAAAGCTCCCGATTAATTACTCCCGCGGGTTGCTCCGCGAGATACCTCCGATTAAGCCGTGTGGTCGTCTCCGTCGTCTTTGCTTTGCGTTCTCCATGCATGATAATGATGGTGTGTGTGTATGGTGTGGGCGGCGGCAAAGCCCATGTCCTCGTCAGTACACGTGCCGCTCAAAACATGGCTTTGTGTTGGCCACATTCGCCCGCGCCGTCGCGCCTCGTCGGTCGACAACATTGATGTAGTCGATGTTGAAGTTGCATGGGTCCTGCTCGGCTCGGACTTCTTTACGATGTAACGGCTTCATTGGGTATGCAAGGGGTTCGCCTCGCGAGAGTATTCTTATGGAGACCGGTGTCAGTGTAAAACCAACGCTCGCTCGTATCGGTAGTGCCGGTGTGGTTGGCGCCTCGTCTCGGCTGGACGCCGTGTTTACGGTGGTCCTCCAAGACAAGGGTGCCGCCTCACGGGCCATCGGAAGTTAGTGTTGGCAAAGTGACGTCGCCTCTTCGCCATCACGCCTCATCTTCATGGGCTCCGGGTCGTGGAGACCGTCATGTGGCACCATCTTCTCCTCCAGGTCACGGACAGCACCGCATCTCTGCTCCGCGTTGCGGGCAGCACCAAGGGTGTGTGTTATCTTCTTGGCTCCATGTCGCGGGCTCCATCTTGACGCGGTAGACATTGATAGTGACGTCCCACGAGCTCCATGCCTCCGTCGTCCTTCCCGGCACGCGGTGGCATCCTCGCGAGCTCCATGCCTCTGGTCCAGCTTGATGATGTTGATGTTGGTGGTGTCCTCCTTGCGAGCTCCACGCCATGATTCTTCGCGGCACCGGGTGTTGGCACTGGGCGTCATCTTGGTGAGCTCCGCGCTGCCATCCAAGGTGGACCGGTGGCGGTATCGTTGCGAGCCTCCACGCCTTTGTCCTCCATGGCGCCGACTTGATGAAGAAGATGACGGGCGTCGTCCCAGCGAGCTCTGTCTCGCCATCCTCCGCGGCACGCGGCACCATCCCTACGTGCTCCGTGCCTTCGGGCTCCAGCTTGACGAAGTAGATGTCGGTGGCATCCTCAATGGGCGCCACGCCTCCGTCCTCTAGCTCCAGTATGACGAAGTTGATGGCGGGCGTCCTTCTTGTGAGCTCCCCGTCATGATCCTTGCGGCACCAGGTTGATGCTGTGACATTGGCGTCATCTTGGCGAACTCCGTGGCGCCATCGACCCGAGCCTCCACGCCTTCGTTCTCCATAGCGCCGGCTTGATGAAGTTGACACTGGCATCATCTTGGCAAAATCCGCGCCGCGATCCGCTGTGGCACGACGGCGGCATCCTCCTCGAGCCTCCCCACCTTCGCCCTCCATTGCGCCAGCTTGATGAAGAAAACGAGGGTGTCGTCCTAGCGAGCTCCGTGTCACCATCCACGGCGGCATCCTCGCGAGCCTCGCGCCTTTGGGGCTCCATCTTGACGAAGTAGACATCGTCGGCCTCATCACCAAGGGTGGCCACCAACCAAGGAGTCCAACGGGCTGCGCGCCGGCGGCCCCATCGACACGCCATCGTCTTCCACGCCTTGGTGAAGTCCGAGAGTAGCCTCGTCGTCTTGGTTAGCTTGATGAAGATGATGATAACACCAACAAAGTGATGCATGATCGCGAGCTCCACCGCGCCACCCCGGGGGTAAATAAAGATGACCCTCGGGCTCCAAAACAAGGAAAAAAGGGCTAGGTGAGGCAAATGGTAAAACCATGGTTGGGCCTTCTTTGGAGGAGTTTATTCAAAGCGAACTGTCAAGGGTCCATAAATCACCCAACCGTGTAAGGAGCATAAAATTGGGAACATAACACGGTATGCGGAAACTAGGCGGCAAAGTGGAACAAAACACCGGGCATAAGGCGGAGTCTTCCACCCTTTACCAAGTATATAGATGCATTAATTAAATAAGAATCTTGTGATATCCCAACATAACCACTGTTCATCATGGAGCAATCTTCAACTACTGCAACTAACAACGCTATAAGAGGGCTGAGCAAAGCGGTAACACAGCCAAACAACGGTTTGCTAGGAAGGGTGAAAAGGTTAGAGGCTGACATGGCAATTTGGGAGCTTGAAGAGCAAATGATGGAAGCGCACAAAGCGATAGAACGAAGCAACTAGCATAGCAATGATAGTAGTGAGATCGAGTAAGCGGTCATCTTGCACGAAATCCGCAAGGAAGAAGAATGATTCCATGATGAGGATGAAGCCGAAGGCGAACCAAGCGTGAAGACGAATCCTCACGATCGCAAGCGAACTATCGAGAAGAAGCACACAACATAGTAAACACACCACACATGAACAAGACATGATGCACAACCAAGCATGATGCATGACAAAGCTACATGAAGCTACTCATGGCAAGAGATGATGCATGCAGAGCAACACATCAAAACAAGTTTAAATGAGGCCGGAAACAACATATAACAATTCCGGTAAGTCCTCATATGCAATTTTAGAAGTTGGTCCAGATCTGAACAAACATTAAGTTGAAGTTGTTAAATAGCAAGTTAAAATGCACCAAGATGATCTACAGATTCTAGTCAAGTTACATTATAAATTTCATTTAGTTTGGACTACGGCCTAGAAGATATGAGCAAAACAAGTTAAACATGGCATTGATGCAAAATGCATACAAACATCAAGCAAACACCTCAAAACAAGGATGCAACATGATAATATGAATCTACATGCAATTCTAAGCAAGTTTCATATAGAGCACACTCAAAAGCGAACAGCAGTGCAATACACTCTATACAAGTTTAAAGGACAAGCTGTCCAAAACAACAACTAGGCATATAGCAAGCATCAAAACAATATGCTACAACATCTCAACAAAAGGCATAGACATGATCTACAGGTAAAAATGACAAAACATGAACATGAGCTATCTCGAGAAAACACTTTAACATGCTCAAAAGGACATGCAAGATTGCAAATAATAGATTTCGGACTAAGCGAAATAACATCGAGGTTGCAATGTTTAGAGCTATCAAACAACATGTTACAGAAACTTATCATGGAAAACAAAGGCATGTCATGAATCTACTAAACACATAGAACAAACGACCCTTCTTGAACATGAGCCAAAAGGAATAGAAGATATGATGGCACCCATGTAAACATGGCAAGTTATATAATGATTCGACATGGCGGAACAACAATAAGTAGGCATGTTTGTGAGCTTGTACAACTCACCACAAAGAAATACATGGCATGGCAAGGCTACCAACAGTAAGGAGGCATGTTATGAAGCTAAGCATGGCAAGAGCAAGTTCATAGGGTGCATGGATCACTAGCAAAACACATGGCAAAACTGACTTAATGTTAGCAGTACATGACAACATTATTTACAACAACAGCAGCAAGATTACAACAAGCTACAGCAGGCTATAAATGCAACTAGGGGCATGATTGGATATAGCATGACATGTATAACAAAACATGCTTAGTGAACATCTCCATATTATGCATATAATGACTTGTAGCAACAGGTTTATATAGCATCATAATATAACAGAATCAGTCTAGCAAAACAGCAACATCAAGTACCCTAATTCACGAGCTCGATGCGCTCACCACAAGACTCACAAAAATACATGGATGGCACCACAGTAAATGGCATGATGTAGCACAAAACATATGTAGGTCTCATGCTCATAGGATGCACAAATCAAATGCAACAAAATGACAAATCACCAAGTTATAACATTTCACTGATTAATATCATATAGCACTCTTACAACAATGATTAGGGCATCAAGATGGACTCAAACAAGCATGGCATAATGGAATGAAATGAAGAGCACATCCTGATGAACATTTTGATATATAGTCACGAGCAAAAGCGGACAATATGCATGAAGATATGGCCAGTCAAACATAGCACGAATGCAAAATAATTCGGGACTTAGGGAAAATCTTGGGTCAACCTCTTTTGGATCTGGATCTGGGGATCGGTTCGAGAGCACGTCGAACAGGAGTGTCAGGTGGTGTGAGAGAGGAGGCCAGGGGTCGGGGGCGGGGGCAGGTCAGTCCCGGCGGATCCGGTGGGGCGGCGGTACCTGGCCAGCAGGCCTTGAAATCTGTGAGGCGTGTGAGCGCCTGTGGAACTTAGCGGCGGTCGGTGGCGAGAGAAGCGGCTGGCAGACAGAGCTCCAGTGGCGGGCTCACCTTGTGGCGTCAGCGGAGGAAGCGAGGCAGTGGAGGAGGCGGACACGTGGAGGCCAGGAGCCGCGGGGGCCGCCTCGGGCAGCGGGCAGCCGTGGAAGGCGGCGTGGGCGGCGTGGCGGTGGCGATTCGCCCGAGGACGGCAGCGGATGTGTCCGCCGAGGCGGGCGTGCGGCCGTGAGAGGAAGAAGGGCAGGGTTTGGGGTCTATTTCATTGAGATTTTGGACGGGGAGGGCATATTTATAGATTCGGGAGCTAGGAGAGTCCAAATGAGGAGCGGTTTTGCCCACGATCGTGATCGAACGACCGAGAGCATGGAGGGGTTTGGATGGGTTATTGGGCTACTTTGAAGGGGTGTTGGGGTGCACACAAAGAGGCTTTACGGCTACCGGTTAACCGTTGGAGCATCAGCGACCTCCAAATGGAGCGAAACTTGACAGGCGGTCTACGGTGGTGTACCAAGGCTGCTTGGCAAATCACGGTCCATTCAAGAATGTTTAACACCCACTCACAACAAGAGTCAATAGAGGGGCGCGGAGGACATAGGAGTGTCGGATTGCAAAAGCGGACAAGGGGAAAATGCTCGGATGCATGAGGCGAACACGTATGGAATGTAATGCACATGATGACATGGCAAAATGCAACACGCAAGCAAATGACATGGCAATGAAAGTGAATAAGCGGCGGACACTGGCGCATCAGATCCGGGGTGTTACAACACTCCTCCACTAACAAGAGATCTCGTCCGAGATCTTAGGACGAGACGGAAGGGAAAGGGATGTGGTGAAACAAGAACTCGGAGAAGAAGCAAAGAATCGAGAGCACTTTCGAGAAGAAGAGAGAATGGCGAGAATGACAAGAATCGAAATCTCACGGAATCATATAGACTATGAAAGCACTCAGGTTAGAATGAGATAAGAAGCGAATAAGACCGAAAGGATTTAGGCAGAACTCTGGCAACATGGAGGAATAGAACATGAGCTTGAGAGGATGGAATGATACTTGATGAAGACATGACACAAAAACCTCCGGAAAGAATTGAAAGAGTTGAATGAAAAGAACAGAGAAGAAAATGACAACTTGTGCCACGAATGAAATTGAAAGCATCTTTAGAAGAAAGGTTTAAATGGAGTTGTTGAGAAAATCAACAACGAAAAGAATAAGCTTTTGTGGTCTTATGGTAACATCTCAAGCATAATTTGATAACCGCCACAAGCGGAAGTGTTTGGATAGCTGAGAAGAGCGAAGAAATGCAAAACTCCATTTCAAAAATATCTGAAGAATTAATTGCACCTCGAGAAGCAAGAAAAAGGATACTTGAGATCCTTCGATTAGAATCTTGATGAACTCTTTGGAGAATTAATTAAATCATGAAGATCCACCATGAAGAACTCCGGTGACAAAAGATGATGAGATAGGAATGAAGGATGAAAAGAATAAGACTAAAGCCTTGCGTTGACTTAGATGGAGGTTCAGCGAGATGGCGAGGAAATTTGAACTCCGGAAAAGAAAAGATGAAAACACTTGGAACTAGAATTTATTCACCAAGAATAAACTCGAAGGAAGGGATTACTCATGAAATAGAAATAAGATTTATTGTATACTTATCCTTCATCAAATTAAATTGACAACAAGCAACGGATTTTGCATACTACTTATTCTTCTTGAAAAGGATTGAGAAGTGACATGTCGCAAACTTGAGCGACTTCATGAACCACGGTAGGTTTGAAGAGACGAAAAGATTAAAATGATAATCAAGGAAAAAGAAATTTGAACGAACCACCGTAGGAATTTGAAAATAGCGCTGAAAAGAGAATGAATCACCGGGAAGAATTAGAAGAACCATATGTTAGAGGGATTTAGATGCAAAAGAACAAAGAGATCAAGTAGATTAAAGAACACTTGAGCGAAGCACTGGATAATTGGATAACGGTAGCTGAAATGTGAGACGAATTCTACGGAAAGATGGCCTCCGGTGAAAAGAAATGGAAAAACAACTCTGAAATACTCGGATGGATGAAAAGAGTTTCGACAAATGGGGTAATTTGCGAGGATAACAAGACATAGAACCACGCGTCCTCGAGAGAGCGGGCAAGATTTAGAAAAACTCTTCTTGATCTACAAAGCTGAGAATGATGACGAGAAACACCACGAAATTCTTGAGATACTCCGGGAGAATGAAAAGCAGAGAGGTTGAGCCAATAATGAAAAGAATTTGAAAGCGATCTTGGAGAAGGCATGTGGCTGATGGAATCCATTCTTATCACACTTGAAAAAATTAAGAATAACTCGGAAATTAGAAGAGTCGGTAAGATCCTAGGAAAGACACGTGGGTTAGGGCCCACTAAAGAAAACACCATTGGAAAGGGTTGTTGAAGAGGTAGATGATGCACGGAATGATTGAAATATTTGAATGAGGTGATAACCTTGAATTTATTCGAACGAATCTCCTAAGATGTCTTCGAACTCGGAATGATTGAATGGCGAGAGGCAAGCGAGCAAGGAGAACACTTGATCCAAGGAAAAGAATGTGATCAACCGGAAAAAACTTGAATTGAATCACCGGAAGAAAAGGAGATGAAGAATGTCAAACGAGACAATAATTCACGGTTGAAATAATTGAGGAAGGGCTACATGCGAATGAAATAGATGGTCGAAAGACTCAAACTCCGGAAAGAAGAGGGTGGGAGGCGGGAAAAACAAAGGCAACTTGGAAGGGGAACCGGCGAATATCTTGAAGAAAACACGGTTGAAAATAATTGGGGAAGGAATGCAAAGACTTACATTGAGTAGGATGGATACTCGAATCTGGACTCCGGTTTCAAGAAGAAGAAGAAGGGAGGCGGGTGGGAAAAAGGGACAACCGGTGGAAACACCATCGAAGAGAAAAGGCGTGACGATCTCGCGAAAGACAAAGAGGTTTGAGTCGACTTGATGAGAGATGCACGGATAGAAGAGAATGGACCACTCACGAAACTAACCGCATGATCCTAAAGAAAAATTTGAAGGGAAGAGGAGTAGTTCAAAACACCTACTTCAATATTCCTCACAAGACGAAGAAATTTGAGGAGTAAAAATTCCTACTCCCGATATAACTAAACTCCGAAAACAATTTTTCTAGACTCAACAACGGCCAAACTACACGATCAATCAAGGGGCTCCTATGGTCGGTCGAGGCTCGATACCAACTTGTCACGTCCATATGCGACCCTATCCAAGAAGAACTCGAAGGTCCCAAGATAGACCCGCATATTGAAACGCTTTTGCAAGGTGGATATCATTACATCAACATTACATAAATAGATGGGGATACATACAAGTACAATGCCACACGAATACAACAACATCATACATAAGAGCACCATCCGACTACGGATGAATCACAAACGAAACTCAAGCGACATCCACCACCTAGCCAGTGCCGACTGGAACCTATCCCTGATCGAAGAAGAAGCGGAAGAACTCCAAAACAAGCAAACATCGCTCTCACGTCATGATATCATAACCTGTATACGCAACTGTTGTTTAGTAATTTGTGAGCCACGAGACTCGCAATCCCATTACCATGGGTATCAAGACTAGCAAGCTTAATGGGAAAGGAAGGGGTAAAGTGGTGAGGTTGCAGCGCGACTAAGCATATGTGGTGGCTAACATACACATAAATAAGGCGAGAAGAGAGCAAGCAGAATAGTCGTGAAGCTAGCAATGATCAAGAGGTGATCACGAACTCCTACTTACGTCAACCATAACCCAAAACCATGTTCACTTCGGACTCCGCGAAGAGAGACCATCACTGCTACACCGCGGTTGATCGTTTAAATTTGGATCTGGTGTCAAGTTATCTACAACGGACATTAACAAATTCCATGCCACATAACCGTGGGCACGGCTTTGAAAGTTTATACCTGCGGTGTCCCAACAAGCCCATCACAAGCTCTCACATCAACGAAGGATATACCTTCTCCGGAAGACCCGATTAGTCTCGGAATCCCGGTTTACAAGACATTTCGACAATGGTAAAACAAGACCAGCAAAAGCCGCCCGATGTGCCGACAAATCGATAGGAGCTGCACATATCTCGTTCTCGAGGCACACGAATTGTCCAAACTTAAAGTAGGCCATCGAGTTGTCCCGGTAGCCACCGGCGCTCCTGGTTGGACCAACACTCACGACAGCAGCCGGGGGTAAATAAAGATGACCCTCGGACTCGAAACCCAAGGGAAAAAGGGCTAGGTGAGGCAAATGGTAAAACCAAGGTTGGGCCTTCTTGGAGGTGTTTTATTCAACTGCGATATCAAGGGGTCCATAAATCACCCAAGCGTAAGGAGCGCAAAATCGGGAACATAACACCCGGAATGAAACTAAGGCGATAAGGTTGAACAAAACACCGGGCATAATGCGAGTCTTCCACCCTTTACCAAGTATATAGATGCATTAATTAAATAATAGATATTGTGATATCCCAACATAACCCTGTTCATCATGGAGCAATCTTCAACTTCACACAACTAACAACGCTATAAGAGGGCTGAGCAAAGCGGTAACATAGCCAAACAACGGTTTTCTAGGAAGGGTGAAAAGGTTAGAGGCTGACATGGCAATTTGGGAGCTTGAAGAGCAAATGATAGGAAGCGCGACAAAGCGATAAACGAAGCAACTAGCATAGCAATGATAGTAGTGAGATCGAGTAGCGGTCATCTTGCACGAAATCCATAAGGAAGAAGAACAATTCCATGATGAGGATGAAACCACGAAGGCGAACCAAGCGTGAGCGACGAATCCTCACGATTACAGCAAGCAGGAACTATCGAAAGAAGCACACAATAGTAAATACACCAACATGAACAAGACATGATGCACAACCAAGCATGATGCATGACAAAGCTACATGAAGCTACTCATGGCAAGAGATGATGCATACAATAGCAACACATCAAAACAAGTTTAAATGAGGCCGGAAACAACATATAACAATTCCGGCAAGTCCTCATATGCAAGTTTAGAAGTTGGTCCAGATCTGAACAAACATTAAACTGAAGTTGTTAAACAGCAAGTTAAAATGCACCAAGATGATCTACACGATTCTAGTCAAGTTACATATAAAGTTCATTTAGTTGAACTACGGCCTAGAAGATATGAGCAAAACAAGTTAAACATGGCATTGATGCAAAATGCATACAAACATCAAGCAAACACCTCAAAACAAGGATGCAACATGATAATATGAAGCTACATGCAATTCTAAGCAAGTTTCATATAGAGCACATTCAAAGCGAACAGCGGTTGCAACACATACACTATACAAGTTTAAAGGACAAGCTGTCCAAAACAGCAACTAGGCATATAGCAAGCATCAAAACAATATGCTACAGACATCTCAATGTAAGAACAAAAGGCATATACATGATGTACAGGTAAAGCATGACAAAACATGAACACTGAGCTATCTACAGAAAACACTATAACATGCTCAAAAGGACATGGCAAGATTGCAAATAATAACAGTTTCAGACTTAACAGAAATAACATCAGGTTGCAATGTTTAGAGCTATCAAACAATATGTTACAGAAACTTATCATGGAAAACAAAGGCATGTCATGAATCTACTAAATGCTTAGAACAAACGTCCCTTCGAACATGAGCCAAAAGGCAGAGAAGATATGATGGCACCCATGTAAACATGGCAAGTTATATGACATGATTTAGACATGGCGAGGAACAACAATAAGTAGGCATGTTGGTGAACTTACAACTCACCAAAAGCAATACATGGCATGGCAAGGCTACCAACAATAAGGAGGCATGTTATGAAGCTAAGCATGGCAAGAGCAAGTTCATAGGGTGCATGGATCACTAGCAAAACACATGGCAAAAGCTGAACTTAATGTTAAGTGGCAACAACATTATTTAGCAACTTGACAGCAAGATTACAACAAGCTACAGCAGGCTATAAATGCAACCAGGGGCATGATTGGATATAGCATGACATGTATAACAAAACATGCTAAGTGAACATCTCCATATTATGCATATAATGACTTGTAGCAGCAGGTTTATATAGCATCATAATATAACAGAATTAGTCTAGCAAAACAGCAACATCAAGTACCCTAATTCACGAGCTCAATGCGCTCACCACAAGACTCACAAAAATACATGGATGGCACCACAGTAAACGGCATGATGTAGCACAAAACATATGTAGGTCTCATGCTCATGGGATGCACAAATCAAATGCAACAAAAATGACAAATTACCAAGTTATAACAGTTTCAGCAAATTAATTTCATATAGCACTCTTACAACAATGATTAGGGCATCAAGATGGACTCAAAAAGCATGGCATAATGGAAGGAAATGAAGAGCACATCGATGAACATTTTGATATATAGTGCATGCAAAAGCAGACAGTATGCATGAAGATATGGCCGTCAAATTTAGCACAAAATGCAAAATAATTGGGACTTGGGAAAATCTGGGTCAACCTCTTTTGGATCTGGATCTGGGGCTCGGTTCGAGGCACATCGGAGCAGTCGCCCAGTGGTCTGGAGGAGGCGCCAGTGAGTCGGAGGCAGCGGGGCCGGTCAGTCCGGCGGATCGAGGCGAAGCCCAGCGGTCTGCAGCGCCAGGCCAGCCGTGAGGTGTGTGAGGCGGCGCCCGTGGAACCAGCAGTGGCGGGAAAGAGGCTCTGAGCGAGAGGAGCTCCGTGGCCGAGCTCACGCCTTGGCCAGCGTCAGCGGAGGCAGCAGCAGCCCGTGGCGGGAGGAGGCAATGGCGGAGACCGAGGCAGCGAGGGCGACTCGGGCGAAGCAGACGGCCAGGGGTGGAGGGTGGCCTTGAGCGACGTGGTGGTGGCGGTGCCTTCGAGGACGGCAACGGATGTGTCCGGCAGCAGAGGAAGAAAGGGCTAGGGTTTGGGGTCTATTTCATCCGAGATTTTGGACGGGGAGGCATATTTATAGATTCTGAGGAGCTAGAGTCCAAATGAGGCGGTTTTTACGATCGTGATCGAATGATGAAAGATGGAGGGGGTTTGGATGGGTTATTGGGCCACTTTGAAGGGGTGTTGGGCTGCACACAAAAGAGGCTTTTCGGCTACCGGTTAATTGGAGCATCAAGCGACCTCCAAATGGAACAAAACTTGACAGAGCGGTTTACGGTGGTGTACCAAGGCGCTTGGAAAATCACGGTCCATTTCGAGAATGTTTAACACCTGACAACAAAGAGACAAGAGAGCGGAGGACATAGGAGTGTCGGATTGCAAAGCGGACAACGGGAAAATGCTTGGATGCATGAGATGAACACGTATGCAATGTAATGCACATGATGACATGGCAAAATGCAACACGCAAGCAAATGACATGGCAATGAAATCGAATAAGCGGCGGACAGTGGCGCATCGATCCGGGCGTTACTGAGTAAAACCAGATCCTCGGGTTGCCCGTGATGGCCCCTGATCTACCGCTTAGGACCAACACCATCGGGCCGGCCCCGCCACATGTAGAAAAAAATCCTCGTGTTCATGGCCTATTCAAATTTATTATTTAGTTTATGTATTATTATGGCAAATGTTAAAACCAATGTTGGGCCTTCTTTGGAAGAGTTTTATTCAAAGCGAACATCGAGAGGGCCCATAAACCCACACCATGTTAGGGGCGCAAAATCAAGGAACATAACACGGGCATAGCGAAAACTAGAGCGGCAAGAGTGGAACAAAACACGAGGCATAAGGCGAGCCTTCCACCCTTTACCAAGTATATAGATGCATTAATTAAATAAGAGATATTGTGATATCCCAACATAAACATGTTCCAACATGGAGCAATCTTCAACTTCACTGCAACTAACAACGCTATAAGAGGGCGAGCAAAGTGGTAACATAGCCAAACAACGGTTTGCTAGGAAGGGTGAAAAGGTTAGAGGTGACATGGCAATTTGGGAGGCTTGATAAGCAAGAGATGGTAGGTACGGCATAGCGATAGAAGAAGCAACTAGCATAACAATGATAGTAGTGAGATCGAGTAACGTTCATCTTGCACGAAATCCCACTAGGAAGAAGAACGAGTCCATGAAGAAGGCGAATGGATGAAGACAAACCAAGCGTAGATGAATGAATCCTCACGATCATAGCGAAATAGAAACTATTGAGAAGAAGCACAACGAAAAAGAAGCAAACATGGTAAACACACAACACATAAACATGACATGATGCTCAACCGGTATGATGCATGACAAGGCTATATGATGCTACTCATGGCAAGAGATGATGCAAACAAGAACAACACATCAAAGCAAGTTTAAATGAGGCCAGAGACAACATATAACAAGTCTGGTAAGTCCCCATATGCAAATTTTGAAATTGTACACATATGAATAAACCTTATGTTCAAGTTATTAAACAGCAAGTTAAGATGCACCAAGATGATCTACACGAAATTGTAGTCAAGTTACATATAAAGTTCATTTAGTTGAGACTACGGCCTAGAAGATATGAGCAAAACAAGTTAAACATGGCATTGATGCAAAATGCATTCAAACATCAAGCAAACACTCTCAAAACATGGATGCAACATGACATGATGAATCTAAATGCAATTCTAATCAATTTTCATACAGAGCATGCTCAAAACGAACAACGGAACAACACATACACTCCAAACAAGATATAACAACAATTAAAACAGCTAGTAGGCACTTTGCAACCATCAAATCAACATGCTACAGAGGTCATATGAGCACAAACATGACATGCACTATATACAGGTAACATACTTCAAATATCATTAAGGTTCAGGTTCATACGCATCAGGATTAGACCAATATGATCAATGCAAAAAGCAACTTTATAACACAGGAGTATATGCATGAGCAGAGTTAATATGATGGCAACTTGAGAGCAAGAAAGAGACAAGCTACAGCAAGTAAACATAGCAACCAAGGGCATGGCATCAAATTACACATAATAAAGAAAAAATAACATCATGGCATCATATACACATGACTCATGTATTAGTAGGAACCAACAAGACAAGATTGAATCTTTGAAACAGTTTGCAAGTGTAACAATATATGAGCAGGTTTGCAAGCATGAAACAGAGACATATAACATCAAAAATTAGCAAACAAGGCATGTGAACAGAGTATTCATAGCATACTACAAAACATGTAATTGGAGCATCTCCAGAAGAGGCATGGATCACTCAATAACAAGCTCACAACACAGTATCATGAAGTTAACAGAAATCTAGAACATTATATAAGCATGTTCATGGCAATGAAAACATATGCTACAGGACATATATGAGGCATCCAAAGGCATGGCATGATATAGAATAACATAGACAACAAAACATGTCAACTAAGCATCTACAGATTATGCATGGATTAATTGGTAGCATCAAGCAAAGATGGCATCATGATATTACAGATTCAGCATTGACAGAACATTAACAGCAAGTAGCCCACTTCACAAGCTTGATGCACTCACTAAGGAAGAACACAATACATGGATGGCACCACTGTAAAGATGGCACAAAAATTCTCCTAAAAATGTAGACATCATGCTCATAGGATGTACACACAAAATGCAACAAAAATGACAAATCGAGCAAGTTCTGACATTTAACAGCAACATGCACTTTTGCAACAGGGATTAATATGCCATGATGCACCTTAACATGAATGCAAAGCACAACAACATGTAGAGCATGAAGAGCAAAACATGTGCATATCAAGATCATCATCATATCATCAACAGAGACAAAGTTATAGCACTCACAAAACAGCTATATGATGTTAACAATCAGCGATTCAGCAGTTTATATCAATCACAGTTTTGCAACAAAGGTTGAGGCATCAATATTAGCAGGAACATGAATGCAAACTACTCCATCATGAAGAGCACTCTGATATGGACATTTTGACATATTATGCGCATAAAAGCGAATGTGAGCATGGAGTTATGGCATGGCAAAGATGCACACATGATGTTAAAATCACGGGGCGGCGTTTTTACCTCCACGAAAGTCAACACGGACGGAGGCGTGCGGGATGAGAGATCCGGGCGGGGCGGTGTTTGGGTTGCGGGATGGGTGGATCAGATCCACCCCGGTGGATCCGCGGAGAAGACTCGGCGGCGGCGAAGCGGCTCGGCGAGCTCAGGCGGCGAAGGAAAGCGGGGCGTAGGGTGACCACGGCGAGGCTGGGCGCAGCGGAGGTGAGTGGCGGGCTGGAGGCGCGTCAGCGCAAAGGCGGCTCGAGTCACGCTGGCCTGAGGTTGGCGGAGCTAGCCCAGCGGTGGTCTTGGCCAGCCTGTGTAAAGCGGCTGCCATGAGTGGCGAGGGCAGCGCGCGAGAAGCCTTGAGCAGCAGAGATCCGGCAAAGCGCGGTCGGTGGTGACAGGCGGTTTCGGTGAGGCTCCGCGACCGATGGCAGCAGCGGCTTCGAGCGAGAAGGCAGCGGCGAGCAGCAGGCGCCGCAGGCTCAGGCGGGCAGCGCTTAGGCTGGCCGACCCCTTGTTGGCTAGCCAGCGATGGACAGGTGGGCATGACAGGGTTGGGCAGGGAGGCGGCGAAGGGCAGCGTCCAGCGGAGCGGACATGTCCGTGACGAGGAGGATTTGAACTAGGGTTAGGGTGGTTTGCCGAAATTTGAGGAGAGGGAGTTTATATAGGTAGGGAGATAGGAGAGTCCAAATGGGGTGCGGTTTTTACGATCATGATCAAGCGGCGGAGAGCATAGAGGGATTTTGATGGGCTAGGTGGGCTGTGTGGAGGGTGTTGGGCTGCAAGGAGAAAGGGGTTTTAGTTAACTTCGGTTACGTTGGGGCATCAAACGACCTCCAAATGGAACAAAATTTGACAGGCGGTCTACGGTGATATACCAAGGCCACTCGGCAAATCTTGGCCCATTCAAGAACGTTTTCGGTGACTCACAAAACAAGATAGGAGGGTGCCGTGGGTGCATGCGAGTGTCTGTGCTCAGAATGGTTTGACATGAGAAAAATCTTAATGCGCTCGGATGAAGGGAAGAGGGGAGTTTGATTTGTCTCATGCTTGGGGAAAACAAAAGTGTCTTGGGCGTGCGGTGTACATAGTACACACAAAAAATGGTATGGGAAGCAAGTATTTCATTAATCTCATCGGATAAATAAAATTACAAGACCCCATAAAAAAAGGAATGCGCTCCGTGGCCTACTAGCGCGGCCTGCCTGACTATGGCGATGTGCGGTCTCCTGGTTCCCGGGGCCTCGAAAAGCTCCCAGTTAATTACTCCCGCGGGTTGCTCCGCGAGATACCTCCGATTAAACCGTGTGGTCATCTTCGTCGTCTTCGCTTTGTGTTCTCCATGCATGATGATGATGGTGTGTGTGTATGGTGTGGGCGGCGGCAAAGCCCGTGTCCTCATCGGTACACGTGTCGCTCAAAACTTGGCTTTGTGTTGGCCACATTCGCCCGCGCCATCGCGCCTCGTCGGTCGACAACGTTGATGTAGTCGGTGTTGAAGTTGCATGGGTCCTGCTCGGCTCGGACTTCTTTATGATGTAACGGATTCATTAGGTGTGCAAGGGGTTCGCCTCACGGGAGTATTCTTATGGAGACTGGCGTCGGTGTAAAACCAACGCTCGCTCGTATCGGTAGTGCCTGTGTGGTTGGCGCCTCGTCTCGACTGGACGCCGTGTTTACGGCGGTCCTCCAAGACAAGGGCGCCGCCTCATGGGGCCATCGGAAGTTAGTGTTGGCAAAGTGACGTCGCCTCTTCGCCATCACGCCTCATCTTCATGGGCTCCGGGTCGTGGAGACCGTCATGTGGCACCATCTTCTCCTCTAGGTCATGGACAGCATCGCATCTCTGCTCTGCGTTGCGGGCAGCACCAAGGGTGTGTGTTATCTTCTTGGCTCCGTGTTGCGGGCTCCATCTTGACGAGGTAGACATTGATAGTGATGTCCCGCGAGCTCCATGCCTCCGTCGTCCTTCCCAGCATGCGGTGGCATCCTCGCGAGCTCCATGCCTCTGGTCCAGCTTGATGATGTTGATGTTGGTGGTGTCCTCCTTGCAAGCTCCATGCCAGGATTCTCCACGGTACCGGGTGTTGGCGTTGGGCGTCGTCTTGGTGAGCTCCGTGCCGCCATCCAAGGCGGCACGGTAGCAGTATCGTTGCGAGCCTCCACGCCTTTGTCCTCCATGGCATCGACTTGATAAGAAGATGACGGGCATCGTCCCAGCGAGCTCCGTCTCGCCATCCTCCGCGGCACGCGGCACCATCCCTACGTGCTCCGCGCCTTCGGGCTCCAGCTTGACGAAGTAGATGTCGGTGGCATCCTCAATGGGCGCCACGCCTCCGTCCTCTAGCTCCAGCATGACGAAGTGGATGGCGGGCGTCCTTCCTGTGAGCTCCCCGTCACAATCCTTGCGGCACGAGGTTCATGCTTTGACATTGGCGTCATCTTTGCGAACTCCGTGGCACCATCGACCCGAGCCTCCATGCCTTCATTCTCCATAGCGCTGGCTTGATGAAGTTGACACTGGCATCATCTTGGCGAAATCCACGCCGCGATCCGCTGTGGCATGGCGGCGGCATCCTCTGCGAGCCTCCCCACCTTCGCCCTCCATTGCGCCAGCTTGATGAAGAAAACGAGGGTGTCGTCCTAGCAAGCTCCATGTCGCCATCTGTAACACCCTCGATGCGGCTATATCTCCCACGTGTCGAAGCACGACTTAGAGGCATAACCGCATTGAAAGCAATGTCGCAAGTGAGGTAATCTTCACACAACCCATGTAATACATAAGGGAAAGAGATACATAGTTGGCTTACAATCGCCACTTCACACAATTACATGAATAAAGCATTACAACATCTAGATACAATCAAGGTCCGACTACGGAACCAAAATAAAAGAAGAACCCCAAATCGACAAAGGTCCCGATCGACCCCCAGCTGGGCTCCACTCTTGACCAACTAGAGCGAAACAACACAAAGGGCAAGATCTTCATCGAGCTCCTCCTTGAGCTTGGTTCGTCACCGCTTTCGATAACATAGGCACCTGCAAACTGGTTTTGGAAGTATCCGGTGAGCCACGAGGACTCAACAATCCCATTACCATGGGTATTAAGACTAGCAAAGCTTAATGGGAAAGGAAGGGGTAAAGTGGTGAGGTTGCGGCAGCGACTAAGCATGATATGGTGGCTAACATACGCAAATGAGGCGAGAAGAGAAACAAAGGGCGGTCGTGAACTAGCAATGATCAAGAGGTGATCACGAACACCTACTTCGTCAAACATAACACGAAACCGTGTTCACTTCCGGACTCCGCCAGAAGAGACCATCACGGCTACACACTCGGTTGATACATTTTAATTCGGATCTGGTGTCAAGTTATCTACAACCGGACATTAACAAATTCCCATCTGCCACATAACCGCAGGCACGGCTCTCGAAAGTTTATACCTGCAGGGTGTCCCAACAGCCCATGACAAGCTCTCGCGATCAGCGAAGAATAGACCTTCTCCGGGAAGACCCGATCAGTCTCGGAATCCCGGTACATCAAGACATTTCGACAATGGTAAAACAAGACCAGCAAAGCCGCCCGATGCACCGACAATCCCGATAGGAGCTGCACATATCTCGTTCTCAGAGCAACACCGGATAAGCGAAGCGTACAGGTACCGACGTAACCCAAGTTGCCAAGGGATGGTCCCGCATGGTGCTCTAGTTTGGACCAACGCTTAGACAAGCACTGGCCCGGGGGGGCTATAATAAAGATGACCCTCGAGAGAGCGACTCCCAAGGGAAAAGTAGGTGGTGGTGAGGCAAATGGTAAAAGTCAAAGTTGGACCTTGCTGGACAAGTTTTATTCAAAGCAAACTGTCAGGGGGGGCCCATAAATCACCCGACCGCGTAAGGGACACAAAATTCGGGAACATAACACCGGTATGACGGAAACTAGGGCGGCAAGAGTGGAACAAAACACCAGGCATAAGGCCGAGCCTTCCACCCTTTACCAAGTATATAGATGCATTAATAATATAAGAGATATTGTGATATCCCAACCAAAATCCTGTCCACCATGGAGAAATCTTCAACTTCACCTGCAACTAGCAATGCTATAAGAGGGGCTGAGCAAAAGCGGTAACATAGCCAAACAACGGTTTGCTAGGAATGGTGTCAAAGGTTAGAGGTTCATGGCAATTTGGGATGGCTTGATAAACAGGTAATAGGTAGCGCAGCATAGCGATAGAACGAAGCAACTAGCATAGCAATGATAGTAGTGAGATCGAGTAGCGGTCATCTTGCCCGAAATCACGCAAGGAAGAAGAACGAGTCCAAGAAGAAGATGAAGCCACGAAGGCGAACCACACGTGAGCGAGCGAATCCTCACGATCGCAACGAAGCAGGAACTAACAAGAAGAAAGCACACAACATAGGTAAACACACCACACATGAACAAGGCATGATGCACAACAAGCATGATGCATGACCAAGCTACATGAAGCTACTCATGGCAAGAGATGATGCAAACAAGAACAACACATCAAGGCAAGTTTAAATGAGGCGGAAACAACATATAACAATTCCGGTAAGTCCTCATATGCAAATTTCGAAATTGGTCCAGAACTGAATAAACCTTAGGTTCAAGTTGTTAAACAGCAAGTTAAGATGCACCAAGATGATCTACACGAAATTCTAGTCAAGTTACATATAAAGTTCATTAGATTCGAGACTACGGGCTAGAAGATATGAGCAAAACAAGTTAAACATGGCATTGATGCAAAATGCACCCAAACATCAAGCAAACACACCAAAACAAGGATGCAACATGATAATATGAAACTACATGCAAAATCAAGCAAGTTTCATATAGAGCACACTCAAAAGCGAACAGCGGTGCAACACACACACACTATACAAGTCATAGCAACAATCATCCAAAACAGCAACTAGGCATCTTACAAGCATCAAAACAACAAGCTACAGCACCCCAACATAAGAACAAAAGGCATGGACATGAAGTACACGTAAAGCATAACAAAACGTGAACACCGAGCTATCTCCGAAACAACTAGAACATGCTCAAAAGACATGGAGATAATGCAAATAATAACAGTTTAGGACTTTAGCGAAATAACATCGAGGTTGCAATGTTTAGAGCTATCAAACAACATGTTACAGGAACTTATCATGGCAAACAAAGGCATGGCATGATACTACTAAATGCATAGAACAACAGTCCCTTACTGACCATGAGCCAAAAGGGCACGGAAAATATGATGGCACCCATGTAAACATGGCTAGTTATATAACAGATTCATAACATGGCAGGAACAACAATAAGTAGGCATGTTCGTGAGCTTGAACCACTCACCACAGAGCAATACATGACATGGCAAGGCAACCAACAGTAAGAAGGCATGTTTATGAAGCTAAGCATGGCAAGAGCAAGGTCATAGGGTACATGGATCACTAGGAAAACACATGGGAACTAGTGAACTTAATGTTAACAGGCTGACAACAACATTTTCAAGCAACTTTAGAGCAAGATATGAACAAAATGCAAAACAAACAACAAACAACAAAAGAAACAAAAACCCAACCACGGAGGAAAATCATATGGCATCTCCGGAAAAAGGCAAGAGTTGGAGTTATGAATATGGAAAGTTGTATCCGGGGTGTTACAACACTCCACCACTACGAGAGGATCTCGTCCCGAGATCTAGGATGGCACCGGAGGGAAAAGGAAGAGGAAGAGTAGAGGTAAAACTAAGTTGCTTCTTTGTGAGCGAGTGAAACCATGAACCTTGAGAGGTTGAGCAATTTAAAAGAAAGAGTACAACAGAGATGAACGAGATTGCAAACAATCCGGTTAAATGGATAAGCAAGAAAAGAACATGATCCTCACAAAACGAGGTGATGGGTGAAGAGCACAACATCACAATGCCTCTGTAACGAAAGAATAGAAGTTAGAATGTTGAGATAAAGGGACGGAGAAGAAAATGACAACTTTTGCCACAAGTGAACTTGGAAAGCATCCTTGCAAAGAAGAATCGAACGGAGTTGTTGGAAAATCAACAACGAAAAGCACAAGCTTGTTGTGGGCTTATGGCAAACATCTCAAAATGATGAGGTGACAACCGGCCACTAATGGAAACAATTGATTAGATTGAGAGCACCACAAATAGCTACATTCCTTAGGAAAGGCTTTAGGTGAAATCTATACCAAGATAACTCCAAAGAAGAGACTGATGGATTTAAAATACCTCATTCTTGACAACATATGAATCATGAAACAAGAAGGAAATTGTCAAGAATGATATAACACCATCTCAAATGATAAGGTAGAAAGAATTGCACTTTGGAATGCAAGAAGAGACGCCTCAAAACAAAACATGTGTTGAGCACCATGTTTATTTTGAGTATAGCTTGGCTATTCTTAGCTTCAAGAGAAATCTTGAAGAACAATTGAAGAATGAAAAGAATCCTTGACGAACCACCACTCCGGTAATAAACGGATGATAAAAAGAAAGAGAAGTTGAAAACACAAGGTGAAGCCTTGCGATGATTTAGATGGAGCTTCGCTATGAGATAATTGAGAGCTTGGAACTCCGGGAAAGGAAAAGATGAAACAACTGAAATCGAGAATTTATTCATCAAGAACAAACTCCGAAAGAAGGAATTAATCACTTGGATGAAACAAGAACAAGAATTATGTTATGCGTATCCTTCACCAATTTAAATTGATGACAAGCAACGGATTTGGCATACTACTTATCCTCGTTGAAAAAGGATTAAAAGAGATATATCAAAACTTGAGAAGGTCTTCAACGAACCACGGTAGGATTGGAACAACAAATGAATTGATATGATGAACAAGGAAGAGATCTTGAAAGAACCACCGTAAAATTGAAAATGAATGTAGCAAAGGCACACTTCACGGGAAGAATTTGAAAACTATTGAAGATACTTGAAGGGATTTAGATACATGAGAACGAAGAGACATGAACTGATTAGAGGATATTTGAACGATGCACCGGTAAGATTTGGAGAATGAAAGCTCAAATCTAAGAATGAAGAATTATGACATGATGGCCTTCGGAAGAAAGAAATGGAAACAACTCATGAAATGCTCCGGATGGTAAGAAAAGAGTTGTCACGATCAAAACAATTATGAGGATAGCATGAAGCTAGAACCATGAACCTTGAAGAGAATAGAGCAAGATTAAAGAGAAACTCTTCTTCGGTCTTCAAATGATGAGAATGACAACGAGAAACATCACCAAGAATTATTGAGGCACACCGGAAGAATCAAAAACGAAGAGGTTGAGCCAACTATGAAAAATAATTTGAAAGATCTTGGAGAAGGCATGTGGTGATGAAAATTCATTCTTCGTCAAACTTGGAGAAGAATTTAGGATAGCTCTGGGAAAATAGAAGAGTCAGGTAAGATCCTGGGAAAAGACCTGTGGGTTAGGGCCCACTCAAGAGAAACACCGTTGAAATGATTTAAAGAGATATTGCACCGGTTGAATTAAATGGCTTGAATGAGATAAGAGCCTCATAATAACTTGAGCGGATAGAGAATGGAAACACGGAACTTCTGAGAACACTCCGGATCAAATGAATAGCAAGAGGTGAGTGATTGAGAGGTGCACCGGCATGAAAGCATTTGACATGAGGAAAGGAATATTATCAACACTGAAAGCTTGAATAGGATCCACCGGAGAAGAAACAACAATGAAGGATGACGAACTAGTAGAACATCTTCTTGAGAACCACCGGGTAAGAACATTGACGGAAAAGAATGGAGAAACTTCCCACAAATAAAAGGATACATGATTAAGGAATCTGAGTCCTTGAAGAAAAGGGTGGAAGGGTGGGGAAAAACAAAGACAACTTGGGATGAACAAAACAAACACCGTTGAGAAAACTTAGATTTGATCTTGCGGATGGGAAAAATGATGGGATCCACTTGAAGAGAAGCACACCGGTTGGAAAGGAGTTGACATGACAAAATCAATGATCAAAAGGATTAGTATTCACATAGCAATATGAGAACACCGTTTAGGAAAGGTATGGATTCAACATTTGACATCGAAGCAACTCGAATACCACAAATAACACAAAACAAAGGATTTGGCTTGCAGAATAAGCCGGAACAAATACATATGATAGAGATTTAACCAATCCCATATCATGCATCTGTCGAAAAGATATTCTAGGAGCTACTTGAATTCCCACCTATAAAACTCCCGAAACTTTCTGGTTATGCAATCTGGTGTTAGGGATACAGGGGAAGCAATATATCTCACCCAAACTAACAATACCTACACCTAGCTGTATCCATCCGTCAACACATAACCGAGAAACCTTCGGAAATCGTGTACCTCAACCTTCGAAAAGCATCCATTATACAAGTCATGGCAATACTCCCGTACTCACCTCAGTACTGGGTTATCGGGGTTATCTCACCAACAACTGCATAAAAAAGATTTTCGATGTCGGCGTACTAAACTCAGGTATTCCAGAACTGCAACGATAAAATTATGACGACAACACCTTAGAGCTCAACTCCCCGGGACACTTCCACTAAACCCCTGACAGGAGGCACCAAGACAATGTTCTCATCATAAAACCATCGGAACGATTCCAAGATACCCGCGTGATCCTAAAAAATTTTTTAGTGAAATTTGAGAAGAGAAGAGTCAAAACTCTACGTTAGGAGACCTCACCAGAGCGACGAAGGGACTGAGGAGTAAAAAGAATTCCTAACTCTCCGATATATATAATCCTAAATGACTCAAAACATTTTTCTAGACACAACTCGGCCGCTAAAAACGATCAAGCAGTGGGGCTCCTAAGGTCGGGGAAGGCTCTGATTACCAACTTATAACACCCTCGATGCGGCTATATCTCCCACGTGTCGAAGCACGACTTAGAGGCATAACCGCATTGAAAGAAATGTCGCAAGTGAGGTAATCTTCACACAACCCATGTAATACATAAGGGAAAGAGAAACATAGTTGGCTTACAATCGCCATTTCACACAATTACATGAATAAAGCATTACAACATCCAGATACAATCAAGGTCCGACTATGGAACCAAAATAAAAGAAGAACCCCAAATGCGACAAAGGTCCCGATCGACCCCAAGCTGGGCTCCACTCTTGATCAACTAGAGCGAAACAACACAAAGGGCAAGATCTTCATCGAGCTCCTCCTTGAGCTTGGTTGCGTCACCGCTTTCGGTAACATAGGCACCGCAAACTGGTTTTGGAAGTATCCGGTGAGCCACGAGGACTCAAAGCAATCCCATTACCATGGGTATCAAGACTAGCAAAGCTTAATGGGAAAGGAAGGGGTAAAGTGGTGAGGTTGCAGCAGCGACTAAGCATGATATGGTGGCTAACATACGCAAATGAGGCGAGAAGAGAAACAAAGGAGCGATCGTGAACTAGCAATGATCAAGAGGTGATCACGAACACCTACTTCGTCAAACATAACACGAAACCGTGTTCACTTCCCGGACTCCGCCGAGAAGAGACCATCACGGCTACACACTCGGTTGATACATTTTAATTCGGATTTGGTGTCAAGTTATCTACAACCGGACATTAACAAATTCCCATCTGCCACATAACCGCGGGCACGGCTCTCGAAAGTTTATACCCTGCAGGGGTGTCCCAACTTAGCCCATGACAAGCTCTCGCGATCAACGAAGGAATAGACCTTCTCCCAGGAAGACCCGATCAGTCTTGGAATCCCGGTACATCAAGACATTTCGACAATGGTAAAACAAGACTAGCAAAGCCGCCCGATGCACCGGCAATCCCGATAGGAGCTGCACATATCTCGTTCTCAGGGCAACACCGGATAAGCGAAGCGTACAGGTACCGACGTAACCCAAGTTGCCAAGGGATGGTCCCGCACGGTGCTCTAGTTTGGACCAACGCTTAGACAAGCACTGTGCCGGGGGGGCTATAATAAAGATGACCCTCGAGAGAGCGACTCCCAAGGGAAAAGTAGGTGGTGGTGAGGCAAATGGTAAAAGTCAAAGTTGGGCCTTGCTGGACAAGTTTTATTCAAAGCGAACTGTCAGGGGGGTCCCATAAATCACCCGACCGCGTAAGGGACGCAAAATCCGGGAACATAACACCGGTATGACGGAAACTAGGGCGGAAAGAGTGGAACAAAACACTAGGCATAAGGCCGAGCCTTCCACCCTTTACCAAGTATATAGATGCATTAATAATATAAGAGATATTGTGATATCACAACCAAAATCCTGTCCACCATGGAGAAATCTTCAACTTCACCTGCAACTAGCAACGCTATAAGAGGGGCTGAGCAAAAGCGGTAACATAGCCAAACAACGGTTTGCTAGGAATGGTGTCAAAGGTTAGAGGTTCATGGCAATTTGGGATGGCTTGATAAACAGGTAATAGGTAGCGCAACATAGCAATAGAACGAAGCAACTAGCATAGCAATGATAGTAGTGAGATCCAGGGTAGCGGTCATCTTGCCTGAAATCACGCAAGGAAGAAGAACGAGTCCAAGAAGAAGATGAAGCCACGAAGACGAACCACACGTAGACGAACGGATCCTCACGATCGCAACGAAACAGGAACTAACAAGAAGAAAGCACACAACATAGGTAAACACACCACACATGAACAAGGCATGATGCACAACAAGCATGATGCATGACCAAGCTACATGAAGCTACTCATGGCAAGAGATGATGCAAACAAGAACAACACATCAAGGCAAGTTTAAATGAGGCCGGAAACAACATATAACAATTCCGGTAAGTCCTCATATGCAAATTTCGAAATTGGTCCAGAACTGAATAAACCTTAGGTTCAAGTTGTTAACAGCAAGTTAAGATGCACCAAGATGATCTACACGAAATTCTAGTCAAGTTACATATAAAGTTCATTAGATTCGGAGCTACGGGCTAGAAGATATGAGCAAAACAAGTTAAACATTGCATTGATGCAAAATGCACCCAAATATCAAGCAAACACACCAAAACAAGGATGCAACATGATAATATGAAACTACATGCAAAATCAAGCAAGTTTCATATAAAGCACACTCAAAACGGAGCAACGGTGCAACACACACACACTATACAAGTCATAGCAACAATCTGTCCAAAACAGCAACTAGGCATCTTACAAGCATCAAAACAACAAGCTACAGCACCCCAACATAAGAACAAAAGGCATGGACATGAAGTACACGTAAAGCATAACAAAACGTGAACACTGAGCTATCTCCAGAAACAACTAGAACATGCTCAAAAAGACATGGAGATAATGCAAATAATAACAGTTTCAGACTTTAGCAGAAATAACATCAGGTTGCAATGTTTAGAGCTATCAAACAACATGTTACAGGAACTTATCATGGCAAACAAAGGCATGGCATGATACTACTAAATGCATAGAACAACAGTCCCTTACTGACCATGAGCCAAAAGGGCACGGAAAATATGATGGCACCCATGTAAACATGGCAAGTTATATAACAGATTCATAACATGGCAGGAACAACAATAAGTAGGCATGTTCGTGAGCTTGAACCACTCACCACAGAGCAATACATGACATGGCAAGGCAACCAACAGTAAGAAGGCATGTTTATGAAGCTAAGCATGGCAAGAGCAAGGTCATAGGGTACATGGATCACTAGGAAAACACATGGGAACTAGTGAACTTAATGTTAACAGGCTGACAACAACATTTTCAAGCAACTTTAGAGCAAGATATGAACAAAATGCAAAACAAAAACAAACAACAAAAGAAACAAAAACCCAACCACGGAGGAAAATCATATGGCATCTCCGGAAAAAGGCAAGAGTTGGAGTTATGAATATGGAAAGTTGTATCCGGGGTGTTACACCATCCATAGCGGCATCCTCGCGAGCCTCGCGCCTTTGGGGCTCCATCTTGACGAACTAGACGTTGTCGGACTCATCACCAAGGGCGGCCACCAACCAAGGAGTCCAACGGGCTGCACGCCGGCAGCCCAATCGACACGCCATCGTCTTCCACACCTTGGTGAAGTCCGGGAGTAGCCTCGTCGTCTTGGTTAGCTTGATGAAGATGATGATAACACAAACGAAGTGTTGCATGATCGCGAGCTCCACCGCTCCACCACGTGTTGTGCATGCATGTAATAATAAAGGATGAAGGAGTAATTAGATGATAACTTTACCATTCGGGAAGATCAACTTGGTGTTCATGTTGCTGCCGAGGTGCCTGCTTCTTGTACGGATGATCGCCGGTGTTGTTCTTCTCTCCTTCTACTTCTTGATGCGTGAGTTCTTGGATCATGGTGGCTGGATGTGGTCGATGGATTTGTGTCTGCGTGCCGTGGATGTGGTCTCCTTGGCCTGGGTTCCCTTGCGCCTATATTTATAGGCTGGGAGGGCCGTGTCCTCATGAAGAGATAGCGCACGGACTGGCCCTCAAGGTTTCCTTCTGTATTTTTTCTTAACGCACAAGCCTACTCCAAGCAAGGAAAATAAGCTGACACAGCTGTGTATATGCCTTTTAATGATGATCTTCTTATCTCTTTCTGTTGAGTATAAAGATTATTAGGAAGTACAGGATAGACTAGGATTTGTTCCTGCCTTGTCTTGTACTCCAAGTTGGTCTTTGTACTCCTATATATATGCCCACGAGGCTCAAGCAATACAACAAACTATTCCACCAATCCCAACACCGTTGCGTGCCTTCGTCCACGATGTGTCCCCGGGCTTGGCAAACCTGCTGCGACGCGTCGTCAAAAACATTTTCTTCCCGGCGCACCCCTAGTTCGACACCACTGCGCCCATGCTAACTCGGCGCCCTCTTGCGCTCGTGGCTCGACGACGACTTCCTCGACACCGGCTACCCTGACTCGACATCGACCACGGCATTCTTCGCACGGCTACCTCGACCATGGCTCCACCACCCACACTCTCGGCTACCTCGACAAATGGCACAAAGGGCTACCGCCTTGCTTGAGCAACCTCGTCGGTTGCCACTCCAGCCACTACTCTGCGATGCGTCGACCGTTACGACTGTGGGGGGTGTCCGTCGGCTTGCCTTCGGATTCCTCTCCAGTCTCACCGTCTGCGTCGCTACCGTTGTGACTGCGGGGGGATGTTGAGTATAAGGATTATTAAGAAGTATAGGATAGACTAGGATTTGTTCCTGCCTTGTCTTGTACTCCAAGTTGGTCTTTGTACTCCTATATATATGCCCACGAGGCTCAAGCAATACAACGAACTATTCCACCAATCCCTCTCGCCCTTCTAACACTTTCCAGTTTAATGCTTGCCAATTGATTGAACTCTTCCTAGTTGACCAACTGCTTGATCTCACAAGCCTGCAAAACAAAACCAAAGAAAAGGAAACGTACCTGATTGGGAGTAGGGTTCAAAGTTTACTTGCCAACTTCTAAGCTCGTACGTGCGTGCCAACACACGATTATATTCCAAATACGTAGTATACTTAAGCTCGCAGATATTCAGATATATACGCGTGCGAGCTCATCGGCAGACATACGAGTATAAATACGTACACCTACGTACCTTCATGCATGCACATGAACATCTTTATTTTATCGAATGCACATGTACATCTAAATAGCAAGAGCTTGAATGTCACGTACATGACCACCACGTGCATGACTCTCCCTTTGCCTCCTTTTCTTTTTCTTACATGTATTTGGGTACATATACGTGCGAGCTTGCCGGCCGGCCGAGTACCCGAATACATATATGTATTGTACATGCATCAAGCTTTCTTACATGCTCCAATGCTCTATGCAAGGCAAGACTCTTGTCCAATCCAAATCCCTTTTTTTGTTCTACCGTGTCCGAACAGAGTTCGTGTACGGGTCTTGCCATATGAGCTTCATGTAAGATACTATAAAGATGGGACCCTGGGTAGCATTACTTCTCAAAATCCACGGTCAAGCAACACAGCACACCAGTTCTTCCATCGTCCACGCGTCAAGCAACACAGCCAGTCATCTCCCTTGATGCTGATGCTCCACCACTAGGGCACCTGGAGGTAAAGAAAATAACAAAGAAGCAGAACTTGCATGAATGTATTCTTTCCTTACCCCTACGTGTATCATGGATGCATGCAGGACAAACTTGATGACGTGTTGCCGCACGTGCCTATGAGTCACGGCATGGAGCAACTCCTAGACCAGGTGATGGAAAACATGGACCAAGAAGAGCCGGCCACCAAATCCACACCTCCGGCCAAGTCTAGTTCGGTGACTAAACACACGCCCCCGGCAGCGAGTGATCTAGTTGCGAATTCTTCAACTGTGGGAGCGAGCAATCTCGTCGTAAAACCCGCCTCCCTGGTGACAAAGCCGCTTCTTTAACCACATCAACATGCACCCCCAAGTGGACAAAAAGCGGTCATCGGGAGCTATCAATGACAAGTATCTTGGGATAACTGCCAAGAAGCCAAGACCGTCTGCTTGCGGTACGTGTATAGTACCCCCGCCACCTTTGCATGAATTTTCTTTTGATACTTTCTTGACTCTTTCTCTTTTTGTCGCCTTTATAGATATCTCTAGCAAATCAACTAATCTAGAAGGCTTTTATTCCCCTGAGGCAAAGGAGCTCCGTGTATTAATTGAGCAACACCAGAATATCCTTGCTGGAGAAAACACTCTACTCGAGAAGCTCAAAGTCCCTCCAACTAATAACATCTCAACGCCAAGCCTTGCTCTCCCGCCTGTAATAGCAGCAAAGTACATCTCAATAGGACTCAAAGATATACAAGAGGCGCTAAGGGAGCAACTGATCAATGAGGAGCTAACCATAATGAGAATAGAGTCTGTGATAAGTATGTGGAGGATCCCGTATGCGAATGAGGTCCCGCCAGACCTTGAGATTCTGATTCGCCACCTTGAAGTGGTGGTGGCTCGTCTGGGCGGAAAAGGTGGTCTTCCCACTTCCCACACATCGGCACCCGCGCCAACGCAAGTGTCATCTCTGCTGGAGAAACTTGATGCAGCTCATGCGGGGATTACTCAAGGACTTCGCCGCCTCGAGAAGGAAGGGTCGCGCCTAGAGGGACGCCTTGCCGACCTCGCCTCCATCTGCAACAGACAAAAGAAGTTGGCTGAAGAACATCAGACGCTTGCCGGCAAACATCAGCAGCTTGCCGAGGAGTACAAGGCCCTCTGCGAGAAGGAAACCAAGATGGCAGCACTGGCTGAAAAGCGCACAGGCGTCCTAGCTGACATGATGACTTCTAGCTCCCGCCATCTTGAAGCTCATATGGATGCAGTCCGGAGTTCGTCACAGGTGGCAGAGTCATACACAAGACGCCGTGCGGAGGCGGATGCCTTCCTGTCCGCCGGTAGAACGCTTCCGGAGATTGTGACGATCCTAGCATAAAAAGCTCCTGAGTGAGGGAGCGAACTAGAGATCATGGACTGCTCTGCAAAACCTGCACTTAGTTCAAATATGTTCTGTCTTAGTTAAATATAATTTGTTTTAGTGTGTCCAGAACAAAGCTTGATTACTCCCAGTGAACTTTTTTGTATCATCGATCAATAAAATGATGGCTTTTGTGATATATCTCTTTTTTTCACTTTTACTCACCGGATCCGTCGTCGCAGCCGCCCTGTATAACCGAGGTATATATCTCCGTTGTACATATTTCCGCCTTTATGCATGCATGTACATGCATAGGTAGCCGGGCATATTTGTGTACGTTATCAAACTTGTCTATGTATAGTGTGCACCATGATTTCATGCATGCATGTGCATACAAGTACGTGCGCGCACGTGCCATGCAATGGTATTTTGCCTTTGCATCAAAACTTCTCTTTGTACGTATAACCTGCGTGAAAATTCATCAATAAAAATAAATTGTTATTTTATGCAATAGTGCAGAAAAACCCCTCAAACACTTGTCGGGCCTGCAGGAGGTAAGCAACAGCAGGAGCGGCCGCTAGGTGCCACCCTGACACGCCGTCCCCATCAACTACGCCGACCAGAGGGGCGTCCCCGGCCAGGGCACCCAACGATGAGCCCATGCGCATGGAGGAGGAGGTGGCAGGCGCAGGTGCTGGCAACCCTGTCCCGGCAACGAATGTTGCTGAGGAGGGGGACGCGTCCTCCCCACTTGTCGTAGGTAAACTACTTGCCTCCGCTTCTTGCCATCGTCGCCTTGATTTCTTTTCTTTTCTCTGTCTTGAACTCTTTTGATTTTGGCCTTGCCTCACTCCCCTTTTTGGTCTCAAATCCTCCCCTAGTAAACTAGGCGGACGTCGATGCCATGATCGTGGAAACTGCCAAGGACGCCGAGGCTGAGGCCGCCAACATCGTTGTTGAAGAGGCCGCCAGGGGATCCACCGAGGAGGTCGGCAAGGGCACCGCTGAAGAGGCCGCCAAGGGGCCTGTCGGGGAGGTGAAAGTGCAACTATCCCTAGGTGGTTTTGGTAATTCCTAACAACATATAGCTCATTGAGGTAATGCTATTTCAAGATAAATATTTTAGGAAAGCTCAATGATTGGCATGGCATGGATGAGAAAAGTGGACCCCTCAAAATGCTAAGGACAAAAGGATTGGCTCAAGATCAAAGCTCAAGACTTTACATCTTCTATTTTAGTGATCCAAGATCACATTGAGTCTATAGGAAAAGCCAATACTATCAAGGAGGGATGAGGTGTTGCTTAATGAGGCTCTTGCTCAAAATGATTAGTGATATGCTCCAAAGCCCTCAACTACTTTCTCACATCCACATATGACCTAAACCAAAAGTCAAACTCGGCCACACCGATTCTTTCTATCCAGCGCCATCGAGTTCAGATGTCATAGCCATTGCCACAAACCCTAGGCAAATCGGTCTCACCAATAGGGATCTCGGTCTCACCGAGATGGGATTGTAATCTCTCTGTTTCCCTTCGTAATGTTTCGGTCCCACCGAGATGAGCGATTGGTCCCACCGAGATTGCAATCTAAACTCTCTGTTTCCCTTTCATAACATTTCGGTCTCACCGAAATGAGGGAATCGGTCCCTCCGAGTTTACCTGACCAACTCTCTGGTTATCTTATTACCAAAATCAATCTCACCGAGATTGTGTAATCGGTCTCACCGAGATTACATTATGCCCTAACCCTAACCATATCGGTCCTACCGAGTTGCATGTCGGTCCCACCAAAAATCCTAAAGGTCACTAGATTTGCTGAATCGGTCCGACCGAGTTTCTCAGTTCGGTCCCACCGAGATTGGCAAGTTGTGTGTAACGGTTAGATTTTGTGTGGAGGCTATATACACCCCTCCACCTCCTCTTCATTCGTGGAGAGAACCATCAGAACGAACCTACACTTCCAACTTACATTTTCTGAGAGAGAACCACCTACACTTGTCTTGAGGCCAAGATATTCCATTCCTACCATATGAATCTTGATCTCTAGCCTTCCCCAAGTTGCTTTCCACTCAAATCTTCTTTCCACCAAATCCAAATCTTGTGAGAGAGAGTTGAGTGTTGGGGGGACTATCATTTGAAGCACAAGAGCAAGGAGTTCATCATCAACACACCATTTGTTACTTCTTGGAGAGTGGTGTCTCCTAGATTGGCTAGGTGTCACTTGGGAGCCTCCGACAAGATTGTGGAGTTGAACCAAGGAGTTTGTAAGGGCAAGGAGATCGCCTACTTCGTGAAGATCTACCGCTAGTGAGGCAAGTCCTTCGTGGGCGACGGCCATGGTGGGATAGACAAGATTGCTTCTTCATGGACCCTTCGTGGGTGGAGCCCTCCGTGGACTCGCGCAGCCGTTACCCTTCGTGGGTTGAAGTCTCCATCACCGTGGATGTACGATAGCACCACCTATCGGAACCACGACAAAAACATCTGTGTCTCCTATTGCATTTGCACTCTCCAAACCCTTCCCTTTACATTCTTGCAAGTTGCATGCTTTACTTTCCGCTGATCATAAACTCTTTGCATGCTTGCTTGAATTGCGTTTAGATTGCTTGACTTGTCCAAAGTTGCTAAAATCTGCCAAGAACTAAAATTGGGAAAAGGATAGGTTTTTATTGGTCAAGTAGTCTAATCACCCCCCCTCTAGACATACTTTCGACCCTACAGGAGGCCGACAAGGGCACCACTAGGGAGGCTGCCAAGGAGACTGCCGGGGAGGCCAGCAAGGCTGCCCCAAGGAGGCCGCCACGGGGCCTGCCAGGGAGGCCGACAAGGATCCTGCCGGGAGGAGATGGCCAATGACCAGCCTTCCTCCTCCTCAGCCTCTGCCCCGAGCAGGTACTTGAAGGTTGGTGATGCTCTTTTCATCAGCATCCCAGGAGAGCCAAGCACTAGAGCACCAACCAAAGGGGAGGTCTTTGATGAGGAGATCCTCACCGCTGCCGGGCTCCAGGTTGTTGTTGAACCGAGCATTAGTACTGGTGGTTCTAAAGAGGATCAACTCCTTCAGGCCATGAGCGCCAATTTCCACAAGCTCCAAGCTCTCCATCGGGCTCGCAAGGAGAAGGTGGACTCCAGGATGGCGGACGTGGACAAGGCCGAGGCAGACTTCCAAGAGCGTGTCACTCAGATGCAGGGCTGGTTTGCCAAGGCCCGGTTAGATCCGAGGGCCACCCAGGACTAGCTGGACGAGCGCCGGCGCGAGCTCCTTTTGAAGCAGGCCGACATTGAGAAGGCTCAGGAGGTGGCGAAGGCGTAGGCCGCCAAGGACAAAGCTGATCGAAGGCAGCGCCAAGTCCTGCTTGACTCTCAAGAGGAAGACTTGGTTGCCCATGAAGAGGCGCTTGCCGCCAAGCTTCACCCAAGGACGAGGAGATTGAAAAACTTGTTGCGCAGCGGACCCAGGATCTGATGCAAAAGCACAAAGAAGCATTGGATGCTCTGATCCTGGATCATGCCGGCAAGCTGAAGGAGGCCGTCGACCGTGCTGAGGCCGCAGAGGCCTCCAAGGTTGAGCTGGCCGGCAAGGTGGAGAAGCTGGAGGCGGACCTGGCAAAGCTCGACAAGGAGCTCTCCACACTCAAGGGCGATAGAGAGAAGACTCTCTATGACCTGGCGGAGATGCAGACCACCATATCTGACAAAACCAAGCTGCTCTCCAAGGCCAACGATTCCATTGCTGATCTGAAGCTGAAGCTAGATACCCAGGAGAAGATGCTTTCTGAGTCCAAGGCTCGCGAGCTGATCCTGACCAAGGAGCTCGCAGACGAGCAACTGCTGCTGCGGACCGCCGTCACTTCCCACAATGAGCTCGTGGCCGGCACGAAACTTTGGACCAGCCGCCTTGTGGATGTTGCGGAGAGGCTCACCGCTCAGCTGTCTGCCATGGACATGCCGAGCTTCAGGTTCTCCTATGAGGTGAACGTGACCGACAACGCCAGGCTGACTCTGTTCCTTGAGCGTGTCCTCGCCGCCCTAAAGTTGCTCCACTCCAACAGGGCGGCCTACCTGGCCGAGGAGTCTCAGAAGCTTTGCTGAGGCGCCTTGACCAAGGTTCTCACCAAGGTGGCGCACTGGAATCCTAGCGTTGACTTTGCTCAGGCGCTTGACAGCTTGCCGGAGGGCGTCGACCGTCAGGCGCTCGAGGAGCGCATCGAGCCCATCATCAGTTGCACCCGCGGAGTCGTGAGGCTGGAAGGCCAGCGCCGGGATTAGCTGCTTTGTTCATTGTTGCCGCTACAAGTTCGCACCCAAGACAATTTATCATAAGTTAGAATCGCGGCAACTTTTGATGTAATATAACTCTGTTATGCCTTGAACTGATTGCATGTTATCTTCCTATTTAGTTCATCCTTGTATGTTATGCCCCCTACGCTTAATTGGATAGGCATGCCGGCACGTGCACCCTTTGCCACAAGTGCTAGAAGGACGGATCCTTAGCAGCCCGTGGAGGGTGTCGATGCCAACAAGTTACCTCGCCGTCCTTGGTGCAGTCACCTGGGCTGTCGAGCGGACTCGAAACAGAACAGGGGCAATGTTGATTACGGCCAGGCACCCCGCCGTCCTTAGCAGAGCACAGCACCTGAGCTGTTGAGCGGACTCGAAATAGAACAGGGGCGTTGGCAATCGCGGCAGGGTTCCTTTTGCGTGCAGGTTCTCCATACAAGGACCGAAACCATCGAGGAAGATAACTTTATAAAAGGAAGAATTACTCATCGTTTGTCATGACTTAGCTCTTAGTTGTTGTGCGGGTCGTCGTCGCGGCTGCAAACGACGCCGCTTTCCTGGCTTCTCGCACCAGGGCGACGTGGATGATCCCGACCTCCTCCACCACTGGCATCCACCGCGTCGCCCGTCTGTGCGGGCACGGGCGGAGCGGCGCCGGACGGGCCGATCACTGCGATCGTCTTCTTCTTTGGCGCATGGCGATGAAGAAACTACGACACTAACCAGTAGACCAGATTCTCACAACTAATGCCCCCTACCTGGCGCGCCAAAGATGTTGGGGAAATGAACACCTATGAGATCACAAGAATCCCTTCCACGTTCGGTGTGGGATTAGCTGCACGAAGAGCGGGTCTAGAAGTTAGCACATAGGGTTTTTTACCCAGGTTCGGGCCGCAAAGATGCTTAATACACTAGTCCTGCTTGTTTCGATATATGTGTTCTTGAGGTTTTGAACTAGCTGCGGTGCATGCACGGTCCAAAAGTCTGAGTCCTCTCCCTGTATGCCTTGGGCCTCCTTTCATACGTAAAAGGGGTTGCCACAGTGGCACACATGAGGTGGCCAGCTACAATGTCTGAGCTTATCGCTCGACACCGTAGGACAAACGCATTTAATGCGCTGCCTACGCGCCCTCTTACTTTATCGGGGATGGCAACAGGAGCCATCCCGTCTGTCGTTGCTCCTCCTTGCTTCGACACGCGTCCAAGCTGACGAGGCATGCAGTGCCATGCTGGCTAACTAGCTGTTGTGTTGGCACAATGGTAGAGCCTCCATGAAGATCTGCATGCTGCCACGCAGGCGCCTGCTTAGTTGGCGCACTAGTCGTTGTACTGGAGTGGTAGTGAGGTGGCAAATCCTTGCCGGGCGCGGGCCTGGCCGCGGCCCAGCGATCGTCCCCGGCAAGGCTTGCCGGGGGCCTTGCAGTCGTCCCCGGCAAGGGTCTTGTCAGGGGGTCTTCATCTTCTGGTCTCACGTGGACACGCAGGCTATCAATCTCTATGAAGGTCTGCATGCTATCACGCATGCGTTCCTGAATCTTGGTCTTAACATTGTCGATGGTGTCAGAACTCTCAACCCCAAGGGTGACGGGCTTCTTCTTGTTCAAGCAGACTTCCACAGCAAGGGTCTGCTTAGGGAGGCCCAGCTGCATATACGCTCCTTGTTCCTTGAGTATATGTCTTGGTAGTCTTCGTGTTTTATCTTCCTCTGCCTCGCCAAGCCCTGCCGCAGGCGTGGCTGCGACTGCCCGTGCACAAGTAAGGGGTACAGAAGTACCCATACTTTTGTATACAGATAGTAGTGCCCAGACATTCTGAGCACATGCTCACTAGCTGAGCTATTCTCCTCCATCTTGTAGGCAATTGCCAGAGGTCTCATACCTCTCGACACGGGCATGAATCTGAAATACCAATTTCAGCTCTCGGAACTTCTCATATGCTCTATGGCATTCAAAACGTCTTTGAAGCCCGATTCTAGGCTGTAAAGCATGGCGCACTAAACTATCAAGTAGTCATCATATCGAGCTTGCCAAACATTCATAACGTCTACATCTGCTCCTGCAATAGGTCTGTCACCTAACGGTGTATCAAGGGCATAATTCTTTTGTGCAGCAATGAGGATAATCCTCAGATCACGGACCCAGTCCGCATCATTGCTGCTATCATCATTCAACTTAGTGTTCTCTAGGAACATATCAAAAAAACATTGGGGAGCTACACCACGAGCTATTGATCTACAACACAATTGCAAATACTATCAGGACTAAGTTCATGAAAAATTAAGTTCAGTTAATCAAATTACTCAAGAACTCCCACTTAGATAGACATTCCTCAAGTCATCTAAATGATACGTGATCCAAATCAATTAAACCATGTCCGATCATCACGTGAGATGGAGTAGTCATCAATAGAGAACATCTCTATGTTGATCATATCTACTATACGATTCACGTTTGACCTTTTGGTCTCTAGTGTTCTGAGGCCATGTCTGTACATGCTAGGCTCGTCAAGTTTAACCCGAGTATTCCACATGTGCAAAACTGTCTTGCACCCGTTGTATGTGAACGTAGAGCCTATCACACCCGATCATCACGTGGTGTCTCAGCACGAAGAACTGCCGCAACGGTGCATACTCATGGAGAACACTTATACCTTGAAATTTTAGTTAAGGTATCATCTTATAATGCTACCGTCGTACTAAGCAAAATAAGATGCATAAAGATAAACATCACATGAATCAAAATATGTGACATGATATGACCATCATCATCTTGTGCTTTTGATCTCCATCTCCAAAGTATCGTCATGATCTCAATCGTCACCGGCTTGACACCTTGATCTCCATGTAGCGTCGTGGTCGTCTCGCCAACTATTGCTTCTACAACTATCGCTACTGCTTAGTGATAAAGTAAAGCAATAACATGGCGTTTGCATTTCATACAATAAAGCGACAACCATAAGGCTCCTACTAGTTGCAAATAACTTATACAAAACATGATCATCTCATACAACAACGTATATCACATCATGTCTTGACCATATCACATCACAACATGCCCTGCAAAAACAAGTTAGACGTCCTCTACTTTCTTGTTGCAAGTTTTACATGGCTGCAAAAACCGGTCTCATGAACGTGGTCATGTAAGGTTGGTCAGGGCGCTTCATCCAACAATACCGCCGAATCAAAATAAGACATTGGTGGTAAGCAGTATGACAATCACCACCCACAACTCTTTGTGTTCTACTCATGCATGTCATCTACGCATAGACCACGCTCGGATGTCACTGTAGGGAACGTAGCATGCAATTTTAAAAATTTATCATGAAATAAGGAAATATAAAATAACAACTTTATTATTGCCTCTAGGGCATATTTCCTTCAGCCGCCGCCCGCGCTCGCCGCCGATGTGCCCCCGGCTACCAAATGGCCCGGCCGTCGTGTGTTAATTAAATTAGGTTAGTTTAGTTAGCCACTGACACACGGGACCCACTAATCAGTTTGACATGGGCTGCCCCATTGACCCGCTAACATCATTATGATGCAGTGCTGATGCAATTATTCCTTTTCTGGAATTAGTTTAATTTCTAAATAATCAGAAATTCCAGAAAAAGGGTTGAACTTCAAAAACTCATAGTAATTCAACGGTAGCTCAGAATGAAATAATTTATATATGAAAAATTATCAGACAAATACAATCTATCCATTGGTATATATTTTTGATTTGATAATTCCGCTTTCTGACTTGGTGTGGGCACACACATGAGGTGGTGGAGCTGGTCGTGCAATCTGAAGTTGAAGTCTGTTTGACAAGATGATGCAGCAGATCCAGAATCAGCCTCAAAAGAACCAGAGCCAGACTCTTGTGGTGACTCCTATAGCGATCTGTGATTCACCACCAGCTAATCAGAGCGAGCGAGCGCTGCCTCTGCCCCAGAACTGCCACTTGGCGGTTCCTCCCTGGACGCGAGCGACCAAGAAGACAGCGGCGCACTAGCGCCCATGCGCCCCGTCCCGCCCCTGACATGTGGGCATTTGTTAGGCGCGGACGCAACTCGACCGGGAACGCGTGAGGGTGGCTGAAAGTGCAATTATCCCTAGGTGGTTTTGGTAATTCCTAACAACATATAGCTCATTGAGCTAATGCTATTTCAAGTTGAATATTTCAGAAAGCTCAATGATTGGCATGGCATGGATGAGAAAAGTGGACCCCTCAAAATGCTAAGGACAAAAGGATTGGCTCAAGCTCAAAGCTCAAGACTCTACGTTTTGTATTTTAGTGATCCAAGATCACATTGAGTCTATAGGAAAAGCCAATACCAATGATATGCTCCAAAGCCCTCAACTACTTTCTCACATCCACATATGACCTAAACCAAAAGTCAAACTCGGCCCCACCGATTCTTTCTATCCGGCGCCACCGAGTTCAGATGTCATAGCCACTGCCACAAACCCTAGGCAAATACGTCTCACCGATAGGGATCTCGGTCTCATCGAGATGGGATTGTAATCTCTCTCTTTCCCTTCGTAACGTTTCGGTACCACCGAGATGAGCGATCGGTCCCAGCGAGATTGCAATGTAAACTCTCTGTTTCCTTTTTGTAACATTTCGGTCTCACCGAAATGAGCGAATCGGTCCCACCGAGTTTACCTGACCAGCTCTCTGGTTAGCTTATTACGAAAATCGGTCCCACCGAGTTTGGGTAATCGGTCTCACCGAGATTACGTTATGCTCTAACCCTAATCATATCGGTCCTACCGAGTTGCATGTCGGTCCCACCGAAAATCCTAACGGTCACTAGATTTGCTGAATCGGTCCAACCGAGTTTCTCAATTCGGTCCCACCAAGTTTGGCAAGTTGTGTGTAACGGTTAGATTTTTTGTGGAGGCTATATATGCCCCTCCACCTCCTCTTCATTCGTGGAGAGAGCCATCAGAACGAACCTACACTTCCAGCATACATTTTCTCAGAGAGAACCACCTACACTTGTGTTAAGGCCAAGATATTCCATTCCTACCATATGAATCTTGATCTCTAGCCTTCCCCAAGTTGCTTTCCACTCAAATATTCTTTCCACCAAATCCAAATCCTGTGAGAGAGAGTTGACTGTTGGGGAGACTATCATTTGAAGCACTAGAGCAAGGAGTTCATCATCAACACACCATTTGTTACTTCTTGGAGAGTGGTGTCTCCTAGATTGGCTAGGTGTCACTTGGGAGCCTCCGACAAGATTGTGGAGTTGAACCAAAGAGTTTGTGAGGGCAAGGAGATCGCCTACTTCGTGAAGATCTACGGCTAGTGAGGCAAGTCCTTCGTGGGCGACGGCCATGGTGGGATAGACAAGGTTGCTTCTTCGTGGACCCTTCGTGGGTGGAGCCCTTCGTGGACTCGCGCAACCGTTACCCTTCGTGGGTTGAAGTCTCCATCAACGTGGATGTACGATAGCACCACCTATCGGAACCACGACAAAAACATCCGTGTCTCCAATTGCGTTTGAATTGTCCAAACCCTTCCCTTTACATTCTTGCAAGTTGCATGCTTTACTTTCCACTGCTCATATACTCTTTGCATGCCTGCTTGAATATTGTTGAGATTGCTTGAATTGTGCTAAGTTAGCTAAAATCTGCCAAAGACTAAAATTGGGAAAAAGATAAGTTTTTATTTGGTCAAGTAGTCTAATCACCCCCCCCCTCTAGACATACTTTCGATCCTACAAGTGGTATCAGAGCCTTGGTCTCCATTTGCCTTGAGTTCCATAGTTTTTGGTAGTCATAGCCTTGGTTTCACAACCTAGGAGAGTATGGCGTCTAGTGAGGGAAACTATCACAGTAGAGGTCCTTACTTTGATGGTACTAATTTTGCTAGTTGGAAGCATAAGATGAAAATGCATATTCTTGGACATAACACCGCCGTTTGGGCTATTGTGTGTATTGGCTTGCAAGGTGAATTCTTTGATGGGAGAGAACCGAACCGTGAAGCTAGCGCGGAAGAGTTGAAGATGCTGCAATACAACACTCAAGCTTGTGATATCCTCTTCAACGGATTGTGCCCCGAAGAATTCAACAAAATTAGACGTCTTGAGAGTGCAAAGGAAATTTTGGATACTTTGATTGATATGCACGAAGGTACCGACTCCATCAAGGAATCCAAGTTGGATGTGCTTCAAAGTCAGCTTGGCAAGTTCAAAATGAAGGATGGTGAAGGTGTCGTTGAAATGTACTCTAGGCTTGCTCTTATCACAAATGAGATTGCTGGCTTCGGAAGTGAAGAGATGACCGACAAATTCATCATCAAGAAGATCCTAAGAGCTTTGGACGAAAAATATGATACCGTGTGCACATTGATCCAAATGATGCCCAATTACAAAGATCTCAAGCCAACGGAAATCATTGGAAGAATTGTTGCTCATGAGATGTCACTCAAGGATAAGGAGGAACTTCACAACAAGTCAAGTGGTGCTTACAAAGCCTCATGTGAAGCCCCGACATCATCAAGTGAGAAACAAGCCTTCAATGAAGAATTGATCCTAATGGTTAAGAACTTCAACAAGTTTTACAAGATTAGAAGCAAAGAGAGAAGCTCCAAGTCAAGGTCCTACAATGACAAAAGATCTTCTAGTCGAGAGCGAAATTGTTACAATTGTGGAAGACCCGGACACTATTCCAATGAGTGTACGACACCCTACAAAAGAAGAGAAGAATCACCTAAGAGGAGAAGTAGAAGAGAGGAATCACCACCAAGAGAGAGAAGGAGTAGAGATGATCGTTATGAACGAAGAACATCTCGGAGAATCAGGGATTCGGAAAGGAAGGACAAGTCATCATGGAGCTACACAAAACAAAGACATCAAGCTCATGTTGGTGAATGGGTATCCGGCTCCGACTCCGACAATCACTCCGAGAGAAGCTATCACTCCGACTCCGAATATACTCAAGATGAAGGTGTTGCCGGTCTAGCACTTGTGTCAGCCAACTCCTACGACATATTTGATTCACCAAATGAAGGACTTGGAAGATGCTTCATGGCTAATGGCCCAAAAGTATCACACCCCGAGTATGTTGATTTCAATAGTGATGAAGATGACTTGCTAGGTGATGATGGTTTACTTGTTGACAACTCTAGTGATGAATACTATGATGAAACGTCAATTAATCATGCTAATCAAGATAAAACGAATGACAATGATAAGGAGAAGATTGAGCTTCTAACTAAAGAACTAAACACTCTTAAGTTAGCTCATGAAACTATCTTAGAAGATCATTGAGAACTTTTAAGGACTCATGAGAAGTTACGCTTTGAAAAGCTCAACCTTGAGCAAGAGCATGAGTTCTTAAAGGCAATCAATGATGATCTTCGTAAGAAAAGTTCTTCTTACATTGCCAAGAGTTTACTCTTATCTACTTACATGCCTCAAGTTAAGTCTAGTAACAAGAACAAGAAGGATTCTTCCTCTAGTAGTAACAATGATCATGCTAAATCCAATGTTGTTGCTTCTAGTAGTTCTCTTGATTCCACTAATGATTCTCTTAGCCAAGTTACACTTGAGCAAGAAAATAGCTTATTGAAGGGAATTATAGAGAAAGGTGTTTACAAGAGCCTTGCCGGGAGTAAGCAATTCGAGGGAAAAGCAAGGAAGGCACCGGAAGAACCAATGTGTTGGTTTTGAACAAAGTTCAATGCCAATGGAGTTGAGTGGGAAGAAGATCAATACCCCAAGATGAAGTTTGTTCCTCAACAAGAGAAGTATGATCCTACTTCCTTCAAAGGGACACAAGCTCAAGATGATCTTCCACCACAAGACCACAAGCAAAAGGGCAAGGATAAGCTTCAAGAGGAGATTGATGCATTCGAAGAAGCTCCTAAGGTCTTGGTCAAGTGGGTTCCCAAGACTACGTCAAGTTCTACTTCATCAAGTACGACTACAACTCCAAGGATTCCCATCAAGATGATGTGGATCCCGAAGAAGAAGAACTAGAGAGTTCTTGAGGGTGACTCTGCCAACATATTTCCCTCATATCATTTTGGCAAGAACAAGTGCAATCAACTTCCACATCTTGCACTAGTTCAAGGAGTCATAAACCCTCTTGTTGGTAAGACAAGGGACAAGGTAACCTAATGCTTTCATAGACATCATCTTGTGTATGCATCACTCTATGTGTATGGATATCCTTGTTTGTTCCTTGTGGGACTAACCCGTGTAGGTATTGAAAGTGCAACTCACTCCAAAGGATTGCTCCAAATGATCTACATCAACATTGAGCATCCACATCTTCAACACCTACATAAAGTCATCATCGACAAAACCCAAGGATAGTTCATCCCTCTTAAGGGGGATTTCACATCTAGGGGGAGCTTTACTCTAAGAATTGAGTCAAAGCAACTCTAATGGTGTGAACACAACAATGCATTATGTAAAAGTGGTAACCCCACTTGTGCTTAAACAATGAGTAACCTATGATTAAATGTTCTCATTTGACTCCTAAGTCAATATACTCATATATAGATGGCCTAGTCATCGCCAATTGCTTGATAGATGCTAAAATTGGTTGTGCATGCTTTGCCACATATTTCATTTGCCATTTTATTGTGTGGAGCATGTTGGTTGCATATTTTACTTATTCGAGGACATCCACTTGTTGTTTTGATTGTTTGGTTCCTTTTTCTTTTGCCAAGTGGATGGACAAGAATGCCTAAGAACCTTCTCTAGCTATCTATGCCTTTCTTGTCTCAACTCTATTCATGCTACATCAAAATTTGATCAAGTCAGATTCGAACCACTCTGTGTGAGGAGCACTCGGAGTCCCCGATTCGTCATAGACTTAAACTTCCAAAACTTCTTTGTGCGTTTCGGTCTGACCAACATTCGGTGGAAACCGGTGAAAACCACGAAAAAAAGATTTTGAAAAGGTTCGAAAAAATCTGAAAAAAATACGGGATGTTAGGATGATGTTTTATTGCCACGCCAAATTTCAAGTTGAAACACATTACGAGCTGTGAGCTATGAAAAGGACAAAATCATCATTGAATAGTGCCAAATAGTAATGTCACTATTCATGGCTGAAATTTGTCTTTTTCATAGCTCACATCACGTAATGTGTTTCAATTTGAAACTTTGTGTGGCAATAAAACATCACCCTCTTAACATCCCATATTTTTCTCAGATTTTTTTGAAGTTTTAAAATATGATTTTCATGAAGTTTTCATTGAATGTTGGTTTCCGTATGATATTCTCCCTTCTTCAATTTTGGTCATACCGAGATCACTAAGTCGATCTAGGTTTTCAATCTCGGTGCAACCGATTTGAACTTTTCGGTCACACCGAGTTGTTGTAACTGCTTGCAGTTATGCATCTCGGTGCCACCGAGTTGTTCCACTCGGTCACACTGATAGGGACAGGTTATATATATCCACGGGTCAAAATCTGGAAATTTTCTCCGAACTCTTTCGCCCACGCTCAGCCTGCTCTGCCTCCCTGGGTCTCCGGATCGTCCTCCTCGTCGCTAGCTGCCTCCCGCCGCTGGTCTCTGCCGCCGTCAACGGAATTCGTCTCCGTCGTTGCCGCCGTAGCAAGTCCATCGCCGAACTAGGGTATGGACTTGATCTTTGTGCTATTCCTAACTCCGAATTCCTAGCACATTGTTTTGCCATTAATCTTGCCACGATTGAGATCATCTTATCCGCCGAAAACACTCCGTAGATTAGATGTGAATTGAAAATTTAGGTTAGGTTTCCGCCGAAACCATCTCGGACCACCGAGTTGTAGAACTCGGTTCCACCGATTCGGCTAATGCCATTGCACATGTGATTCTCGGTCTGACCGAGAATTGCAAATCGGTGTGACCGAGTTCAGGACTTTGTGAAACCCTAGCAGTCTCGGTGCCACCGAACTGTGACTCGGTCTGACCGAGTTCACTAGTTTAGGTTCCAAAAGCTGCTTTGGTATCACCGAGTTCACAAATCGGTAGATCCGAAATGCTTTCTGTGGAAAAATAAAACTAAGTTTTTGACTCATTCTTTTGCAAAAACCTCTGTATTTTGTGATGCTCATCTACTCTATCTCGTCTATATCTATTCACAGGGTCTGCTGTTAGAGTTTGCAACATGTCTGATCAAGGTGACAGTCAGAACAAGTCTGAGGAGCAGGTTCAGATAAGTGAGGGCACTAGTCCCTCTAGCAACTATGATGAGGCTAGTAGGAGCACACCCAGCAACTTACCCAAGGCAGCCACCAGGGCCAGAAAGAAGAGAACCTCAGATTCTGAGGATGAAGACTATGTGGCTGTTGAGGATGAGGCCACTTCCAAGAAGAAGGTGCTCAAGAAGGAGTATGGCACAGTTGCTGCCACTAAGCCTGGTATGAAGACCAAAGCACCTGCAAAGAGAATTCCCATGTCTAAGGCCAGAGCCTCTACTCAAGTACCTTTGGAATCTGAACCCAAAGAGGCTGCTGCAGAAGGGAAGAAGAGGAAGGAAAGGGTCAAGAAGACCATGGCCAGAGTTGTTGGAAAGCCTTCCATGATGGAAGACGAAGAAGAGGAAGAGGTTGCTGCACCAGCACCCAAAGCTCAAAAGCTTATGGGTGATGCCATCAGGTCAGGGGCTGCTTCATCAAAGCCCAAAGAAGCTCCTAAGGCAGCTGCTCCAAAGCCCAAATCTGCACCCAAGAGTACGTTAGTGAATTTATATCCACCAACCTAAGGTGCTACCACCAAGGCTAACTGACCCGGATTATCAACCCGGAGGGGGTGATCTTCCCTGCTCCATACCAAAATGGGGAACCACCGGCTCAACAGAATTCACGACCCTCTTATGAACCTTCTGGTCACGTTTGCACAAGCTAGTGGTGAACACGTGATACTGCCCACTATTCAGCTGCTTCGGATGGCTTTGATAACCCGACTGCTGCTGTTGTTGTTCCCCTTGACCAGATTACTGCTGATTATAGCCGCCTTGATGTCCCTGAAAGCCGGAACTTGAACCGCCGCCCGAGCCATGAAAACCGCCAGCCCCTGAGACGCCGCCCGACCCATGATTACCATCAAACGTGTTGGAATTCTTAAAAGCCTTCATGATCGCGCAATCTTTCCATAAGTGGGTGGCAGGTCGTTCCCGGGTGCCGTGTCTCAGGCAAGGCTCATTGAGTAGCTGCTCAAGAGATGGGCCTGACCCGCCAGATCGAGGGGGCGGTTTGCCCTTATGTCTCTGATTGTTACCCTGCGCATTGGCATTGGCCACAAACTCCGGGTTACCCTCAGCCTTACGCTTGTTGCCTCCTTGATTCACCAGGTTATGCTGCTAACCCTTTCCATTGCCGTTCTTCTTTCCCTTCCCTGTCTTTTCCTCATCAGTCGCGGGATCCTTGGTACTATCCGAGTCGGTGTATTTGACTAAAGCTGCCATCAGCGTACCCATATCATTGCAATCACGCTTAAGGCGCCCCAGTTTCTGTCTTAGTGGCTCAAAGCGGCAATTCTTCTCCAACATGAGGACTGCAGAGCCGGCATCCATCTTATCAGATGAATGTATTATCTCCTTGACCCAGCGCACCCAATGAGTTGTGGATTCACCCTCCTCCTGCTTACAATTTGTCAAGTCCACAATCGACATAGATTGCTTGCAAGTGTCTTTGAAGTTCTGGATGAATCGGGCCTTGAGCTCTGCCCATGAACTAATGGAATTGGGCGGCAAGCCCTTTAACCAAGACCAGGCCGTTCCATCCAACATCATGGTGAAGTACTTGGCTATTGCTGCGTCGCTGACCTCCAACAGCTCCATGGCTATCTCATAACTTTCGATCCACGCTCCTGGCTGTAAGTCGGCCGTATAATTCGACACCTTTCGAGGTCCCTTGAAGTCCTTGGGTAAACGTACATTACGCAGAGCCGGCACCAAACAAGGAACACCAGTGGTTCTAGTAGCCACTCCCGTCTTAACGGAAGTCATCGGATACTCTGGGAAATCTTGATGAGCCGGCTGTTGAGCCGCTAGCTGAGCCGCCCGCTTGTTCTCTTGATGTATTCGGTCTTGTACCGAGTTATAGCCACCGGGCTGGTTACGGCGCTGGGCGTTGCTTGACAAAGCTTCTGACTCCATGTGCCTGCTGTAACTTGGACTCCGGTTTTGACGAGGCGGTGCTAACCAAGGCGGATGAGTTGAATGAATCCTGTCCCAGCTATAAGAATAAGTCTCTTGCTGAGCCAGGGCCGTTTGGACAAGTTCTCTGATCCTCCGGGTCTCCACCGCTGTCGGATCATCACAGTCCACTGGGAGAGCCTCCAAACGCGCCGATGCTGCGATTAAGTTCTCCATGGGGTTGGAAAAGTGACCCGGCGGTATCAGCATGTAACGGGGCGGTGCCATGTTCCCATGAGGAGGTGGCATCTCCCGAGGCTGAGCCGGTCCTCCTGTTCCGGTTGTCATAAACTGATTTGTATCTGGCGGGTTACTTGGGCCGACTCCAGGTGTAGCGAAAAGATTCCGAGGATCATAAACTGGAGGTAAACGAGACTGGGTTTTCTGATGTCTCCTCCTCATCACCTCGTTAGATGTGTTCAGGCTCATCGTAAGCTGGAAGGCCTTTGACTGTAGCCGTTATGCCCGTGCATCCAAAGCCGCCCGTTCTGCGGCTAATCTGGTGTCCTCAGCTGCCAAGGCCTCCTTGGCCCAAGCTATCTCCTCACGCACCTGTGCCACCTCCGCGTTATGCTCATCTTGATTCGCAGGGATGACTGTGGTGGTTAACAGGGTCGTCAGTTTATCCATGAGATCCATCAGCACCTGAGCCGGCGGGCGCACAAGGCCTCCTGCCCCAGCCGCTCCTGACCCAGACGTTATTGCTGCTGCAGCCGTTGAATTTTGACCGGGTTGAGTACCAGCCATGAAGACTCCTGCCCAGTTTGGTGGCTCATAGGGGTCCGGAATACTAGAGCCATCGGAACAGCCCCCAAGCATGCCCTCTTGCACTTGATACAGCGAATCTGCTGAACAGGCGGACGAATCACCGTCAGAGAGGATGGTCGTCTCACCACCATCTTCAGATCCTTTAGAAAGTTCCTCTCCGTGGATGCAGCCCACGAAGACATGCTTCATGACGGGTTGAACTCAGGCGGGTCTCGCTAGCTGAGCCGTCTCAACGGGGTCGGTGCAGTTGTCTGGCTCAGGGCCCGGCTCACCAATCCAGCCGATGAAGACATGAATTCCGCCGAAGGGGACCCGGTACCCGTACTCAATTGATCCGGCATCGGGGCCCCAGCCTTCGTCATCGATGTAGATCTTGCCGCGGCGACTCTTGGTCATCCGGCCAACTGCGTATCCCTTGAGCCCTTCGAAGCTGCCCTTCAAGAACTCAAATCCACCGTGCGCTGGCCCCATGGTGGGCGCCAACTATCGTGGAATTAACACGTCAGATGTCCTAGTGAAAGGACTTAGTCGTGGAGCCATTGCAACTAGGAAGCTTGAAGGGGTTAATCAGGACAAGAGACACGAGAGGTTTATACTAGTTCGGCCCCTTACAGTGAAGGTAAGGCCTACGTCTAGTTGGGTTGGTATTGCTTGATGTTTCGATGACCAGGGAGCGAGATACGCTATGCCTGGTTCTTGATGAGTTGTTTTTTCGCCCTAAACCGCCAGCGGGTCGTCCCCTTATATACACGGGTGGACGCCCTACGGCCTACAGAGTCCCGTCCGGCTCATAGACAGTGTACGGCTCGGTGACTAGTTAATTCTACCTTATGTTACAAGTCATGTCATCATGGCGATTTACCACTATGGGCCTTAAGCCGCCTATGGGCCTTAGACCCTTTATTGAACTGCCATCTTCATGCTTGGTCTTGGGCTTCTTTCTGATGAGTCTTCTTTGCGTAACCCGGCCCCTCCTGAGCGGCTTACACAAATAGTTATATCCCCAACATTTCCCGAAAGGCACGGTTCACAAGCATCAAATGATTCATAACCAACTGATTCCAAAAGTCCATCTTTATGGAGTTTCTTCATGCGCTTTACACCGATATGACCCAAACGGCAGTGCCTCAAATAAGTTGCACTATCATTATCAACTTTGCATCTTTTAGCATCAATATTATGAATATGTGTATTACTATGATCGAGATCCAACAAACTATTTTCATTGGGTGTATGACCATCGAAGGTTTTATTCATGTAAACAGAACAACAATTATTCTTTGACTTTTAAATGAATAATAGTATCGCAATAAACATGATCAAATCATATTCATGCTCAACGCAAACACCAAATAACATTTATTTAGGTTTAACACTAATCCCGAAAGTATAGGGAGTGTGCGATGATGATCATATAAATCTTGGAACCACTTCCAATACACATCGTCACTTCACCCTCAACTAATCTCTGTTTATTCTGTAACTCCTGTTTCGAGTCACTAATTTTTAGCAACTGAACAAGTATCAAATACTCAGGGGTTACTATAAACACTAGTAAGGTACACATCAATAACCTGTATATCAAATATACCCTTGTTCACTCTGCCATCCTTCTTATCCACCAAATATTCAGGGTATTTCCGTTTCCAGTGACCATTTCCTTTGCAGTGTAAGCACTCTGTTTCAGGCTTTGGTTCAGCTTTGGGCTTCTTCGTGGGAGTGACAACTTGCTTGTCATTCTACTTGAAGTTCCCTTTCTTTTCCTTTGCCCTTTTCTTGAAACTAGTGATCTTGTCAACCAACAACACTTGATGCTCTTTCTTGATTTCTACCTTCGTTGATTTCAACATCACGAAGAGCTCGGGAATCGTTTTCGTCATCCCTTGCATACTATAGTTCATCACAAAGTTCTACTAACTTAGTGATGGTGACTAGAGAACTCTGTCAATCACTATCTTATCTCGGAAGATTAACTCCCACTTGATTCAGCGATTATAGTACCTGCATAATCTGAGCACATGCTCACTAGTTGAGCGATTCTCCTCCATCTTTTAGCCATAGAACTTGTTGGAGACTTCATATCTCTCAACTCGGTATTTGCTTGAAATATTAACTTCAACTCCTGAAACATCTCATATGGTCCATGACGCTCAAAACGCCTTTGAAGTCCCGGTTCTAAGCCATTAAGCATGGTGCACTAAAGCGTCAAGTAGTCATCATATTGAGCTAGCCAAACGCTCATAACGCCTCGCATCCGCTTCCTGCAATAGGTCGTCACCTAGCGTGCATTAAGGACATAATTCTTCGTGCAGCAATGAGGATAAACCTCAGATCATGGATCCAATCCGCATCATTGCTACTAACATCTTTCAACACAATTTTCTCTAGGAACATATGAAAATAAACATATGAAAGCAACAACGCGAGCTATTGATCTACAACATAGTTTGCAAAATACTACCAGGAGTAAGTTCATGATAAATTTAAGTTCAATTAATCATATTACTTAAGAACTCCCACTTAGATAGACATCTCTCTAATCATCTAAGTGATCACGTGATCCAAATCAACTAAACCATAACCGATCATCACGTGAAATGGAGTAGTTTTCAATGGTGAATATCACTATGTTGATCATATCTACTATGTGATTCACGCTCGACCTTTCGGTCTCAGTGTTTTGAGGCCATATCTGCATATGCTAGGCTCATCAAGTTTAACCTGAGTATTCTGCGTGTGCAAAACTGGCTTGTACCCGTTGTAGATGGACGTAGAGCTTATCACACTCGATCATCATGTGGTGTCTGGGCACGACGAACTTTGGCAACAGTGCATACTCAGGGAGAACACTTTTATCTTGAAATTTAGCGAGAGATCATCTTATAATGCTACCGTCAATCAAAGCAAGATAAGATGCATAAAAGATAAACATCACATGCAATCAATATAAGTGATATGCTATGGCTCCATCTCCGAAGCACCGTCATGATCACCATCATCACCGTCGCGACACCTTGATCTCCATCTTAGCATCGTTGTCGTCTTGCCAACTATTGCTTCTACGACGATCGCTACCGCTTAGTGATAAAGTAAAGCAATTACAGGGCGATTGCATTTCATACAATAAAGCGACAACCATATGGCTCCTCCCAGTTGCCGATAACTCGGTTACAAAACATGATCATCTCATACAATAAAATATAGCATCACGTCTTGACCATATCACATCACAACATGCCCTGCAAAAACAAGTTAGATGTCCTCTTCTTTGTTGTTGCAAATTTTACGTGGCTGCTACGGGCTGAGCAAGAACCGTTCTTACCTACGCATCAAAACCACAACGATAGTTCGTCAAGCTAGTGCTGTTTTAACCTTCGCAAGGACCGGGTGTAGCCACACTCGGTTCAACTAAAGTTGGAGAAACAGACACTCGCTAGTCACCTGTGTGCAAAGCACGGCGGTAAAACCAGTCTCGCGTAAGTGTACGCGTAATGTCGATCCGGGCCGCTTCATCCAACAATACCATGAACCAAAGTATGACATCTTTGGTAAGCAAGATGACTTGTATCGCCCACAACTCACTTGTGTTCTACTCATGCATATAACATCAACGCATAAAACCTAGGCTCGGATGCCACTGTTGGGGAACGTAGTAATTTCAAAAAAAATTCCTACGCACACGCAAGATCATGGTGATGCATAGAAACGAGAGGGAAGAGTGTTGTCCACGTACCCTCATAGACCGAAAGCGGAAGCGTTAGAACAAGACAGTTGATGTAGTCGTACGTCTTCACGGCCCGACCGATGAAGCACCGAAACTACGACACCTCCGAGTTCTAGCACACGTTCAGCTCGATGATGTCCCTTGAACTCCGATCTAGCCGAGTGTCGAGGGAGAGTTCCGTCAGCACGACGGCGTGATGACGATCTAATCAACACGTAATTACTGTTTTTCCTAATCCGGCAGAGTTAGGTATGATAGCACTGTATTCTATCTAATCAACACGTAATTACTGTTTTTCCACTATGGTAACTCCTTAAGCTATAAAAGGTGGGCCAGGGCAACATTTATGTGGCTCGACCCTATGCACAACTACACGCGTAGCTGCTCTCCTCTAGAACCTTTCCTAGGAAGCTATCATTGTACTTGTGTTCCCACACATACACCCAATATACAAAGCAGGAGTAGGGTTTTACACCTCTCGGTGGCCCGAACCTGGGTAAAGATCCCGACGCCTTTTGTTGGTTTTGCTCATTGCGTTTTGTGCATCTCCCTAGCGGAACCACAAAGGGGCTTGATGGCCCCATAGATGGTCATCCACACCGACACCAAACTATCCTTCCATCGGATAGAAGTGAGCTGTCGAGTAAATTTGCATGATCATCTCGTCGTTGCATGCGGTCAGCTTCTTCCCAATGAACGCATCAACACCGATAGTCCTAAAGCCCTCATGAATGTGGGGGAAATTGTCCTCATGCAGATCAACATACTTCCAGTCCACCCATTTCATGTCACGGACTATGGGCTTCTTGTTAAGCAACACTGTCTCATAGAAATCTTGTTGTCCTTTGGTGTAGAAAAAATAATCTATAGCAGTCCTCCTTCTGATGGAGTAGGGGTTAGACTCTGTCCATTTCCTCAATCATATGTCCTACCTTTGCTTCATATTTTTAGCAACTGGATGAATGTCATTGTGTTCAAGCGATGCAGGTATGAGCTTCATAAGCTTTGGGGCATCCGTTATTCTTCTTCTTCTCTCTCATGCATAGGGGCCTTGTTTTTCTCGGCAGCAGAGATATTTCTGATTGTCTTCCATTTGGGCTTGGAAACAAGAACCTTAGGCTTAGACTTGGAGGGGCTGCACTCTTCATAGCATCGGCCATAAGCTTGGGCTGCTTGGCAGGAGGTGGATTAGCAGCTAGCTCAGGCTCAGGCATGCCATCTCTCCTCATGGAGGTAGGTTTGAAGGTCACTTGAAATGACTCCTTCCTCACCCTCCTTTTTCCTCTGCTTTAGCCATTGATTTGCTAGGAGCTGTCCTAGTACTTGCAGCAGTACCATACTCCTTGACAAGCACAACTTTCTTTGGCTTCTTTGAGGTGCCTCCACAACAAAGTCCGCATCCTCATCATCAGAATTTTTCTTCTTTTTGGTCCTGGTGGTTGCCTTTGGCAAATCTGGAGAACCCCTCTCTCCCTTATAGTAACTTTCTTTAGGACTAGAGCCTGCACTCAGATCAACATCCTGCTCCTCTGACCTATTCTGGATGTCACTGGCATCTGACATACTGACACCTATGAAGTAGATGGGGTAGAGTGGCCTCGCACTCAATATGCGATCCTATCCGAGAGGAACTCGAAGGTCCCACCAAGGATAGAGCCGCATATTGAAGACGCTTTTGCAAGGTGGATATCATTACATCATACCATTACATAATAGTTGGGACGCATGCCAAGGCATACAGAGGCCACAAGAATACAACAACATCATACATAAGAGCAACATCTGACTACGGATGAAACACAAACAGAAACTCAAACGACATCCATCTCGCTAGCCCAGCTGCCGACCAAGACCTATCCTCAATCAAGAAGAGGCGTAAGAATAACTCTGAATAAGTAAACATCCCTCTCACGCCATGATCATCGTATTACTGCACTGCGCAATCGTTGTTGTAGTAGTAATCTCGAGCCACAAGGACTCAAAGAATCCCATTACCATGGATATCAAGACTAGCAAAGCTTAATGGGAACGGAATGGATAAGTGGTGAGGTTGCAGCAAGCGACTAAGCAATGTATGCTGGCTAACTTACGAGTACAGAATAAGACGAGAAGCTACGCAAACGGTCGCAAACTAGTAATGATCAAGAAGTGATCCTGAACTACTTACGTTCAAACATAACCCCACCGTGTTCTCTTCTCGACTCACTCGAAAAGAGACAGTCACGGTTACACTAGCGGTTGGTGTATTTTAATTCGGATCTAGTGTCAAGTTCTCTACAACCAGATATTAAAAATTCACATCTACCACATAACCACGGGCACGGCTCTCGAAAGTTTAAACCCTGCAGGGGTGTCCCAACTTAGCCCACGACAAGCTCTCACGATCAACGGAGGAAAATCCTCCTCCCGGAACAACCCGATCAAACTCGGAATCCCGGTTCACAAGACATTTCGACAATGGTAAAACAAGTCCAGCAAGACCTCCCGGCGTGCGACACTCCGATAGTAGCCGTGCGTATCTCGTCTCAAGCCACGTCCAGATGGACAAGCTACGAGTAAAACCAGACCTCAAGTTTCCCCGTGGTGGCCCCGCAGGCTGCCCGTTTGGGACCAACACCATCAGCACTGCCCCCCTGTATTATGTTAAATTACTCCTCGAGGACACGACACCCGATGCAAATTAATTAACTAAATCAATAGTATTATGTTAGCAAATGTTAAAACCAATGTTGGGCCTTGCTGGAAGAGTTCTATCCAAAGTGAACTGTGAAGGGCGGCCCATAAACCCCAACCATGTTAGGAACGCAAAATCAAAGGACATAACACCGGTATGAAGGAAACTAGAGCAGCAAGAGTGGAACAAAACACCAGGCAAAAGGCCGAGCCTTCCACCCTTTACCAAGTATATATGTGCATTAATTAAAAAGGAGATATTGTGATATCCCATGATACCCATGTCCTAACATGGAACAGCCTACAACTGCACCTGCAACTAGCAACGCTATAAGAAGGGCAGAGCAAAGCGGTAACACAGCCAAACAACGGTTTGCTAGGATGGTGGAAAAGGTTAGAGGCTATTTCATGGCATATTGGGAGGCTTGATAAACAAGTGGTAGGAAGTGCGATATAGCGATAGCATCGAGACAACTAGCATAGCAAAGATAGTACTGAGATCCAAGGTGATGGTCATCTTGTCTAAAATCCCGCTAGGAATAAGAATGAGTCCATGAAGAAGATGAATGGGCATAGACGAAAGCGTAGCCGAACGAATCCTCACGATCGCAACGAAACAGGAACTATCGAGAAGAAGCCTAACCGGAAAGAAGCAAAGAACATGGTAAACACACAACACATAAACATGGCATGATGCTCAACCAATTATGATGCATGACAAGGCTATATGATGCAACTCATGGCAAGAGATGATGCATACAAGATCACACATCTAAGCAAGTTTAAATGAGGCCGGACACAACATATAGCAATTCCGGTAAGTTCTCATATGCAAATTTCGAAATTGGTTCAGATCTGAACAACACATCATGTTCAAGTTGTTAAATAGCAAGTTAAAGTGCACCATGATGATCTACATGTCTTTCTAGTCAAGTTACATATAAAGTTCACTTAATTCAGAGCTACGGCCTAGAAGATATGAGCAAAACAAGTTAAACATGGCATTGGTGCGAAGTGCATTCAAACATCAAGCACACATGCTCAAATCAAGGATGCAACATGACATGATGAAACTACATGCAAAACCAAGTAACTTTCATATAGGACAAGATGAAAACGGAGCAGCGGCTCAACACACGCACGGAACAAGTTTAAATGACAATCTGCCCAAAACAGCAACTAGGCACTTTGCAATCATCAAAACAACATGCTACAGGAACCATATAGCACAAGCTTGATATGCACTTCAGGTACAAGTTACATGCTTCAAATATCATTAAGGTTCAGGTTCATAGGCATCAAGATTAATCCAAAAAGATCAATGCAAAAGCAAATTTATAACACAGATTCACGACTTGGTGAAAAACAGGGCATATGCATGAGCAGAGTTAATATGATGGCATGTAAGGCATGAAATAAGTATGCTACATTGCATGAACATGGCATCAAAAGGCATAGAATGCTAGTAAATATCATGGATCTCAAATCACACAACATGGCATATATATATAGGAGCAACATGTTCATGGGAATCATCAAGACAAGATGCAAACATGAAATAAGCTGATTCTCGGACGGTGAAAATCCAGGAATGCAAAACAGTAACATTATGATGCTGAATTTGGAGGCACATAATAGCAAGCATAGAAATTTTAATAATTATCCAAATGGCATGAGCATATAGTAGAAATGATGTATTCCAACTTACTCCATGGGAACAAGTTCATATGGTGCATATATTAATTACTATCATTCTTTGCAAAATCGAACATGTTGTTAACAGGTTGACAGATTTAGCCGGCAACTTGAGAGGAAGGAAAAGACAAGCTACAGAAAGTTTATATGGCAACCAAGGGCATGCAATCAAAGTAAACATAACACACATCAATTCAAGTGTTTGGAGTATCTCCGGAAGAGTCATAGGTTAATTAATATCAAGCTCACAACATGGCATCATGAAGTTACCAGCAAACTAGAACATCATCTAGGCAAGTTCATAGCAACGAAAACATATGCTAAAGGACTTATATGAGGCATGAAATGGCATAGTATCATAGATAATAACATGTACATCAAAACATGATTACTGAACATCTCCAGATTATGCATGGATTTAATGGTAGCATCAAGCAAACATTGTATCATAATATAGCAGATTCGGACTAGCAGAACAGTAACAACAAGTAGCCCACTTCACAAGCTTGTTGCACTCACCACAGTATGATCATGACATGTGAGTTATGCCAATGCAAATATGACATGATTATGCTCCTAAAACATGTTGACATGATGCTCAAATGAAAATCACACAAAAAGATATAGGAATGACAAAATGACAACGTATAACAGTTTTCAGCAGTTTATATCACTTAGCACTTCTACAATAGAGATTACAGTAACTAAGTGCACTCAAAAAAGCCTTCAACAGAAACCACTGTGTAGAGCATCAAGAGATGAACATTTTGATATATCATACGCTCCAATCGGCTCATCTTGCACAAAGTTATGATATGATGAAGATGCACACATAATATAGCAGATATGGGGACTTGGCCGTTTTCATGAAAAAAAAACAGAGCGGGCGGCAGCTAGCTATTCTACACACGGGCGGGGGATAGGGCTGGACAGGGCTCACCTAGTGGGCCTTGGCCCAGCTCGATGAGCAGGCCGGGCCACAGGCTGGAGTTGGGCCTTGGGCTTGCGGGGCCCACGCACAGGCCACGCGGTGACGGGATCGGGGCTCCTCCCAATCCATCTGGAGGGTGGCGGTGGCATGTCGACGACGGCGGCGGACTCGGCGCGGCTCCGACAGTGTCCAAGGACGGCGGCACTACGAGGCGGATCCGTGCGCTCCTGCCTGGATCTGGCCTGAGGCGGGGCCGGCGACGCGGGATCCGCGGCGACGGTGGGGGCGGAGCTCGGGCGGCAGGCGAGGTGGCGCGGAGGCGGGGGCTGAGCTCGGGCGACAGGCAAGGTGGCACGGAGGCAGGGCTGGCCAGCGGCGCGGCAGGGCTGATGTAGAGGCAAGGCGGCATTGCAGGCGAGGTGGAGGTGAGGTGGCGGGGCACAGGCACAGGGAAGGAGACGGAGAGGCGCGCGTGGGCTCGCGGTGGCGCCAGATGGACCCGGGAGGCCGTGTGTGGGCTCGGGCAGGACACGGTGGAGTGGGGGTGCTGGGGGCAACGTGGCTGGCAGTGGCTGGCAGCGGTTGGCCGAGGCGGGAGGCTGCGGCGGCGCGGCCAGTCAGACGGTGCCAAGTGGTGGCGGGTGAACGGGCCAGCGCTGAAAACGAGGGTGGCGGCGGCTGCGAGGTTAGGGGAGGGTTTGGCTGGGGTTAGGCTAGGTTTAGCTGAAATTTAGAGGGGGGTGTATATATAGGTAGGGGGAGTTAGGGAGGGCTATTGGGGAGCCGTTTTCGCCCACACGATCGTGATCTGACGGCGATGAGCATGGAGGAGAGTTAGTTGGGCTAGGTGGGCTGTGTAGAAGGGCTTGGGCTGAGGGGAGATTGTCGTGGAATTGTCACGGCAGATGTCCTAGCATAAGGACTTAGTCGTGGAGCCATCGCTACGGGTTTACTTGCAGGGGTTAAAGCGGACACAAGGACACGAGGGTTTTATACTAGTTCGGCCCCTTCGATGAAGGTAAAAGCCTACGTCTAGTTGTGATGGAATTGATGTGGTCTCGATGGCTAGGGAGCAAATAAGCTTCGCCTAGGCTCGAGTTGTTGTTGTCTGTCCTGAACCGCCGCCGGGTCGTCCCCTTATATACACGAGTGACGCCCGTCGGTTTGCAGAGTCCCAACCGGTTCATATTCGTATCCCGGTTGGTATCTCCCTATTCCTAACTTACAATACAAGTCATACATCAAGCCGGTTTACGGCTATAAACTCTAAACCGACTATAGGCCTTGGGCCTTTCCATAACTACACCACTAGCAGAGCTAACCCGGCCCAATCTTGGCCGGTTTACACCTAGTGGTAATATCCCCAACATTAGGCCCCAGATTGATTTGAACTGGTTCATGTCAATCCTTTCATAAAACCTGCATCTTGGATATCTTCTTTGTGTAATAAGTCGTCACCTTGTCCTCGCTGTAAACCGGCATGACATCATTGCTTCCGGTCACTGTAAACCGGCATGACGTCATCTTGAAGCTTATCTTTTATAGCGCCTTCTTTAATGACCGTCCCTGGATTCACGCGCTTGACCTAGTTTTACTGCCTTATAAATAAGACCGAAGGGTCATTCGGTTTCTCCCTTCGCTTCCTCTTCGTCTTCTTCCTTGCGCCGCTGCGCTCGAGCTCCGTCGTCGTCATCGACATCTCGCTTCGTCGCTGGTCGCTGATCAACCTGTTCGACTCAGAATATCGCGCCTTTCGCCTCATCTCCTCTGTTTCCGGTAAATCTCTTACCCTTCTTTAATCTGTTTATCATCTTTAGATCTGTTCTAGGGTTCAAGCTTCATCCGTGTTCTTCATATGCTTTCACTTTTCTAGCCTTTGAGCAATAGTATGAACCCTGTTTTGTACCAAACGAAGATTCGTGCGTATCCGTTGCACTTTCTCATCTAAATCCCATAGATCTTCCGCATACATATACGTATACCTCATAGCGCATTTCCTGCCTCTTCTTTACTTTCGCGACACTTTTCCTGTTTTCTGAAAACTCGCGTTTGATCCATAATAAACATGAACTCTTGTGAAACCTGTTTCTGTCAATTTCCTCTGAAGCCAAGATTAGGCGGTTTAACTCACCATAGTATCAAAAATTGCTAAACCGGCATCGGCACACCATTAGTCCCCGTGTTGAACCGCCAACATATATCTGACATCATATCGTATCGAACTGATTTATCGGAACATCCTCCGGTTTATCATATCTTGGATCAATTACTCTGTGATAAGTGCTTTCTTAAACCGGATTCTTCTCCTTGTAGACCTCATGATGGCCAAACAGTGTATGAATGCAATCGGGTCCTTTCGCGTCTCTCGAGACACAACTGAATGAGTTAGTGTCAATTGGCGCTTTGGATGACCGAAACACCATCCATTGGAGGGTTCCCGTGAGGAATGTCCTCCTACTCCCGGTGAAGGTGAAGTTGTAGTTTTCGCGGATCACTTGTTCGGGGTTTCAAACCGCCTGGTCAAAGTTTTACCGGACGTAATGGCCAACTTCCAACTCCGTCCCCAAGACATCCGCCCCAATTTGTTACTAACTTGTGCCATTTTCAAGCGTTGTCCAAGCTTATCTACAAGAGGAGCCTTCGCTGAGCTGTTCCGGATCTCTTCCACCTAAACCATCGCATCAATTCACCGATGGCCCCAATACCGAATTGGGCGGTATGGCTATCCAGAAGAGGAAAGAGATTACTTATCCCCACGTCAAACTCCACTCTCATCCCAAAGAGTGGAACGCAACTTGGTTCTATCAGAGACACCTCCTCAAGGTGAAAATCCTTTACCGGTTTCCGCCCGAGCGGCTCAAGAACACACATCCCTTTCCGCAACGATTGACCGCGAAAGAGAGAAGCAAATACGCTCCCCAACTATCCAAGCTCCGGGCCTTTATGGCCAACGGTTTGACTGGAATCGATCTCGCACGCTGCTGGTTATCTTGGGGCATATTGCCTCTGAGCCGGCGTTCCGGTTTGATGTGCCAGTATACCGGCAGTGTCGATGACCCACTCCGACACACCAAACTGGAATTGTCTGAAGATGAAGTCACAGATTCAAAGGAGGAAGATCTTGAATGAACCGGAGCACCTCGTGCCCAAACCGCTTGGCTCCTTATTGCACCTTCAACGCACCTCCCGCGGTAAGCCTCGATTGTGCCATCATTAAATTTTACCATTACTTTCATACTTGCCATTCTCAACTATTTCCGATCCAGGTGATGATCCGCTTTGGAGCAAGAAACTCGCAAGATAAAGTGGACAAGGCTGGGTGGCAAAACCGCCCAAAACAAAAGTTGTTAAGAAATCCGCACACAAGAGGAAAACCACGGCTTCGCTCGATCCGCCATCGATGATGATGTGGGTAATCCGAACTTGATTCTCTTGGCTTGTTTTTACACGCCTTATTGATGACGATGTTTGTCGATGATGTGAAGCCAAAGAACGCTGGATTTGCCGAGGTAACCATTCTCTCTTCCGACTCAACAAACTTACCTTCACCAAAATTTCGCCGGCAAACCGGAAAGTTAACTTTTCTCATCCTCTTGCTCACTTGGATCCCAAACTTATGAAGACGCAGCAAGACGAGGCCCGCCAGACAACCCGCACAGCGGATGTAGTTACCTCTGCGGTTTACCAAACAGCCCGGCTCGAAAGCGCCGCACCGAGGTTTCCAACCATTTTATTACCTTGAATTCCAAAGCGGGTTTATTCCGTCAACCTCTTAATCCGTCCGACCGATTATCGTGTCACTTCTCATTCATCCTCGGTAATCGTCACCACTCAGCTACCACCCGAAGATAGCTGTCGGGTAAGTCAATATGACCACCTGTTTGTCAATTTCTTCTGTAGTGTGTGTGCCTTATTTCTTAATCTTTTTGTTTCTTCAGCACTAAACCGAAACCCAGCAAGAAAGCTCGTTTGGAGAAAACAAACAAAGAGGCTGCCGCTTCAGATCATGAGCAGGCGCCGGATCATGAAAATGTTGCTTTTGAAGACATTCCGAGTGATCCCCCGGTTCAAGAAGATGTGATTCCGGAGGAGAGGCCTACGGATGTCTCAATGTCTGTTGATCCACCTGCCAGCACCATCCGGTCCGAAAAGCCTCACAGCCCCGCAAAACCCTTTGTTTCACCCAATCCGTCGAATCGAAGATGACGACGTGGTAATTATCGAACAGGCCACTCGAACCGGAAATGCCGCGACTCTAACCCGCACATCGTGAAAGAGGACTCGCCACTTTTAACAAAGGAAAGTGGAATGTAGAGCTGGAAACATATGCCGCTATGAGCGCCCAAGACCTTCATTCGGATATCTGAACCGCTTTACAAAGAGCCGTGATTATGAAGCTGGCTTGGTGAAACTGATGAGAGATAAGTTTGAGGTAACGCTCCTTTCCCTATTACCGATATAGTAATCGCTGTAGCCCCCAAGGGCGGTTTGCAATCTTTGATCAAACCGGTACTTGATAATTTTCTTTGATAGACTTTGCAATCTTCCTCATGACCACCAAGGCGGTTTAAGTATGTAAACCTAAACCGGTACTCCAAAAACTGCTTGTCGACACTTTAGTAAAATGAAATAACCATTAGCCCCCAAGTGCCAAGTTGAATACGCGTATTGAACTTGGGACTTTTCCATGTATTAGTAGTTGAAAAATTGAAGGCACATTAGCCCCCAAGTGTCAAGCATATAACATGTTGTGTGGTTGAGACTTGCACTTTAATTGCTGGCTGATGATACTGTCAATATGCAGGCTGAGGTGGCGATCAAGGATGATCGGATTGCCGATTTACAGTAGCATTGGCGACCAAAGAAAGCCGAGATGCACAAGGCCAAGAAGGAGCTAACTATTGCCCCGACTGCTGCGAAGAAGCAAAGGATAACATGAAAAGGAACAGCTGTGTGGGCCATCGAAAAGGCCAACTTGCTCAAACGGGCGAAAAATGATGCCGCCCTTAAACCGGTGGTAGATGATCCGACACCGTGAAGCGGCAAGTGCATTCTATGACGGCAGCCATCTTCGTAAGTCCTCGCGAATAAGTGTAATTTACTTTTCCTGCTGCTCCAAAGATTCGGTTTAAAACGTCCTGTTATGAAATGCGAGCACACGTTGGGCATTTGGGGAACGACGTGCGGAAAAAATCAAGGCCGTCTACACTTTAGTGGAGCAGCAGATACCGGAGCCCAGTGTGATTACCACAATGTCTCATAACAACCCGGCGCCGCCCTCGATCCAAGACACGTTGAACGGCTATCCATCCTGCCTTCCCGGATTGAGGAGGTAAAAAAGTCTGCTGCACGAACCGGAGCCATCAACGCCTTGATCCGGGCCAAAGCCTGGGTGCCAGACTTTGATCCCGTGGAAGCAGCTCAGGGCTATCCCAGTGTGAAGGAAGATGGCTCGGATTTTAACGAAGAGGACTTGCGTGCAATAAACCGTGCAGTACGCCCGCTTGCTTGTCAATTAGTGGAAGAAGCCGATTTGGAGCACTACCAAGCCCAATACAACGATCAGAACAAACGTGTGTCCGCTCCAACTTTTGAACCGGAAAACTTGATCCCTCCAATCCGTAAGCACACTTACGCTCCTGACATTGAGCCGTCGTCTTTGATTCATGAAGAAGCTGTTTTCAAGCGCCGATGGGCATCGATCGACTTCGTGGATTTCCAGCCAATGGGTAGAGAGGAGGATGTCAAGCGGCGGAGGATGAAGAACAGTCGTGAACCGGTAGCCGGTTTAGAAAACACTGATCATTTGGGCACTGTGTTGCCTTGTAATAGCTTTAGTCAAACTTTGTTGCCTGGGTATGCCTTCGTGCATCGAGTAAACTTTTGTTTGATTCACATTTCCTGCAACCAAAAGATTGAACTTCGGCGGCGGTGATACCGCCCACCGGTTTATGGCATCCAATATATCTTTATGTATTGAAAATCAATTAGTATGTGATACAAATACCTGCCATATCCGGGCATAAAGCTGGCGTAGCCAATCTTGAAGCGGAGGCTTTCTTGTTAAAAACCATAACCGTCTGGGGAAACAATAACCCCACATAGGCGTCTTTGAATCAAGACAAGCCCCAAGTTTCTCCATAAAGATGAACCGGAAGATGGTAAACCGGAAAATAAAAACTTCGGTAATACTAAACCGTGCACTATCAGCTTGTTACTTGATAGCTAAACCGATAAAAACATTCGTCGAGTTGGAAACGCAACAAAATCGAATACCAAATATGGCAACAAAGGCAATAACTCTTTGTAAAAAGGGAAGCTGCATGGAGCTGGTCAGATGGCATTACCATGGTCAGACGCAACCAAGCCCCCAAGGTGTAGCGATGGTGCTAGTCGGCCAGTCCCCAAAAGACTCGTGGCGAGTACGCCGCCAAGTGGCGTGACATTGGTTCGGGTTCACCAAGCCCCAAGTGGCGCTGGCCCTATTGGCCGACCAAGAGGCGTGACGGTTCAGACGTGACCGTGTCCCCAATGATCTAGTGGCTTTCGCCTATCAAGAGGTGTGGCATTGGTTCGGATACGACCAAGCCCCAAGTGATAAATATAATTTGTCAAGGGTAAACCGGAGGCCGCTTTTTAAAAAAATGTAAACACTCCATGTAACCACGCATGAAAAGAAAGACAGAGACCCCGCTTGATCGAGGCCCTGATTTTTATTATATCAAAGATAATATATACATTGTTATGCTATGTACATAAACCGAGCCGATGACTCATGTGTAGTAAGGTCAAGATGAGCTATATTCCACGGCTGTTGGTCTCCTCCTCGATGTACGTGAGTCTTTATGCTCTCGAATATCAACCAGATAATAGGAACCGCTAGTGCAGATTCTTGCTGACCACAAAGGGCCCTTCCCAAGGTGGGGATAGCTTGTGCATGTCTGTCTGGTCTTGGATGAGACGAAGCACCAAATCTCCTTCCTGAAAGGCTCTGGTTTTAACCCGGCGGCTGTGATAACGACGAAGGTCTTGCTGGTAAATCGCCGACCGAGCGGCTGCCATATCACGCTCCTCATCCAGTAGGTCCAAAGCATCCTGTCGTGCCGCTTCATTATCCGCTTCAACATAAGCCGCTACACGGGGTGAATCGTGCCTGATATCACTGGGGAGAACTGCCTCCGCTCCATAAACCATGAAGAAAGGCGTGTAGCCTGTAGACCGGTTTGGCGTAGTATTGATACTCCATAATACCGATGGGATCTCTTCAACCCAGCACCCTGGTGTTCTCTGCAATGGGACCAGAAGTCGTGGTTTGATGCCTCGCAAGATTTCCTGATTAGCACGTTCTGCCTGCCCGTTGGACTGGGGGTGCACCACTGATGATACATCAAGCCGGATATGCTCGCGTTCACAAAATTCTTTCATAGCTCCCTTGGACAAATTGGTGCCATTGTCAGTAATGATACTGTGTGGAAAGCCAAACTGGAAAATCACCTTTTGATGAACTGCATCATTGTTGCCGCATCACACTTATCGACAGCTCGCTTCAACCCACTTGGTGAACTTGTCCACCGCCACTAACAGTGGGTCTTCTTATCTTTGGATCTCTTAAAAGGCCCGACCATATCCAGCCCCATGTCGCAAACGGCCACGTTATTGGGATCATCCTCAACTCTGTGCGGTACATGGGCACGCATGGAGAACTTCGACACCCATCGCATCGTTTGACCAAGTCCTCCGCGATCGCGATGAGCAGTTAACCAGTAAAATCCATGACGGAATGCCTTTGCCACGTGGACTTTGAACCGCATGATGCCCACAATCCCTTCATGGATTTCTCGTAAAATTTCGCAACCTTCCTCAGGGGAGACACAGCGTTGAAACGCCCCTGAAACACTGCAATGATGCAACTCGCCATTGATAATCGTCATAGACTTGGAGCGCCGGATTACCTGCCTGGCCAGAACCTCATCGTCTGGCAACTCTCCTCGAGTCATATATTCCAGATAAGGCACCGTCCAATCCGGAATAGCATGCAATGCTGCCACCAACTGGGCTTCCGGGTCAGGAATTGCCAAATCCGCTTCACCAGGGAGCTGAACTGACGGGTTGTGCAAGATGTCGAGGAAGACATTAGGGGGAACCGGTTTACGCTGAGAACCCAAACGGCTTAAAGCGTCTGCCGCGCCGTTCTTCCGCGATCCACATGATCCACTTGATATCCCTTGAAACACCTCGCAATATTATCCACCTCTCGCCGATATGCAGCCATGAGGGGGTCCTTAGAATCCCAAGTGCGATACTTGCTGCGCCACCAGTCCGAGTCACCAAAACACTTAACCCGCTTAAGTTCATCTCCTTAGCCATCCGGAGACCATGGAGCAAAGCTTCAGACTCAGCTGCATTATTAGTACAAGGGAACATTAGACGGAGAACGAATAAAACTTATCACCTCGTGGGGAAGTTAACACGACTCCAGCCCCGAGCCTTCCAACCGCTGGATCCATCAAGTGGATAGTCCAAGATGTATGATCCGGCTTCTCCTCGGTGCTTGTAACTCCGCCCAATCATTAATGAAGTCAACAAGCGCTTGTGATTTCACGCGCGTGCGTGGTGTATATTTGAGCCCATGCGCCCAAGCTCGATGGCCCATTTTGCAATCCGCCGCCGCCTCCGGTTTTGTATGATATCACCCAAAGGAGCTGAACTAACCATCGTAATAGGATGCCCTTGGAAATCTGTTTCAGCTTCCGCCGCCATAAAAACACCATAGACTAGCTTCGCCAATGCGGATACCTCTGCTTGGACTCAATAAGTACCTCATCGATATAATAAACCGCCGCTGAACCGGATATTCCTTTCTCGCCTCCTTGCGCCCACCACAATGGCTACGCCACCGCTTGTGCATTGGTTGCCACATATAATAACAGCGGTTCCTTGTCAATCGGAGCTGCAAGGACAAGCGGTTGGCCAATTGCCGCTTTAGGTCCTCGAAGCTTACAAGAAATGGACTCGCATTTAAATGATCTGTCTTCCTCAAAGATCTGGTATAAAGGAATAGCCTTCTCTCCAAGGCGGCCGATAAACCGCTCAATGCCGCAATCCGCCCGCCAAGCGTTGAACATCGTTGATACACTTCGTTTAGCCAAGGAGGTGATAGCTTTAATTTTCTCCGATTGGCCTCGATTCCCTGTTAGACACCGGGAACCCCAATAACTTGCCACCGAACACCAAAAACACACTTGGCCGGATTAAGCATCATCTTATAAATGCGCAGGTTGTCGAAGGTCTCCTTCAAATCGCCCACCGCCGTCTCCTTCATCTTGATTTCACCACAATGTCATCTACATAAGCATGCACATTGCGCCGATCTGTATGCAAGCAATTTTGTACACACCGCCGATAAGTAGCTTGGGCGCTCTTGAGCCCAAAAGGCATAGATACATAGCGTAAGGCCCCAAAGGGAGTTATAAACGCCGCTTTCTCCGGTCCTTGACCGCCATCTTGATCTCGACGATATCCGAGTATGCGCCCAAAAGCTTAAACGCCACATCTGCCGTGGCATCAATAATCTGATCAATGCGGGGAGAGCAAAGGATCTGCTGGACAAGCTTTGTTAAGATCTGTAGTCCACACACATACGCCAGTGCCGTTTTCTTAAGGACCAGCACGGATTAGCGAGCCACTCGATGAAACACCTCGATGATAAAACCAGCTGCCGAAGCTCGCTACTTTTCTCCAATGGCCTTGCGTCTTTCTTCATTAAACCGGCGGAGGAACTGTTTCACGGTTTATACTTAGGATCCACATTAAGTGTGTGCTCACGAGTTCCTCGGTACACCGGCATGTCGATGGCTTCCATGCAAAATGTCCCGGTTCTCACGGATGAACTCGATGAGCGCGCCTTCCTATTTAGGATCCAGTTGGCACCGACAAAGTGAACTGCTTGGACGAATCGCCCG